>OZ014522.1:134588307-135188307 GCA_963966055.1 Lathyrus aphaca | reverse complement strand
TGCTAGCCATTTCATACAACAAGCAAGGCTGAAACACACAAGGGCATCACATTCACAAACTCACTCCCTCAAGCATTTCTCTTCGAATCTGCTTCCACAGGCCATAAACACAAAAACAAATTCCATTACTCATCTCACCTTGCTTCATTGAGCCAAAACCAGCAAGACTTAGGCCTGAACCAAGCAAGAACTGAGCTCTTCCATTTTTCACCCTCAAAGCAAAAACTTTCGAATCTCATTCCACAGCTCACAAACACCTGAACAAACTTCATAAACCTTCTCCATTCATCATCCTGGTCATAAAGAACCCTTCACCTTTGCTTGAAACAGCCTGAATCACCAACACCATTTCCAACTGAGCTTGAGCAGAAGCTGTTCAAACTCCTTAACCAGCCAACATAAACTTCTTCAAAGCATCCAAACATCATCAAGGGGTCATAAGGAGTGGTTTTCATCAAAGGAAGGGGACAGAAAGTTGTAAGAGTGAAAGCTTCGAAACTCAGGTAGCTCAAGAACTTTTTTTTCCAGAAATCATTTTTTAAGTTCTTAAGTTGTTCTCCATGATTCACTGATTGTTCTGATGTCTTTAGTTTTGAAAATGGTGATGAAATAAGAGTTTAATTGTGTTCTGAAACTCCCTGACCTAAAAAATGTTTTGTTTCGATTCATGAGATTGAGGGAATATAAATGTTGTTTGTGATGGGGTTTTGATTCAGTGGGTTATGGGAATCATTTCTGTATGCTTGGTTTTCATTTTTGTTGCGTTTTGAGGTTTTTAGGGATTTTCAGGTGGGGTTCCCACCGGAGAAGACGACCGGAGGTCTTCTCCGGCCACCTGAAAATCATTAGGGTTTTAATCCTGTAATTAAGTCCATTTGAATCTGGAGCGTTGGATGCTTGGACTTTGTTGACTTCGCGCGTGTGTGTATGGCTGAGATGCAGTCATTAAACCCTAATCACCATTATTTATTTAATTAAATGAGATTAATTCAGTTTGAATATGGGCCATCAGATGGCGCGCGCAGTCAGCCATTTTAAACCCAGTTTCAATCCTGGCCTTCCGTCTTGCTTACTTCTCCATTTATTTATTTTTATTTTCTTTTCTTTTCATTTAATTTGTTCAATTTGTTAAAAATAGCAAAAATGTTTTAAAAATTATGAAACTTTTTGTCAAGAGTTTCATTAATTTTTAAAACACAAAAATATTTTTATTTTCATTTTTAGCATTTAAAAAGTATTTTAAAATATTTAAAAATTTATTTTTAATTGATTAATGAGAATTAATTTATTAAAAATACTTTTAGGTACTTAAAAATCACCAAAAAATTCATGAAATGTTCTAAGACATTTAGAAACATTGTCCAACCTTCAAACCAAATTTATTTTTTGATCTTGATGCATTTTGAGAATTTTTCATTGATTTAAAATCATTTTTATGCATTAATTTGATCCAAAGTTCCAAAAATCATTTCTGCCTATTCATGAAGAGTTGGACCTTGATTCTTTTTGCATTGCATTGTGTTTAGCATGTAGTTTGTGAGATTAAATGGCCATGATTGGATTTTTCATTTTCCATTTGTTTGATAATTTTCTTGTTTAGAAACCCTAAAACCCTAGAAATCTTAAGAAAACCATAACTTGAATTTGGTTGAGAGTTGAAGCCTCTCCTTTGGGCATTGGGTTAGTATAGGATTAGGGGTCCTTTGGGTGCATTTTCAATTTTTTATAATGTAGTTTGCTTCTGATTTTGGTTTGTGTTTGATGTATTGTTCATAAACCCTAATTTGGGCTTCCATATGCATCCATCTTGCATTCTCTTGCATAACATGACTTGCCATGACATTCCATGCTTCCATTTGCTTCATTTGACATCATAAGACATATTGCAAGCATGTTTGATCATTGCATCATGTATTTGCCATGTTGTATGCCATGTGCACTTCATAACTTTTCATGTATGTCCATGCTCCTTAACTTGCTTCATTTGCATTCATGAGCTTGTAGGATCATTTCCATGTGCTGCCTCATGATTGTAGCATCTCCTAGCATCATTATCATCATAAGCATGCTTCTGGTTTTGTTTCTCACCATGTCATTTCATCATATTTAGCATTGCATTGCATTTCTTTTCTAACCTTTCAGGTGGTAAGTGACATTGAGAAGTGAATTTGCCTTCATTTCTCATAACTTCTCTTCATCTATTTTTATGCATCCTTGCTGCATTTTTTGTATGTGCTTGGGATTGAGCTTGCTCATTCTTCTCCTCCTTACTTTCTTTCTTCAAGTGACTTGACTTCTGGAATGAAGCAAGTTGCTTTGTTTCTCTTGATCCTTTCATCTGCTTCCTGGTGGTTCCATTGAAGATTCTTCTTGCAAACCTCACAAACCTTAGGAACAACCAAGCATGACAATGATTAGGGTTTTTGATTAGTCTCCCCTCTTAGTTTTACCTTTGTGTCTCTCTTGAGTCTTCTCTTCTCATCTCATAATCAGGGACTAAACCCTAAAGGCTTTAAGGCTTTGTGATTAAGCTTGTGCCTGCATCCTTCTATTAGGATGGAGTGTATAACTTTAATCCTAAGTGTTGAACCCTTAATGTGTTTACATCTCTTAATCAATCCACATAATAATCATCAAGACATCACACTTGTAACTTGGGCCTTGCATTAGGGTTCTATTTCTTCCTTAATTGGTTAAGAAGGACTAACCCTAGTGTTAATGGACAAGTCCCCCTCAAGTTGTCTTACAAACCATAAAATTCACTTCATCATCTCACCATTAAATAAAATCCAAAAGCTTGTTTTGTCATGAGTTTAATCCCTAATCATGGATTAAGTTGAGGAGCTTTCCTCAGCTTAAACATTCTCATCTATTATCCTTCTATTAGGATGGTGTAATGAGTCTGTTTAATCCTTGATTATGGCTTAACCTCATTACTCAACACTAAACAAAAACACCAAAAACATCTAAATAATCACAAGTAGGTTAATGATCTTAATCCTACACCAAAGGTGATTAAGTGTGAGAATCTGACTTCACATTTAAGGTATTCTCATTACCCCTAATCAGAGGGAAGATGTGATGAGTTTACTAAATCCATTGGTTTAGGCTTAAGCTCATTAACTTATGACAAACTTTCAAAAGCAATAAAAGACTGAAAACTCAAAAACAAACAATAATCGTCTCCTTCGGGATTCTTTTCTCATCTCATTCATTCACAAGCGAGAACTTGCTTCTTCCGTCTAATGCAAGACAGTTTGCATCTGTGCCAGACAGATCATACACTTGAGCATAGGCAAGTAAGCAGTTCACAAGGCAAATCATCTTTCAGTCTCTTTGGGTCGAACTACGGTGTTCTGACTTCCTCATTGCACGAGAGGATACGTAGGCATAACTTAACAGTTATCGAACAAAAGTCTCTTTATATTCCCCCTCTTTCCAGCTTCATTCTTTAAGCCTCATTATCATGAGCATTTCACCTCTTTCTCTTTTACACTGACACTTCACTCATACACTTCACTTTCTTTTACACTGACACCTGTATATCCTTTTCCAGCCCTTTATACACAAATTGCACTGACACTACCCCTTTAAAACACAAATCTTTTAAGCGTGGATCCCGTCGAGTACGACGGACAATCTGGGTGCTGATACCTTCCCAGGTTGTAACCAACCCCCTTTCTCAGTCTCTCTGGTTCGCAACCGTCTTATCCATCTTTTTCTAGGTCTATGCAGCATTGCCTTTCCTCCGGGATAAAAATGCCTAGCTGGCGACTCTATTCATCTCCAGTGAGTTCACTGCTGTGTGTTCTCATTGTTCTTTCGCCGACCGTTCGCGTCTGTACCTTTATTCGGGCATGTCCCATTTTATCGGGAGCGACAAATGTCACCTGAAGACATGGAGAAGACAACTTTTATCACACCCTGGGGCACGTTCTGTTACAAGGTGATGCCATTCGGACTGAAGAATGCTGGTGCAACATATCAACGGGCTATGGTGACATTATTCCACGACATGATCCATAAAGAAATCGTATGTTATGTGGATGACATGATTGCCAAGTCCCTCACAGAAGAAGACCACCTGGTAAATCTGTTGAAGCTGTTCAAGCATCTGAGGAAGTACCAACTGAAGTTAAACCCCAACAAGTGCACATTCGGGGTGCGATCTGGTAAGTTGCTGGGATTTATTGTGAGTGAGAAAGGGATTGAAGTTGACCCTGATAAAGTCAAAGCCATTCAAGAAATGCCTGCACAGAAGACAGAAAAAGAAGTTCGAGGGTTCTTAGGTAGATTGAACTACATTTCACGGTTCATATCTCACCTTACTGCAACCTGTGAGCCTTTGTTCAAGTTGTTAAGAAAAGAACAAACGGTCAGGTGGAACGAAGACTGCCAAAGGGCTTTTGACAAGATCAAAGAGTACTTACAAGAGCCTCCAATCCTTATGCCTCCAGTTGAAGGAAGACCTCTAATAATGTACTTGACAGTATTAGAAGAGTCAATGGGGTGTGTGCTGGGCCAGCATGACGAGTCTGGTCGAAAAGAGTATGCAATTTACTACCTAAGCAAAAAGTTTACTGACTGTGAACAACGTTATTCACTGCTCGAGAAAACTTGTTGTGCTTTAGCGTGGGCTGCTCTCCGACTGAGACAGTATATGTTGACCCACACTACTTTATTGATATCAAAGATGGACCCAGTTAAGTACATTTTTGAGAAGCCAACACTTACCGGACGGGTTGCAAGATGGCAAATGATCCTCACAGAATACGACATCCAGTACACATCTCAGAAAGCCATCAAGGGCAGTGTATTGTCTGATTACCTTGCTGAGCAACCCATTGATGATTACCAGCCTATGAGATTTGACTTCCCTGATGAAGACATCATGTTCATAAAAGCAAAAGATCATGAGGAGCCTGTCCACACTGAAGGGCCTGACCCGGAAGAAGAATGGACTATGATGTTTGATGGGGCTGTTAACATGAATGGTCGTGGTGTTGGTGCAGTACTCATTACACCTAAGGGGGTTCACATGCCATTCTCGGCAAAACTCACCTTTAACTGCACTAACAACGAAGATGAATACGAAGCTTGCATTATGGGTCTTGAGGAAGCCATTGACCTCAGGATCAAGACTTTGACCGTGTTCGGAGATTCAGCTCTGGTAATTAATCAAACCAACGGCAAATGGTACACCCACCAAGATCATCTGATACCTTACCGGGATTATACAAGAAGGATATTGACCTTCTTTACAACGGTCAAGCTTGAGTACATCCCTCGGGACGAGAATCAGTTTGCAGATGCTCTGGCAACCATTTCATCCATGATCAAAGTTCAAGCTGCCAACTTTGTACCTCGGATCTCAGTATCCAGACTTGACAGACCAGCATATGTGTTTGCAGCAGATGTTGCCAAAGATGATAAGCCTTGGTTCCATGATATCAAGTGCTTCTTGGAGGATCAAACATACCCACCTGGGGCATCTTCCAATGACAAGAAGACATTAAGAAGGCTAGCTGGTAGTTTCTTCCTGAATGTTGATGGTTCCCTGTACAAGAGAAACTTTGATATGGTACTTCTCCGGTGCGTTGATAGAACAGAAGCAGATTTGTTGATGCACGAAGTGCACGAAGGATCCTTTGGTACCCATGCAGTAGGGCATGCCATGGCCAAGAAGTTGCTAAGATCAGGTTATTACTGGATCACAATGGATGCCGACTGTTGTGCCTATGCCAGAAAATGCCATAAATGCCAGATTTATGCGGATAAAGTGCATGTACCTCCAAATCCTCTAAACGTGATGTCTTCACCATGGCCCTTTGCTATGTGGGGCATTGATATGATTGGCAAGGTTGAACCGACTACTTCAAATGGCCACAGATTCATCCTGGTAGCCATTGACTATTTCACCAAGTGGGTCGAAGCAGCTTCCTATGCAAATGTTACAAGACAAGTGGTAGCCCAATTTCTAAAGAGATGGTTCCAACCATTACTGACAATGGTTCCAACTTAAACAACAAAATGATGGCAGAGCTGTGCCGGGACTTCAAGATCCAACACCACAATTCTTCTCCTTACAGGCCAAAGATGAATGGCGCTGTTGAGGCAGCAAACAAGAATATCAAGAAGATTGTGCAGAAGATGGTAGTCACCTACAAAGACTGGCATGAGATGCTACCATTCGCCTTGCATGGGTACCGTACATCAATCAGAACGTCTACTAGGGCAACACCGTATCAGCTTGTTTATGGTATGGAGGCAGTCCTACCTGTTGAAGTTGAATTACCCTCCCTACGGGTGCTGATGGATGTTAAGCTGAACGAAGCAGAATGGGTCCGATCCCGATACGAACAACTGAATCTGATTGAAGAGAAAAGATTGGCTGCAATCTGCCATGGGCAGCTGTATCAGAAAAGAATGAAGAAAGCCTTCGATCAGAAAGTTAGGCTCCGAGAGTACCAAGTAGGAGATCTTGTGCTGAAAAGACTCCTCCCTCCTCATACAGACCATAGGGGCAAGTGGACTCCGAACTATGACGGACCATTCGTAGTAAATAAAGTTTTCTCTGGTGGAGCACTGATGCTCAGCACCATGGATGGTGAAGACTTCCCGTCCCCTGTGAATTCAGATGCAGTTAAAAAATACTTCGCATAAAATGACCCGCTGGACATAAAAACAGAATGTAAGTCCAGGCAAAAATAGGGCATCCCGGCGAGTCAAAAACAGAATAAAAGACTCGGGCAAAAATAAGGGAAATAAATAAAAATGTACACTCGCTGAGTTGAAAATCCGCATTGGACAACTCAGGCAAAAATGGGTATCCCGATGGATTTAAAACTCGAAAGGGCGATCCATGCAAAATAAGGGAATAAGCGAACAACTGTATTCTAAATTCGTTTGTATCACTTACAACTTAGTAAGCCTCGAAAGGATCAGGCTTCTTTCAGAATCAACCTTCTTCAGAAAGCAAGACGAGAAGAATGCCAAATGTCATACGAGTCATAGCAAAAAGGAAGCTCCTTGAAGCATCATCAACATTGCCAACATCTTGTTTCTCAATTTGTAACGATCTCCTCATTTTAGGGGATTTGTTTCTTTGACTGTATCTTGCCAATTCAGGGCACATGAATTAATAAAATCAGATTTTCAGTCATGTTTCGTCTCGCCCATTTTATTTTCGTTTGCAAAAATGTCCGATGTCATTAAAATGTTGATTGCATAAATACAGATGCTTCTCTTCTAAGAGTACGTGCTTGCAGGAAATATACTTACTCCCGGGAGTGTCTAAACTCCTATGATGGAATCCAGTAAGGGATACCTCGGGATTACTTGTGCGCTTCTATGTCTTTTCAGGATTGCAGGTATTCAAAGCCCAACATGGGGCATGAAAGCTTCACCCCAGCAAGCTGGCAAATCATTATCTACTCAGTCTTAGCACCGGAGGTGTTTTCTCCCCAGCTGAGTTGCCATCCATTATTCCTCCTCAGCCAAGCACAAAAGCCAGGGAACCATCTCCCCACATAGTGTCAACCTCTATCCAGGAGAGCAACGCGCGAAGGAATCACAACAGAGTGAAGAAAGCTTCTACAAACCCCAGCTGGGTCCCTCATTATTGAGACAGGTTTATCAATGACCTATTCCCCAAGCAGAGCCCTACATGACAGATCTACCAATGATCTTATCCCCAGATGGGATGTCCACTTCAAGCAGATCAGCCAGAGATCTTCGCAGCAATGGGATCCGAATCCCGGATCGGTATCTTTGCATAATCATGGCATTCGCATCATATTCTCCCCACCGAGCGTAGCATTCCGTCTAACACGGAGCATTACGGAAAAAATCAAACATATTGCATAATCATAAGCCATGTACTGATCAAACACTTGACAATCCGTCAGCAATATACGAAAAACTCCCCAAGATTCCCCAGCAGAAAGCTAAAGCATTTGCCTTCCACTCATAAATGCCAGTACACACTCCTCTTGACACACGTCCGTGTCATCATTCCCCAGTAAATTCGCCCGAGCGTTCTTTACAAACAAACACTTATACATACCAGATAATTCCTGACACCCGTCCGTGTCATATCCCTGACAGAAAGCCAAAGCATTTGCCTTACACTCACAAATACCAATACACACTCCCTTTGGCACCCGTCCGTTTCATTATTCCCCAGTAAAGTCGCCCGAGCTTTCTTTACAAACAGACACTTATATATTACAGATACTTCTTGACACCCGTCCGTGTCATATCCCCAGCAAAAAGCCAAAGCGTCCCCTTTGCACTCACAGATACATATATATATATATACAACTTTCTTGACACCCGTCCGTGTCACCTCCTCAGCATAGTTACCTGAACACTTTGTATATCAGATACTTGTTTATACTATACTTTTCTCCTTTTGACACTCGTCCGTGTCACTCTCCCCAGCAAGTTGAACACTCATCTATACACCACTCATACTTGTTACTCATACTTGTTACTCATACTTGTCACTCATACAGATACTCGTCCGTATCTTGTATACACCACTTATATCCCCTTTAGAATCAACACTCGTCCGTGTTCTTTGTTAACCAGTTGGTACTCGTCTGTATCATCATCTCAGAACATGCGTCAAGCGCTTGTTTCTACCCGATACCCGTCCGTATCGTAGTCTTAAGGATGCTCGTCCGCATCTTTAATCTATACACCGTGTCAAACACTTATGTCTTCTTGAATTTAGACACTCGTCTGTGTCTGTTATTCCCCAGAAGAGTCCTCGCAGAATCAATACTTGTCCGTGTTCTTTGTTAACCAGTGGATACTCGTCCGTATCATCATCTCTGAGCATGTGTTAGTTTTTGCTTCTACCTGATACTCGTCCGTATCATAGTCTTAAGGATGCTCGTCCGCATCTTTAATCTATACACAGTGTCAAAACACTTATACCTTTCGTTTTCTTGGATATAAACACTCATCCGTGTTTACTATTCCCCAGCGAAGTCCTCAACAAAACTTGCTAAACTATTTCCTTTTTATCTGGCATTCGTCCTATGTCATGATACCCTTTCGGCAGCCGTACCCTACCAGGTGATCGTCCTTCACCTTTGGATGACCATCCCTCATCCTTTTCCCCAGCGGAGTCTCTATTACTGGAACCCTTTTCTATCCGGCATTCGTCCTATGTCGTGATATTCTCAGCAGCCGTCCCCTGCTAGGTGATCGTCCTTCACCTCTTGATGATCGTCCTTCATCATTTTATCCGATGGTCGTCCCCATCGTTGATCTTGTTATCTGACATTCGTCCTATGTCATGATACCCTCGGAGCAGCCGTACCCTGCTAGGTGATCGTCCTTCACCTCTTGATGATCGTCCTTCATCATGCCTATCCGATGGCCGTCCCCATCGTCGACCTTTTTATCCGACATTCGTCCTATGTCGTGATACCTTTCAGCAACCGTACCTTGCCAGGTGATCGTCCTTCACCCTAGATGACCGTCCCTCATCTTATCCCCAACAGAGCAGCCGTCCCCTGCTAGGTGATCGTCCTTCACCTTTGATGACCGTACCTCATCATTTTATTTCGTTTACCTATAATCCCCAGAAAGTCTTATAGTTTTTCTTGATGGCCGTCCCCATCACAATCTCTCATGTCCCCAGCTTGTCGGCCGTCCCCGTCACAGCTTTATTGTTCGCATCTTCCCCCAGCATGTCGGTCGTCCCCGTCATCGCTCTTTCCCCAGCAGTCGTCCTCTGCTCGATGGTCGTCCTCCGTCGCACGCACTTTATAAATTTACTTTATTTTCCTTTACCATCTATATCCCTTTTCTTCTTCATTCTGTGAGTGCAAATTTTGGACTGTCTTTGGTATTCAACCACAAGTTATCTTGTTTGCCTGTTAAGCCGTTGCTTACATCCTACACAGCTAACTCATGTTTGAATAGGGGCAGCTATAAACACCCCAAATTTGCCCTCACCCATTCACACCATGGCTTGTGATCATTTCATATGCATAAGTTCAATCATAGCATCTCATACTACATTCTTGATTCACTGCATAGCTTCTAAGTCATCTGCACCTAGGGTTTGTGATCTGAGCAATCCAAGAGCCATTTGAGCCACTCCAAAGGTCATCAATCACTTCAAAGGGGTCCATGTATGTTCAAGCATCATATTATATCTCCACAAAGTCAAGGAAGTCAAAGAATCACAAGAACTGATAATGGCGTGGAAGCAGAGCCAGGTTTAACTGCACAGATGACCTAGAATTAGGGTTTTGGTTTCAAAGGCCATAACTCCAAATTTTTTGGTCATTCTTGTTTCTATTGGTCTCTATATTGTATAGGGATCATGCATATCAATTTTCATGAAGAAATTCAATGGGGAAGTCATCTGATCAAGAGTTGACTTTTTGAGCAAGTCAGTGCAAAATCAGGGCATCTGAGGCCCCCAATGACCCAACCAAAGGGTGTTGTTCATCATTTTGATTGTGTATGATCTTTATTTGATCATAGAAGATGTTGGAAGTTCACAAAATTGAAGAATTCCAAGCCATTTGCAAAGTTGACTTTTTGGGAAAATGACTTATAATGGAAACTTGCCATTTTGGGAAACTTTTTCAACCCTTGCTTTTTGATTCAAAAATGCTTCAAATGGGAAAAATTTGGTCATGAAAGTTGTAGAGTGGATCATTCCCTTTTCAAAAAGTACAAGAACTTGTCCTAATTCATTTTGGATCAAAAGTTATGGCTTGTCAAAGTTGGGAAAAATCACATAATTTCAAGTTTTGTACCAAAGAGGCATTTTGCAAAATGGTATGATCAAGTGTTCTAAGGACCTCAAATGTGCACAAACTCTTCACAACATGATCATGTGACTTCTAAAAACCAGAATTGGCCCAAGAATTATGCATTTTGATACCTTGAACTTCATGAATTCCCAAAGTGGCCAAACTTTAAGAAAATTGCAAAACATCTCATGAACTTCTTTCAACTTGCTGAATCATCTCATAAACAATTCCATGGACCTCCTTAATCTCAGCTGAGCAAGGACAAGCCAATGAGATAGCTACACCATTGCCCATACCTCAAGTACAACACTTTTGACTTTTTGGCAAAAACACCCATACCAATCACAACAGTCCACAACAACTCTCTGCCCAATCCAGACTTTACAAACACACTCCAATGATTCATTTTCATAACACAACTCAGCCTGAATACACACACAAGCCAGCATTCTCATTTTTCACCTCTTATGCAAAACCTTTCGAAACACACAGCACAAGCATCAAACATTCAAACAAACTTCACAAAACATCTCAGCATGACTCACTGATCACAAACCAACCATTGAAACATCCCATAACCTCACACAAACCAAATACGATTTCCTCACTTCACTGAACAGAACTCTGCCAATCTCCCAAACCAGCCACTCTCAAAGCATTCTAAGCTCCATCCCATCATCAGGAGGACCAAGGGAGAAGGTTTGTGCAAAGCTTAAGGCCAGGAAGCTCAGAATCAGAGAAGCTCCATCTCAGGTAACATGAAGAACTTTTTTTCCAGAAATGAGTTTTTAAGTTCCTAGATTGTTCCTCATGCTTTGCTGATCACTCTGATGTTTTTACATTTTGAAATGGTTGAGATATAAGCCTGTATCGAAGCTCTGAAAATTTTCCAGATTTTATGTTTTGATCCATATCTTGAGTTGTAGGTTATATAAATTTGTTTTGATGCTTGATTCGTGTTCAGGGTGATTAGGAGATGTGATCTGGAGCTTTAGAGCTCTTGATTTTGTCTAGAGAAGAAGATTAGGTTTTGTGCTCGCCGGAGAAGATGACCGGAACCACTGTTCCGGTCATCTGAAAGTGATTAAATTAGGGTTAGGGATTAGGTGATTTTGAATGTGAGCCATTGATTTCCTTTTCCCGCGCGTATCCAATGGTCCAGGTTTCTTGTATTAGCCCTAATTTTAGATTAATTAAGTTAATTAAGATTAGGAAATTTAAATCTCCAGAATTGATCTGAACCCTCCATTCACGCGCGGGTCAACTCCCTCCAAAAAACTTTGAATGCTGGCCATTGATCCCTTTGACTTTCCATTTAATTCATTTAATTTCATATTTTTGTTATTTGTTTTGCATAATTATTTTAAAATACATAAAAAATCCAAAAAAAAATTTTCTTTCTGCATTTTTATTCTAAATATTTTTCTTAACATAAAAACAATTTTTATTTTATTGTTTTACATTTTTAGACTATTTAAAAAATATTTAAATGTTTATTTTAATTGATTAATGAAGATTAATTAATTAAAATAGCATTTAGGTTTCCAAAAATCACAAAAAAATTCAGAGAACATTTTCAAACATTTAGAAACATTCTCCAACCCTCAAACCAAATTTCTTTTTTGTTCTTGATGCCTTTTGACAATTTTCTTTGGATTTTATTCCATTTCAAGGCAATATTTTGTTTCAAACTTCAAAAATTCTTTTCTGCCTAACCATTGAGAGTTGGACAATGATTCTTTTTGCATTGCATCTTGCATGACATGTAGTTTATAGGATAAAATTGGCTTGAATTGATCTTGCATTTTCAATTTGTTTGACATTTTTCTTGACAAGGTACCTTAAAACCCTAGCAATCTTAGGAAATTCATAACTTTTGATAGGTTAAGAGTTGGATCCCCTCCTTTGGGCAGTGAGTTTGTGTAGGTTTAGGGTATCTTTGATTGCATTTTCAAATTTTTATCATGTCATTTGATTCTGGTTTTGGATTTTTGCTTTGTATGTTGCATATAACCCTAATTCATGCCTTCCTTTGCATCCATCTTCCACTTGCTTGCATACCATGACTTGCCATGACATTTTGTGCATCCATTTGATTCATAATACATCTTAAGACATATTAGAATCATGTTTGATCATTGCATCTTTCATTTTCCATGTTATATGTCTTTTGCATTCCATAACTTTTCATGAACATCCATGGTTCAAAGCATGCTTCTCTTACATCCATATGTTTGTATGATCATCCTCATGCCTTGCCTCATGTTTGCATCATCTCTTAGCATCATTACCATCATGTGTTTGCTTCTGACTTTGTCTTGCATCATGCCATTGCATCTCATTTGCATTGCATTTCATTTCTTTCACTAACTTTTCAGGTGGTAAGTTACTTTGAGAAGTGAATTTGCCTTCACTTCTCATGTTCTCTTTTCATCTCTTTCATACTTCCCTTGCTGAATTTTGTATGTGTTTGGGTTTGAGCTTGCTCATTCTTGTTCATCCTACTTTCTTTCTTCAAGCAACTTGTCTTCTTAAGTGAAGCAAGTTATTTTGCTTCTCTTTGCTCATCTCATCTGCTTCAATCCTTGGTGGTTCTTTGAAGATCTTTCTCTTAAACCTCACAAACCCTAGGACTTCCAAGCATGATAACTTTTTAGGATTGTTTAGTCCCCCATTTAGCTTTTACCTTTGTGTCATCTTTTGAGTCTTCTCTTATCATCTCATAATCAGGACTAAACCCTAAAGGCTTTAAGGCTTTGTGATTAAGCTTATGCCTGCATCCTTCTATTAGGATGGAGTGTATAACTTTAATCCTAAGTGTTAAACCCCTAATGTGTTTAAATCCCTTAATCAATTCATCTAATAATCACTAAGACATCAAGCTTGTAACTTGGGCCTTGCATCAGGGTTCTAATTCTTCCTTAATTGGTTAAGAAGGACTAACCCTAGTGTTAATGGACAAGTCCCCCTCAAGTTGTCTTACAAATCATAAAACTCATTTCTTAATCATACCATTAACTAAAATCCATCTAATAAAGGCTTTGTTTTGTCATGAGTTTAATCCCTAATCATGGATTAAGTTAAGGAGTCTTCCTCAGCTTAAACATTCTCATCTATTATCCTTCTATTAGGATGGTGTAATGAGTCTGTTTAATCCCTGATTATGGCTTAAACTCATTACTTAACACTAAACAAAAACAACAAAAACATCTAAATAATCACAAGTAGGTTAATGATCTTAATCCTACATCATGGTGGTTAAGTGTGAGATGCTGACTTCACACTTAAGGTATTCTCATTACCCCTAATCAGAGGGAAGATGTGATGAGTTTACTAACCCATTGGTTTAGGCTTAAGCTCATTAACTTATGACAAACTTCAAAAAGCAATAAAAGACTGAAAATACAAAAACAAACAATAATCATCTCCTCCGGGATTCTTTTCTCATCATCTTCACTCACAAACGAGAACTCGCTTCTTCCGTCTAATGCAAGACAGTTTGCACCTGAGCCAGACATGTCATACACTTGAGCATAGGCAAGTAAGCAGTTCACAAGTCAATTTATCTTTCAGTCTCTTTGGGTCGAACTACGGTGTTCTGACTTCCTCATTGCACGAGAGGATACGTAGGCATAACTTAACAGTTATTGAACAAAAGTCTATGTATATTCCTCCTCTTCCAGCTTTATTCTTAAGCCTCATTATCTTGAGAATTTCACTCCTACACTGACACTTCTCTTGTACACTTCACATTTCTTTTACACCGACACTTGCATTCTTTCCAGCTTTGATACACAAATTTCACTGACACTACCCCTTTAAAACACAAATCTTTTAAGCGTGGATCCCGTCGAGTACGACGGACAATCTGGGTGCTAATACCTTCCCAGGTTGTAACCAACCCCCTTTCTCAGTCTCTCTGGTTCGCAACCGTCTTATCCATATCTTTCTAGGTCTATGCAGCATTACCTTTCCTTCGGGATAAAAATGCCTAGCTGGCGACTCTTTCTTTTCTCTTGAGATCACCCTTGTGTGTTCTCATTCCTCTCTTTCGCCGACCGTTCGCGTCTGTACCCCTTATGACAGGGGCGTCATTTTGGTGGGCGCGACAACTACCAGACGGGACTGGGTTGAAAAAAATAAATGACTACCAGACGGGACTGGGTTGAAAAATAAATGACTACCAGACGGGACTGGGTTGAAAAGTAAATGACTACCAGACGGGACTGGGTTGAAAAAATAAATGACTACCAGACGGGACTGGGTTGAAAAATAAATGACTACCAGACGGGACTGGGTTGAAAAATAAATGACTACCAGACGGGACTGGGTTGAAAAAATAAATGACTACCAGACCGGACTGGTTGAAAAGAATAAATGACTACCAGACGGGACTGGGTTGAAAAATAAATGACTACCAGACGGGACTGGGTTGAAAAATAAATGACTACCAGACGGGACTGGGTTGAAAAAATAAATGACTACCAGACGGGACTGGTTGAAAAGAAATGACTACCAGACAAGACTGGGTTGAAAAATAAATAACTACCAGACGGGACTGGTTGAAAAGAAATGACTACCAGACGGGACTGGGTTGAAAATAAATTTCAAAAGAAAAACCATACAGGAATTGGTTTACCTGGGTTTTGACCTGGACACATGCTAGATGAGTGAGACAATATGCAAGGTTTAACGCTATGAGCGGAGCGACATGACTAAAGCATGATAGTGATTATGTAATGACTCGGTGATTTTCAAAATATGCCCCTGCGTGGGTCAGAATGGAAAAGTTCTTTGCAGACGACTCTCTAAAAGGAGGCAAGGATGACGACATGATTCCCGACACCTGTCTTGAACTCAACATTTGTCGTTGCATAGGGCCTGCTTGAACAACTTGTAGGCATGGAGAGGATTTGCCCCTGTGTACTTCATCTTGCCCCTAATCAAAGGTTTCTTGAACATATCCTTTTCAAAAGGTTTGGAAACAACCTGCCATGGCATGGACTTTGAAATGATTGCCCCGGTGCTCGAACATTAGAGATTTGCCCCTGGTTATCTGATCCCTGAGATCGGAGACTTCTGACTTGACTGGCCATTGAGCTCTTGAATTTCTTGTGATAGCTCACTTAAATAAGAGTCTTGAGGAAAGCTCAGCCTCTGAATTGTTGACTCCTGAATGGATTGATTCAGATTGATTGGTTCTTGAAGTGTTTGCCCCTGGCTGGGCTTCTCTTACCAAGTTAAATTCCCTAACTGGTTGCGTTCGTCGGGATTCCGTTGATGCTTAATTGACTTGCAAACAAACATTATTTATTTAAAAATTGGCAATTTTAATGCAACATTTATGCACGTTTTGAAATCGCAATTTATTGGTATGATAGTGATACAGTGGAGTTGATTAAAAAATAAAAAGTGGATCTAGCCATTTATGGAATGGCAGATGATGTGATCAATACAAATGGTTAGCAAAGATCGTTAGGAGTCAGGTTAACACAACCTTGTTGTAGTATGCTCTCGAAATAAACCCTGCCTCAATTAGGTCTTTTAAGGGTTGTAACGTGGCTTGGTTCACGGTTTATGAAACAAAGGATAAAAGGCTCAAAATTTATTTGTACCCATCCCATCTTCGTGATAAACTCCAATCCTATGTTCAGTTAAATTGATTTACGCATTCAAAAGTCTTTTAACGGTGTATGATCAGGATTTAAAAGTGATGGCAGCCACTTACTTTATCCTTGCTTTGCTGGATTTGATGACTTCATTAATTTTCGCCTAAGTCGTCTTTTTCTGTTTTTGACTTAGTGGACTTTTTCTTTGTATTTCTTTTTCCTTACGTCATTCCTTTGTTGAACGGTTATGACTGCCATATTATTGGATGATAGAGAATACGTACTACAAACTTTTGGCTCTTCACGACTTCTTTGGTGTGTGAATGAAAGTATGTAGCTGATCCTTCTTGAATGATGAATTGAAACTCTTGGAGATTGGATGCAAACAGATTAACTGAACTGACTACCCTGCCCCAGGTTTGAAATTAAGGGTTTTGCATTTTTCGAAAAAAAAAACTCCTACTTCTAGGCTCGAAAGGGTTAGCAAAGGATTATCTTCCTTATTTCACCAGTGTTTGGGAATTTGAAACAATGCATGTACATCATTGGCAGGGTTTAAATTGAGAGCATACAAATGGAGAATTCAGGCATCTGGTTTTCATCATCCTCCCTCCAATCTTTGCTAAGACAAAAGTTTGATAAACAAAAAGATATAAATAAATTTTTGCTTTTTGTAACAACGAAAGAAAACGAGTGAATACGAATGGATTGATTCAAAATATGCATAAACATTTCATTAACTTTGACAATTCAAAAACAACAATGCTAACAAGAAAATACAAACTCAACATGCAAAGAAAATACAACAGTGCTGAAACAAAACAAAGGATTGCCAGCTTTAGGGAATTGAAAAAATGTCTTGATTTGCTGTCTTCAAGAGATACACCAAGAAGTCACTCAGGCGAGAGGTTAACATGCACCAACAGGTTTCCTTCTGAAAAGGATATGCACCTTTTATCGATCAAATGTTGTACCTTGGCCTGAAAAGCTCTGCAGTCTTCAGTTGAATGCCCCAATGATCCAGCATGATACCCACATTGCTCATGTGGATTATACTCAGGAGGGTATGGCTCTGACACTGGCTTGAGAGACTTGGGAACCACTAAAGAGCTTTGAATCAAAGGTTGCAGAAGCTGAGTGTACGATAAAGGTACTGGATGAAGAGGAGCATTCCTTCTTTCCAGATTGTTGCGAGGCTTATGTGGACTCTGATGCTGATTCAGATATCCCTGGCTTTTGGCTTGCTGACTTTGATGAGGAGGGATCCAGGGTTGCTGGTAAGGTACCCTAAACATTGTTGGTTGCCTACAAGGATGATGAGGCATATGGAATATTGATTGCTGAGAAGATGAAGGGTCAAAGGATCTTGCTGATGCACCACAAGAATACTTGACGTCTGCCATGACTGCATTGATTACATCCTCTTCCTCCTCTTGGGAACTGTTGAGGGATTCATTCTCACTAGCCTGGTCGCTTGAGGTTCCCTAGATCTTTCCGCTTTTGAGACTAATCTCAATACGTTCTCCCGTTTTTACCAGGTCAGAGAGACTTGTTGAGGCGGTGCCTACCATTTTCTCAAAATACGGGCTCTGCAAAGTGTCCATAAACAGGTTAACCAACTCCTTCTCTAATAGCGGTGGTTGAACACGATCGGCAAATTCTCTCCACCTCTGGACATACTTTTTGAATGGCTCATCATTCCCTTGAGATATGTCCTTCAAGTGAAAGCGACTGGGAGCTTCTTCCAAATTGTAATGGTATTGTTTTACAAAAGCATTGGCTAGGTCCAACCATGACTGAATATGTCTTCTTTCCAAACCCATGTACCAACTCAACGGTGCCCACTCAAACTGTCTTGAAAGCAGTGAATCATCAACTTATCATCAAAAGCATATGCAGTCATTTTTCGACAGAACATCACCAAATGGTGCTTTGGACAGCTATCCCCTTTGTACTTCTGAAAGTTAGCTTCTTCAAACTTCGGAGGTATAATTAAACCAGGTACTAAGCACATGTTTAAAGCATCCAGGTCAAAAGCATTCTTCCCCTCTAGAGCTTTGAGTCTTTCGTTCAGCATTCGACATTTCTCATTCATCTCAGCAACATCTGGCCCCTTGGTCCTTCTCACTGGGATTGCCCCTTGGGAAATTGGCTCAGAGAACACGAAGCTTTGATACTCAACGGCATCGTGAGGTAAGGAGTTTCCATCTCGAATAATGGTATGCTCTTGAATAACGGAGGCCCCAACTAGGGTCCTGGCAGACTGAGGTTGAACAAAACTATTCCTTTGAGGTGGAGAGACATCTCCAATTACGGAAGCCTGTTGAACATTATCCCCTCTCCTGATCAAAGCTGTCACAACATCCATGAGCTGGTTCATCTGGTCCCTTGTCAAATCAAAGTCTCCCCTTGTCGCAGTCTGCTTTTGTCCTTCAGGGTCCATGATCAATCAGAAACTACTTCAAGTCCAAATGTAAGTGTCGGGAAATCAACTGCGGGTTATGGACACAGGATGAGGATGAGCTTACTCTGAGGAAGGAAAAAATGATATGCAATGCAAATGCAATGGTATGCGAATGGATGCAAAGCAAGGATGGTTTCAAGGAACTCAAAAGTAAATGCAAACATCCAATTATAAAAACTTTTCCAAAAGGGATTATAAGCTGAAGTTTGTCTATGGTTAAACTTGTGATGTTTGCAATAGACATCTCTTTGTTCCTTAAAGACCTTACTGAAATGATGCATATGATGCTGAGATGCAAAGACACAGGAATGCAAGGATGCAGGGTGCAAGGTGTCACAAATAAATCCGGAACCTTCTTAACAGGTGGGCTGTAAGAGATTGGTTCTACGTTTTGTTACCCACAAGTCCCACTCACGGGAGGGTTTCTATGGCGATGGTTTAAGGAAACTCAAGGCCACGGACGTTTATCGTATTAACGCCCCGCCGCAGGCTAGCTGCATTGTGATGATAATAACGATAAGGTCTATCTTGAGTGGAGTTCTCATGCTAGGCGTGCAAGGAGCGATTCCTTGGAGCCTAACATTACACAACTACCAATATTGGAACAGGTTCTAGGGGGTCCCAGAATCACATCCCTTTCGTGAATCAGGTCACGCGACAAGCTAGCTGCGTTGCGACAAGATCTACGAAAAGTCTAACTATCTGGGGGAGCTTTCATGTTAGGCGTGCAAGGAGCGAGTCCTTGGA
Organism: Lathyrus aphaca; assembly: GCA_963966055.1. Classification (NCBI taxonomy): domain Eukaryota; kingdom Viridiplantae; phylum Streptophyta; class Magnoliopsida; order Fabales; family Fabaceae; genus Lathyrus; species Lathyrus aphaca. The sequence goes on along the minus strand of OZ014522.1, from coordinate 135,168,703 downwards.
GACTAACACTAATAACATCCAACTCTAAACTTAGGTGTTCCCTCTGCTTTTTCCACCACTCAAAATTTACTTGTAAAGTGACCCCGAGAACCCACAGACAAATATAATGAGCAATAAAGTAAAGCGGTAAAAGAACAGATAAACGAACATAAATAATAAACATAGAGAAGACAAGCCAAGATCAAACAAATAAAAACATAAAGCTAAGTTAGGCTCGACTCTCTCTAGCATGGAGCTATCACCAGCAGAGTCGCCAACTATCGTACCTCGAAAAATACGATCCTAAAAACAAAACAACAGAGCCGCCACCTAATTCTATTTATTCTACGAGAGAAAAGGGAGATATAGATACAATCTAAAGGAAGGATAAGAAATGGTTTACGAAACCAAATTCTAAGTTCGGGAGTCGGTTACGCAAGGGGAAGGTATTAGCACCCCTCACGTCCGTTGTACTCAACGGGAACCTCTTAGCGAATTATGCGATTAAATGTTTGATCTTAGTCTATGTCTTCTAAATGATTATTAATATGTTTGTTCTAAGGAAATTAAAGTTTTTATTATTAAGGCGGAGAAACGATTAAAGTTTATTATTATTGCGACGGAGAGAAAAGATTCATTTTTTTAAAAGGGTGCTCGCGAAGGATTAAAATCCTCGTGCCTACGTATTCCCTTGTGCAATGGGAAAGTCATAGCTTCGTAGTTCGTGCTACTACGATTTGTGATTTTTAAATTGAACGATTGTTTGAAATGCATTCTACTGTTAAGCATTGGCTTATACTCACGGTGGAGGCTGAAGCACTAGCTTGTTCGAGAGATAGAATGATTTAAACAATGTTCGTTTTAGAGAAAAGGTTTGACTTTGTTAAGATGTTTTAAACGAAAGGGCGAATGAACACATCGCGTGGGGCTAGCCCATGTTGCGGTTCAATCCAGAACGTGCGGAGTGCTGGACTTCGGAGTTCCGTCTTTCGATAATTAATTATAAAAATGATTTAAAAATGGTATACGAATGATGATTGAACCCTCGCGTGGGGTTAGCCCAGTTGCGGTTCAATCCAGAACGTGCGGAATGCCAGACTCCAGAGCTCTGTTTTCGTACGATTACATTATACGATTATGATTTGAAGATTTTGATATACGAATGGTGATTGAACCCTCGCGTGGGGCTAGCCCATTTGCGGTCCAATCCAGAACGTGCGGAATGCTAGACTCCGGAGTTCTGTTTTCGTAATTTAATTTATATAAATTGAATAATTGTTTTTAGACGTTTTAGAATTGATGTGATTAATAACGAAGGAGTGAACGAAACGATACGCGTGGGGCTAGCCCAATTGCAGTTCGTTCTAGAACGTGCGGAGTGCTAGACTCCGGAGCTCTATTCCTTGTTAAATTAATTAAAATACGCAATAAAGTCGTGCAGATGGCGGCCACTTGGTGACCGACTTACGTATGTGCCAAAGGTATACGTATGAAATATTATACTTGGCATTGGACCAAAAAATAATTAAATTTCTTTTTGAGGCGACTTATTATGTACACAAGGAAGGGTTCATATTCTCATCTTGCCAACTGAAAGCCACAATGCGCAGTAAATAAATATAAACATAACCAAAAATAGACAAAATGTCCAAAAGATTAAGCAACAATTCGCACTAAGAGATCAACCTTAGACCAAACTCAACCACCAATAGGTCCTAAAATTAAACTTAAACAAACTATATCTTGAACAAAAGGACAAGCATGCGTTTTTATTATATATGTTTACATAGAAAAAGATAAATATCTAACCTAATTAAAAAGATAAAAAAAACTGAATTCAAAACTGAAATTTTATATTTTTACATATATAATATATAAGTATTTAACCAACTATAATAAAATAAAAAGAGCATATGATAATTAAGAGTTACTTATACTTCTATTTCTTATATATACATATAAATAAATAAATGAAACTAAATTATATTTCAAAAAGAACAAAAAAGAAACAAACAAAAAGAATAAGAAAAAGAAAGGGCTGGTTTCAACACAAGGAAAGAAAAAAGATGGAGGCCCAAAGGAGGGCCTGTTGGGTCGTGGAAGCCGAATCGGGTCGGACCAAACCCGGTTCGTCTAAAGTTAATAACATGAGAATCTAGGGTTTGCTCTTACCACAACCACCTCTCTAAACAAATTTTCAGGAACGAAACAAATTCAAAAGAAAATCAGAGCAAACCTGTTTCCGAAGAAAAGCAATCCGCGTTCCTTTCTCTCTTTCTCGTGCGATTTACTCCGTCTCAGCCCCCGATTCTGTCTCTCTCGCCGCCTTTGTCTTTGCTTTCGCTTTTCCGTCGCGGCGTCTCCTTACTCAACTCGCGGATTTGACTTTGTGGATTGATGGACGAAAATGAGTTGTAAGTTGTTGCTGGATGTGGGTTTATTTGTGAGCTTCGGTTTTTGTTGTTTCTCTTGGTGAAGTGGGGGTTTCGCGGATTGGGGTTTTCGGCGGCGGAGGGATTTGAAGTTTCGCGGTTGTTGTTGGTGAAGATAAAAGAGTCTTGGTGAAAAGGTTTGTTATTGTTTTCGGTCACGGATTCGTTCGCGATTCCGACTGTGTGTTGGTATGTGTTTCGTTGTTGAAGGGATGGCGAAAGGAGAGGGTGGAAAGTTCGAGTTTGAGTGGTTGTGAGGGAAAGGGTGGTGCGGTAATGAGGGATTCGATGTTTGCTCAAGGCGTCACGGTTTCGGTGTTTTTGTGGTGCGGCGGACGTTAACGATGGGTGGAGTTGGATTTGTTGTTCAGTTTGCGGAAGTATTTGAAAAAAAAGTCTTGATTGAGGGCTGCGAGTTTAAGTTTGTGAAGATGGATTTGTGGTGAGGTCGGGACTGTGATCCCTCTGGAAGGCTTGCGGTTTTTTCGGTGATTTGCAGGTTTTGGTCATTTTTAAAAAAATGTTGATGCTGAGTTTTTCTGATTCTTCTGTCTCCTTTTTTTAAAAAAACTTTCCTCTGTTCTTTGTTATGTTGAACAGGTGATGGAGAAAGGGAAAAAAATTGTTTGAAGGTGAGGTTGGAAGAGGCGAGTTGTGGCGGAAGGAAGGATTAGCGTGATGTTTATGGTTATGGAGGGCTTCCGCGATTTGTTGTGGTATTCAGATGAGTTTGGCTATTTTTTGGTATGATGGTTCTTGGTTAGTATGAGGCTAAGTTATTGTTTATGACTGTCATTGTTTCTAATCTGATTGTATGTATGCGGCTAGGCTGGTTTTCTGTTTGTGGTTGTTTTGAGTTTTTGTGGATGCAGTTTGGTTATAAGTTGATGTAAGTTTTTGTGAGTATGAAGTTCTATATGGTTGCTGAGTTTTGTATTGCTGAGTTTGCCGTGTTGTATGTTGTTATGGCTGCTGAGTTTTCCTAAAGATTTTCTATGAAACTTTTTGCTTTTGGTTGGTTGTATGGCTGCTGAGTTTTTCGTGTTAGTATGAAGTTATGGCTCTCCAGCTTTCTTTGTGGCTGTCTCTGGTTTAGGTATGATGAAGTTTCGGATTTTTTGGTTGTGGCTGCCCCCTTTCTCTATTTTTTCGTCCCCTTTTTATACTGATAGGATTAGGGTTTCTTATTGCTGCCTCTGATAGCTTGTCAAAGAAGTGTTAACCTCAGTTTTTTTGTCTCGATATTCATGTTTTGTCCACTTCCGTTTGCAGGCTTGCTCTTGTGGTGAGGAGCCCCTTTCACCATCTGGGATAAGCTGAGATGCAGCTTTGGGCTACAAATTTCAGAGCCTATTTCAATGTTTGTTGTGGGCAGGTCTGAAGTTAACATAGCAGGTCTGCTATGGAGAAAGTGACATGTCCTATTCTGGTGTAAGAAAAAAAGAACCGCTAGTTTTGGGTTGTAAGCTTAAAGGTCCAAATTGGTGTTTGTTCTGGAAATGCAGCAGGGTAATAGTGGAACAGGGATAGCAGGCTGGTGGAGTAGTAATTGGTGCAGAGTGCAAATGACTTATTTTTTATTTTCGTTGAAACAGGCTGTAAAAAAAAACTGATGGGTCTGTGCTTTGGTTGAAGTAGGACCAAAGTCCTGTTGTTATTTGTTACTGGGTAATGGACAAGTTAATAAAGAAAACTAACTAAAGTACATCTGGTTAAACAAAAGCTATACTATCTAAAATTAATAATATTAAATCAAATTTGAAACTGAATTTATACTAACTTAATTTAATATATATTTTTTGAATTATTTTGAACAAAGAAGACGATAATTGGATAATTTGAAACAGAAAAAATAAAATAAACAATTGAGACTACTAAACTAAATCTCAAAACTAAACTAAATTATAGGAACTATACTATTTAAATATAAACAGAACAAAACTTAATAGCAACGAAACTAAAATTAATAAAAAAAAATTAATTAAAACTTTATTAAAATAAATTGGAAACTGAATTAATTAATCTAGAAAAGATAAAATTAACTCGAAAAATAAACAAAATGAAATTACACTAATACAAAATCCATGAAACTTAACTAACTTAACTAAAAATAAAATAAATAAATAAAAATAAGTAAAACTTAATTAACTTAACTAAAAATAAAATAAATAAATAAAAATAAGTAATAAGCTAACTAACTAAATTAAGATTATGATTACGTTAGAAAAAATAAAATAGTTCTAAATATAAACTAAACTCATATTTTAAAAATTAAACTAAAATTAAGAATTAGATTAAAAGATATTGAAACTAGATCAAATTCTAATAAAAATAAAATAAACTAAATAAACATTTAACCCAAAAATTTAAAACAAATAATAAAAATTATAATGTGGGACAACATTCTAAACTAAGTTCTAAAATTTCAAAAATAAAAAAAATAAAATCGACATCGAAATGATAAAATGCATAAGAAAATATAATGATTAATGAAATGGACTAAAATGTAAAATGATCGACTAACGATAATGTCATGAAATGCGCCAAATGGATGAAATTTTTTGAAAAAGTCCGGTCAAAATTTAGGGTGTGACACAAGCCTTTAAACCTAGGGCTATTGTGTGACTTGTTTGTGTGTGCCACATGTTTGTGATTGAGCATAACATCATAGCATCATCATGCATCATAAGCATAGCATTTTCCCTAACCATTTCAAGGACCAAAGGATTTATCTTTGTTCTTTGTTGCAGGTCATGGCTTCTGCTCGTAGGAATACTATTTGGATCAACTTTGTAGGAATACCTTCTAAGCTTAAAGAATTGGTCTCTCAAGTTTCTAAAGACTCCCAGTTCATCAAGAGGCATGGTCACCTACTGGATCTAGTCACTTCAGGGTTCAATGAAGACATGATGAGTGTCATGTTTCAGTTCTTTGATCCTAAACATCATTGCTTCACATTTCCCGACTATCAGCTGGTTCCTACAATGGAAGAGTTCTCTAAGCTTCTGGGTATACATATCCTTGATCAGAAACCCTTCACAGGCTTAGAAAAAGAGCCTAAACATAAGGTTATTGCTGCAGCCTTACATCTGAAGAAATCAGACATTGTCCTAGAAACGAGAAGTGGAGTTAAGGGTATTCTTGCTAAGGTATTGATGGAAAAAGCTCAAGTGTTCCTGAAGGCTATGAGTTATGATGCTTTTGAGGAGATCTTAGCCCTATTGATCTATGTCTTAGTATTGTTCCCCAATCCAGACCAGTTCATAGATGTATACGCCATCAACATATTTCTGACTCACAATCCAGTGCCTACATTACTTGGAGACATTTTACACTCTCTTCATACCCGTACTACAAAGGCACGAGGAACTATGATGTGCTGCATACCTTTGCTATCTAGGTGGTTTATTTCTCACCTTCCTCGATCAGTGATGAAGAATGAACAAGGGTTCAGGTGGTCCAAGAGGATTATGACACTTTCTCATTCAGATATTCATTGGTGCTCTAGATCTATGGAGAATGTTACTATCATTGACCGTTGTGGGGAGTTCCCTAATGTGCCACTCCTTGGCATAAGAGGGGGCATTACCTACAATCCTTCTTTAGCTCTACGTCAGTTTGGTTATGCTCGGAGTGATGGTCCTCATGACATGCTTATTCAGGGTATTGTGTTTGACTACGACAACGATCTGCAAAGTTATCATCAAAGGTTTATACGAGCATGGGGTAAAGTGAACAAGGTTGACAGCAAGACTCTAGAACCAAAGTACACTATTCCCATGGAACCTTACCTCAGATGGGTGCGATCTCGTGCTCAGACTCTTATGATGCCATATCCTGCTATCCTGCCAGTTACCATGGAGCCTATTGTTGAAGGAGATACTTCTTATGTCATTCTTCACCCAGACATGCCCACTGACATGGAAGAGTTACAGAGGTCCTGGATCCAGTTGAAGGAGCAAAGAGATACTTTTGAGACTCATTACAAAGCAAGTCAAGAAAGAATCTTGGAGCTAACAAAACAACTTCACGAGGAGCGGAATCTCAGCTCATACCTCAACACAAAGAGGAAACGTCCATGGGAGACTTAAAACCCCATTTTTTGTATTTATTGTAAGCCCAAGGGGCAAACAAGTTTATTACTAATAAAAGTTTACCTTTTTGATTGTTTAAACAAATTTAAATCTTGTGGTCCTTGAAAACATTGCATACGCATTTAGATACCATATCACTGCATCACAGGTTTCTTATATACAGGTATCTTATCTTCTCGCTGTTTATTTCAGCAGAAATGGCTCTTGAACAGACTGTCAAAGATCTCCAGGCTCAGAATGCACAATTCCAAGAGTTGATTCTGAACTTGTCCAAGGGACAAGATGAACTGAAGACACTGCTGACTAAGAAGAATAAGAAGACTAGAAGATCAAGAGGCTTTATCAATCTGGGAAGAAGATTCAAAGGTCCTGTCAAGACAAAGGAACAGGTTGATGATTATGAGTCTGAAAATTCTGAGAAAGAGGGAGGTAGTCTCCATGATACTGTGGGAGATTCTGATTCTGAAGCAAATTATTATCATGATCCTAATGAAGATAAGTACAAGATGCTGGTAGATAGAATGAATTCCATGGAGTTACAAAAAATTTTTGGGCTGGATTTTGAAGATCTGAGTTTAATATCTGGAGTGGTTATACCTATTGGTTTCAAAGTTCCTGCTTTTGTGGTGTATGATGGTGTCTCATGTCCCAAGATGCATCTAAGGTCCTATGTCCGGAGGATTCAACAACATACTGCTGACAAGAAATTGATTCATTTCTTCCAAGAGAGCTTGTCTGGAGCTCAATTGGAATGGTACTATCAATTGGAGAGTGCCAATATTCGTGATTGGAATGATCTTGCTGAAGCCTTTTATAGGCAATACCAATATAATGCTGATTTAGCACCTACTCGCATGCAGCTCCAAAGCATGTCAATGGGTGCTAAAGAGAATTTCAAGGAGTATGCTCAAAAATGGAGAGACCTGGCTGGCAGAGTTCAACCTCCCCTGACTGACAGGGAGCTAGTGGATATGTTTACGAGTACACTGAATGGTCCTTTATATTGTCACCTCATTGGAAGCTCATCATCTGGTTTCACTGAGCTGATAATGACTGGAGAGCGTGTGAAGAGTGGTATAAGAAGTGGTAAGATACGGGTGGGTGCCTCCTCATCAAGCACTACAAAGAAGCCCCCTAGTGGAAAGAAGGAGTCTAATGCTGTGTATGGTCAACCCAGCCGTAACAGAAGTCACCAATCTGTAGGAGCAGTTCACATTTCTAATCCTACTCCTGCAGCACCAGAGCCACAACAAAACAATCAACAGAAGCCTAGAAGACAGTTCACTAAGATCAACATGTCACTAGCCCAAGCCTTGCAACACATGTTGAAAGGGGAACTCATTACTTTGAAGGACCCTCCTCAGAATCCTAATACTTCCTCTCCTCAGTACAATCCTAATGCACAATGTGCCTATCATTCTAATTGTCCGGGACATGATACCAACAACTACTGGATATTGAAAAACAAGATTCAAGATATGATTGAAGCTGGAGAAATTGAGTTTGACCCTCCTGGTACTCCAAATGTGATTACTACTCCCATGCCCAATCATGAGAAAACTGTTAATGCCATTGATGAAATTTCATATATTTCCTCAGTTGCAGATGTGACTACTCCTTTATCCATTATCAAGAAGAAGCTGGTACAGGCTGGATTCTTTCCAGGTTGTAATGAAGATTGTTTTTATTGTGCTTACAAACCTGATAGCTGCTGGAAGTTGAAGGATGGTATTCAACGCCTCATGGACAATTACACCATATTGTTTGAGAGGACATCTTCTGTGGAAAGTATGTGTGAACATCTGACTCGAGGTAAGAAGGTTGAAGATGTGGATATGGTTGATAAAATGTCAGTGAAGATTACCTCCAAAGGCCCTGTCAAGATCTCTTCCAAGGGTCCTATCAAGATTACTGCTGAAGGTCTGGTAAAAACTGTTGTTGAAGCTAGAGTGCCTCCCATGATTATTACTACTCCTGGCCCTATTCCGTATACTTCTGATAAAGCTATACCCTGGAATTACGGTTCTGATGTTTATATCCATGGTGTTAAGCAGGAACCATTGACTGATACGTCTGTTATTGATGATAACCTCGATGTTGATAATATTGTTGGATCTAGTAAGATCACCAGAAGTGGAAGAATTTTCTCTCCTCCGGCTACTACCTCCACTTCTGAGCCAAGTACTGATGCTCGAGGAAAAGGTCATGTGGTTGAACCTGTGCAAGCTGAGACGCCGACTGCTGAGAATCTTTCTAAACAGATGGAAGAAGTGCTGAAGATCATTCGCAAGAGTGATTATGATATTGTCGACCAGTTGGGGCATACTCCCTCCAAAATTTCCATGTTGTCCTTGTTGCTGTGTTCTGAGGCTCATGCTAAAGACTTGATCAAGTTCTTGAAGACTACTCATGTACCAAATGAAATTTTTGTGGATCAGTTTGAAAATTGTGTTGCACATCTGACTTATGATAATGGGATAGGCTTTTCTGATGCTGACTTGACTCCTGCCAAGAGAAACCATAACAGAGCTTTGCATATCTCCATTGAATGTAGGGGCACTACCTTGTCTCATTTGTTGATAGACAATGGCTCTTCATTGAATGTACTTCCCAAAGAGGTTCTGGACAAGCTCAGTCCTGAAGATGTTGTGTTAAGACCAAGTAATATAGTGGTGAGGGCCTTTGATGGTTCAAGAAGGGTGGTGCATGGAGAAATAGATCTCCCAATTAAAGTAGGCTCTCAAGTCTTCAATTCAACCTTCTATGTAATGGATATTTGTCCTGCGTACTCCTGTTTGCTTGGGCGCCCCTGGATCCACGGGGCAGATGTTGTGACTTCCACTCTACATCAGAAGTTAAGATATCCAGTGAAAGGAAAGATTGTCACTGTTTATGGAGAGGAAGAATATATGATCAGTCATGTGAATACATTTAAGTATGTTGAAGTGGAAGGTGAATATGTTGAGACTCCTTGCCAGACATTTGAAGTTGTTCCTTGGGTCGTTCCTGCTACTGAAGCTCCTCCTGTTGTTAAAAGTGTTCACGTGGTTACCAGAGTGCCTCCTACAATGGCCTCCCTCAAAGATGCTAGAGCTGTGGTTGAAGAAGGTGGTTGTACTATTTGGGGTCAGCTTCCTGACATTCCTTACAAGTCTGACAAGTTTGGTTTGGGTTTCACTGCAGAGTCCCAGAAGGCTGTTTGTCGTGCTCGTGCTGTTCGTATCACTAATCAAGGGGTCATGAGAGATCAAATCAATGTTGTGGGTGATTGTAATGACGACTACAACCTGGATGACTGGATTTTCCCTACTGTGGGTGAGGGACTCAACAATTGGAAGGCCGAAGACGTTATTCCTATCTCCTTTAGTCAGGAGTAAATACTATTACTGTGTTGTTATTTTTAAGTTTGTAATTTTTGAACAATTAAACTCTTAAGCCTTGTGCCTTACCCGTGGCACAATGGTATGCTTGTTTCGGGATGTCATTTCATTTGCATACTTCATTCAATGAAAATCAATGGACGTTTCATTTTCGTAAATATTGTGTTCCTTTGTCTTTCTTTTATTTTATTCTTCTTTTATCAGCTATGTGTTCTTACACACACCCACATCACTAAAATGCAGATCCTCATCCACTCTGGATCCTGTTGATAACAGTTCTACTATTGCCAATTATAATTTCGAGAATCCGATCTATCAAGCTGAAGATGGAAAGGAGGAAGATTCTGAAGTACCTGTAGAGCTTGCTAGGTTATTACAACAAGAAGAGAAAGCTATACAGCCACATGAAGAGCCAATCGAAATTGTGAATCTGGGAACTGAAGAGAACAGGAAAGAGGTCAAGATTGGGGCTGAATTAGAGGATGGTGTTAAAAGCAGATTAATTCAGATGTTACGTGATTATGTGGAAATCTTTGCTTGGTCCTATGAAGATATGCCAGGGTTGGATACAGACATTGTGGTTCACCGTTTACCGGTAAAAGAAGATTGTCGTCCAAAGAAGCAAAAGGTTCGTCGCATGCGTCCTGAAATGTCAGAGAAGATTAAAGCAGAGGTGATGAAACAGTTTGATGCAGGGTTCTTAGCCGTGACTTCTTATCCTCAGTGGGTTGCAAATGTGGTACCAGTACCTAAGAAAGATGGTAAGGTACGTATGTGTGTAGATTACAGGGATTTGAACAAGGCCAGCCCTAAAGATGACTTTCCACTTCCTCATATTGATGTTCTGGTAGACAACACTACTCAGCATAAGGTATTCTCTTTCATGGACGGTTTCTCTGGTTACAATCAAATCAAGATGGCACCTGAAGATATGGAGAAGACTACGTTTGTTACACAGTGGGGAACCTTTTGTAATAAAGTGATGCCATTTGGTTTGAAGAACGCCGGGGCAACATATCAGCGTGCTATGGTGGCTTTGTTTCACGATATGATTCATCATGAGATAGAAGTATATGTGGATGATATGATAGCCAGGTCCCAGAATGAAGAGCAACACCTTGATCATCTACATAAGTTGTTTGAGAGGTTGAAGAAATACAAGTTGAGATTGAACCCAAACAAATGTACTTTTGGAGTTAGATCTGGTAAACTCCTGGGTTTCATTGTCAGTGGAAAAGGTATTGAAGTGGATCCTGCAAAAGTGAAAGCTATACAAGAGATGTCAGCTCCCCGTACTGAGAAGGAAGTTAGAGGTTTCTTGGGACGATTGAATTACATTGCAAGATTTATTTCCCAATTAACTACTACCTGTGAACCAATCTTCAAATTGTTGAAGAAAAATCAGGTAATGGAGTGGAATGATGAATGCCAGATAGCCTTTGATGAAATCAAGAGATATCTTCTAGAACCTCCAATCTTGATGCCACCAGTTGATGGAAGACCCTTGATTATGTACTTAACAGTATTAGACAACTCAATGGGGTGTGTGTTGGGGCAACATGACGATTCTGGTCGAAAAGAGCAGGCAATATACTACCTTAGCAAAAAGTTTACCGACTGTGAAACAAGATACTCACTGCTCGAGAAAACTTGCTGCGCTTTGGCATGGGCTGCTCGCCGACTAAGACAGTATATGTTGACTCATACTACCTTATTGATTTCAAAGATGGATCCAATCAAGTACATATTCGAGAAACCTGCTCTCTCCGGATGAATAGCAAGATGGCAAATGATCTTAACAGAATATGATATACAATACACTACTCAGAAGGCCATTAAAGGAAGTGTTGTAGCTGATCATTTGGCTCATCAAGTAGTGGATGATTATCAGTCAATGAGTTTTGAGTTCCCTGATGAAGACATTATGATTATTACCAAAGAACCTGGACAATATGACGGACCTGAACAAGGATCCCGATGGACTATGGTTTTTGATGGAGCTTCTAATGCACTTGGTAATGGTGTTGGTGTTGTGATCATTTCCCCTGAAGGTTGTCATACCCCAATTACTGCAAGACTTTGTTTCTATTGTACCAATAACATGGCTGAGTATGAGGCATGTATCCTGGGTATCAAAGCTGCCATTGATATGAAGATTTAGTTCCTGGATGTACATGGAGATTCAACCTTGGTAGTGAGTCAGATTAAGGGAGATTGGGATACCAAGCATGAGAATCTCATTCCTTACAGAGAGCATGTGTTGTCTTTGATCCCATATTTTGAAGAGATTACCTTTGGACATATTCCACGAAGAGAAAATCAGTTGGCAGATGCATTAGCCACCATGGCATCTATGTTTGAGATTAGCTGGGATGATGAAGCTCCCAAGATTACTATTGACAGATTTGAGAAGCCTGCATACTGCAATGAGATTGATACTGAAGAAGGAGATGAGAAGCCTTGGTTCTATGAAGTGAAAAGATACCTTGAAACTCAGGAGTTCCCTGAAGGGGAATCTGTCAAAGATAAGAAGTTTCTGAGGAGGTTTTCTGCTAAGTTCTTTTTGAGTAATGGAATTTTGTACAAGCGCAATCATGATTCAACTTTGCTTCGTTGTGTGGATAAGAAGGAAGCAACAGAGATTATGGAAGACATGCATGATGGGATTTTTGGCACTCATTCTAGTGGTCATACCATGGCAAAGAAGATATTGAGAGCAGGTTACTATTGGTCTACGATGGAAGTTGATTGCTATCAACATTCCAGAATATGTCACAAGTGTCAAATCTATGCTGATAAAGTACATATACCAATAGCTCCATTGAATGTGTTGACTGCTCCTTGGCCTTTTGCTATGTGGGGCATAGATATGATTGGTGAGATCAAGCCTACTACTTCTAATGGGCACCGTTTTATCCTGGTTGCTATTGATTACTTTACTAAGTGGATGGAGGCAGCTTCATTTGCATCTGTTACTAAGAATGTGGTGGCTCGATTCATTAAGAATAATCTCATATGTAGGTATGGCATCCCTGAAAGGATTATCACAGATAATGGCTCTAATCTGAACAACACTATGGTTACTGATCTCTGCACGCAGTTCAAGATTAAGCATCATAACTCTTCTCCGTATCGTTCGAAGATGAATGGGGCAGTAGAAGCTGCTAATAAGAACATTAAGAAGATTCTACAAAAGATGACTGTTACTTACAAATATTGGCACGAGATGTTACCATTTGCTCTTCATGGCTATCGTACTACAATACGTACTTCAACAGGGGCAACCCCATTCTCCTTAGTCTATGGTATGGAAGCAGTTTTGTCGATTGAAGTTCAGATCCCTTCCTTAAGAATCATGAAGGATGCAGGTTTGGATGAAGATGAGTGGATTCAGACTCGACTTGACCAGATAAATTTGATTGATGAGAAGAGGTTAGCAGCTATGTGTCATGGTCAGATGTACCAGAAACGGATGATCAAGGCTTTCAATAAGAAGGTTAAGCCAAAGGTATATCAGGCTGGTGACTTGGTAATCAATCGTATCATACTACCACAGGGTGATCCTAGGGGTAAGTGGACTCCTACATATGAAGGACCATTTGTAGTCAAAACAGTATTCTCAGGAGGTTCCATGATGCTTACTACTATGGATGGTGAAGACTTCCCACAGCCTGTAAATGTAGACATAGTTAAAAAATACTACGCATAAAAAGAGACCCGCTAGGTTGACTGGCCTAGGTAAAAATAAGGGCATCCCGGCGAACCAAAAGGGTTCGGGCAAAAATTAGGGATATATATATAAAAAAAATGTGTACACCCGGCAAGTCGAAAACCTGAAAGGGCGGCTTGGGCAAAAAAGGGTATCCCGGTGGATTGAAAACCTGAAAGGGCAATCCAGGCAAAAGTTTGGGATTAAAGCGTATGACTATGTCTCATTTGGATCACTCATATAGCCCCAACTGATGGTGCTACTTAACTCAAGTTCGAACAGATAAAGATCAATCAAATCGTTTCCGTCTCAACAGCAGAAGATGTGATACTTGAAGATAATGGCAATAGTAGAATTGAAACTCAATAGGATCATTTTTCACATGGCTGTTTTCTTTGTTTTGTAAAAACGTTTTACGACGAATTCCTCTTACTAGGATTTCTGTCTCCTTGTAAAAAATTTCCTATGTATAGGTCACTTTGTAATATAAATAAAATTTCATCTTTGAATCCAGATTTACTTTTACCTTATTCACATAAGCGGAACGTCCATTGGTTGTGTTTGAATGTATGTATGCTTTTGAATATGATTGATGTTTATCAGAAATGCATAAAATGCTTGAATATGATTGATGTTTACCAGAAATGCATGAAAATGCAGTAATAGTATTTATTAAGGACGAACGAAGGTAGGAATTCAACGAAGCTTCGCCGATTCATCCCCACAAGACAATTACAAATCCCTAGCAGGGCAAATCTATAGATACTTCGACAAACATCTCCCCTTGAATTTATGTCCATCTCTTTTATCCTTAGTCGGGATACTCAGGAACTTATTCCTTCAATAGAAGTACGACGAACGAGGACGGGGGGATATAAATACTATACTATCAAACAAAACGGGACCAAGGTCCTCATATTCTTTAGCAACGAATCGGGATTTATTTTCCCTAGCCAGCAGTTGTTATACAAAGATATCCGGACGCTTCAGGCTACATGATTCATACATACATCATTTACATCATACCATAGCATATTCATAAATGCATAATACATTTACATAGATACACCATGCCATGCATACATACATATTGTATAAACTAACCTTTTCTTTGCAGGATGGTTATATACAGATAAAAATACATCAACAATCCACAACAGGTCAGAAATGATCTATACATTACTCAAGATATCCTCGGATAGTAGGAAAACAGTTTGTACAAAGATCCATTCCCTAATCTAGGATATTTTCAAGAGATTTAATCCTGACACTCTTTTGTCCTCGGAAAGTAGGCAAACGGTCTGTACAAAGATCCATTCCCTAGTCCAGGATATCTTCAGGAGACTTGATCCTGATACTCTTTTTGTCTTTGGATATTAGGCAAACGGTCTGTACAAAGATCCATTCCCTAATCCAGGATATTTTCAGGAGATTTAATCCTGACACTCTTTTATCCTCGGAGAGTAGGCAAACGGTCTGTACAAAGATCCATTCCCTAATCCAGGATATTTTCAGGAGATTTAATCCTGACAATCTTTTGTCCTCGGAGAGTAGGAAAACGGTTTGTACAAAGATCCATTCCCTAGTCCAAGATATTTTCAGAAGATTTAATCTATTTGTTCTTGAATAGTAGGCAAACGGTCTATACAAAGATCCATTCCCTAGTTCAAGATATTTCCAGAAAGAATTAATCCTGAGGTTCTTTCGTCCTTGGAGAGTAGGCAAACGGTCTATACGAAGATCCATTCCCTAATCCAGGATATTTCCAGAAGAGATAATCCTCACGAAGATTTATTTCTACTGGTCTAATCAACAATTCAAACCATATTGCATAAACGATTCAGAGACGGCCTATACGAAGACCTAGTACTGATATCCAGTATCAACATCAAGATATTATCACCTCCTGATATTATGGATGGCATCTATAAGCCCATCTCCAATTCTTCCAAGTGGCATCTTCAAGCCCACTCAAGCATATACAATTAATCATCAGCTTTACTTTACGCACTGGCGAGTGCAAATTTTTGGGCTTTTATGTTCAATCCCCTTCAACCTTCCAGGTCACGAGTGGCACATATACCAATCTAACCCCTCAGGTTTCAGAAAATTGAACAGGGGCAGCTGTTGCACCCCAAAATTTGCCCTCCCCAAGACAATAAATTGTGTACTAAGAGGTTCACAAGGTTCACAAGATTCACAAGACATCTCATGAGGTTCACAAGGTTCACAAGGTTCACAATTAGTTAGAAAGTTTGACAATTCCCTCAGACAATGCATCCTCCTAAGCAAGACATCCTAAACTAGGGTTTTGACTTCCATCAGGCTAAATGGACTTCCAAGGCTTCAAGTGAGTTTCATAGCATCCTATATGTGTTCAAGAATCCCCATGTCAAGTTTCAAGACTTTCCCAAAAGATTTGCTCAGTCAGATGATCATATAGGTTAAAATCAGTCAAGGCAGTTAAAAAGTCAAACTGAGGTCAACTGTGGTCAAACCAAAGTCAAACTTCATGATTTTTTGTCAACATCAATTATATGAAGTAAAATTCATCATTTGATCAAGGGTTGATCATGATTCATCAAGGAGATTTCAGATCATTAAGAATCAGGAGTTTCTAAATTAGGGTTTTCACAGGAAAAGTCAACTGAACTTTGACCAGCCATAACTTTCACATGCTTCATCAAAAATTTTACATCCAAATATCATTTTGAAGGAAATTGAATTCTCTACAACTTTGTGTCTCACAAGCCAAGCCCAAAAATGCTTCATTTGGAAGGTATGAGCTAAGACATTATAGGTCATTTCAAAAGTCAACAAAAAGTCAACAACTTCCAAAGAGCATAACTTGAGAATGGTAAAAGATATGGACATGAGACCAAAGATTTTGGTTATAGGACTCTTTAAGCTTTCCAAAATGTCTAAGAACACCTTCATAGCATTAAAATTGAAGGATTTGTGCCCTTGCAAAGTTGGGAA
The DNA here is from genome assembly GCA_963966055.1 of Lathyrus aphaca. Taxonomy (NCBI): domain Eukaryota; kingdom Viridiplantae; phylum Streptophyta; class Magnoliopsida; order Fabales; family Fabaceae; genus Lathyrus; species Lathyrus aphaca. Next base: position 135,152,130 of record OZ014522.1, on the reverse strand, counting down.
AATTTTGGGAAGTTTATGAAGCAAATAAGGCCTTAAAACCAATTTTTGCTAAATGAGCCCACCAAATTGCCATCCAATCTACATAATATCATCAAACACGACCCAATGGCAAGCCATTCTGATTTTTTATATTTTATTTGATATTTATTTGAATTTTATTCATTTTAATTCAAATTAAATCAAAATAAAATCAAAAAATCAATATTTAGACATGATTCTTCTTCTAGAAAATCATCAAAGCCATTTAACATGATTATATGCTATCCAAGTTCGTGCAAGGAAAAAATAGCAAGAGAATATTTGATTTTTGGACAATTATGGTGAGGAGATTTCTTCCATATCAAGCAACTTCAAATCCATGAATAAGGCCCAGCTTTCCTGACCTAATTACACTCCTTATATATACCTAAGAGTGCAGCCATTCAAAGAGGACGAAAATTCTGCCTCCAAGGACAAAATCAGAAGTCAAAAATTTCAACCAAAAGTGAAATTTGGATTCAATCATTTAGGCTCTTTCAACACCATTTGAAGGTGGTAATTCGTTCCTTAGGATGTCCATAACCTGTCTCCATCCTCATTGCCGTCACATTCATGATAGAATGCTCTTACCGAACCACTTTTTCTTCATATTTTCTTGTTTATTGTTTTCATACATTTGATTATTAAAACTTGAATCTAACCATCAATCCTTGTTTGTCTTGAAGCATAGAAGAAATCTGGATAGTTTGTTTTGAGTTTCACGGCCGTAATCGTATTTCGCTATAACTAGGGTTTCAAGGTCCATTTTAGGGACTTGCGATTTAGGCTATATAAATAATATTAATTGATGAAATTGAACTGTGTGAAACATGGGCAAGCCATTAGAACAATCAATTTGGATAAAGTTTACATGTTTTGCAGGTTTTCAAGATCATAGGTTTTTCTGCGGGAAAATTCGTAGCAAAATACCTAAGAAATTTCGCAGGAAATTTCGTAGGGTGAGAGGTTCAAGAAGACCTCAGCGCGCGCGTTTTCTATTTTCAAATATTTGACTTGTTTTATATTATTTGTTTCTGATTCATTTGTGTTATAGGCCTGCTAGCTCAGACGGTTTGGAAGCGCGTTGGGTGAATGAAGGAGCTGGGTTCGATCCCAGGCTCCATCCATTATTTTTTTTATGTTCATTTTTCTTGCAGATTTAATACAAAAACAACATTGTCCCACATATATACCAGCTGCACGCGCAGCCTGGTGGTAAAGGGGAAAGCTGTGCATCCTTAGGTCAGGGGTTCAAACCCTGATCTCCACTTTTTTTTAGTATTTTCTAAACCTTATTTTTCTATATTATATTACTTAATTATAACTAATTATAAATTAATTCCAATAAATCAAAATTAACCCTTTAAAACTATTTTCTCTAAATATTTTTTATAAAAGAAAAATAATAACTTTTGTAAATAATTTGTCTTAATTTTAATAATTTCTCACATAATTTGTTTAAATGTCATTAATTGTTTTAATTAGTTATATTCTTATTTTAAAAATTTATTAAGTATTTCTAAACTAATTATTTCTAAGCCTTTTTTTTAATAACCTTAAAATCCTAAAAAAAAATATTTTATTTAATATTGTCAAACCCTAATTTATTTTTTCTAAACCTAATAATTATGGTATTTATTTATTGTTGTATTATTTAGTCATTTATTTATTTCTAGCTTTATTTTAATTATTAGAAAGAATGTATAGGCTTATATTAAATGTAATTGGTTTTTTTTTGTTCGATTATTATGTATCTGCCCCGAACCGATGTAATAGCGTAGATTTACTTTTTCGTCCTTTTAATTATATTATTTCACTGTATGGTTAGTAACTATAGGGTGTGAATAACTATGTGTAGTTAAAATAACTTAGAATAACTAATTTAAACAAGACAAATATATGAATACAAACACTCACACACGTAAGTCGATCTTTGATCTCCATCTCACACTTTCTAGGGTTATTCCTCAGGTTGCCTAATTATAAGGTCAAGTAAGGTGTCTTAAAGCAAAGTCCCTTTATCAATATCATCTAGTCCCTTTAAGATTATAAGATCAAGTCCCTTTGAGGTTGCCTCTGGTAAATGATCTTGTCCCTTCGAATAAAAGATGATAAGTCCCTACGAAATGCTAAAGACACCTTATAGTTGCCTAAATTCAGATGTCCCTTCACATGTCCCTTATTACATCCAAGGTAATGACTACCTATTCCTTAATAATAGGGATAGTTTTACCATTTAAAGAACATATAAGAACAATAAAGACTTAATATAGGGTAGGTTCCTCTTAAGTACTTGCTCACCTTTTCAAAATACCTTTTACACTTCACATTTCAAACAAATTTTCAAAACAAAGTCTTTATATACATCTATACAAGGATCATTATAAAGTACTTAGAAATTTTTTTTATCACACACTACACCTTTCTCAAAACAGTTTAAACTGAGCTAAGTAACTAAGAGCCCATGGATAACCATGGATATAAAGGGTGCTAATACCTTCCCTTTATATAACCTACCCCCCGAACTCAAAATCTTTTTAAGGTCTTTCCTGTTCTTTTATGCCCTTTCCTTTTGGATAAAATAAAAGTCGGTGGCGACTCTTGCTATCCGCAACATAACTAAAAGTCAGTTCTCCCACCGTGTTACACCCCCATTGAAACCCTTCTTTGCCCATTCGTAGGAAAGATGAGAAGGCTTGCGTCTTGGCACTTAGGTTTGATATGAACCTCCTTAGGGAGTTGATTTTGCCTAAGAGTTGCAGCTCCTTATTCATTGAAGGCACTTTAGCCTCCATTTTAGCTTTAGTCTTATTTTGATTGATTTTGATCCCCTTTTTTTGTGGACCACAACTCCCCAAAAGTCTCTGCCTGCACACAAAAAACACATTTAAGAGGATTCATTTTAAGACCATGTTTTCTCATTCTTTTAAAAGAACGTCGAAGATGACTAACGTGGTCAAGTCCTATAATAGACTTTACAACTACGTCGTCAATATAATTTTGCATAAACGTATCTATGAAATCATGAAAAATTGAATCCATTGCTCTTTGATAAGTTTCCCCTGCATTTTTCAAACCAAAAGGCATTACCACCCATTCATAGGTGCCCAAGGCCCTTGGGCATCATAAAACAGTTTTAGGGACATCTTCCTCAATAATGAATATCTGATTGTATCTGGAGTAGCTATCCACCATACTTAGATACTCATGTCCTGCAGCAGAATCAATTAGCATTTCTGCTACAGGCATTGAATACTCATCTTTAGGGGTTGCTGAATTTAAATCTCTAAAATCTATGCACACCCTTAAAGAGCCATTCTTTTTTATTACAAGTAAAATGTTTTCTAACTATTCGACGTACCTAGCTGTGCGAATGAACTTGCATCGAAGCAACCTCTCAATCTCCTCTTTAATTTTGGTGAGGATTGTTGGGGCGAACCGTCTTGGATTTTACTTGACAGGCTTCTTCCCAGGCTTGATTGACAGCTTATGTTCGACAAGCTCTCTTTTCAAATAAGGCATTTCATTATAGTCCCAAGCAAAGCAATCTTTGAATTCCTTCAACAAGTGGACCACTTCAACCTTGAGTTCTGGGTCGAGGTTGACACTGATGTAGGTAGGCCTTTTCAACTCCCCTTCTCCCAGGTCAATCACTTCCAGAGGATCCTGAGCCAGCATTTTAGTGCTCTTTGACAAAAGGTCCTTTTCAAATCCCAAAGGCTTATTATCATAGATTGCATCAAACCTTTGGTCTGAATATTCTTGAGCCTTATCTGAAGGCCCTCGTCGAAATCCTTCATTGGATTTTTTCCAACAAATTCTGTAATGGCCTCAACAACCATATAATTTCCTGCAGCCTCTAAGACCGTTTGTATTCTCGTTTCGGCCACATAGGCCGAAATAATTCTCTTTAATGCGTTGACGCCAGTCATTGTTACTTCCTTCGCTTCCCCATCCCGTGGGGTGTATTGTAGGATATGGAAAATATGGTGGTATATGGCCCGCTTCTTCTACAACCTCTCTATCCCAGCGGAAACCTTCGACGGGATGAAGGTGCAATGAGCAAAATGCGTTGAAGGGAAATTGCTATAATAAATGCAGCGGAAAACAAAAATTTCCATTTAAAGTTCCTTAAGAAAGGTCATGATCTATGACAAAATATTTACCTTTTGTGGCGCTTGAAACCTTTGATTCCTATTTGATCACGAGTGTTGTACGACGAACAACGCCTCTACTCAGTCCACACGAACAACTTCCTTCAATAAAAATGCTAGATGGTTACGAATGAAGGTTTAGAGTGAAAGGAGAGGAAAAAGGAATACGTCTAGGGTTTCAAAAACAACAACAACCGAGCTTGTGCACAAGGGTTCTATTTATAGAACTACCTGTGTGTGCTTTAACCTAAAAGCCCAACTCAATAATAATATTATCATATTATTATAATAACCACAATTTTATTATTATTATTATTATATTTTATAACTATTATAAAATTAATAATAACTATTATTATTATTATATCATATGGCACCTTACTATATTTCGTATTCCATTCAAGTGCACCGTACCTTACGGTGTACCTTATTTATTTCACCTCTTCTATAACTGTCCTTATGTGTGTGACCCTATAAGATTTGCGACGTTGACAATTATATTAAATCATGTATTTAACATAATAAATAGTGAGCGGTAGCTAACAACACATCACTACTACCCAAGTCACAAAATTGTCAAGTGATCTGACAAAACCTTTTGTGATAATATTTGTGTGTACAATTACCCTTTTGCCCTTATGTCTATATTGAACACAAGAAATATACCGTGTCATCCTTATCCAATTCTATATTGGACCCTTAGATATTTATCCTGTTATACATGATGAGCAAATTTCATCTAGGCTACTCATGTCTCTTAACATGCTTTGTGAAGTACCCATCAACTGTCTTTATGATCATCCGGTTACATACAACGTTTGATCAACAATAAAGTACTTTACTCTACATATAGTGTCCATAGTAGTTTCAGGTCGAAGGGTTGTATACACCACTATAACCATGAGAGTAACTTATGTCACTTTACATATCATTCTATGTAGTACTCTCATAGTGGGTCAATCCAGTATAAATATTACTCCTAATATTCATACTTATGTCAAGACTTGATAACTCCTTATCCATGATCCATGAGATTTGATCATCAGTATATCTACATAATAGTCTTAATGCTTTAAGGCTATCCCATTTCACATTAAAGCTCGACTATGGATGCTTTAAGAATAATGTCCTCATGTTTAATGGAATCTCATGATTAAGTCACACTTAATATTTCATTAAATGAACTAGCTACTCTAGGGAATTTATCATTTTGGAAAAACAAACATAATAAAGAAATGCCTTTTATTATTAATAAATAATTCGATACAAGTACCAAAAGTATTGGCCTCTAGGGCTTACACCAACTATCTCCCACTAGCACTAGAGCCAATCAGGCATACCCCTAATACCCATAGATCTAGTATGACCATCAAGCTTCTGCTTTGCAAGAGGCTTTGTTAGTGGGTCTGCAATATTTTCAAGTGTAGGTACTTTGCATATCTTTACATCTTCCGGATGTATTATCTCTCGAATGAGATGATAACGCCTAAGTATGTGCTTGGATCGTTGGTGAGATCTAGGCTCCTTAGCTTGTGCAATGGCACCATTGTTATCACAATAAAGATCAATGGGATCCACAATGCTAGGGATTATTCCAAGTTCACTGATGAACTTCTTGATCCAATCAACTTCCCTTGCTGCATTTGAGGCAGCAATATACTCGACATCGGTTGTAGAATCAACAACTATCTCTTGCTTTGAACTCTTCCAGCTTACAGCGCCACCATTTAGGCAGAACACATAACCAAATTGCGATCTGAAGTCATCTTTATCTGTCTGGAAGCTAGCATCGGTGTAAACAATTATCGCGAGCTCTTCCTGACCTCCATATATCAAGAATGTATTATTAGTCCTTCTTAAGTACTTAAGGATATTCTTGACAGCTACCCAGTGAACATCACCAGGATCAGATTGGTAACCTACTCGTTGCACTTAAAGCATACGAGACATCTGATCGAGTACATAACATGGCATACATGATAGATCCTATTGCAGATGCATATGGAATCTTATTCATGTGATCCCTTTCTTCCTTAGTTGAAGGGGATTGTGTTTTTGATAGACACATGCCATGTTGCATAGTTATGAATCCTTTCTTGGAATCATGCATATTAAAGCGTCTCAACACTTTATCTATGTATGTACTCTGACTTAGGCCAAGCTGTTTTTGTGATATATCTCTGTAGATCCTGATTCCTAATATATAGGTTGCTTCACCAAGGTCCTTCATAGAAAAGCATTTCCCTAACCAAGAATTTACTTGTTGCAAGGTAGGGATATCGTTTCCAATGAGTAATATGTCATCTACATATAATACCAGGAAAACGATCATGCTCCCACTAACCTTCTTGTAGACACAAGGCTCATCTTCATTCTTTATGAATCCATATTGTTTTACAGTTTCATCAAAACGAAGATTCCAACTTCTTGAAGCTTGCTTCAATCCATAGATTGATCGCTGTAAATTGCATATCTTATGGTCTTCTTCAGGTATGTCAAATCCTTCAGGTTGTGTCATGTACACATCCTCAAGAAGACTCTCATTAAAGAAAGCAGTCTTAGAATCCATCTTCCATATTTCATAATCATGATATGCATCGATAGCAAGTAAAATACGAACAAATTTAAGCATTACAACTGGTGAAAAGGTTTCATCATAGTCTATCCCATGAATTTGTTTATAACCTTTAGCAACCAATCTTGCCTTATAGGTATGTACTTTACCATCCATGTTAGTCTTCTTTTTAAAGACCCACTTGCATCCTATAGGATTAATTCCTACAGGAGGTTCTACCAAGGTCCAAACTTGGATTGTGTACATGGAATCCATTTCAGATTTCATGGCTTCTAGCCATTTCTCGGACTTAGGACCAGTTATAGCCTTTTGATAGGTTACAGGCTCATCTTGATCCATGAGTAATACATCACCTTGATCAGTTATGAGATATCTGTGAGACATGAAGGATGTTTTGAATAATGTAAAAAACTTGGTGTATTTGAAATGGTGCTTGGTAATACAAGGAAGAAGGGATGATCCCATGAAGAAAAGTTTCCTTGAACATTTTGACTGAATGAGTCGACTCAAGCTTCCAAACAGGTCGACTCATCCTGTTAATTAGATTTGAGTCGACTCATGGATTGCAACAGGTCAACGCATTTGAAGTGAATTTTTCTAAAACACTATCGGGTCCCAACATGCTGACAGAGGGAGGTTTTTTAGTCGACTCACAAACATGGTACAGGTCGACTCAAAGTGTTCCACAGGTCGACACATTCCTGGAATGAATACAGGTCGACTCATTTCATCAGGGAGGTCGACACATTACTATTTTTGTGCGCCCTTTTGATTATTTCTCTCTCACTTACTTTTACTTTCTATTCTTATTTTTTCCTAACCAATATAAATAGCTGATACATATTTTATGAGAAGTTAACAAGAAGAGTGAAATAGATACACAATGCTCTCTTCATCTTCTCCTTCTTTGCATTTATCAACAATCACACACAATAATCATTGTTGATCAAGGTGAAAATTAAGGTGATAGTGTCCAACCGTGAGATCGATATTTCAGCTTGGGTAGAGAGGTTGTGGGGTTTTCTTGTAAAAACCTAGAAGGTTTTCTCCTCCAAGACCGTATAAGATTTGGGGGTTTTGCATGCAACTTTCGTTCGTAGATTCAACCGAGTGAGGTAGTTTGAAGATCAAGGGAATCGTTCATTCATATCACATTAACCGGAGGATTACGAAGATAGTTGTGGGTTCACAAGCATTAAAGAAAATCAGTCGTGCTCAAAGTTTGGAGAATTGTATATTTTCGCAAGAAGGGAGCAATTAATAGGAGGTTTTCTCGACGTGCATGAAGGACTTGGTTCTTCTCGAATCAGGGGGCAAGAAGAGTTATTGCAAAAATCGCAATTTAGATTGGTTTGTTGTTTCAATTTTCTTGTATTAACAATTGCAATATTAAGGAAATATCCTAATTCGGTTTGTGAATTGGGGGTAGAGTACTTCTAGCAAGGTCGGTGAAGGAACTGTCTAAACAAATCTCGTGTGTTATTTGTTCGTTTCATTCATTAAATTTTCTGCATTACTTGAGGTTGTGTTGTTTGAAAAATTCTGTTTTGTTTTGGTGTGTGGACACCAACTATTTGTTAAATTGTTGCTATCAATTTTGGATAGCAACTTAGTAAAATTCTGCATTACACTAATAAACAAATAACATTTTGTGTGGGTGCACACCAATTGTTTGATAAAAAGTCAAAACACACAACTTCATATTTTTAGTGCTTATTTTTCTTCCATAATTCATTGTTGAGAGTGTGTAATCAAGTGTGCTTAATTTAAGTGATCAATTTTGCATTGTTTTAATTCTTTTTGTCATTTCTTATTTCCCATTTGGTTTCAAATTCATATCCGATCACCGGTGACTTAATTTTGTTTTTAGACGTGTTTTTCGGGGAACTTCCGCAAGATATTTTTCAAAGTATTTTTGAAAAGATAAATTTTAAAAAGGGATCTATTCAACCCCCTTTCTAGATCTGTGCCATCGTCTAACAAGTAGTATCACGAGCACCAGTTCATCTAGTGCTTCATATATAACTGTTTAGAAAATGGATAACAATCCAACGACGGGGTATAATAGAGCACCCGTTTTCACCGGAGAAAACTATAGTCACCGGAAGGTTATTCAAGACGGTCCTATACAAATTACTATGACCGGCGAGGATAACGTTGAAATAGATAAACCAGATGCACAATGGGATGAAAAGAACTATAACTATGATTGGAAAGCTCAAAATATGATTATTGCTTCCTTGGGAGCGAATGAATATTTTAGAGTCTCACATCATACTACACCTAAAGCTATGTGGGAAGCATCACATATTACCCATGAGGGAACTGATGACGTGAAGCTAGCTAGAATTAATCCATTGTAACAAGAGTTTGATCGCTTTCAGATGAACCAAGGGGAAACCATTGGTGAATTGGGAAATAGATTTTCGCATTTATTAAATCGATTAAATGCTCTTGGAAAACCCACTCCCAACGACGTGGCTACTAACAAAGTTCTAAGATGTCTTACTAGGGAATGGTTACCAAAGGTCACGACAATCAAAGAAGCCAATGGTGTAAGAACCTTGGATTTGACCTAGTTCACTGGGAAGCTACAAGAACATGAGCAAGAACTCTTAAGTCTACATGAGCATGAAGAAAATGAGAAGAAAGAAAAGAATAAAAAATCTAAAGACAACGAGAAGAAGAAGAAGTCTATTGCATTGAAGACTTCTACTTTAAAATCATCCACCAACAACGATTGTGAGAGTGAGTCTAGTGATGAAGACGATGAATCCAATGAGGATATGGGGCTGTTTGTTATAAGATACAATAGGTATCTTAGAAAATGAAATCTCTCATTCAGACAAACATATTGTCAAATATAGAAGGCAATATAACTCCTCTAAGCAAGAACCAAGCAAAAGTACTTAAGTGAAAGGATCGTGTTATAATTGCGGAAAACCCGGTCATTACAAACCGGAATGTCCTATGTTAAAGAAAGACAAAGGCAAAGACAAATATCAAAAGAAAGGCAACAAAGCTAGAAGGGCATATATCACATGGGAAAGCGATAGTGAAGCTTCTAGCAACGCAAGCTCAAGTGATGAGGAAGAGAAAGTAAATCTATGTCTTATGGCTCACAACAAGGGCAAAAAGCAAGTAAGTCATTCTAAATGTGATAATGTTGAGAAATTTTCTTATCCTTAATTGTTTAGTAGTTTTAAGTTTCTCCACCATGAAGCAAATATGCCTTTAAGCGATTAGCCTCCGATAAGCTTATTTTTAAGCATTTGGAGAAAAAGGTTTCCGATTCTCAAGAGGCATTGGAGGCTCTTAAATGATCTATGGTGGAATCAATTAAGGAAGACAAACAAGGATGGTTTAATTTTCATAGTTGTGAATCTTGTTGGATTTGGAAAAAAGAAGTCAAAACTCTTAAAGCCAAACTTGACAAAGTATCACAACCAAAGATGATCTTTGCTATTGAACATTCAAATTTTAGAAATTCTATGAACAATCCATATCAAAAATAAACCTATGTGGTGAAGGATCAAAATAGAAAATGGAACTCTAAACCAACCTTGGATTGTCTTTATTGTTGCAAGAGGGGTCACACTATTGCTAAATGTCGATTTAGGAGATTCTTAGTTCCTAAAGGCATTTTTCAATGGTTGCCTAAATGCAACCAAAGTTTCACTCACACACAAGGACCCAATGAAAATCGGGTACCTCTTTCCCTTATTTAATCATGTAGGTGGGATGTCTTGAGACTACGGAGAAAATATGGTTTCTCGATAGTGGTTGCTCAAGACATATGACGGGTGACATCTCCCTATTCTATGACTTTGTGGCCAAGAAGAAGGGTTTTGTTACCTATGGCGATAACAACAAGGGAGTTATACTCAGTAAAGGTAGTGTAGGTAATCCCTCTTCTACATCTATCTCTAATGTCCTTTTAGTTGAAGGCCTTAAACATAATCGTTTTCAAAAGAAGGTTGCATAATTGAATATGATGATAAAAAGAATGATGTGTTTAAGGGCTTGAGGGTGAATAATTTATACTTGCTTGACTTGAATGTGATGTCCATTAATGATCCTAAGTGTCTAGTCTCTAAGAGTGATGACTCTTGGCTTTGGCATAAACGTTTAACACACATTAACTTTGACTTGCTCAACAAAATTGTTTCCAAAAAATTGGTAGTTGGTTTACCAAAAATAAAATTTACTAAAGATCATCTTTGTGATGCTTGCCAAATGGCAAAGCAAACAAAGGTATCTTTTAAATCCAAAAACTTAGTTTCAACAACTAGACCTCTTGAACTTCTACATATGGATCTATTCGGTCCATCTAGAGTCAAAAGTCTAGGAGAAAATTAATATGGTTTTGTTATTGTGGATGACTACTCAAGATTTTGTTGGACAATTTTCTTAGCAAGTAAATGTGACACCTTCTCAGCATTTGAAACATTTGCCAAGCTATCTCAAAACAAAGTTAACACTAACATTGTAACGATTCGAAGTGACCATGGGGGTGAGTTTGAAAATCATCTTTTTGAAGAATTTTGTGAAAAACATGGAATTGAACATAATTTTTCCGCTCCTAGAACTCCACAACAAAATGGTGTTGTGGAACGTAAAAATCGTGTGTTATAGGAGTTAGGAAGAACTATGATCAATGATAGTGGTCTTCCTAAATATTTTTGGGCCGATGGAATAAGTATTGCATGCTATGTGTTGAATAGGGTAATTATTCGACCTATTCTAAATAAGATGCCCTATGAACTTTTAAAAGGTAGAAAGCCAAATGTATCTCATCTCCATGTCTTTGGGTGTAAATGTTTTGTGTTAAATAATGGTAAAGAAAATCTTGGCAAATTTGATTCAAAAGCAGATGAAGGTATCTTTCTTGGATACTATAATTCAAGTAAAGCTTATAGAGTATACAACAAGAGATTACTTATTGTTGAAGAATCTGTGCATGCCTCCTTTGATGAATCTTGTCCGAAAAGTGTCAGAAAAGGTAGTTGTGTTATTGGTGCAGGTGCTTCTTCTGAAGAGATTGTTAAAGACCATGATGTGTCTTGTGTTGAACCCATTCCGGGTAAAGCTGAGGAGGAACCGGTTAAAGGATCTGAACTCAAAGATGAAGATCAAGAATCAATTCAAAATGATCTACCTTTGGAGTGGAAAACTTCTAAAGATCACCCCATCGACAATATTCTTAGAGATATCTCAAAGGGTGTCACCAGTCGATCAAGGATAAGTAATTTTTGTTTTCATTATTCTTTTGTCTCTCAAATTGAGCCTAAAAACTCCAAAGATGCTATAGTTGATGAAAATTGGTTTTTGGCTATGCAAGAGGAACTTAACGAGTTCAAAAGAAATGAGGTTTGGGACCTTGTTCCACCTCCGCAAGGTCATCGAGTGATTGGTACAAAATGGGTGCTTAGGAACAAGATGGACGAAAACAATATTATTACTCGCAACAAGGCTCGTCTTGTTGCTCAAGGGTATAACCAAGAGGAAGGCATAGACTATGAGGAAACTTATGCTCTTGTTGCCCGACTTGAGGTTATACGCCTTTTTCTTGCATTTGCATGCTCACAGAATTTTAAGTTATATCAAATGGATGTCAAAAGTGCTTTCCTTAATGGATACATAAATGAAGAAGTGTATGTGTGTCAACCTCCTGGTTTTGAAGATCATGAAAAACCTAACTATGTCTACAAGCTTAAACGTGCTTTGTATGGTCTAAAACAAGCTCCTAGAGCTTAGTATGAGCGCTTAAGTAAATTTTTGTTAAATCAAGGTTTTTCAAGAGGAAAGGTTGACACTACCCTTTTCATTAAACGAGAAGGAAACTACTCAATATTAGTACAAGTGTACGTAGATGACATTATTTTTGGGTCAACTAATATGAAGTTAGTCAAGGAGTTTTCAAGTTCTATGCAAGGTGAATTTGAGATGAGTATGATGGGGGAGCTTAACTACTTTCTCGGACTCCAAATTAGACAACTTGAAGAAGGCACCTTCATAAGTCAAACAAAGTATTGTAATGAGCTTCTCAAAAGGTTTGATATGACAAATTCGAAACCTATTGATACATCCATGCCGACGGCAACAAGTCTTGATCGTGTTGAAAATGGTAAGGATGTGGACATAAAAGGTTTCGAGGTATGATCGACTCTCTTCTTTATCTTACCACATCTCACCCGGATATAATGTTTAGTGTTTGCATGTGTGCTAGATTTCAATCTTTCCCTAAGGAGTCACATTTAAAATCTGTTAAACGCATTCTTAGATACCTTTGTGGTACTTCTAAGTTTGGTCTTTGGTATCCTAAGGGTAGTTATTGTTCTTTGGTAGGTTTTTCAGATTCCGACTTTGCCGATTGCAAAGTAGATAGGAAAAGCACTAGTGGTACTTATCACTTCTTTTCTAAATCTCTTATAAATTGGCATAGAAAAAATCAAGTTTCCGTTGCTTTGTCAACTGCGGAGGCAGAATATGTTGCGGCCGGAAATTGTTGTGCCCAAATTTTATGGCTAAAACAACAATTGCTCGACTTCAATATTGTTCTAAAAAATATTCCAATCTTATGTGGCAACACTAGTGCAATAAATCTTACCAAAAATCCGATCTTACATTCACGCACTAAGCATATTGAAATTCTCCATCATTTTCTTAGAGATCATGTAGAGAAAGGAGACGTGGTATTTGAGCACGTTGAAAGTTCAAATCAACTTGCTCATATTCGTAGGAAACTTGGTATCCTCGATATTTCGGATCGATCTTAATCTTGAATATGTTCATCATATATTATTGTTTGAATTACCATATTAATTTACTAACAACTTGTAGATTGAAGTATTTTTATTTGATTATTCATCTTACACCTTCACATGTGGGAGGTAATATCATTTTCTCTTGTTTGACTCAAGTAACATGGTTGATCTATGAATATTTGTGAGTCATCTTTGATATAAAAAATAATTAATTGTGAGTTTGTTCTTGCGTGTGTTTTTATTTATCTTTGGTATTGTTCAATATATCAAAATATTAATGTGTATGTCATTTGGATGCATTGTAGTATGATATTATGATGTTTGTGTATGAAATTATTGAAAATTGTGGTGTATTATTTGCTTGCACGCTCGGGTCCCAACAGGTCGACCAACGCGTCGACTCATGGATATGTTTGCATCGACCTATGTATCTGACGCGTCGACTCATTTCAACTTTTGAAATGCACATTAACATAGTTGTGAAAAGGAACAATGTGTTGAATTGATTTTAAAATGTGAAGATATGTCGTCATTCTTTAGCGAATACTTCCGCTAGAAAGAATGAATCATATCTAAACATGTGAAAAGAAAAGTGCACAAGGGCACAAAAACAATTGAATGAGTTTTGAATTTTTTTTTAAAGTGTCTTGAAAAGAAAGTTTCGATATGCTTATGTAGTTTAGCATTTATTAAGAAATGAAATTGAAAAGGTAAAACCGCATGACCTAAGTCAAGGTTTGATTATGAAAGAAGTTTGAAGTTTGAAAACAAAGAAGGTTTTGAAAATAGGAAGAATATTTGAAAATTTAAGAAGTGGGAAGAGATGAAGGGACTATCCTAAGACTTGAAAGTAAGAGTTAAAGGAAGAACGATCAAACCGTATTGTGAATATTCTTCGAAGTAAAAGGACCTCCATCTTCATAAACAAGTGAACCAAATCCGCTAAGGTCTTCAATCCATAATAACTCAAGCAAAGGGAAAGATCCTAAAATCTAAGTCCAAAACTCCAAGTCCAATGCTAAGGATGATGCCCATAGTCCAAAATTAAAGTCACAAGTCTTTTAGAAATTTAATCCTTTATTAATGTTTTTGTGTCCAAATGGACAAACGGAAAATCAACATAACAAAAAAATAAGAGCATATAATAAACATGATAATGGATGAATAAAGCATAGTAAAGCAAAATAAAATAAAAGCAAATAGAAGTGCAAGAATTTAAATGTTAGTAGCAAAAGAAATTAAAGTACAAGAATCTAAAATATTAATAGTAGTAATAGTATAATAATATTTACATAATAATGGTATGGTGAACTTAATCAACCACAACCAAAAAAAGAGTAACCAAAACCGAAAGGCAACCGGATCCGCTTAGCATCTTACACTATCGTGATTAATCAAGGAAAATCGAACCGAATTCAATGAAATTTGAAAGGCGATTGGGAGACCCAAAGCACCTACGCATCAAACATTCATAAGTCTCGATTCTTAATGCAATATGATTAACCACTTGGGATTACGCGATCAACAAGAGATCTGGTCCACGAAAGTGCAAGTACCCAATTAGATTTTTATTCCGAAGTCGAGACACATTTAGGTCTATGTTAAGAAATCGCCGAGTAATTTACGAAGTAATTACCCTACAAATGAGGCCGGCCACCACCAATTAAGGTGCATAATGTTAGTGTTAATGCATGCGAGATAAACGATATGTAAATCATTATCCGGACGCGATACAGCACAAAACTAAAGGTGAATACCAAATTGAGCCGCACTTATGGTATTTTTCCATCCTTAAGTTCAATCACTCATCTTGGTGGATTCAAGCATGAAAATGTATCACTAATGCAAAGTACCTTAAATGAATTGAATAATCCACTTAAAGGTAGTTTTGAATTAATGAACATTAACTACTCTAATCTACACCCAAAGTTCATTGAAATTAAGGAGAAGTCACTCCCAAAAGTGCTTCCCAAAGTAAAAATAAAAAGGAGGAAGAAGAAGAAGAAAGAGGAACCAAAAAGGGGCTTGAAACAAGCCAAAAACACCATTTTGACTTGTGTTAACCGGTTAACCAATTGGTTAACCGGTTAACACAAGCAGATTTTGAATAATAAACGTTGTTTTGAAATTGGTTAACCGGTTAACCAATTGGTTAATCGGTTAATGTTGTACCAGAAGCTGAAAAATGCAAAAAATTCAGCATGATCCATTTTGAAACCTTTTCTCAAATATTGGATGATCATGATCTGAATTTGCACGAATTTTAAAACCAAAACACAGTGGAATCCCTGCAATCAAACAACAAATAAAGATCAAAAGGATCTAGAAACAAAAGCACCAAAGATCTACATCTTGAATGTTGATGGTGAATATGGGTTTATGGAGGAAGATGAATTACCAAAAGCTCTTCTTCAAATTGGACCAACACAAGCTTAGATCTACTGAAATTTATGACCAAAAGAATGAAAGGATGAAGGTTTAGCTCAAGTTAATCAAGAATTCAATGTGAATTCTTGATAACTTCAAAAGAAAGAAAGTGAGCTTTTGAGAATTTTGGTGTTGGGGAAGTAATTTGCAAGAGGTTTTGTGGCTATTAAAAGCTTGTAGAAATTTTTGCAAGGTGAATTTGGCTCTCTAAAGCTTGTTGAATGAATGAAAATGTGGTCCTATTTAAAGGCCTTAGGTATGGGAATTTGATGGAATGGAGCTTGCTTTGGTAATTCAAATTAGGTTTGGTAATTGAAAATTTGGTGGGGAATGGAAAAGAGTGGTGATTAGTGAGGGTTTATGGTAGGAAATGATCAAAGTGATGTAGAGAAATTAGAAACCAATGGATCTAGAATATTCCAATTAAATCAATGATCTAAGGGTGCTGAATTTAAATAAAAAATTCAAATTTCGCATTGGTTAACCGGTTAACCATTTGGTTAACCGGTTAACCAAGCTGAAATTTGAATTTTTTATTCAAACATGGTTGCTTGGTTATTCTGGCCCGATTTTTTTTTGTACGTCGAAGAAACAAACACATGAACCTTGGAAATCCTTTGAATGAATCAATTAACTTGGGAAATCCTCGATCAGATAAATTTGAATTATTTGCGGATCGTCTTCGACTTTTGTCTGTGAAATTCACTCGAGCTGCAGGACTGCTATTTTTGGCATTTTCACATGGTTCCTCTTCCTGAAAAAGGTTAATAAAAGGAAACAAAAATATATATTTTTTATTTTAATTAATGGTTAGTACACATAAGCAAATGAAAGCAAATAATAAAAAACGATGATCCCCTGCGAGGTATAAACCTGCACCCGAGAAGGATAAATGAACCAGTGCGAGATCTTGTTTGTATGCAAGATGCGGATGAGATGCGGAAAATCTTAGGGTCAAAAATTAGGGTATGACAGATGCTCCTATTTAAGTTTCTTCAATCGAGAGATAATGAAGATTGAAATCTTCGTTTCGTCGAGTTGGAAGATACTTAAATATAAAAAAAAACCAATTTTTGGCCCTAAGAGACCAAAATATGGAATGGAATGAAATGAAATGACATGAACGATATGACATAACATGAAGATGATATGAAAAGGATATGAAATGCATAGAAATCTGTAAGGAACAAAACGACACATGAAATAGAATAAACGCTAGGGGTAAGGAGCATAAAACTCCGACGAGGAAAATCAACATTCTAGAGACCACACTGTGACTCAGATGAGACGAAAATGTCCAAGAATGGCAATTGGACATAAAGGATCACAACTTCCAGGAATGGCACTGAATGAAGTGAGAAAAGTCCCGAAAAAAGTACATCAGAAGCATCCAAGGATGACATTACTGACTTTACAAGGGATATCCGAGAATGGCAATCAGAAAAAGGTAATCACAATATCTGAGAATAGCAATAAGATAAAAATGTGAATCACAACATTCAGGAACAAAACGGAATGAGATGGGAAAAAGGTCTGGGACAGGACATCAAATCAATGATGACTCCAACATGGAAATCCGAGAATGGCAATCGGAAGGAAAATGATCACAACATCTGAGAATAGCAATCAGATAAAATGTGACTCACAACATTCAGGAACAGAACTGAATGAGATGGGAAAAAGTCTGGGACAATACATCAAATCAATGATGACTTTACTATGGACATCCGAGAATGGAAATCGGAAGGAAAGTGATCACAACATCTGAGAATAGCAATCAGATAAAATGTGATTCACAACATTCAGGAACAGAGCTGAATGAGATGGCAAAAAGTCTGGGACAATACATCAAATCAATGATGACTTTACTATGGGAATCCAAGAATGGAAATTAGAAGGAAAGTGATCACAACATCCAAGAATAGCAATCGAATAAAATGTGAATCACAACATTCAGGAACAGAACTGAATGAGATGGGAAAAAGGTCTGGGACAGTACATCAAATCAATGATGACTTTACTATGGACATCCAAGAATGGCAATCGGAAGGAAAGTGATCACAACATCCAAGAATAGCAATCGAATAAAATGTGAATCACAACATTCAGGAACAGAACTGAATGAGATGGGAAAAAGGTCTGGGACAGTACATCAAATCAATGATGACTTTACTATGGACATCCGAGAATGGCAATCGGAAGGAAAGTGATCACAACATCCAAGAATAGCAATCGAATAAAATGTGAATCACAACATTCAGGAACAGAACTAAATGATATGGGAAAAAGGTCTGGGACAGTACATCAAATCAATGATGACTCCAACATGGAAATCTGAGAATGACAATCGGATAAAAGAGGTGCAAAGATCTGAGAAGAACAGCAAGGAGGTGAAGAAAAGGTTCTGGAGAGGCAAAGATAAATGCCAAGTAAGTTGGAATTTGATCACAAGGTAAGAAGTTGAAAACAATAGGACCTCTAGAAACGCATAATGAG
The DNA here is from genome assembly GCA_963966055.1 of Lathyrus aphaca. NCBI lineage: Eukaryota > Viridiplantae > Streptophyta > Magnoliopsida > Fabales > Fabaceae > Lathyrus > Lathyrus aphaca. Next base: position 135,133,693 of record OZ014522.1, on the reverse strand, counting down.
GATTAACACACTCATATATGCCAACAAAAGTGGGGAATAACACACCCAGGAAAACGCATAATGAGGAATAACACGCTCAAATATGTGAACATTAACAAGAATGGGGAATAACACACCCAAGAAAGTAATATGAGAGAAAAAATGCTGACAACCAGTTTAGACTCTTAGAGGAGTGGAAAGATGGAAGAATGATTCCTTAACACGGAGATCACTGCCATTCTGCTAGGATATTAGAGATGCTACTATTGAACAAATCTATATCACACCAGTAAACTATATCAAGTTGAAAATATTTTGAGGGAAGTCATGAAAAGCTGCTTGGAGATTCTTGAAGAAAGTTGCCCCAAATTCAATGACTGATGAGGGTAAACTGATAATGGATTCAGTTCCTGACTACTGGCGGGGAAAATAATCACATCTTTGAAATGACTGTTGGGAGAATACACTGATCATGGCTTCAATTTTTTTAAATGAATGTTGAGAAGATAAACCCAGTATGAAACTTGAAGAGATCTTCTGATTAACCAAAACTGAGAATAACTTGTACTGAGCAACAATTCTTTTGAACCAGGACCTGGGAAGGACTTGCCCCTGCTAAGATCACTGACCAAGTTTCTCAACTGTTTGAAAATTCCTTGATGAGGAAGGTTTATTTGCAAATAAAAATGTTTGTACAAACCTGGTAATTTTAATGCAAAGTTCATGCAAAATTTAAAATCAAAAATCATTTTTGGAATGAAATTTATTGATGTAAAGTAAATGAAAACATTGTCAAAACACGGCGGTTGAGACAAAATTAAAGATAAAGCAAAGGTAAGAAACAAATGATTGGTAACGAACTTGGGAGTCAGTTTATGCAACCTTGTTGAAGTATGCTTTTCAAAAGAAACCTAGATTCAATTAGGACTTTTGAAGGTTGTAACGTGGTCTGGTTCATGGTTTATGAAACAAAGGATATAGGTTCAAAGTTTATTTGTACCCAACCCAACTTCATGATGAACTCCAGTCCTACATTCAATTAATTTAGCCTATGCATTCAAGTTCCAAGAAATTTGGGATTGCACAGATGAAGATGGTTCAAAAGCCAAGGATTTTGAGATAGCAGTCACATCTCCCCTTTTTTTATTTCTGGTGAGGACTTTGGTCTACTCATCTTGCTTTTGTTGAGGATTTTGAGAAATTCTTGATTGATATTTCTTTTATTATCCCTAACTTTTGCCTGAACTGTGTCATTTGAACTTACAGCCAGCGGGATGCCCCCGTTTTTTGCCTAAGTCCCCTTCATAGGTTTTGACTTAGCGGGCTTTGATTTTTTTTCAATATTTTTTTTAATATCATTTTTTTAAAGATAACAACTGCATGGCTTAATGATTACGATGAACCATCATTGGCTTTTGAATTGAGAGACATCTTCAACACTTCTTGATGTGTGTGAATGAAAGTTTGAGATTGCAACCTTTATTGAAAGGTGTCTTAAATGATTCTCTTGTACTTGAATGCATATTTGAATTAATTGAGAACTACCCATCCCCGGTTAAAATTGAGGTTTTTTCGATAAAAAAGAAACTCCAGCTTCAAGGCTCAAAGGGGTTGACAAGGGATTAACTTCCTTATTTCTCCAGTGTTTGGAATTTGAAATAATGCCTGTATATCATCAGCCAAGTCTCAATTGAAAGCATACCAATAACAATTATGGGTATCTCATTTTCATCATTCTCCCTCCAATCATTGTAAAAACTTGAGAAAGGAAAATGAACTTGAAATATAAATCATAAAGATGAAAATAATAAATGAAATTGAATCAAAACAAAGCAATGCTCATTTCATTAAAACCAACATGAAAGTACAAACAAGGTTTAAAAGCAAACAAGTCAATACAATTGAAGGAAATTGCAAACATAAAGAAACAATGGCCTAGTGATCCATCAGCAACAAGGATGGGCTGCCCCGTCTGATATTCTGGCCTTGAAGAAAATTTGACCGTTGAAGTCTTCTGAAGATTCATTTCTCATGATTCGGAAAAGGATTGTTAACAACATTAGGATTTGTATCCTCAAAAGTGATCATCCCATTTCTGACAAGCTCTTTCACTTTAGCCTTCAATGCAAAACAGTGTTCTAAGTCATGACCAGTTCCACCTTGATGAAAATCACAGCGAATATCTGCTCTATAATCAACCTGAAGAGGATTTGGAACAGGAGGCGCAGGCCTAGTAGTAATCCAACCATTCTGGACCAAGTAAGGATACAACTCAACATAAGTCATCGGAATAGGATCAAAGTTTGGCCTGCCCCTAGCATTACGATTCTGGTTCTGGCCAACATTCCTTTGAATAGATGGACCATTGATCATATGAGCAACTGCAGCAGGGTATGATTGTTCATGGTGTTGTTGTCTGCGACGAGTTATCCAAAAAACACTTGCTTCACCAGAAAAAACATTGACTTGAGGCATGACAATCCTCTAGGATTGAGTTTCCCTAGCGATCAAAGCATGTAGCATCTCCATGATCAGACTCACATTGCTTTTTAGCTCATTAAGGTCTTCCCTAACTCTCTTGTTATGTTGGGCTTGATTTTCCATTCTCAATCTGATAGTAATTCTAGTTCCATATCTGTGTTGAGGAAACAGCTTGACAGATGACAGACAACTGAAGAAGGAAACAACCGGGATGAGTTCCCACACAACTCGGATGAACGCAAGAATATGCGATGATGCAATGATATGCAATGTTCACTTCCATTTTCAGAAAAACAACTCGATTATTACAAACATGATTAACATCGAGAATACGGTCATGAAAAATCTTGACAAAAAGGAATATTTGCTTTTTCCAATATTTGCAATAATCAGAATTGTTTTCCTTGAAAAATGGTTGTGATGATGATCATGATGAATATGTAGATGAAACAACCACAAACAAGATCACGCAAAGCACACGGGTTCAAAGGTTCGGATCACGAGCATGGAGTCAATGGATAAGAACCAACAACCCACAAAGGCATGTACTAAGGTCTGTCTTCATTGTACCTGAAAAAAACCAAAAGGGTGCTAATAGAGGTTCACGGAGTTAACAACCATCTTTAGAATATTATCGGTACGTTGGATTACTCCCCAACCGATAACACTCTTAAAATAGACCTCGTCCGGGTGTAGTATCACGTGACAACCACCTTAGGTTTACACCCGGATAGTTTTTGCACTACGTTCCTAAATTGGCTTGGATGGGTTAAGGGTTCTAAGGTCCTCAGTATGATCAGCTCAAGGTCGGAAATAATGCCACGTACGATTACTCGTCATGAAATTGATAATCCAAGAGAGCCTAACCGAGTGGAGATTATCAAATTGATATCGCTTTGAACTACTCCATCGCGTATCGCTTCGAATATTGTCGTCCTATCATAAGTTCAACTCAGATCCGGGTTAGAATCTATCTCACTCACAAAGGATCACCAAAACCGAAACAGAACAAACAAGTAACAAACAAATCAAACCAAAGCAGTAAACAAATCAAAGTAGGCCGAATCCACTTAGAGATTGATTCCCCAGCAGAGTCGCCACTTTTTCTGTAGCGGTAAAATCATGAGTGTAAGCTATTGGTTAACTTAACTCAAGGTAAATAGAGTCGCCACCACGCTTTTATTTTATTCCAAATGGAAAAGGGAAAAAGAGCGAATAAAACCTAATGAATCTAAAAGCAAAAAGCTAAAAGAATCGAACAGAGAACGGGTAAGGGGATAGGTTAAAAATTGGGAAGATTATACGCACCCAAAATGTCTGTGGTACTCCACGGGAGCCCTTTGAAAAATTTACATGCTTTTGGTTTGAAAATGGTTTGTAAAATATGTGTGGAGGGATGAGAAAAGAATTATTTTTTAATATTTTTGTGTTTGAAGAGACGATCGTCTCATGCCTACTGTTGCACCCCAAAATTTGCCCTCACAAGACAAGATTTTGTGTACTAAGAGGTTCACAAGGTTCACAAGACATCTCATAAGGTTTACAAGGTTCACAAAGTTCACAATTAGTCAGAAGATGTGACAATTCCCTCAGACAATGCATCCTCCTAAGCAGTGCATCCAAAACTAGGGTTTTGACTTTAATTAGGCTAAATGGACTTCCAAGACTTCAAGTGAGCTTCATGAAATCTTATATATGTTCAAGAATCCCCATGACAAGTTTCAAGACTTTTCTCAAAGGTTTGCTCAGTCAGATGATCAGATAGGTCAAAATCAGTCAAAGCAGTTAAAAAGTCAAATTGAGGTCAACTGTGGTCAAACCAAAGTCAAAATTCATGATTTTTTCCCAACATCAAGTATATGAAGTAAAATTCATCATTTGATCAAGGGTTGATCATGATTCATCAAGGAGATTTCAGATCATCAAGAATCAGGAGTTTCTAAATTAGGGTTTTAACAGGAAAAGTCAACTGAACTTTGACCAGCCATAACTTTCACATGCTTCATCAAATGTTTCCCATACAAAGCTCATTTTGAAGGAAATTGAATTCTCTACAACTTTGTGTCTCACAAGCCAAGCCCAAAAATGCTTTATTTGGAAGGTATGAGCTAAGACATTATAGGTCCTTTTGAAAGTCAACAAAAAGTCAACAACTTCAAAAGAGCATAACTTGAGAATGGTAAAAGATATGGACATGAAACCAATGGGGTTGGTTATAGGACTCTTTAAGATTTCCAAAAAGTCCAAGAAAACCCTCATAACATTAAAATTGAAGGATTTGTTCCCTTTCAAAGTTGGGAAAGTTTTGAGAAGAATATTGAGCAAATGAGGTCTTAGAATCAATTTTTTCCAAATGGGCCTACCATTGTGCAACCCAATCCTTGTGATATCATCCCACATGACCCAATCCAAGCATTTTCAGATTTTTTATTTTTTATTTAGTATTTATTTGAATTTTATTCATTAAAATGCAAATTAAATCAAAATAAAATATATAAATCAAATATTCAGATGAGATTGTGATTCTAGAAAGTCATAAACACTATTTAAAGATGATTGATCTGATCCAATTTGGTGCTAGCTTGATTTGGCAAGGTTAGATAAGATATTTTTCAATATTTGAAAGGAGGAAACTTCATGATTAAGTAATCAAGACAAAGCCCACAAATCCACAAAGTTATGACCTAATTACATTGACTACATATAGGTGAAGAGATTGCAAGCATAAGGACACGAAATTGCTGCCTCAAGAACACATTACAAATTTCAAAATTTCAAGAGAAAAGAGAGATTCGGTTTTGGACTTAGAGGCTCTATCAAAGCATTCTAAAGGTTGCAAAACATTCCTTGGACATCATTGATGCTTTCTCAATCCTCAAAAGCATCATAATCATGCCATATTGCATAAACCGAACCACACTTGTTCTTGTATTTTGAATCTTTTGATTTCATATATATCTTTGTTTTAAATAATATTTGATGGTTGATTAATGTTTATAATGATGTTTAGAATGATTCTGGATGGTTTAATTGAAGGTTGGATGCAGGAAACATGAGAAGCCATTGTTAGGGTTTCGGCAAAGCTTTTAGGGTTTCGTGATAAACCAAATATAAATGAATTTTAAGGACATAGGAAGATTGTATGAGCTCTGGGGATCATAATGCACTGATTAATTGGAAGAAATTGTACTGTTTGATTGATGTTTGAGTTTCGCAGGTTGTGAACATGAAGGAACTCGCAGGAAAAATTGTAGTTAAAATCGTAGGAAAATTCGTAGGTATCAAGGAAGAAGATGAAGTTCAGTGGCGCCAAAATTCATATTCAAAATTTGATATAATATTTTATGATTTGTTGTTGTTATTATTTCAGAAAGCTAGCCTGGCTCAGTTGGTTTGTGTGTGCGCGTATGTGGTTGATGGTCCTAGGTTCGAATCCCCCAGGCCATTTTGTTTTGTTTTATTTTCCATGATTTTTACAGGTTAGTAACAAAAGGCTTTGCTGCTCATCCCTTAACACCAGCGCGCGCCTGGCCTGGTGGTTGTGCTATTGGTCCAAGATGCATAAAGCCTAGGGCCTGGGTTCGAATCCCAGCCCCAGGTAAGTCCTTTTTTTCACTTTTTCTTATTTTATTTAATTTGTTTATATTTTAATTAATTTGATTAATGAATAAAATGTTAAAACAAAAAATGTTTATATTATGTTCTTGTATATATTTCAAAATTTATATTTTTTAAAATTTAAACTTTATTAATAAAATTAGTTAATATTTATTTTATTGTATATTATTAATATTATATAGTTTTGTATAAATAATTTAATTATGTTTATATTAAATACTTAACCCTAAAAAATTCATATGTAAAATCTAATTATTATTTTTATATAAAACCTAATTTTTTATAAACCCTAATTATCTTATAAATATTAATATATTTGTATGTAAATTCTAATTATGTATATTTATTTTATAATATAGTTTTATATAAATAATGTAATTAGGATTAGATTAATTAATTAACCCTAATTTATTTTCTTAAAAAAACAATTAAAAACCCTAACTTTATTTTATTAAATTAATTTATTACTTTTATATGTTTACTTAATTATAATTGGCAAATATTTTTATAATATGTATATAAAAGTAAATAATTAGACTATTAATCCTATTTTATTAGTATATAATATTTATTATTTATTTCTTTTATTAAAAAATCTTAAAAAAATAATTATTTATTTAAAATTGAACTTTTAATTCATTATTATATTATTATGCTAATTTCTTCTTCTTATATTTATTTTGTTTATTATTACTAACCCCTTTATTTATTTAGTTATTATGTGATTATTTATTTAATTTACTTTAATTATTTTAATTATTATAATGTAATTGTACCAATTATGTAATAGTTGTAGAATTATTCTTATTATTTATTTTTAATTGCCATGGTTAGTAAAATAGGGAGTGTAAAACATGTTTGTATTTAAAATTGAATTTAGATCATTAATCTCAAGATAAAATATACGAATTTGTACACGCACACACGTAAGTCGATCTTGGATCGCCATCTCACCTCTTAAGGGTTACCTCTCAAGTTGCCTAAATAAAAGGTCAAGTAAGGTTTAAAGCAAAGTCCCTTCTCTCATATCATCTAGTCCCTTAACAGATAAAAAGATCAAGTCCCTTCACGGTTGCCTTCGTAAATGATCTTGTCCCTTTCGAATAAAGATGATAAGTCCCTTCGAATTGCTTATACACCTTACAGTTGCCTCATCACAGTTGTCCCTTCATTTGTCCCTCACACATCCAAGGTAATGACTACCTATTCCTTAATAATAGGGATAGTCTTACCACTTAAAGGACATTTAAGAACAGAAAAGATTTAACTTAGGGTAGGTTCCTCTTAAGTACTTGCTCACTCATTCAAAACATTTCATTACACTTTACATTTCAAACAAATTTTCAAAACAAAGTTGTTATATATATCCGTACAAGGATCATTATAAAGTACTTAAGAAAATTTTTAATCACCCACTACACTTCTCAAAACAGTTTAAAGTGAGCTAAGTAACTAAGAGCCCATGGATAACCATGGATGTAAAGGGTTCTAACACCTTCCCTTTACATAACCTACCCCCCGAACCCAAAAATCTTTTAAGGTCTTTCCTGTTCTTTTATGTCCTTTCCTTTTGGATAAAATAAAAGTCGGTGGCGACTCTTGCTATCCGCAACATTTAACTAAAGTCAGTTCTCCCACCGTGTTACAGAACTGGCGACTCTGCTGGGGATTTAATAAAAGAGGGGCACCCTTAGGAATTAGATCACTTTAAAATTGTTTGCCTTGTTTGCTTTATACTTATCTGTTGGGTGCTCTTATGTGTGAAAGATCCTAACCCGGATCTAGTGTACCTTAGGTAAATGACAATAGACCAAGGAAACTGTACGGCGTATACCGATATGGTTGATCTGGTGGCCATAGTTAGTGTGACTTCTTGGTTGGTGCTTATGTTCCTTAAGTCAAGTTGAGGATAATATGAGGCTGCCATATGTTGTCAATGCACTAACTAACTTTTAGAACCCGAGTTATCCCATCTTGGCCTTTAGAAAAGTAGTGAGATAACCGGCTTTGGTGAAGATTGAAGTTGGTTGATACTCGATACTACGCTCATTGAGATTCTAAACTTGGAGGGTTTTGGTTGGTAAGTAAGTTGCCTACTGAACAACCACCCTTGTGAAGGATCAATGATATTGAGATCCCTTAGAACCTGGTTACTTTGTAGGACAGGATGAACCAACTAAACTTCAGGGGAGGGTACTTACCTTTAAACCTCATGCAAGCCTTTAAACCTAGGGCTATTGTGTGATTTGTTTGTGTGTGCCACATGTTTGTGATTGAGCATAACATCATAGCATCATCATGCATCATAAGCATAGCATTTTCACTAACCATTTCAAGGACCAAAGGATTTATCTTTGTTCTTTGTTGCAGGTTATGGCTTTTGCTCGTAGGAATACCATCCGGATCAACTTTGTAGGAATACCTCCCAAGCTTAAAGAATTGGTTTCCCAAGTTTCTGAAAACTCTTAGTTCATCAAGAGACATGGTCACCTACTGGATCTAGTCACTTCAGGGTTCAATGAAGACATGATGAGTGTTCTGTTTCAGTTCTTTGATCCTAAACATCATTGTTTCACATTCCCTGACTATCAGCTGGTTCCTACAATGGAAGAGTTCTCCAAACTATTGGGTATACCTATTCTTGATCAAAGACCCTTCACAGGCTTGGAAAAAGAGCTTAAACCAGAGGTTATTGTTGCAGCTCTACATCTGAAGAAGTCAGACATTGTTTTAGAAACGAGAAGCGGAGTTAAGGGTATTCTTGCTAAGGTGTTGATAGAGAAGGCTCAAGTGTTCTTGAAGGCTATGAGCTATGATGCTTTTGAGGAGATCTTAGCCTTGTTGATTTATGGCTTAGTGTTGTTCCCCAATCCAGATCAGTTCATAGACGTTCATGCCATCAACATATTTCTGAGTCACAATCCAGTGCCTACATTGCTTGGAGACATTTTGCATTCTCTTCATGCTCGTACTACGAAGGCACGAGGAACTTTAATGTGTTGTATACCTCTATTATATAGGTGGTTTATTTCTCACCTTCCTCGATCAGTAATGAAGAATGAACAAGGTTTCAGGTGGTCCAAGAGGATTATGTCACTCTCTCATTCAGATATTCATTGGTGCTCTAGATCTATGGAGAATGTTACTATCATTGACCGTTGTGGGGAGTTTCCTAATGTGCCACTTCTAGGCATAAGAGGAGGCATTACTTATAATCCTTCCTTAGCTTTACGACAGTTTGGTTATGCTCGGAGTGATGGTCCTCATGAGATGTTGATTCAGGGTATTGTGTTTGACTACGACAACGATCTGCAAGGTTACCGTCAAAGGTTCATACGAGCATGGGGAAAAGTGAACAAGGTTGACAGCAAGACTCTGGAGCCCAAGTACACTATTCCTATGGAAGCTTACCTCAGATGGGTGCGATCTCGTGTTCAGACTCTCATGATGCCATATCCTGCCATCCTGCCAGTTACTATGGAGCCTGTTGCTGAAGGAGATACCTCTTATACCATCCTTCACCCAGACATGCCCATTGACATGGAAGACTTACAGAGATCCTGGATCCAGTTGAAGGAGCAAAGGGATACTTTTGAGACTCATTACAAAGCAAGTCAAGTAAGAATCCTGGAACTAACAAAGCAACTTCACGAGGAGCGGAATCTCAACTCATACCTCAACACAAAGAGGAAACGTCCATGGGAGACTTAAAACCCCATCTTTTGTATTTATTTCATTTCATTTTGTAAGCCCAAAGGGCAAACAAATTTATTACTAATTAAAGTTTATTTTCTTGATTGTTTAAACAAATTTAAATCTTGCGGTCCTTGAAAACATTGCATATACATTTACATACCATATCATTGCATCACAGGTTTATTGTGCACAGGTTTCTTATCTTCTCGCTGTTTATTTCAGCAATGGCTCTTGAACAAACAGTTAAAGATCTCCAGGCACAAAATGCACAGTTCCAAGAGCTGATCCTGAACTTGTCAAAGGGGCAGGATGAATTAAAGACACTGCTGGCCAAGAAGACTAAGAAGACTAAAAGGCCAGGAGGCCTGATCAACATGGGAAGAAGGTTAAGAGGTCCTATCAAGACCAAAGAACAGGTTGAAGATTATGAGTCTGAGGAGTCTGAGAAAGAGGGAGGCAGTCTCCACAATACAATGGGGGACTCTGATTCTGAAGCTAACTACTATCATGATCCTAATGAAGATAAGTTCAAGATGCTAGTGGATAGAATGGATGCTATGGAATTGCAAAAGTCTTCTGGGTTGGATTTTGAAGACTTGAGTTTGATATCTGGGGTGGTTATACCCATTGGTTTCAAAGTTCCTGCTTTTGTAGTGTATGATGGTGTCTCTTGTCCCAAGCTGCATCTGAGGTCTTATGTCCGGAGAATCCAACCCCATACTGCTGATAAAAAATTGTGGATCCATTTCTTCCAAGAGAGCTTATCTGGAGCTCAATTGGAATGGTACTATCAGTTGGAGAGTGTCAACATCCGTGATTGGAATGATCTTGCTGAAGCCTTTTACAAGCAATATCAATACAATGCTGATCTAGCCCCTACTCGTATGCAACTACAGAGCATGTCTATGGGTGCTAAAGAAAATTTCAAGGAGTATGCCCAGAAGTGGAGAGATTTGGCTGGTAGAGTGCAACCCCCTCTAACTGACCGGGAGTTAGTGGATATGTTCATTTGTACGCTGAATGGTCCTTTTTACAGTCATCTCATTGGAAGCTCATCATATGGCTTCACTGAGTTAATAATGACAGAAGAGCACGTAGAAAGTGGTATAAGGAGTGGAAAGATCCAAGTGGGTGCTTCTTCATCCAGTACTACAAAGAAGCCCCCTAGCGGGAAGAAAGAGTCGAATGTTGTTTATGGTCAATCTGATCGTAATAGGAGGCATCAATCTGTGGGTGCAGTTCACATCTCCAATCCTACTCCTGCAACACCAGAGCCACCACAGGGAAATCAACAGAGGCCTAGAAGACAGTTCACTAAACTCAACATGTCACTGGCCCAAGCCTTGCAACACTTGTTGAAGGGTGAACTTATCACTTTGAGGGATCCTCCTCAGAATCCCAATGTTACCTCTCCCAGGTACAATCCTAATGCACGATGTGCATATCATTCAAATTGTCAGGGACATGATACCAATAGTTGCTGGATATTGAAGAATAAGATTCAGGATATGATTGATGCGGGAGAGATTGAGTTTGATCCTCCGGGTACTCCAAATGTGATTACTGCTCCTATGCCAAATCATGAGAAGACTGTCAATGCCATTGATGAAGTTTCACGTATTTCCTCAGTTGCAGACGTGACTGTAAAAACCCTAAATTTTACCTCACCCATTCACACCATGTCTTGTGATCATTTCATATGCATAAACACAATCATAGCATCTCATATTACATTTTTGATTAACTGCATTGGTTCAAAGTCATCTGCATCTAGGGTTTGTGATCTGAGCCATCCAAGAGCCTCTTGAGCCACTCCAAAGATCATCAATCACTTCAAAGGGGTCCATGTATGTTCAAGCATCATATTATATCCCCTCAAAGTCAAGAATGTCAAAGAATCACAAGAACTGAGAATGGCATGGAAGCAGAGCCAGGTTTAACTGCACAGATGACCTAGAATTAGGGTTTTGGTTTCAGAGGCCATAACTCCAAATTTTTTGGTCATTCTTGTTTCTATTGGTCTCTATATGGTATAGGGATCATGCATATCAATTTTCATGAAGAAATTCAATGGGGAAGTCATCTGATCAAGAGTTGACTTCTTGAGCAAGTCAGTGTAAAATCAAGGCATCTGAGGCCCCCAGTGACCCAACCAAAGGGTGTTCATCATCATTTTGATTATGTATGATCTTTATTTGATCATGGAAGATGTTATAAGTTCATAAAATTGAAGAATTTCAAGCCATTTGCAAAGTTGACTTTTTGGGAAAGTTGACTTATAATGAAAATTGCCATTTTGGGAAACTTTTTCAACCCTTGCTTTTTGATTCAAAAATGCTTCAAATGGAAAAACTTTGGTCATGAAAGTTGTAGAATGGATCATTCCCTTTTCAAAAAGTACAAGAAATTGACCTAATTCATTTTGGATCAAATGTTATGGCTTGTCAAAGTTGGCCAAAATCACATAATTTGAAGTTTTCTACCAAAGAGGCATTTTGCAAAATGGTATGATCAAGTGTTCTAAAGGCCTCAAATGTGTACAATTTCTTCACAACATGATCACATGACCTCTAAAATTCAGAATGGGCCAAAGAAATTTGCATTTTGATGCCTTGAATCTCAAGAATTTCCAAAGGGGGCAAGCTTTGTGAAAATTGCAAAACACTACACAAACCTTGATCAACTTGCTGATTTCTCTCATAAACATTTCCATGGCTCTCCCTAAACTCAGCTGAACCAAGACAAGCCAAAAAGCAAGTTGTACCATTGCCCATACCTCAAGTACAAGTCAAGTTGACATTTTGGCAACTTGCCCATACCAATCACAATAGGCCAGCACCCACTCTCTGACCTATCACACTTGTTTATACAAATCAAAAGCAAGCTAAAGCACATAACACTTCATGCTGAAACACACCCAAAGCCCTAGTTCCAAGTTCATGCTTCATTGGCAAAACTCTTCGAAACTCATCACACAAGCTTCAAACACACAAACAGACTTCACCATTGATCTCCATATGACTTACTGATCACAAACCACCCATCACCATAGCCTGAAACTCACTGAAAGCAAAATACGATTTCTGCCCCTCTTTGAACAGAACTTCAGCAATCTTTCAAACCAGCCATTTTAAACTCCAACCAAGTGTTGCAAGCTTCCCAGGAGGTCCATTAGAGGTGTTTTGGATCAAAGGGCCAACCAGAAAGTTCGAGAAATCAAAGCTTCGATTCAGGTAGCCATGGAAATTCATTTTTCCAGAACTCTCATTTCTTGTTTCTAAAATGATCTACATGTTTCCCTGAGTCCATTGAACCTTTTATTTTTGAAAATGATTGAGTTTTGAGGTTGTATGCTTGATCTGAAAGTTTGCCCGTAAAATTGTTCTTGCTTGTTTCCTTTGATTCAGTGAAAATAAATGTTGTTTGAGTTAGGGTTTATGCTTAGGGTTGTTCATAGATTGATTCTGGAGAGTTTGGTGAGGATTTGATGCGTATTGAGAGAGATAGAGATTTCACCTTGCCGGAGAAGATGACCGGAACACTGTTCCGGTCATCTGAAAGTCATTAGGGTTAATTAATTAGGGTTTAGTCTTAATTACGTGAATTTGAATGCTGGCCGTCCAGATGCGCGCCAAGTCAATTCGCGCGTGTCCAAGTTTGAATGTCGGCCCTTTGATTTGCATACTTTCTCATTTTCAGTTTAAATTCAATTTTATTTTCATTTAATTTCATTTGTTTTCTACAATTTATTAAAAATAGTAAAACATCTTTAAAAATTCTGAAATTTTTTGTCAAAGGTTCAATTAATTTTCAGAAACCAAAAACATTTTTATTTTTATTTTTTGCATTAAAAAATATTTTTAAATCATTTAAAAGTTTATTTTTAATTAGTTAATGAGAATTAATTAATTAAAAATACTTTTAGGTATTTAAAAATCACAAAAAAATTCATGAAACATTTAAAATCATTTAGAAACATTGTCCAACTCTCAAACCGAATTTCTTTTTTGATCTTGATGTCTTTTGACAATTTTCCATGGAATTAATTTCATTTCAAAGCATTATTTTGGTTCAATCTTCAAAAATTCATTTCTGCCTAGCCTTTAAGAGTTGGACAATGATTCTTTTTGCATTGCATCTTGTTTAGCATGTAGTTTATAGGATTAAATTGGCATGAATTGATCTTGCATTTCCTTTTTGTTTGGCATTTTTCTTGACAAGGTACCTTAAAACCCTAGCAATCTTAAGAAATTCATAACCCTCATTAGGTTAAGAGTTAGAACCCCTCCTTTGGGCAGTGAGTTTGTATAGGTTTAGGGTTCCTTTGAATGCATTTTCAAATTTTTATCATGATGTTTGCTTCTGGTTTTGAATTTTGTTTTGTGCATTGATCATAAACCCTAATTTGGGCTTTCTTTTGCATCCATCTTCCATTTGCTTGCATACCATGACTTTCCATGACATTTTGTGCATCCATTTGATTCATAATACATCTTAGGATATATTAGAATCATGTTTGATCATTGCATCTTTCATTTGCCATGTTGTATGTCATTTGCATTCCATAACTCTTCATGTATGTTCATGGTTCTAAGAATGTTTCATTTGCATCCATATGTTTGTATGATCATTCCCATGCCTTGCCTCATGTTTGCATCATCTCTTAGCATCATTAACATCACACACATGCTTCTGGTTTTGATTTGCATCATGCCATTTCATCTCATTTTGCATTGCATTGCATTTCTTTCACTAACTTTTCAGGTGGTAAGTTACTTTGAGAAGTGAATTTTCCTTCACTTCTCACAAACTCTTTTCATCTCTCTTATGCATCATTGCTGCATTTTGTCTTGTGCTTGCTCAATCTTCTTCATCTTACTTTCTTTCTTCAAGTGACTTGTCTTCTTAAATGAAGCAAGTTACTTTGCTTCTCTTTGCTCCTTTCATCTGCTTCCTGGTGGTTTCTCTGAAGATCTTTCTTGCAAACCTCACAAACCCTAGGAATAACCAAGCATGACAATAATTAGGGTTTTGGTTAGTCCCCCCATTTAGCTTTTACCTTTGTGTCTCATTGAGTCTTCTCTTCTCATCTCATAATCAGGGCCTAAACCCTAAAGGCTTTAAGGCTTTGTGATTAAGTTTATGCCTGCATCCTTCTATTAGGATGAAGTGTATAACTTTAATCCTAAGTGTTAAACCCTTAATGTGTTTAAATCCTTTAATCAATCCATCTAATAATCATCAAGACACCAAGCTTGTAACTTGGGCCTTGCATTAGGGTTCTAATTCTTCCTTAATTGGTTAAGAAGGACTAACCCTAGTGTTAATGGACAAGTCCCCCTCAAGTTGTCTTACAAACCCTAAAAATCACTTCATCATCTTATCATTAATTAAAATCCATTTAATAAAGGCTTTGTTTTGTCATGAAGTTAATCCCTAATCATGGATTAAGTTGAGGAGCTTTCCTCAGCTTAAACATTCTCATCTATCATCCTTCTATTAGGATGGTGTAATGAGTCTGTTTAATTCTTGATTATGGCTTAATCTCATTACTCAACACTAAACAAAAACACCAAAAACATCTAAATAATCACAAGTAGGTTAATGATCTTAATCCCACATCATGGTAATTAAGTGTGAGAAGCTGACTTCACACTTAAGGCATTCTCATTACCCCTAATATGAGGGAAGATGTGATGAGTTTACTAAATCCATTGGCTTAGGCTTAAACTCATTAACTTATGACAAACTTTCAAAAGCAATAAAAGATTAAAAATACAAAAACCAACAATAATCGTCTCCTCCGGGATTCTTTTCTCATCTCATTCACTCACAAACGAGAACTTGCTTCTTCCGTCTAATGCAAGACAGTTTGCACCTGAGCCAGACAGGTCATACACTTGGGCATAGGCAAGTAAGCAGTTCACAAGTCAATTCATCCCTCAGTCTCTTTGGGTCGAACTACGGTGTTCTGACTTCCTCATTGCACGAGAGGATACGTAGGCATAACTTAACGGTTATCGAACAAAAGTCTCTGTATATTCCCCCTCTTTCCAGCCTTATCCTTTAAGCCTCATGATCTTGAGCATTTCATTCTTGTTCCTACACTGACACTTCACTTACATACTCTACACTTCTTTTACACTGACACTTGCATTCTTTCCAGTTTTGATACACAGATTGCACTAACACTACCCCTTTAAAACACAAATCTTTTAAGCGTGGATCCCGTCGAGTACGGCGGACAATCTGGGTGCTAATACCTTCCCAGGTTGTAACCAACCCCCTTTCTCAGTCTCTCTGGTTCGCAACCGTCTTATCCATATCTTTTCTTAGGTTTATGCAGCATTACCTTTCCTTCGGGATAAAAATGCCTAGCTGGCGACTCTTTCTTTCTCTTGAGTTCACTCCTGTGTGTTCTCATCCCTCTTTCGCCGACCGTTCGCGTCTGTACCCCTTCTGGCTTGGTTGCCTTTTTGGTGGGAGCGACAGTGACTACACCATTATCTGTTATCAAGAAGAAGTTGGTACAAGCTGGGTTCTTTCCAGGTTGTCATGAAGATTGTTTCTATTGTGCTTATAAACCGGATAGTTGCTGGAGGTTGAAGGACAGAATTCAACGCCTCATGGACAATTACACAATACTATTTGAGAGGACACCACCTTCTGTGGAAGAGCATGGTTGAGCATATAACTAAAGGTGCGAAGGTTGAAGAGGTGGATATGGTTGATAAAGTGCCGGTAAGGATTACTTCCAAGGGACCTGTAAAAATCACTCGTAAGGGTCCAATTAAAATTACTGATGAAGGCCCTGTGAAGATTGTTGCTGAAGCTAGAGTGGCTCCTATGATCATTACCACTCCTGGTCCTATTCCATATACTTCTGATAAAGCTGTGTTTTGGCATTATGGCTCCGATGTTTATATTCATGGTGTTAAGCAGGAACCCTTAGCTGAGACACCTATTGTTGATGAAAACCTTGATGTTGATAATATTGCTGGATCTAGTAAGATCACACGAAGTGGAAGAATTTTCTCTCCTCCAGTTATTTCCAAGAATACAGTTACTCCAGCTACTACCTCCACTGCTGATACTCGGGGCAAAGGTCCTGTTATTGAACCTATAAAAACTGATGTGCCAGCTGCTGATGATCTTGCTAAGCAGATGGAAGAAGTTGAAGATCATTCGCAAGAGTGATTATGACATTGTTGACCAATTGGGGCATACTCCCTCCAAGATTTCTATGTTGTCTTTATTATTGTGTTCTGAGGCTCATGCCAAGGCCTTGATTAAATTTATATAGACTGCTCACGTACCAAATGAGATTTCTGTAGACCAGTTTGAAAATTGTGTTGCACACTTGACCTATGATAATGGGTTAGGTTTCTCCGATGCTGATTTGACTCCTGCCAAGAGGGATCATAACAGGGCTCTACATATCTCTATTGAATGTAGGGGCACTACCCTATCACATGTGTTAATAAACAATGGTTCTTCGCTGAATGTGTTGCCCAAAGAAGTTCTGAATAAGCTTAGTCCTGAAGATGCTGTGTTGAAGCCCAGTAATATAGTGGTGAAGGCTTTTGATGGCTCGATAAGAGTGGTGCATGGAGAAATAGATCTCCCAATCAAAGTGGGTTCTCAGGTCTTCAATGCTACTTTTTATGTAATGGATATTTGTCCGTCGTATTCTTGTTTGCTTGGGCGTCCCTGGATCCATGGGGCAGGTGCTGTAACCTCCACCTTACATCAGAAGCTGAGATATCCAGTAGAAGGAAAAGTTGTCACTGTTTACGGAGAGGAAGGATATATAGTTAGCCATGTAAACACCTTTAAGTATCTTGAAGTGGAAGGTGAATATGTTGAAACTCCGTGCCAGACGTTCGAAGTAGTCCCTTGGGTTGTTAATAATTATGAAGCTCCTCCTGTTGTCAAGAAAGTTCTTGTGGTCACTAGAGTACCTCCTACAATGGCCTCCCTTAAATATGCTAGAGCTGTGGTGGATGAAGGTGGTTGTACTATTTGGGGTCAGCTTCCTGACATCCCTTACAAGTCTGACAAATTTGGTTTGGGTTTCACTGCAGAGTCCCAGAAGGTTGTTCGTCGTGCTCGTGCTGTTCGTATCACCAATTAGGGGATTATGAAAGATCATATCAATGCTGTGGGTGACTATGATGAAGACTACAACTTGGATGCTTGGATTTTTCCTACTGTAGGTGTTGGGCTTAATAATTGGAAGGCTGAAGATGTTATTCCTATCTCCTTTAGTCAGGAGTAAATACTATTACTGTGTTGTTACTTTGAAGTTTGTAATTTTTGAACAATTAAACTCTCAAGCCTTGTGCCTTACCTGGGCACAATGGTATGCTTGTTTCGGGATGTCATTTCATTTGCATACTTCATTCAATAAAAATCAGTGGACGTTTCGTTTTCGTAAATATTGTGTTCCTTGTCTTTTCTTTTCTTTTCTTTTTGTTTCATCAGCTATGTGTTCTTACACACACCCACATCACTAAAATGCAGATCCTCATCCACTCTGGATCCTGTTGATAACAGTTCTACTATTGCCAATTATAATTTCGAGAATCTGATCTATCAAGCTGAAGATGGAAAGGAGGACGATTGTGAAGTACCTGTAGAGCTCGCTAGGTTGTTACAACAAGAAGAAAAAGCTATACAACCACATGAAGAGCCAATCGAAGTTGTGAATCTGGGAACTGAAGAAAACAGGAAAGAAGTCAAGATAGGGGCTTAATTAGAGAATAGTGTCAAGAGCAGATTGATTCAGATGTTACATGACTATGTGGAGATCTTTGCTTGGTCCTACGAAGATATGCCAGGGTTGGATACAGACATTGTAGTTCACCGTTTACCAGTGAAAGAAGATTGTCGTCCAAAGAAGCAGAAGGTTCGTCGTATGCGTCCTGAAATGTCAGAGAAGATTAAGGCAGAGGTTATGAAACAGTTTGATGCAGGGTTCTTAGCAGTAACTTCTTATCCTCAATGGGTTGCAAATGTGGTACTGGTACCTAAGAAAGATGGTAAGGTACGTATGTGTGTAGACTTCAGGGATTTGAACAAGGCCAGCCCTAAAGATGACTTTCCACTTCCTCATATTGATGTTCTGGTAGACAACACTGCTCAGCATAAGGTATTCTCTTTCATGGATGGGTTCTCTGGTTACAATCAAATCAAGATGGCACCTGAAGATATGGAGAAGACAACATTTGTTACACAGTGGGGCACCTTTTGCTATAAAGTGATGCCATTTGGTTTGAAGAATGCAGGGGCAACATATCAGCGTGCTATGGTGGCTTTGTTTCATGATATGATTCATCATGAGATAGAGGTATATGTGGATGATATGATAGCCAGGTCCCAGAATGAAGAACAACATCTTGATCATCTGCATAAGTTGTTCGAGAGATTGAAGAAATACAAGTTGAGATTGAACCCAAACAAGTGTACTTTTGGAGTTAGATCTGGTAAGCTCCTGGGTTTCATTGTCAGTGGAAAAGGTATTGAAGTAGATCCTGCAAAAGTGAAAGCGATACAAGAGATGCCAGCTCCCCGTACTGAGAAGGAAGTCAGAGGTTTCTTGGGACGATTGAATTACATTGCAAGATTTATTTCCCAATTAACTGCTACCTATGAGCCAATCTTCAAGTTGTTGAAGAAAGATCAGGTGATGGAGTGGAATGATGAGTGCCAGACTGCCTTTGATGAAATCAAAAAATATCTGCTAGAACCTCCAATTTTGATGCCACCAGTTGATGGAAGACCCTTGATCATGTACTTAACAGTGTTAGACAACTCAATGGGGTGTGTGTTGGGGCAACATGACGAGTCTGGTCGAAAAGAGCAGGCAATATACTACCTTAGCAAAAAGTTTACCGACTGTGAAACAAGATATTCACTACTCGAGAAAACTTGTTGCGCTTTGGCATGGGCTGCTCGCCGACTAAGACAGTATATGTTGACTCATACTACCTTATTGATTTCGAAGATGGATCCAATCAAGTACATATTCGAGAAACCTGCCCTCTCCGGAAGAATAGCGAGATGGCAAATGATCTTAACAGAATATGATATACAGTATACTACTCAGAAGGCCATTAAAGGAAGTGTTATAGCTGATCATTTGGCTCATCAGGCAGTGGATGATTACCAGTCAATGAGTTTTGAGTTCCCTAATGAAGATATTATGATTATTACCAAAGAACCTGGACAATATGATGAACCTGAACAAGGATCCCGATGGACTATGGTTTTTGATGGTGCTTCTAATGCACTTGGTAATGGTGTTGGTGTTGTGATCAGTTCCCCTGAAGGTTGTCATACCCCGATTACTGCCAGACTTTATTTCTATTGTACCAATAACATGGCTGAGTATGAGGCATGTATCCTGGGTATTAAAGCTGCCATTGATATGAAGATTCAGTTCCTTGACGTGTATGGAGATTCAGCCCTGGTAGTAAGTCAGATTAAGGGAGATTGGGATACCAAGCATGATAATCTCATTCCATACAGAGAACCTGTGTTGTCTTTGATCCCACATTTCAAAGAGATTACCTTTGGACATATTCCACGAAGAGAGAATCAGTTGGCAGATGCCTTAGCCACCATGGCATCCATGTTTGAGATCAGCTGGGATGATGAAGCTCCCAAGATTACTATTGATATATTTGAGAAGCCTGCATACTGCAATGAGATTGACACTGAAGAAACAGAGGAGAAGCCTTGGTTCTATGAAGTGAAAAGATATCTTGAAGCTCAGGAGTTCCCTGAAGGGGCATCTGTCAAAGATAGGAAGTTTCTGAGAAGGTTTTCTGCTAAGTTCTTTTTGAGTAATGGGATTTTGTACAAACTCAATCATGATTCAACCTTGCTTCGTTGTGTGGATAAGAAGGAAGCAACAGAGATTATGGAAGATATGCATGATGGGATCTTTGGCACGCATTCTAGTGGTCATACTATGGCAAAGAAGATATTGAGAGCAGGTTACTATTGGTCTACCATGGAAGCTGACTGCTATCAACATTCCAGAACGTGTCACAAGTGTCAAATTTATGCTGATAAAGTACATATATCTCCATCACCATTGAATGTGTTGACTGCTCTTTGGCCTTTTGCCATGTGGGGCATTGATATGATTGGTGAGATCAAGCCTATTGCTTCTAATGGGCATCGTTTCATCCTGGTCGCTATTGATTACTTCACTAAGTGGGTGGAGGCAACTTCATTTGCATCTGTTACCAAGAATGTTGTGGCTCGTTTCATTAAGAATAATCTCATATGTAGGTATGGCATCCCTGAAAGGATTATTACTGACAATGGCTCTAATCTGAACAACACTATGATTACTGATCTCTGCACGCAGTTCAAGATTAAGCATCAGAACTCTTCTCCGCATCGTCCGAAGATGAATGGGGCAGTAGAAGCTGCTAATAAGAACATTAAGAAGATTATACAGAAGATGACTGTTACTTACAAGGATTGGCATGAGATGTTACCATTTGCTCTTCATGGTTATCGTACTACAATACGCACTTCAACAGGGGCAACCCCATTCTTCTTAGTCTATGGTATGGAAGCAGTTTTGCCCATTGAAGTTCAGATACCCTCCTTAAGAATCATGAAGGATGCAGGCTTGGATGAAGATGAGTGGATTCAGACTCGACTTGACCAGATAAATTTGATTGACGAGAAGAGGTTAGCAGTAGTTTGTCATGGCCAGATGTACCAGAAATGAATGATCAAGGCTTTCAACAAGAAGGTTAAGCCAAAGGTATATCAGGATGGTGACTTGGTAATCAAGCGTATCATATTACCACAGGGTGATCCTAGGGGCAAGTGGACTCCTACATATGAAGGACCATTTGTGGTCAAAACAGTATTCTCAGGAGGTGCCATGATACTTACTACTATGGATGGTGAAGACTTCCCACAGCCTGTAAACGCAGACATAGTTAAAAAATACTACGCATAAAAAGAGACCCGCTAGGTTGACTGGCCTAGGAAAAAATAAGGGCATCCCGGCGAACCAAAAGGGTTTGGGCAAAAATTAGGGATATATATATAAAAAAATGTACACCCGGCAAGTCGAAAACCTGAAAAGGCGGCTTGGGAAAAAAAGGGTATCCCGGTGGATTGAAAACCTGAAAGGGCAATCCAGGCAAAAGTTAGGGATTAAAGCGTATGACTATGTCTCGTTTGGATCACTCATGAAACTACAACCAGTTGTACTACTTACTCAAGCTCGAACAGATAGAGCTCAATTCAATCATTTTCGTCTCAACAGCAGAAGATGAGATACTTGAAGATAATGGCAATAGTAGAATTGAAACTCAATAGGATTATTTCCCACATAGCTGATTTTCCTTGTTTTGTAAAAAATTTATGACAAATTCCTCTTACTAGGATTTCTGTCTCCTTGTACAAACTTGCCTATGTATAGGTCACTTTGTGATATAAATAAAATTCCATCTTTGAATCCAGATTTACTTTTACCCTATTTACATAAGCGAAACGTCCATTGGTTATGTTTGAATGTATGTATGCTTTTGAATATGATTGATGTTTACCAGAAATGCATAAATGCTTAATATGATTGATGTTTACCAGAAATGCATGAAAATGCAGTAATAGTATTTACTAAGGACGAACGAGGGAAGGACTTCAATGAAACTTCGTCGGTTCATCCCCACAAGACAGCTACAAGTCCCCTAGTAGGACGAATCCATCTTCATAAATACTTCGAGTCACATCTCCCCTGGAATTTATATCCATCTCTTTTATCCTCAGACGGATAGTCGGGAATTTATTTTTCAATAAGAGTACGACAAACGAAGACGGGAGGTTATGGATACCTTACTATCAAACGAATACGGGAGGTTATGAATACTATATTATCAAACGAGACGAGAACGAGTTCCTCATATTCTTCAGCAACGAATCAGGATTTATTTTCCCGGGCCAACAGTTGTTATACGAAGATATCCAGACGCTTCAGGCTGCATGATGCATACATACATCATTTACATCATACCATAACATACATATCCATAAGTACATAATACATTTACTTAGGTGCATCATACTATGCATACATACATAATGCATAAACTAATATTTCCCTTGCAGGATAGTTATATGCAGGTAAAACAATATCAACAACTTACAACGGGTCAGAAATGATCCATACACTACTCAAAATGTCCTCGAATAGCAGGAAAACGGTCTGTAAAAAAATCCATTCCCTGGTTCAAGGCATTTTTCAGAAGAACTAATCCTGACGTTCTTTTGATCCTTAAGAGCAAATCCTGACGCTCTTTTGGCCCCTTGTTCAAGACTTTTTCAGAAGAACAAATCATGACGTTCTTTTGATCCTTAAGAGTAAATCCTGACGCTCTTTTGGCCACTTGTTCAAAACTTTCTCAGAAGAACAAATCCTGACGTTCTTTTGATCCTTAAAGAGCAAATCCTGACGCTCTTTTGGCCCCTTGTTCAAGACTTTTTCAGAAGAACTAATCCTGACGTTCTTTTGACCCTTAAGAGCAAATCCTGACGCTCTTTTGGCCCCTTGTTCAAGACTTTTTCAGAAGAACTAATCCTGACGTTCTTTTGACCCTTAAGAGCAAATCCTGACGCTCTTTTGGCCCCTTGTTCAAGACATTTTTCAGAAGAACAAATCCTGACGTTCTTTTGACCCTTAAGAGCAAATCCTGACGCTCTTTTGGCCCCTTGTTCAAGACATTTTTCAGAAGAACAAATCCTGACGTTCTTTTCACCCTTAAGAGCAAATCCTGATGCTCTTTTAGCCCTTGGTTCAAGATAGTTTTCAGAAGAACTAATCCTGACGTTCTTTTGACCTTGGAAAGTAGGCAAACGGTCTGTACAAAGATCCATTACCTAATCCAAAATACCTCCAGAAGAGATAATCATCACAAGATTTATTTCTACTGGTATATTCAGCAATTCAAATCATGTTGCATAAATGATTCAGAGACGGCCTATACAAAGACCTAGTACTGATATCTAGTATCAACATCAGAACATCATCACATCCTGATATTTTAGATGGCATCTTTAAGCCCATCTCCAGGTCATCCTGATGGCATCTCTAAGCCCATCTCCAGTTTTTTCAAGTGGCATCTTTAAGCCCACTCAATCATGTACAACTAATCATCAGTATTACTTTACGCACCAGTGAGTGTAAATTTTTGGGCTTTTGTGTTCAATCCCCTTCAACCTTCCAGGTCACGAATGGCACATATACCAATCTAACCCCTCAGGTTTCAGAAAATTGAACAGGGGCAGCCGTTGCACCCCAAAATTTGCCCTCACAAGACAAGACTTTGTGTACTAAGAGGTTCACAAGGTTCACAAGGTTCACAAGACATCTCATAAGGTTCACAAGATTCACAAAGTTCACAATTAGTCAGAATATGTGACAATTCCCTCAGACAATGCATCCTCCTAAGCAGTGCATCCAAAACTAGGGTTTTGACTTTAATCAGGCTAAATGGACTTCCAAGACTTCAAGTGAGCTTCATGACATCTTATATATGTTCAAGAATCCCCATGACAAGTTTCAAGACTTTTCTCAAAGGTTTGCTCAGTCAGATGATCAGATAGGTCAAAATCAGTCAAAGTAGTTAAAAAGTCAAACTGAGGTCAACTGTGGTCAAACCAAAGTCAAACTTCATGATTTTTTGCCAACATCAAGTATATGAATTAAAATTCATCATTTTATCAAGGGTTGATCATGATTCATCAAGGAGATTTCAGATCATCAAGAATCAGGAGTTTCTAAATTAGGGTTTTCACAGGAAAAGTCAACTGAACTTTGACCAGCCATAACTTTCACATGCTTCATCAAATTTTTCCCATCCAAATATCATTTTGAAGGATATTGAATTCTCTACAACTTTGTGTCTCACAAACCAAGCCCAAAAATGCTTCATTTGGAAGGTATGAGCTAAGACATTATAGGTCCTTTTGAAAGTCAACAAAAGGTCAACAACTTCAAAAGAGCATAACTTGAGAATGGTAAAAGATATGGACATGAAACTAACGGGGTTGGTTAGAGGACTCTTTAAGATTTCCAAAATGTCCAAGAACACCCTCATAGCATTAAAATTGAAGGATTTGTGCCCTTTCAAAGTTTGGAAAGTTTTGAGAAGAATATTGAGCAAATGAGGTCTTAGAATCAATTTTTTCCAAATGGGCCTACCATTGTGCAACCCAATACTTGTGATATCATCCCACACGACCCAATCCAAGCATTTTCAGATTTTGTATTTTTTATTTAGTATTTATTTGAATTTTATTCATTAAAAGGCAAATTAAATCAAAATAAAATATATAAATCAAATATTCAGATGAGATTGTGATTCTAGAAAGTCATAATCACTATTTAAAGATGATTGATCTGATCCAATTTGGTGCTAGCTTGATTTGGCAAGGTTAGATAAGATATTTTTCAATATTTGAAAGGAGGAAACTTCATGATCAAGTAATCAAGACAAAGCCCACAAATCCACAAAGTTATGACCTAATTACATTGACTACATATAGGTGAAGAGATTGCAAGCATAAGGACACGAAATTGCTGCCTCAAGAACACATTACAAATTTCAAAATTTCAAGAGAAAAGAGAGATTCGGTTTTGGACTTAGAGGCTCTCTCAAAGCATTCTAAAGGTTGCAAAACATTTCTTGGACATCACTGATGCTTTCCCAATCCTCAAAAGCATCATAATCATGCCATATTGCATACACCGAACCACACTTGTTCTTGTATTTTGAATTTTTCGATTTCATATATATCTTTATTTTAAATAATATTTGATGGTTGATTAATGTTTATAATGATGTTTAGAATGATTCTGGATGGTTTGATTGAAGGTTGGATGCAGGAAACATGAGAAGCCATTGTTAGGGTTTCAGCCAAGCTTTTAGGGTTTCATGATAAACCAAATATAAATGAATTTTAAGGACATAGGAAGATTGTATGAGCTCTGGGGATCATAATGCACTGATTAATTGGAAGAAATTGTACTGTTTGATTGATGTCTGAGTTTCGCAGGTTGTGAACATGAAGGAACTCGCAGGAAAAATTGTAGTTAAAATCGTAGGAAAATTCGCAGGTATCCAGGAAGAAGATGAAGTTCAGTGGCGCCAAAATTCATATTCAAAATTTGATATAATATTTTATGATTTTTTGTTGTTATTATTTCAGAAAGCTAGCCTGGCTCAATTGGTTTGTGTGTGCGCGTATGTGGTTGATGGTCCTGGGTTCGAATCCCTGAGGCCATTTTGTTTTGTTTTATTTTCCATGATTTTTACAGGTTAGTAACAAAAGGCTTTGCTGCTCATCCCTTAACACCAGCGCGCGCCTGGCCTGGTGGTTGTGCTATTGGTCCAAGATGCATAAAGCTTAGGGCCTGGGTTCGAATCCCAGCCCCAGGTAAGTCCTTTTTTTCACTTTTTCTTATTTTATTTAATTTGTTTATATTTTAATTAATTCTATTAATGAATAAAATGTTAAAACAAAAAATGTTTATATTATTTTCTTGTATATATTTCAAAATTTATATTTTTTAAAATTTAAACTTTATTAATAAAATTAGTTAATATTTATTTTATTGTATATTATTAATATTATATAGTTTTGTATAAATAATTTAATTATGTTTATATTAAATACTTAACCCTAAAAAATTTATATGTAAAACCTAATTTTTTTTTTATATAAAACCTAATTTTTATAAACCCTAATTATCTTATAAATATTAATATATTTGTATGTAAATTCTAATTATGTATATTTATTTTATAATATAGTTTTATATAAATAATGTAATTAGGATTAGATTAATTAATTAACCCTTAATTTATTTTCTTAAAAAAACAATTAAAAACCCTAACTTTATTTTATTAAATTAATTTATTATTTTTATATGTTTACTTAATTATAATTGGCAAATATTTTTATAATATGTATATAAAAGTAAATAATTAGACTATTAATCATATTTTATTAGTATATAATATTTATTATTTATTTCTTTATTAAAAAATCTTTAAAAAATAATTATTTATTTAAAATTGAACTTTTAATTCATTATTATATTATTATGCTAATTTCTTCTTCTTATATTTATTTTGTTTATTATTACTAACCCATTTATTTATTTAGTTATTATGTGATTATTTATTTAATTTACTTTAATTATTTTAATTATTATAATGTAATTGTACCAATTATGTAATAGTTGTAGAATTATTCTTATTATTTATTTTTAATTGCCATGGTTAGTAAAATAGGGAGTGTAAAACATGTTTGTATTTAAAATTGAATTTAGATCATTAATCTCAAAATATACGAATTTGTACACGCACACACGTAAGTCGATCTTGGATCACCATCTCACCTCTTAAGGGTTACCTCTCAAGTTGCCTAAATAAAAGGTCAAGTAAGGTGTAAAGCAAAGTCCCTTCTCTCATATCATCTAGTCCCTTAACAGATAAAAAGATCAAGTCCCTTCACGGTTGCCTTCGTAAATGATCTTGTCCCTTTCGAATAAAGATGATAAGTCCCTTCGAATTGCTTATACACCTTACAGTTGCCTCATCACAGTTGTCCCTTCATTTGTCCCTCACACATCCAAGGTAATGACTACTTATTCCTTAATAATAGGGATAGTCTTACCACTTAAAGGACATTTAAGAACAGAAAAGATTTAACTTAGGGTAGGTTCCTCTTAAGTACTTGCTCACTCATTCAAAACATTTCATTACACTTTACATTTCAAACATATTTTCAAAACAAAGTCTTTATATATATCCGTACAAGGATCATTATAAAGTACTTAAGAAAATTTTTAATCACCCACTACACTTCTCAAAACAGTTTAAAGTGAGCTAAGTAATTAAGAGCCCATGGATAACCATGGATGTAAAGGGTGCTAACACCTTCCCTTTACATAACCTACCCCCCGAACCCAAAAATCTTTTAAGGTCTTTCCTGTTTTTTTATGTCCTTTCCTTTTTGATAAAATAAAAGTCGGTGGCGACTCTTGCTATCCGCAACATTTAACTAAAGTCAGTTCTCCCACCGTGTTACACCTACGTACCCACAAAGTGCAATGCGAGATCAAAACCTCGTAGTTCGTGGTACAAAATGTGAAAAGGAACAATGTGTTGAATTGATTTTAAAATGTGAAGATAAGTCGTCATTCTTTAGCGAATACTTCCGCTAGAAAGAATGAATTATATCTAAACATGTGAAAAGAAAAGTGCACGAGGGCACACAAAAAATTGAATGAGTTTTGAATTTTTTTTAAAGTGTCTTGAAAAGAAAGTTTCGATATGCTTATGTGGTTTAGCATTTATTAAGAAATGAAATTGAAAAAGTAAAACCGTATGACCTAAGTCAAGGTTTGATTATGAAAGAAGTTTGAAGTTTGAAAACAAAGAAGGTTTTGAAAATAGGAAGAAGATTTGAAAATTTAAGAAGTGGGAAGAGATGAAGGGACTATCCTAAGACTTGAAAGTAAGAGTTAAAGGAAGAACGATCAAACCGTATGGTGAATATTCTTCGAAGAAAAAGGACCTCCATCTTCATAAACAAGTGAACCAAATCCGCTAAGGTCTTCAATCCATAATAACTCAAGCAAAGGGCAAGATCCTAAAATCTAAGTCCAAAACTCCAAGTCCAATGCTAAGGATGATGGCCATAGTCCAAAATTAAAGTCACAAGTCTTTTAGAAGTTTAATCCTTTATTAATGTTTTTGTGTCCAAATGGACAAAAGGAAAATCAACATAACAAAAAAATAAGAGCATATAATAAACATGATAATGGATGAATAAAGCATAGTAAAGCAAAATAAAATAAAAGCAAATAGAAGTGCAAGAATTTAAATGTTAGTAGCAAAAGAAATTAAAGTGCAAGAATCTAAAATATTAATAGTAGTAATAGTATAATAATATTTACATAATAATGGTATGGTGAACTTAATCAACCACAACCAAAAAAAGAGTAACCAAAACCGAAAGGCAACCGGATCCGCTTAGCATCTTACACTATAGTGATTAATCAAGGCAAATCGAACCGAATTCAATGAAATTTGAAAGGTGATTGGGAGACCCAAAGCACCTACGCATCAAACATTCATAAGTCTCGATTCTTAATGCAATATGATTAACCACTTTGGGATTACGCGATCAACAAGAGATCCGGTCCACAAAAGTGCAAGTACCCAATTAGATTTTTATTCCGAAGTCGGGACACATTTAGATCTATGTTAAGCAATCGCCGGGTAATTTACGAAGTAATTATCCTACAAATGAGGCCGGCCACCACCAATTAAGGTGCATAATGTTAGTGCTAATGCATGCGAGATAAACGATATGTAAATCATCCGGACGCGATACCGCACAAAACTAAAGGTGAATACCAAATTGAGCCGCACTTATGGTATTCTTCCATCCTTAATTTCAATCACTCATCTTGGTGGATTCAAGCATGAAAATGTATTCTTCCATCCTTAAGTTCAATAATTTACGCTATTTTGAAATTGGTTAACCGGTTAACCAATTGGTTAACCGGTTAACGCTGTACCAGAAGCTGAAAAATGTAGAAAATTCAGCATGATCCATTTTGAAACCTTTTCCAAACATTGGATGATCATGATCTGAATTTGCACGAATTTTAAAACCAAAACACAGTGGAATCCCTGAAATCAAACAACAAATAAAGATCCAAAGGATCTAGAAACAAAAGCACCAAAGATCTACATCTTGAATGTTGATGGTGAATATGGGTTTATGGAGGAAGATGAATTACCAAAAGCTCTTCTTCAAATTGGACCAACACAAGCTTAGATCTACTGAAATTGATGACCAAAAGAATGAAAGGATGAAGGTTTAGCTCAAGTTAATCAAGAATTCAATGTGAATTCTTGATAACTTCAAAAGAAAGAAAGTGAGCGTTTGAGAATTTTGGTGTTGGGGAAGTAATTTGCAAGAGGTTTTGTGGCTATCAAAAGCTTGTAGAAATTTTTGCAAGGTGAATTTGGCTCTTTAAAGCTTGTTGAATGAATGAAAATGTGGTCCTATTTAAAGGCCTTAGGTATGGGAATTTGATGGAATGGAGCTTTCTTTGGTAATTCAAATTAGGTTTGGTAATTGAAAAATTGGTGGGAAATGGAAAAGAGTGGTGATTAGTGAGGGTTTATGGTAGGAAATGATCAAAGTGATGTAGAGAAATCAGAAACCAATGGATCTAGAATATTCAAATTAAATCAATGATCTAAGGGTGCTGAATTTGAATAAAAAATTCAAATTTCGCACTGGTTAACCGGTTAACCATTTGGTTAACTGATTAACCAAGCTGAAGTTTGAATTTTTTATTCAAACATGGTTGCTTGGTTATTCTGGCCCGATTTTTTTTGTACGTCGAAGAAATAAACACATGAAACTTGGAAATCCTTTGAATGAATCAATTAACTTGGTAAATCCTCGATCAGATAAATTTGAATTATTTGCGAATCGTCTTCGACTTTTGTCTGTGAAATTCACTCGAGCTGCAGGACTGCAATTTTTGGCATTTTCACATGGTTCCTCTTCCTGAAAAAGGTTAATAAAAGGAAATAAAAATATATATTTTTTATTTTAATTAATGGTTAGTAAACATAAGCAAATGAAAGCAAATAATAAAAAACGATGATCCCCTGCGAGGCATAAACCTGCACCCGAGAAGGATAAATGAACCAGTGCGAGATCTTGTTTGTATGCAAGATGCAGATGAGATGCGGAAAATCTTAGGGTAAAAAATTAGGGTATGACAACTACCTAAAGCCAGTGGATCAGACGGGAAAGCTCATCCTTGAGGCTGACTAGACACTAGGCCTTGTTTCTTTTTAGTTTTAATTTCCTTGGTTGTATTGTGGGTATTTGCTTTAAGACTTGTTCATTTTTAATGTTAAAGTTAATGAAATGAGCATCTCATATTTTGAATCAATTCATTCACTTTCATATCTGTGTATATTCATGCTCTTCCTTTTTCAAAAAAAAAATCAAAAACAAACAAATATATATCATTGTTTCTCCTATTTATATTTATTTATCAAACTATTGTTTAAGAAAAAATTGGAGGGAGGATGACGAAAGCGAAATACCCAAGTTGCTGAAAGGTATGCTTTCAAAATAAAACATTGTTGATGATGTATAGGCATTGTTTAAACTCCCAAACACCGGAGAAATAAGGAAGTTAATCCCTTATCAACCCCTTTGAGCCTTGAAGTTGGAGAAGTACCTCTGGTCATCTTCTCTAGTCAACTCCGGCCACCTGCAACTGAACTAGCCTCACAGGAATCCCCAAACCATACATCAATATGAAGCTAAGCTCAAGGAGATCATAGATCACCAATCAATTTTCACATATAACACATATATGCAGAGATTCGATAGCATGCAGTTTGCCCTAGAAAATAGATTTACACCTCTAATAAGTTTATCAACTAGCCAGATTTACACATAGCTCCTATTAAGCTATAATCAACATAAAACAAGCTTAAAACAACTAAAATTGAAGCAAGAAAAGTTGTAGAGATTCAAACCTGAATTTATAGGGTCTTGAATTAAAATAAGACCAGAGGTGCAAGCTTGAGTTCTTGAACTTGCTTGAGCAAAAATAAATGCTCGTAGATGCTTGAAAATGAATAGAATTGAATCTGAAATTGAAGATGCTTCAATGTTGTTCAATGCCTCGGCCTCAATGTTGCTCCATGATGAAGATTGAAGAGCAATTGTGATGAACTCGTGCAGAGGATTTGAGAGAATCAGAGAAAATTTTTGAGAGTGTGATTTGGTGAAAATGTGAAAAATGAAGAAGCTCCCTCAAATTATGTTAGAGCTTAGGATTTATACCTTGGGGTAAGAGTTAACTAGTGTGGTTGGCAGTTAGAAGATGAGTTGAGTTAAGAGTGGTGTGAAGAGTAATGTAGGTGTAAGATCCAATTCAAAAATTGAGAGAATATGTGGCTTATGGTTGTCTTTGCTTGTATGAATGTGGATCATGGTAAGATAAGGTGGGGATCAGTCAAAGGACAATGGTGATGAGATGATGTAGGGTGTTGCATAGCCTTTGTCACATAGGTTTTTATTTTTTTCCTTGTTCCTTCTTTCATGCATGATCATGCATGGACACATGACAGGTAAGAAGTCTTTATGCTCAAATGAGGCAAAAAGTATGCAATATGATGTGTTATGCGGGTAGAACAAGTGAGATAAGTGATAAAGATCAAACAAAGCTTCTCTAATGGGAAGCCAAGATGCAATGAAAATAAAGAGGTTCCAATATGCAATTATCTCAAGTTAATGGATGAAAATGTGTGATTTTAAGGCCTATAGACCAAATACATTTGATAGAACATGTTTGTAGTTAGAATCAAGATGAATGGAGCCTTCTAAGATGGTGAAAAATGACTTGAAACACAAGCAATCAAAACTGGCCCACGGGTGTGTCAAGCTTGGCCTAGACCTAGAGAAAAAATTTAGTGTGAATCCCCCGTGTTTGAACCCTCATATCTTTTTATCCTTTGATCAGATGAAAATCTTTCAACATCAAAATTGAAGAGGAAATGAAAATGAACAACTTTGATGTTCAACAAATTTTCATTTGAAGCTTTCTTGATGGAGAAAAATGGACTTGAAAATGGCACACCAACTCTTTTATGAAACGAGAGGCTTCTGGCTCGCCCATGACTTGGTTGCCCAGCCAATTTGCATTGGTTTTGCTCCACTTTGATTGATCATAACTCCTTCAATTTTGATCCAATAGAGATGTTATTGTTATGGATTTGAAGCTTAGGATGTGAAATTTTGATAGGACTCTCTAGCCATTAAGTTTGAAGCCTTTATCATGCAAAAAAATATTTGGAACCTGACCCCTTAAATGGTAAAAACTTTCCATTTTAAGAAACCCTGAGTTTCTATTTTGGGCAGTTTTGTGATTTCTTGATTTTTCTATGAATCTCTTGGCTTTTCTTGATCAAATCTTCATAATTGAACATATTTAACTTGCGGACCATGAATTTGATCTTAAAAAGTCAGGAGTTGACTTTTTCCTCTGCACAAATGACTTTTCCCTAATTTCTTGATTCTCAAGCAACTGATCAATTAGAAACCTTCTGAAATGAACCAATGGGAAATATTCTATCCTTAAACACTTGATAGATATAGAAACCCTTGAGATCAAGTTTGAACCAAATTTTCATTAGGAAGCTGCCTGAATCTTAAACCCTGATTTTGGACTGTTTTTACTAGAAAGTGATGAACTGCTCTAACTTCTTGATCAATTCTCATCTTCAAATGACTTGAGGGATCAAATTAAATGATATAGGATGTAAGATACCCTTGAGGATTGTTGGGAGACACTTTTCTCTTGTTCTTTTGCGTTAGATGATCAATACTTTGGAAATCACATGATCATAAGCCCCATGCATAGCCAATGATGTATGTCATCTTTTTATATGACTTGAATGCAATGCAATGCATGAAATTATATGCTAAATGATATGAAAATGAGAGGGAAAATTTTGGGGTATTACAATTTCCACCAATACTTTTAATTCTAGTTTGCCCAAATAGATCGATATGGAGAAGTTCAAGGGTCTCGATGTAGAAACAATGTTTTTAGATTTAAACAAGATCTTGGGTTGCTTCCCATTTGAAATGCATCATATAAGTGATCTTTTGAAAATTTGATTTTGGGTAGACCAACTACTAAATATTTTGGAATTGTTTTACTAAGCAAGTCAAAGTTGACATGCGCTAATCACTTATTCCAAAGCCATAAGTCTTCACTCATGGAGAGAAGACATTTAGAGCTAGTTAAAGATACTTCATTCAAGTCAAGCATGTATACATTATTTACCATCAATCCCTTAAACACATCATCATTTTTATCATTATGTTTAATCATGCAACAATCATTTTAAAAAGAAACTTTATATCCTTTGTCACACAATTGGCTAATGCTAATAAGATTGTGCTTAAGGCCTTCAACTAAAAGGACATTTGAGATAGTAGTAAAGACGGATTACCTACATTACCTTTTCTGAGTATAGATCCCTTGTTGTTATCACCATAGGTTACAAATCCTTTCTTCTTAGCTACAAAGTCAATGAATAAAGAAATGTCACATGTCATATGTCTTGAGCATCCACTATCAAAAAACCATCTTATCTCCATAGATTCAAGACACACCATCTAAATATTAAACAAGGGAAGGAGGTACCAAATTTTCATTGGGTCCTTGTGTGTGAATGAAACTTTGGTTGCATTTGGGAAACCATTGGAAAATGCCTTTAGGAACCAAGAATCTCTTATCGGCATTTAGCAATAGTATGTCCCCTCTTGCAATAATAAATACAAGTCAAGTTTGGGTTAGATTTATTTTTTCTAACTTGATCTTTTACCACATAGGTGTATTTTTTATAAGGATTATTCATGTTACTTATAAAATATGATCGATCAATAGAAAATGTAACTTTGAGTTTTAAAGCCTTGTCTAATTTAGCTTTAAGAGTTCTAACCTCTTTTTGCCAAATCCAACAAGTTTTACAACCAAATAAATTAAACCAATATCCTTTTTCTTCCTCAGTAGACTTCACCATGGATTGCTTAATAGATTCTAATTCCTTTTTGGAATCAGAAGCTTTTTACTTTAAATGTGAAGAAAAAATGTTCTTATTTGAAGTTAAGCGTATAAAAGCTTATATAGCCTCATGGTGAAGAATATTAAAAGTATTTAGTAATTCACAATAAGACATTTTATCAACATTTTCATATTTAGAATGTCTTACTTGATTTTTCTTATTTTGATGAGCCATGAGACAAAAGTTGTCATTTTCTTCTTCATCACTTGAGTCACCATTGCTTGAAGGCTCACTATCATTTTCCCATGAAATGTATGCTCTTCTTGCCTTTCTAGGTTTATTTTGGTGCTTGTCTTTACCTTTGTCTTTCTTTATCAATGGACAATCTGGCTTGTAGTAATCGGCCTTTCCGCAATTGTAACATGACCCTCTTGACTTAGTGTTCTTACTTTCATCTTGCTTTGAGGGTTTTGATTGGCATTATAGTTGATGAGATTTTTATTCGAATGTTGAACTTCATTCTTTCTAAGGTATCTATTATATCTTCTCACAAAAAATCCCATGTCTTCATTCAAATCCTCATCATCATCACTTGATTCATTCTCACACGTATCTTTGGTGGATGACTTAGAACTTGAAGCCTTTAAAGCGATAGACTTATTTTATGTGTCATTTGATTTCTCTTTCTTTTCCTTCTTTTCACTCTTTTCATGTTTCTGAAGGTTTATGAGCTCTTGCTCTTGCTCTTGAAGCTTACCAAACAATGTTTTCATGTCCAATGTTGTGAGATCATTAGCTTCCTTGATCACCGTGACCTTAGGTTTCCATTCCCTATTAATACATCTCAAAATTTTATTAGTAGCAACATCATAGAGTTTCCCATTGAATAACTTTCCATACCTTTCTATCAATAGAATTGATATGCACACCCATACAATATTTTCAATAACTATAGTTCTCACCAGTGAAAATAGGCGCTTTATTATACGCCCCTTTAAGTTCGTTATCCATTTTTAAAAAGTTATATGTGAAGCACTAGATGATTTGGTGCTCGTGATACCACTTGTTAGACGATGGCACGGTCTAGGAGGGGGTTGAATAGATCATTTATTAAACTTTGGCATTTTTTAAAATTGTTTTAAAGAGTGCAAAAGTGACATGGATAACTATCGTCTAAAATGAACTGTTATTGAAAAGATCGAATATATGAAACCGAATGGGATGACTAAGATAAGAGAATCAAAATATTTCCAATCAATTACTCAAATACAAATCACTTGATATCAATTAAAGAGGAATTAAAGAGGAATTGACAAAATATCAATTGGCTTATGTGTTATCAATTTCACAAACACTTGATGGGCAAAATACATCAAGTGTTAATTTCTCTTAAAATTGTAGTGTGAAATTTTTCTCAATTGCAATCAAAGTGATAGCAATGGATTTTCCAAGTAATCTTAGTACACTACAATCAAAGTGAAATAGTGATAACACTTGATATCACACAAGTTTCAACTAATGCAAAAATTAAAGAGATAAGGAAGAGAGAGAGAGAGAGAGAGAGAGAGAGAGAGAGAGAGAGAGAGAGAGAGAGAAGAGGGAGAGAGAGGGGGGAGACAAGATTTGTTTAGAAATTTTCCCTTTTGTCCATGCTTAGGGTACGTCTACCCTCAATTCTTAAATTATAATTTAGATATGAATAAAATATGAATGCAAAGTTTACAACAAGAGAAACCCTAGAAATCCAACAATATAACCCAAATGTAGAGTTTGATTCTAGCCATTTCTCTTCCCTTGATTTAAGCCAAATCAAGTATATCAAGCACTCCGAACAAACATCTGGTTACCGTTACTCCTTTGATCAAATCCACAATTCTTCAGGCTATCACTCGGCTGGTTTCGAACGCGATATGTTTGACTCCAAATATTTCAAGACATTCCTCTGGTTAACGTTACTCCCTTGACATAACCCCATAGTTCTTCAAGGCCTTCACTCGGCTGAATTAAAATTGCAAAGACTTGTGCAAACCCCCTAAATCTCTCAAGATCTTGGAGGACAAACCCCCCCCCCCCCCAAGGGTTTTATTCAAGAAACCCCCACTAAATCATCAACACAAACTAGATGCACAATCCTATGTTTAGACGTTAACACCACAACAATGCAAAAGATCAACAAAAATAGTGATGTGTAAATGTTGAAGAATGTAATGAAGAATGAAGATGAAAAGCAAAATTCAGTGTTTATCTTTCACTTTTCTTGTTAGTTCAAATGAAAATGATACAAGTGAATTTATATGATTCATAGACCAAGAACCAATCATAACAACATTTTTAACACAAGACAAAGTAGAAAATATTACATACTCAGTAAACAGACGACCTGAGCAGATCGGTGGGTTGACCTCAGGAGACTCGAGTCCACAACATTTGCAAATAAACATACTATATGTGGATCGTAATAGGGTTAAGAGTCGACTCTAAGAATATTTCAAGCATGATTCGACCTATAGGTTGACGTGAGCAGAGTCGTGAAACATCAGTTTTGAACACGCATGAATGAGTCGACCACTCTAAGGTATGAGTGCAAAGACTCTAAATAGCCAAAAATGAGTTCTTTGAGAGTGTTTTGATCTATCCAAACCATTATTGTATAAACCTAAGGTATCAACTGTGATCAAGTACATAACTAACATATATGAGATGCTCCTATATGTATAGACACGTGAGTAGTATATTGAGCATGTTAAGAATGAATGTTGTAACACCCACTTTTCCCATTTTTAAAATTAATATAAGTTCTCATTAAAAATCAGAGAAACATAACAAAGCGAGTGATTACTCATCAAAATCAATCCAACATCTCAATTTATTCCATAACATAAGCAGCGGAATTAATAGTTTCAACATTAACGTACTCAACGACACAATAATTCAAAATCATAAAAATTGTTCTTCTAGTTTATTAAATCGATACCTAACTATCACAAAGTCTAAAAATATAAATAAAGTAAAACAAAGTGATCAAAGTCCCCATTCCCGTTACGTATCAGAGCTCCTAGGACTCGAACAAGCAACACCAAACTTCTCAGGTACCTGGTGTAAACACCCCAAATTTGCCCTCACCCACTCACACCATGGCTTGTGATCATCTCATATGCATAAACACAATCATACCATCTCATATCCCATTTTTGATTCACTGCATTGGTTCAAAGTCATCTGCATCTAGGGTTTGTGATCTGAGCAATCCAAGAGCTTCTTGAGCCACTCCAAAGGCCATCAACCACTTCAAAGGGGTCCATGTATGTTCTTATATCATATTACATCCTCTCAAAGTCAAGAATTCCAAAAGATCACAAGAACTGAGGATGATGTGGAAGCAGAGCCAGGTTTGACTGCACAGATGACCTAGAATTAGGGTTTTGGTTTCAGAGGCCATAACTCCAAATTTTTTGGTCATTCTTGTTTCTATTGGTCTCTATATGGTATAGGGAGTATGCATATCAATTTTCATGAAGAAATTCCATGGGGAAGTCATCTGATCAAGAGTTGACTTTTCAAGCAAGTCAGTGCAAAATCAGGGCATCTGAGGCCCCCAATGACCCAACCAAGGGGTGATCTTCATCATTTTGAGTGCATATGATCTTTATTTGATCATAGAAGAAGTTTGAAGTTCACAAAATTGAAGAATTTGAAGTTTTTGCAAAGTTGACTTTTTGGACAAGTTTGACTTTTAATGGAAATGTCATTTTATGCAACTTTTTCAAACCTTACCTTTTGATTCAAGAAAGCTTCAAATGGAAAAACTTTGGTCATGAAAGTTGTAGAATAGATCTTTCCCTTTTCAAAAAGTACAAGAACATGACCTAATTCATTTTGGATCAAAAGTTATGGCTCATCAAAGTTTGCAAAAATCACTAAAATTCAAGTTATGCACCAAATGGGAAACTTGCAAAATCTTGTACCAAGGCAATTTGTGACTTCTAATTGATGTCAAAACATTACACAAACATCACATATGACCTAAAAATCAGAATGGGCCAAGAGTTTCTCATATTGTTTGGCCTTTGGAGCAAGATATTTTCATGAAGATCAAAAGCAAGCCAAGTTGCAAAAGTCATCATATCTCCTCACCCACTTGTTGCCTAGCCTGCTGATCAATCCTAGCCTTTCTCTCTCACCTTGCTACGCAGCCCACTCTCCATGTACTTGGCTAGAACATGACCCATGCCCTTCTTACACAAAAGTTGACGAATTGCAAAAGTAACCATACCTATCACAAAAGGACATGTCACTTCATCTGACCAATGGCAATTGTTTATACAAACAAATTGCAAGCAAAAGCACATAACCAGCAAGCCTGAAACAAGCCATAGCATCACATTCTCATTTTCACTCCATAGAGCAAAAGCATTCGAAACACTCTCCTCAGGCCACAAACTCAGAAAAAAACTTCACAAATCTTCGCACCATGCTTCACTGAACCCAAACCAACCATCAAAGTAGCCTGAAACTCAAAGAACCAGAAATACGATCCTCACCTGAGCTTGAACAGAACTTCTGTAAACTCTCAAACCAGCCCAAATAAATTTTTTCTAAGCCTTTCAGAAGCATAAGGGAGGTCATAGGAGTGGATTGCACAAAGAGAAAGGGCCAGAAAGTTGCAGACTGAAAAGCTTCAAACTCAGGTAGCTTCATGAACTTTTTTTCCAGAAATGGATTTTTAAGTTCTTAATAGCTTCTACATGCTTCCCTGATCATGAATATGTGTTTATTTTTGAAAATGAGTGAGAAATGAGGATGTACGCAGTGTCTGAAATTTTTTGCCCTAGGAATTGTTTGATTCGATTCTCCTTGTTTCTGAATGATAAATGTTGTTTGAATGGGGGTTTTGATTCGTGATTGAGTGGGGAAGAGTTCTGGGCAATTAGATTTCGTTTTAGATGCGTTTTGAGAGAGATTGCAATTTTGTTTGATCGGAGAAGACGACCGGAACAGTATTCCGGTCGCCTGAAAGTCATTAGGGCTGTCATTAGGGCTTAATCATTAATTAGCCAGGTTTGAATGCTGGCCATTGGATATGGCGCCAGGTCAATGCGCGCGCGTATGAGTTTGAATCTGGACCTTCAGATTGATTGACTTTTCTTTATTTCAGTTTAAATTCATTTTATTTTTCACTTAATTGCATTGTTTTGTCCATTTATTTAAAAATAGTAAAACTCATCCAAAAATTATGAAATTTTTCATGTAAGCTTTTATTTAATTTCAGAACACAAAAATATTTTTATTTTTATTTTTCGCATTTTAAAAGTATTTTTAAATATTTAAAAGTTTATTTTTAATTAATTAATGAGAATTAATTAATTAAAAATGCTTTTAGGTATTTAAAAATCACCAAAAAATTCATGAAACATTTAAAACCATTTAGAAACATTTTCCAACCCTCAAACCAAATTTCTTTTTTGATCTTGATGCATTTTGAGAATTTTTCATGGAATTAAAATCATTTTAATGCATTATTTTGATCCAAACTTCCAAAAATCATTTCTGCCTAACCATTGAGAGTTGGACCTTGATTCTTTTTGCATTGCATTGTGTTTAGCATGTAGTATGTGAGATTAAATGGGCATGAATTGATCTTTCATTTTCCATTTGATTGGCATTTTTCTTGTTAAGGAACCCTAAAACCCTAGAAAACTTAGGAAAATCATAACTTGAATTAGGTTAAGAGTTGGAACTTCTCCTTTGGGAAGTGAGTTAATATAGGTTTAGGGATCCTTTTAATGCATTTCCAATTTTTTATATTGATGTTTGCTTCTGATTTTGGGTTATGTTTGATGCTTTGATCATAAACCCTAATTTGGGCTTCCATATGCATCCATCTTGCATTTGCATTCATACCTTGACTTGCCATGACATTTTATGCATCCATGTGATTCATTTAACATCTTAAGACATATTGAAAGCATGTTTGATCATTGCATCTTGCATTTGCCATGTTGTATGCCATATGCATTTCATAACTTTTTATGTATGATCATGGTTCTCAACTTGCTCCATTTGCATCCATAAGCCTGTATGATCATCCTCATATGTTGTTTCATGTTTGTAGCATCTCATAGCATCATTAACATCATGTATATGCTTCTGGTTTTGTTTCTCATCATGTCATTTCATCCCATTTTGCATTGCATTGCTTTCCTTTCACTAACTTTTCAGGTGGTAAGCAACTTTGAGAAGTGGATTTGCCTCCACTTCTCACATTTTCTTTTCATCTCTCTCTTGCATCCTTGATGCATTTTTGTATGTGTTTGAGATTGAGCTTGCTCATTCTTCCTCTTCTTACCTTCTTTCCTCAAGTGACTTGACTTCTTGAATGGAGCAAGTTACTTTGCTTCTCCTGATCCTTTCATCTGCTTCCTGGTGGTTCCATTGAAGATTTCCCTTGTAAACCTCACAAACCCTAGGAACAACCAAGCATGACAATGATTAGGGTTTTGATTAGTCCCCCTCTTAGTTTTACCTTTGTGTCTCATTGAGTCTTCTCTTCTCATCTCATAATCAGGGACTAAACCCTAAAGGTTTTAAGGCTTTGTGATTAAGCTTATGCCTGCATCCTTCTATTAGGATGGAGTGTATAACTTTAATCCTAAGTGTTAAACCCTTAACGTGTTTAACTCCTTTAATCAATCCATCTAATAATCATCAAGACATCACACTTGTAACTTGGGCCTTGCATTAGGGTTCTAATTCTTCCTTAATTGGTTAAGAAGGACTAACCCTAGTGTTAATGGACAAGTCCTCCTCAAGTTGTCTTACAAACCTAAAAATCACTTCATCATCTTATCATTAATTAAAATCCATTTAATAAAGGCTTTGTTTTGTCATGAGTTTAATCCCTAATCATGGATTAAGCTGAGGAGCTTTCCTCAGCTTAAACATTCTCATCTATTATCCTTCTATTAGGATGGTGTAATGAGTCTGTTTAATCCTTGATTATGGCTTAATCTCATTACTTAACACTAAACAAAAACACCAAAAACATCTAAATAATCACAAGTAGGTTAATGATCTTAATCCTACACCAAAGGTGTTTAAGTGTGAGAATCTGACTTCATACTTAAGGTACTCTCATTACCCCTAATCAGAGGGAAGATGTGATGAGTTTACTAACACATTGGTTTAGGCTTAAGCTCATTTTCTTATAACAAACTCTCAAAAGAAATAAAAAGACTGAAAACTCAAAAACAAACAATAATTGTCTCCTCCGGGATTCTTTTCTCATCTCATTCATTCACAACCGAGAACTTGCTTCTTCCGTCTAATGCAAGACAGTTTTCACCTGAGCCAGACAGGTCACATACTTGAGCATAGGCAAGTAAGCAGTTCACAAGTCAATTCATCTTTCAGTCTCTTTGGGTCGAACTACGGTGTTCTGACTTCCTCATTGCACGAGAGGATACGTAGGCATAACTTAACAGTTATCGAACAAAAGTCTCTGTATATTTCCCCTCTTCTAGCTTTATCCTTTTAGCCTCATGATCTTGAGCTTTATACTCCTGTTCTTACACTGACACTGTATATATCACACTTCACATTTCTTTTACACTGACACCTGTACATCCTTTTCCTGCTATTTTATACACAAAATGCACTGGCACTACCCCTTTAAAACACAAATCTTTTAAGCGTGGATCCCGTCGAGTACGACGCACAATCTGGGTGCTAATACCTTCCCAGGTTGTAACCAACCCCCTTTCTCAGTCTCTCTGGTTCGCGACCGTCTTATCCACATCTTTCTAGGTCTATGCAGCATTGCCTTTCCTCCGGGATAAAAATGCCTAGCTGGCGACTCTATCCATTCCCTGTGAGTTCACTCCTGTGTGTTCTCACACCCCCTTTCACCGACCGTTCGCGTCTGTACCTTTATCTGGGCCATTTCCCATTTATCGGGAGCGACACCTGGGTTATCTGTACTTCCGAAGAAGCACAGACGCCACAAAACAACAAAAAGGGTGAGAAACAGATTCATAATATAACGGTGCAAATAACATTTATGAAGAAGTAATTCACACACACTCATCATAACATACAACATCAATCATTCATTCATATCAATGCAAAGTGACTCAATGACACAATGCAAATGTGGTACCGACTTCATCAGATGTCCATCGATTCGGACCGGATGCATCATTTACGCTCCTACTGAGACACGATCATCCCCCACCCATTGATTCCAAATGAATCCAACAGTGACTTACGCTCCACCCGAGACGTGATTACTCCCCCAACATGTATGTGTATGCACAAACTCGATTAAAACATACATTTTCAAACCACATATGAATATAGTTATGGCAACACGATCCTCATGATCTTCCTTAAACAACAAGTATTTCATCACATAATTTACACAAAGCATATATTATACACTATCATAGTCAACACTAACCAATTCATCATTATCGAATTCATATTATTCCCTTACTCATCTAAGATTCATTCTCTACATTTAGTTGTCAGATTCTATGGTTGTTACTAAACCTTATTCTCACAGCCATAGACTAATGATACGAACCTTAATGGAAAGAACGGGTCAAATCCGACTTAAAATATCGCAAAATCCCAAAATACAGAGGCATGACACGGCCCCCCGTGTCCCCTGACAAAGCCCGTGTCAGGTGGCTGTAACACCCCAAATTTGCCCTCTTCATTTTAAGCATCATATCACATCATTTTCATCATGAGCATATCATTTTCTTAGCATCCTAGCATGGAAAGATGAAGCATCACATCCCTCATGTCCTAGCACCAAGCATATGGTCATCTGTGGAGGTCCTTGAAGCATTTCAAGCCATGACAAGGGTCCCAATGGTTGTATACAAGTACTATGGTGAGTCTACACTCCATTTACAAGATCAAGTCCATTGGCAAAAGCTCAGAAGATTGCATGATCATCAGAGATCTCAGGACAAGGCAAAGCTACTATACAAGGCACCCAAATTAGGGTTTGTGATTCAAGCACCAAGATCTCACAAATTTGGCCATTTCATTTGGGCAAAGTCTTCTATATGTTAAGAGGATCCTAGGTGTCAATTTTCATGAGAAAATTCCATGTGGAAGTCAGACAATGCCTCAGTTGCTTACAGATGAAGCAAAAAGTCAACTATGCCCTTAAAAAGTCAATTGTGCCATTTCAAGGGGTCTAACCCAAATTTTTTGGCCAAGAGGGGTCCTTACAATGTTATAAGAGGTTTGGAATGATCAAAGTTCAAGAATCATGGAGATTTGAAGGGTTTTGCAAAAATGGTACAAAGTTGGTTTTAAGGAATTTCCAAATTTGGCAACTTTTGCCCTAATTTTAAAATGGCCTTAACATGATCAAAAATTCTTCAAATGGACAAAAGTCAAACACGAAAGTTGAAGAGTAAGGGCTCCCATTTTCAAAAAGTACAAATACATTTTCATAGGATTTGTGGATAATCCTATAGCCTCTTCGAAAATTC
The DNA here is from genome assembly GCA_963966055.1 of Lathyrus aphaca. NCBI lineage: Eukaryota > Viridiplantae > Streptophyta > Magnoliopsida > Fabales > Fabaceae > Lathyrus > Lathyrus aphaca. Next base: position 135,089,742 of record OZ014522.1, on the reverse strand, counting down.
CTTGTTTTTTAGGGCAAAATTCAAATTTCATGAAGGGACCAAATGCAAAATGCTTCAAACTTGTGTTGTATGACTTGGTTTTGGTTCTAATTTGTTTCAAACTTAAAATAAATCACATTGTGACCAATTTGCTCCAAATAAAATCACATTTTCGTGCACTATGAGAAAATCCCTCCAAAACATGCAAATTGGCAAAAGTCATGAAATAAGTGTGAGGGCTTGATCTAAAGGCCAGGATTGATTGGATTTGAATCAAGGGTGGGAAATGCCTTGCACATTTGCTGAGAGGCCCAAGGAATCATGAGAATAGCATGCTTATCTCACATGTTGCCAATTAGGCAAAATCACACAAAACTTACGATTCATTCGTGCATTTCATTTCACACTTTCAGCATTGCCTTGTGAGGTCACACAAAGAGCAATTAGGGTTTAGCAAGCCTCAAATCTCTCTCATTCTCTCATTCACAAACTTCATGCAACTTTGCATTTTCTCTCATTCCTCTTCACTCAAGCATCCAATCTCCAAACCAATTGTGGATCTGTAATCTAGGCAAGCTCGGGATCCTTAAGTAACCATTCATTGAAGTTTATTCTCAAGTTTAGTGACATTGCCATTTCAGAGCAACTTGCTTTGAAATCTCAGATCCAGCTGGTTTCAAGACCTTAGATGCATTTATTTTGCATCTAGGGAGTAAGTGGAGTGATTTGCATCTATTCTTTGGCTTTATATCTCATTATACCAAGATCTTCACCTTAGGTATGGCTCTAAACTTTGTGATCTGGAAATGGAATTAATGTGTTGCTTTGTGTTATTTGATGTTTGCTGATCATGTTGCACTCTTTAGATTTGAAAATGATGCTCTGTAGTGAAAGTTATATGCATTTCAAGTTTCATGATCAATGTTGTTTTGCTTCGATCCGTCCAATTCATTGAGTTTTAGTTGTTTTTGAGGCCATTTTTGAACTCAGGGGGTGGATTTACTTGATCTGGGTTGTCTTTGTTCTTTATTTTGGTTGTTTAAGGTGCTGTTATGAATTCCGGTGCTGGAGCCCTAGCTCCGGTCACCGGAAACTGGAAATCCATTCTAGGGTTTGTCCAAGGAAGAAGAAGGCTCAGCAGCCCTTGGATCTCTTCATTGTGCGTCCCAGATTCGCACACGTAGCCCTAGTTCTCTCCGTCTCATATGTTTTTTTCTTTTATTTCATTTAATGCTATGTGTGACACAGCCCACCGTATCTACCATGCTCCAGCCAACCACAATACAGCCTGCTGCCAGCTCATTTAATGAGCCTCTCCCTCACATGCGTCAGATTAATCATACGTCTCCTCTATTTTCCAGTTTTATTTCTTTTATTTTCACAAATTCACACCATAAATAACATGTTCATGCGCGCTAATGGGCCTTTCCAAACCTGATATTCGCACCCCCCAAGTTCTCAGCCCATTTCATTTCAACATGAGATCCTTGCTACATACACCTCTCATCCAATTTCTTTTTTCTTTTATTTTATTTCAGTTTCAATTTCAATTATTTTAAAATAGTTCTAGTCATATAAAAAATCCCAAAAATATCATGTTCATTATTTTGAGTCTCTTTTATTTTCTCATATTTTTATTTTTTATTTTTTTTTTCCATTTCCACGTGTCTGAATTAAATCATCCTTTCACTTAGCTTCTTTTGAATCCTCTTTTGACCATACTGCCTTTTCCATTTTCCATACTCTTCATCATTTTGACTTTTGATCCCATTATTTTTTCTCTGGATTCTTAAGACATTGTACTTTTCATGTGATTTTTCTCTTGATTTTTAGAAACTTATTTCTTGAGTCTTGGTCCTGTGACTTGTGATGGAAGTTTATAACCCTAACTTGTGTTCTTGCCTCCATTTGACCTAGTTTGCTTCTGAATCTTTTCAAACCCTTTATTCTCATTGATACATTATGTTTGAAGATCATTTGGTTTCAATTGTGGAATTTTTAGATGCTTGGTTGATTTGATTTGAATTTTATTTTGAACCTTGTCCCATTTTGCTTCCTTTGAACCTTTAGCTCTCTTATAAGCCTAGAAGGGCACTTGTGCCAACTTCTTCTTCTCATTTGGGGTTCCTTTGGGGTGTGGGTACCTTCCTGGTCCTAGGATAGGGTTTGTGTCTTTGGAATTTTTGTGTTTCTTTAAGCCATTTATTCTTTAAGTGCTTTCACTTCATCTCATTGCTTCTTTCACTCCCATTTGGTAATTGTTTGGTTTTGTACCTATCTTCTCTTCATCTTGTTGGCTTCTTAAGCCCTTCTTCACCTTGTTTTGGTTCTGGTTGTGAGCTTTGAGTCCTTGTCTTTTACATTTTGCTTTGCATCATTTCATAAGTTAGCATGTGTTTTCATATGTGTTTCATGTTGCATCCTTTGCTTGTAAGCTTCAATCCTCATTCCTTTGAGTTGAATTTGCATTGTGCATATGTTTATATCATTTCACTTCTGATTGTGTGATGTTAGCATGTTCTCTTGCTCATTTTGTTTCACTTGTATGCTTTACTAACCTTACAGGGGCTATGGTAGGTGTGAGATGTGGGAATTGAGTTCCACATCTCCAATTCTCATCTTCTCTTCTTATGTTTATCTTGTACTAACTCTTTTGTTAGGCTTAGGCCTTTCTCATCCCTCCTTCTATCTTCTTCTTCTCTTCTTCCTTCTTCTTCATTAGGATAGAGACCTCACTAACCCTTAGGACATCCATGCATGTTAACACTTAGGATTATTTAGTCCCCCTTTAGAATTTTTCTTTTGTGATCCTTTGGTGCTTTCTATTCTCATATTCAAACTCAATCCTAATCCACTTAATAAAGGTTGAGTACTTTCATGTGACATGAGACTTTGCTATGAGATACTTGCACGCGTTCCGTTTCGGGGCGAAGTGTGAGTCATCACTTGTGGTGGATAGGTCTTAGCATGAGTACCTCACAAAGAAAAGCTTTAAAAAACACTTCTTAACCAAAAACCACAAAAATACTTAATAATGGTAATAGGCCAGTGTGCTTAAGCCTTCACTTATGGGACTAGCTTTGGGGATTTCCCCCATAGATAGGTGTGCCTCTTGCGCATTCCATTTCGGGATGATGTGAGATGTACACATCCCATTGAGTAAGACTGAGGTACACTTACCTATGCAAACTTTCACTCATAAAAGCTTCTAAAAAACACCAAACAAACAATAAGAGTCTTTCCTTCGGGAATTCTTTTCTCATCTCATTCGCTCCGTACGCGAACTTGCTCCTTGTCACTTTGCAAGACGGTTACGCACTCGTCGTCCGAGTCTGCAACACCTGAGCAATGGCATATGCAGTTCAAGCTTTAATTCACAAGCAATTTCCTTTTCGTACCCCTAGTTAGGGGAAATACGGCGTCTCTGATCCTCATTATCCTGATGAGGTACGTAGGCAGCGGGGTAGGGCCCGTTCGAGCACAATCTTTATTTTCCCTACATTTTTTTCTCTTTGTTCTCTTATTTAGTTCTTTTCCAGTTCCAGTTTCTTTTCATTTTCATTTCTTTGCAGCAGCTTTCATACCCTCACCCTTTGAAATAGTTTCTTTGCAAGCGTGGATCCCGTCGGGTACGACGGACGATCTGGGTGCTAATACCTTCCCAGGTCATAACCGACTCCCGAACTCAGTCTCTTTGGTTCGTAGGACCTGTGTCCTTCCTCTTCTTTTCTTCTGGTTTGTGCAGCATTACCATTCCCTTTCTTCGGGATAAAAATGCCTGGCTGGCGACTCTTTTCTTTTTCCGCGCCACTTTCGCGTTTGTACCAGGATGGAAATCCGGGGAGCGACAGCTGGCGACTCTGCTGGGGACAAAACCCAGAATCTCTGGTTCCCCTGTGAGTCTCTCCTAGCGCTTGTGTGTTTCTGTTTCATTGGGTGATGTTTGTTTGCTGTGGCTGGTTGTGTTTTATTGTTGTTTATTTACAGTTTTCAGTATTTATTTTCCGTATCATGTATATCATACTGGACTGTCTGGACTGGTTTTCTGTTTGGTGGGCTCGGGTGATACTATTTCTGAGAGATAAGCCAATTACCCGACTTGAGTGCACTATAGGATTAGAGTGGACATATTGTACTCACATGTGACATGATGAGTGGCAGTGTGTTTCACGCCCAGATTGCGACCGTCTTGGAAATATCTTGTGTGGGGATTTCCTCCACTTCAGGATAGGACCTTGATAGTTATGTGCATCTGGGGACCAATCATTGAGAACCTTTGTGGAAACAACCCTCTCCAGTGGTGGCAGTGGCAGACCACATTTTGTGGCAAATCCATTCGCACCCGAGGGTCCACTGGGGACTCGCATAGGATGGCCTGGTTCTCTTATAGGAACTCAGTCAAAGCATCTGGTCGTATGACATTAGTACTGTATCCTACGGGCTGAATGTACTATTGTTTCTCGATTTCAGCACTTGAAGATGGGGACCTATAAGGGATGCTTGTTCTTCCCGGACTCAGCTGAGGCCTCCCTGCGTAGTACATAATGCCTAACCGATTCCCTGATTTGGTCACGAGCCATCTCTCGGAAATGGTGAAAGTATTATTGTTATTCAGCTTTGAGAGTCCGTGATGTTTGACCCGGAGCACACCTGTGAGAATGGGAGGGGTTTACAGGCTTGCAGGAACCCTTGACCTCATCATACCCTCGTTACCAGTACAGTTTTATGTTCTGATACAATTACTTTGGTTCCGGAGTTCTTGAGTTTCTTTGGTCTTTGATTGGGAGTATCTGAGATTATCTGAGTGTTTATGGGCTGATATTCAGAGGATTTGGGTTTCTAATCACTTGGCCTTGGTATCCAGATTCCAGACAGTCCCAGATGATCATATGTCTTTGCATTTGCATCTGCATTGCATCATTTCATCATTAATCATGTTTTGTTTTCATTCACAGGTTCATATCTTTGCTTCCGGTTCCGGTATTCTCTTCAGAGATGGAAGATCCTCGCAACCAGAATTTTCACTTCAAGTTTTTTGACACCAAGGTTGGCCTGTTGAAGAAGATGGTGAAGCTGATTACACCCAACCATGTGGAGAGATTCAGGACGGCTTATGGGAGTATTCTGGATGTGGTGGTAGAGCTAGATCCTTCTGAGAGAAGTTTCATTCATACCCTGCTTCAGTATTATGATCCTCAGCTCCGCTGCTTCACTTTTCCTGACTTTCAGCTAGGTCCTCTGCTGGAGGAGTATGCTCTGATCTTGGGAGTGCCTGTTCGAGACCAGATTCCGTTCAATGCTGAGATGAGTAGAGCTGCACCTGAGGCTATTTCTAAAGCTCTTTATTTGAGCACTTCTGCGGTGAATTCTTTGACCATCATTAAGGGAGGTGTACCTGGATTTTCTTTAGAGGCTCTGGTAAAGAAGGTGGAAGAGTTGGCTGTTGAGGAAGAATGGGATGTTGTCTGTGCTATCTTGGCTCTTTCTATCTATGGCATTATCTTGTTTGCTGATATGGAGAAGTTCATAGATATGAATGCCATACATCTCTTTTTTCTGAAGAATTTTGTGCCTACATTGCTCGGAGATTTGTATTACTCAGTGCACTACAAGACTGAGAAGAAGAGGGGAGGTTTAGTTCGTTGTTGCGCTCCTTTATTTCATATGTGGTTCATGAGGCATCTGCCTAGTACTGGAGTGTTTAGTGACCACACCTTGGTATGGGCTCAGAAGCTGGAAAATTTGCTTGCCAAGGATGTCAGGTGGATTACTCAAAGGCTGCAGGGTGCACGTTTCATCACTAGCTGTGGGAGTTATCTTAGTGTACCTTTATTGGGAGTAACTGGAGGGATCAATTATAATCCAATCTTGTTAAGAAGGCAATTGGGATATGCCTTGAGAGAGGTACCAGAAGAATTGAAGCTGACCCCTATTTTCTACTTCCCAATGAAGGACAATATGCCCTTAGTGAGGAAGGTTGCTGGAGCTTGGAAGTGCATTAAGGGAGAAGGGATAGCTAGCTTTGGAAAATGCAACAATCAGACATTCCCAGAGTATGAAGCTTGGTTGAAAGACACAGCCAGAAGGGTTTTGCTACCATTCTCACCACCAGTTCCTCCAGTTGCTGAGTCTCTTGATACTGTGTCTTTAGAGGAGTTCAAGAGATTGGAAGCCCAGCTGCATGCAGTCAGAGTGGAGAACACTGAAGTAGTTAGTCTATATCATCTTGCCAATCGGGCCAAGAATGAAGCAGAAGAGAAGTTGCTGAAGATGCAGACTACCTTGGAGGCTAAAGAGAAAGACTTCGCGAGAAGGGAAGCTCACTTCCATAGGTTGGGTATGATGGAAGCCAAAAGAGAAGCTGAACGCAAGAAGAATTCAAAGACTCTCAAGGAAGCTCGTCAGTCTATTGTCTGGTTGCAGGGACAGAGAGAGCAGGAGTTGAAGAAATATAGAGAGAAAGAAGAGTTCTTTGAAGTTCAGATGGCCTACAAAAAGGAAGAGGTGGAGCAAGTCCACAAGGTTCGCAGGGAGAAGACTCAACAATTAGCAGATAGTCAACAAGCCCTAGAAGCAGCACTTAAAGAGATTGAAGACCTCAAGTTGATGGCTGGAGTCAAGAAGCTTAGGTCTGATGTGGGGCTTAGTGAGGGAGGTTCAGGGTCCTCAGGTAGTGGTTTTGCTTCTTAGTTTGTTTTCCTTGTATCTGGATTACCTACAGACATGTTGTAGGAATCCTGGTTGTTTGTTTTTCTTTTGTAAGAACTTGTACCCTACGGGGAATTCTGTTTTATTTGCCTAATAGGCTGATTTATGTTATGACTTTTTCACCATTTCTTGGTGTGCCTGCTGTTTCGGTTTGAATGTGGTTTTTCGCGAAGGTTTCTGAAAGTCGAGGATCAGTACCCATCTGGTTTTCTTTGCTAAATACCGGAACCGGGGCATGAATGACCTGGGGTTGGGAACATAAACAACTGCATTGCATACATATAACCTGTTTGTTTGTTTTGCAGGGTCTCAGTTGCTAACGTTTCTTGTGTTTCAGGCACTATAGCTCCTCGGAAAGTTCGGGAACAACCAGTAGCACATAAATATCCAACAAAGATCAACAGAGAGAGAATCATGGACCAGATGCAAGTGGACTTAGCAGATCTGAGACTGAGAATAGATAACTTTATGACATTGATGGCAGGCATGGGTCAGAACCAAGAACGTCTGCGGGAGATGATAGAAAATAGTCAACCCAGGAACAACACTGTTGCTACTGATAATCGTACTGGTGCGGGCGCACGTCAGGTTGAAGCTCCTGTAACACAGCCAGGGGTGACAATAATCAATGACGGGTTGAATAATTTGCAAATGGATAATCAGGACGAACATTTCACTCTCTTGGACAAAGCTGAAGGTCAAGGAGCTGAGATGAACAAGAGATTTGAAGAAATGGCACAACAAATTAGAGCCATTCAATCCCAGAGTTCTTTGGGATTTGACATAACAGATCTGGGCTTGGTTCCTGGGGTCAGGATCCCATACAAGTTCAAAGTACCAACCTTTGAGAAATACAATGGCATTGCATGCCCGAAGACCCATCTTCAGTCCTTCGTAGGAAGGATCGCTGCGCATACCGATGATGAAAAACTCTGGATGTATTATTTTCAAGACAGCTTGGTGGGAGCTTCTCTGGAATGGTATATGAAGCTTAGCAGAGTCAATATCAAGAGCTGGAAAGACCTAGCAAAAGCTTTTGTGAGACAATATCAATATAATTTGGACATGGCTCCAAACCGCACGCAATTGCAGCACATGGCTCAGACTGCTAAGGAAGGTTTCAAAGAATATGCTCAGAGGTGGCGCCAGCTTGCTGCCAGAGTGCAACCACCGCTGCTTGAGAACGAAATGGCTGACATGTTTATGGGGACTTTGCAGGGTGTGTTTCTTGAAAGATTGGCGTCCAGTTCTGCCACTAAATTCAATGATATTGTTATTGCTGGAGAGAGGGTTGAGACCTTGTTGAAGATGGGGAATATCCAAGATCCAAGTGCTAGCAGCTCGAATGGAGCGAGGAAAGCTTTCAGTGGACCTCCTAGGAGAAGAGAGGGCGAGACAAATGTTGTATTTGGCCGAGGCCGGGGCCGTGGTTATAGAAGACCGTATGAGCATGTGGCAGCAGTCACAATTCCTTCTGGTCCAGTGCAACAGATGCAACCTCCACAACAACAACAACAACCTCGTACCAATTATCAGCAGAGACCGTATCAGCCAAGGCAAACTCGCCCGGCTAATAGGGTGATTGAGGCCATCCCTATGGCTTATGCTGCTTTGCTTCCAAGACTGCTGGATTTGAACCTGATTCAACTGAGAACCTTGGCAACACCACCTCCTGGAGAGCTTACAGTGGGTTATGATGTCAATGCACAATGCTCTTTCCACTCTGGGGCACCCGGGCACTCGACTGAGAAGTGCAGGGCTCTGCATCACAAAGTCCAAGACCTTATAGACTCCAAAGCAATCAACTTTGCGCCACCGCCGAATGTTACTTCGAACCCTATTCCGAATCATGGAGGGGCAAGAATCAATGTTGTTGAGGGTGGTAAAGAGTTTAGTCTTGTGCTGAGTATTGAGGAAGTGAAGACTCCTTTGAGGGTAGTGAAAGAGAGACTGTTGAATGGTCAAGTGTTTCCTGGTTGCTGTTTTGATTGTGAAAACTGTCTGAATTCAGAGAATGGATGTGAGAAGCTGAAGATGGGTTTGCAGGGTTTGATTGATGATGGATCCTTACAGTTCAACAAAGGTGGTACTGTAGCTGATGATGTGTCAACAATTACTATTTTCTATGATGAAGCTGACATGCCTATCAGGAGAGAGCCTATTACAATCTATGCTCCTGAGATTAGTCCCGTGACCATCACCGTGTCTGGGCCTGTTCCATACACAGACGATAAAGCCATTCCTTGGCATTATGGCTCAGATGTATATGTGGTTGGACAGAAGATTGAGAACAAGTCTGTTGCTGTAGACCCGACTGTAGAGAATGTCAGAGGAGTTGGGGGTTTCACCAGAAGTGGTCGTTTATTCGCTCCCTTGTGCTGAGAGGGGATCCTGAGGCTGAGGCTTCATCCAAAGCCAAAGGAAAGCAAGTCGTGAATGATGAATCAACTACTCCTGTGGCTGGGCAGGGTACATTTGAAAAAGAGGTCGAGGAATTCATGCGGATTATCAAAAAGAGTGACTATAAGGTGGTTGATCAACTGAACCAGACACCTTCCAAGATATCCATCTTATCACTGCTGATGTGTTCTCCCGCACACAAAGAGGCCTTATTGAAAGTTCTGCAAATGGCCTATGTTCCTCAGGAAATCATTGTCAACCAACTTGAAGCTGTTGTAGGCAGTGTTAATGCAAGTCATGGCCTAGGCTTTACAGACAGAGACCTCACGTCAGAGGGTCGAAACCACAACAAAGCACTACATATCACTATGGAGTGCAAGGGTGTTGTGTTGTCGCACGTTCTTGTAGACACGGGCTCTTCCCTGAATGTGCTTCTGAAGAAGGCATTGATGAAGCTTAATGTTGATGGAATAGTCCTGAGACCAAGTGATCTGATTGTTAAAGCTTTTGATGGTTCAAGAAGATCAGTTTTTGGAGAGGTTGAGCTGCCCGTCAAGATAGGCTCTCAAGTTTTCAAAAGTGTTTTCTACGTCATGGATATCCAGCCTGCATACAGCTTCCTGTTGGGACGCCCGTGGATACATGCTGCTGGAGTTGTTACTTCAACCCTGCATCAGAAGCTCAAGTATGTGGTTGACGGCCAGGTTATCACAGTCTGCGGAGAGGAGGACATCTTCGTAAGCCACTTGTCAACGTTCAAGTATGTAGAGATGGATGGAGAGATCCATGAGACCCTATGCCAAGCCTTTGAAGCAGTCAACGTCAGTATCTTGACTCCTGTGGAGAAGGGCAGTGAGAAATTGGGTACATCCATCCATTCTTATAGAGAAGCAGAAGAGGTTGTTCAGTCCGGAAGTGCCCAAGGTTGGGGAAAGCTGTTGGAACTAGAAAAGAAAGATGTTAAGTTTGGCTTAGGATATCAACCTGGTGGATCTACTCCATGTGGTAAGGCTATCGCGTTTACAAGTGTTGGGTTGCTCGACCGCAACCAGATCTGTACAACAAGCCAAGATGGGGACAGTGACGGTGACTGGGACAACTGGATCCACCCGTGTGCGCCCGGAGAGAAGCTAACAAATTGGTCTACTGAAGACATTATCCAAGTCACATGGCTCTCAGAGTAATTATTTTGTTTCCTTTTATTAGCATACTGCATTGTCAAATCCAGCATTCTGTCCAAGATGCTAGGATCCATTGTATCGGGCCACCATGTTTTGTATTGCATCTTATTTTGCTATGAAATAAAAGGACATTTTCAGACCAATTGTGTTCTCTTTCTTTGTGTTTAAAATTTTTCACAAAAAATATAAAAATTGGCAATGTGTTTTCCTTTTTGTTTTTGTGTTAGCGTCTCTTTTTCAAAATAAGCAGATTCTGAATAAGCACATCATCTGTGCAGTGTTGATCATCCGGATTCCATTGATAACGTTCCTGCTATGACTACGCATGACTTTGACAATCCAGTCTACCAAGATGATGAAGGGGTTGAGGAAGACTGTGACCTCCCTGAAGAATTGGTCAGATTGTTGAAACAAGAGGAACGGGTTATTCAGCCTCATCAAGAAGAGATTGAGATCATCAACATTGGCAGTGAAGATGTGAAGAAAGAGATCAAAATTGGGGCCAGTCTGCAGGCCGAAGTCATGAAAGAACTGATCAGTATGTTGAGAGCGTATGTGGATATCTTTGCTTGATCATATCAAGATATGCCAGGATTGGATACCGACATCGTTGTGCATAAGCTACCTCTAAGAGAGGATTGTCCTCCTGTGAAGCAGAAATTGAGAAGAACTCGTCCTGACATGGCGATGAAGATCAAATAGGAGGTTCAGAAGCAATGGGATTCCGGTTTCCTTGCTGTAACTAGTTACCCACCTTGGATAGCTAACATTGTACCTGTACCAAAGAAGGACGGCAAGGTCCGGATGTGCGTTGATTACCGGGATTTGAACAGAGCAAGCCCAAAAGATGATTTTCCATTGCCACACATTGACGTGTTGGTGGACAATACTGCTCAATTCTCGGTATTCTCCTTCATGGATGGCTTCTCCGGATATAATCAGATTAAGATGGCGTCGGAAGACATGGAGAAGACAACGTTCATTACCCCGTGGGGTACATTTTGCTATAAGGTCATGCCCTTTGGTTTGAAGAACGCTGGGGCAACTTATCAACGGGCGATGGTCACATTGTTCCATGACATGATACACAAGGAGATTGAGTGTTATGTGGACGATATGATTGCTAAGTCCCGAGACGAAGAAGAGCATTTGGTCAACCTGAATAAGTTGTTTGATAGACTGATCAAGTACAAGCTGAGGTTGAATCCAAACAAGTGCACTTTCGGAGTGCGTTCCGGGAAATTGCTGGGTTTCATTGTTAGTCAGAGAGGAATTGAGGTAGATCCTGCAAAAGTAAAAGCTATTCAAGATATGCCTACACCGAGAACAGAAAAAGAAGTGCGCGGGTTTTTAGGGAGGTTGAACTACATTTCTCGGTTCATATCTCATCTAACGGCCACGTGCGAGCCAATATTCAAATTGCTAAGAAAAGAGCAAACGGTCAGGTGGAACGATGACTGCCAAAGAGCTTTCGACAAAATAAAAGAATATTTGCAGGAGCCTCCAATTCTAATGCCTCCAGTGGAAGGAAGACCTTTAATCATGTACTTGACCGTGCTAGAAGGATCAATGGGGTGTGTTCTAGGCCAACATGACGAGTCTGGTCAAAAAGAGTACGCTATTTATTACCTTAGCAAAAAGTTTACCGACTGTGAATCCCGATACTCACTGCTCGAGAAAACTTGTTGCGCTTTGGTATGGGCTGCTCGCCGACTGAGGCAGTACATGTTGACTCATACCACATTGCTCATTTCCAAAATGGATCCTGTCAAGTACATCTTTGAGAAACCAGCATTGACCGGAAGGGTTGCTAGGTGGCAGATGATTTTAACTGAATACGACATCCAGTATACTTCTCAAAAAGCCATCAAGGGAAGTGTATTGTCGGATTACCTTGCACAACAACCTCTTGAGGATGATTATCAGCCAATGAAGTTTGATTTCCCTGATGAGGACATCATGTACCTCAAAGCAAACGATTATGAGGAACCACTTCCGGAGGAGGGGCCTGACCCTGAATCCAAATGGAAGCTGATGTTTGATGGGGCAGTCAATATCAATGGTCGTGGAGTTGGTGTCGTACTCATTACTCCTGAAGGTGTTCACTTACCCTTCGCTGCCAGAATTACTTTTGGCTGCACCAACAATGAAGCGGAATACGAGGCATGCATAATGGGAATAGAGGAGGAAATTAATCTTCGGATTAAGAACCTCGATATATTCGGAGATTCAGCCCTCGTCATTAACCAAGTTACCGTCAAGTGGTATACGCATCAAGAGCATCTAATTCCATACAGGGATTATGCTAGGAAACTACTGACGTTCTTCACGACAGTTAAGCTTCAGTACATACCACGTGATGAAAATCAGTTTTCCGACGCATTGGCCACTCTTTCTTTGTCAATCAAAGTCTTGTGTTGGAATTATGTGCCCAGAATTGACATCTCCAGGCTTGACACTCCAGCTCATGCCTTTTCTGTAGACGCCGTGTCTGACGAGAAACCTTGGTACTCTGATATCAAGTTATTCCTGGAAAAGCAAGAATACCCAGCTGGGGCATCTTCCAACGACAAGAAGACCTTGAGGCGACTTGCTGCTAGCTTCTTTTTGAACACAGACGGGGTTTTATACAAGAGAAACTTTGACATGGTCTTGCTCAGATGCGTGGATAGACACGAAGCAAGCCTGTTAATGCAGGAAGTCCACGAGGGATCTTTTGGTACCCATGCAGGAGGGCATGCTATGGCAAAGAAGTTGCTGAGATCAGGGTATTACTAGATGACAATGGATGCAGACTGTTGTTCATTCGCTCGTAAGTGCCACAAGTGCCAGATATATGCAGACAAAGTGCATGTTCCTCCTAGTCTGCTCAACGTCATGTCATCTCCTTGGCCTTTTTCTATGTGGGGCATTGAAATGATCGGGAAGATAGAGCCAACTGCTTCAAATGGTCATCGCTTCATCTTGGTCGCAATTGATTACTTCACCAAATGGGTAGAAGCAGCATCTTATGCCAACGTCACTCGTCAAGTGGTGGCAAGATTTATGAAAAGGGATATCATATGCAGATACGGAGTGCCTGAAAGGATCATTACTGATAATGGTTCTAATCTCAACAACAAGATGATGGCAGACTTGTGTCGGGACTTCAAGATACAGCATCACAATTCTTCCCCTTACCGACTAAAGATGAATGGTGCGGTAGAGGCAGCAAACAAGAATATCAAGAAGATTGTGCAGAAAATGGTTGTCACCTACAAAGATTGGCATGAGATGTTACCATTTGCTTTGCATGGGTACCGAACGTCTGTCAGGACGTCAACGGGGGCAACTCCCTTCTCTCCGGTGTATGGTATAGAAGCAGTCCTGCCTGTTGAATTAGAGATTCCTTCACTGCATGTGATGATGGATGTGAAGCTTGATGAGGCTGAATGGGTGTGTGCTTGTTATAATCAGCTATGTCTAATTGAGGAAAAGATATTAGCGGCTATCTGTCATGGTCAGCTTTATCAGAGGAGAATGAAGCGTGCATTCGACCAACGAGTACGTACTCGAGAGTATCAAGTGGGAGAGCTTGTGTTGAAGAGGATCGTTCCTCCAGGTTCAGATCACAGGGGCAAGTGGACCCCAAACTACGAAGGAGCATTCATAGTGAAGAAAGTCTTCTCAGGAGGAGCATTGATGCTCACCACTATGGATGGAGAGGACTTCCAGTCCCCTGTTAACTCGAACGCAGTTAAAAAATACTTCGCATAAAGAGACCCGCTGGACACAAAAACAGAATTATAGTCCAGGAAAGAAAAGGGCATCCCGGCGAGCTAAAAACAGAATAAAAAGCTCGGGAAAAAGTTAGGGAAATAAAAAAAAATGTACACCCGCTGAGTTGAAAAGCCACATTGGACAGCTCAGGCAAAAAACGGTATCCCGGTGGATTGAAAACCCGAAAGGGCGATCCACGCAAAACAAGGGAATAAGCGAACAACTGCGATCCAAGTAATCTGAACCACGTCATCGTTTCGTACAACTTGACAATATCAGAAGGATAGGAAACAGTCCCCTCATCCTCTCAGAAAGCCAAAGCAGAATGGAGAGTCTTGAAGACATGCAGGTCATAGAAGAAATGGAACTCCTTGGAATGTCGTGCCCATTGCCATTAGGATAGTTTCTTTTCTCAATTTTATGGTGACTAACTCTTTCCAGGTGGTTGCTTCTTGATGTAAAATCTTTGCCTATTCAGAGGCCATTCAATAAAAAGAATATTCAGTCAAAAAGCTGTGTGTGTTTTTTTTTTGTTGCAAAATGTCCTGAATTTTTGGCAAAAATAACATTGCATCTGAACATGGTGATAATTTTGAAAAGAAAACTGACATGCAGGGAAACTGTAATCCTCTTTGAGTGTCGGGTGACTATGGATGAACAGATCATACCATGAAAATCCCCGGGGCACACTTGTGTTTTCTGTTGTTGCAGGTTGCAGGATGGCATCACATTCTCTCAAGCAATTTACTCTTCCCCAGTAGAGTATTTCCCCAAGCAGGGATTTCTTCCCCCAGCAGGTATCTGAAAGCCTGACATCTCCAGCGGAGATTTTCTCCAGCTAAGCCTTGGCAGCAGCCCAAGCAGTTTCTTCTTCCCTAGTGGAGTAGCAGTCCATTCTTCCCCAGTGGAGTATGCCCAGCAGGTATCTGAAAGCCTGACATCACCAGAGTTGGAATTATCATAATTCTATCCTCAGCAAGAGTCTTTCCCGACTAGAGCTTTGAATCAGCAGATGCTCTCCCCAGCTAGAGTATTGTTGATGCATCTTTCCAGCCAAGTCTGAAGATGATCCTGTCCCCACAGAGTTCATATTGGATTTTCACCTCTGTCAGTGAAATATTCCCCAGTGAAGCTGCCATACCTTTTGGGTAATTTGATGATACAGTCAAGTATTCATCACCTCAGTCAGAGCTAGGTATCCAGACCACTTGACTTGTTTCCCCTGCAGAGTTGCATCTCTTGCTGCCAATCAGGCATTCGTTTGTCGCTCGTCTGTGTTTTTCAACACTCGTTTGTGTTATCCCTAAGCAGAGTTTTCCCCAGCAGTGGTATATTATTGCTTTATTGATGTTTGTTCGCATTTCTCAACACTCGTCTGTGTTATATCTTCGGTATTGCTTGTTTTCTCTCCCCAGCAGTGGTTCATGATTACCTTGAGGTTGCTCGTCTGCAGTGTTCAACACTCGTCTGTGTTTGATATGTCTGATTTTTGCTGTTGCTCGTCTGCAACTCCCCAGCACTCGTCTGTGTTTGGTTATATCTTTGTTGTTGCTCGTCTGCAATTCTCAACACTCGTCTGTGTTGTGATATTTCAGCTGTTGCTCGTCTACAACTTTCCAACACTCATCTGTGTTTGGTATGCCTGATACTTGTGGATACTTGTCTGTATCGTCCCTAGCACTCGTTTGTGTTGATCACCTTTTGAAGCTCGTCTTCTTTTCTTGGATACTTGTCTGTATCATTCCCGACACGTCTGTGTTAGTTTATATCTGTATGTGAGGATTTGTGCTTATCCTGGTATTCTTCTATTGCTACTTCAAATGCTCGTTTGTGTTTGGATTTCTGGTATTCGTCTATACCAGTGGCTGATACTCGTCTGTATCATTTCCTGAAGTGTTCGTCTGTGTTTCTTAGATCATCGTCTGATACTCGTCTGTATCATTGACTGTTGACACTCGTCTGTGTTATCTTGATGATCATCCAATACTCGTCTGTATTGAAGAGGTTTAAAGTCCTGACAGTGGGAACTAATGTCAAAATGGTTACCGGTCCTGGCGTAACAGGTAAATCTGAAGGAGGCTCGTCTGTCTCAAGCACCAATTATTGTTGTTGCACCTGGCGTCACAGGTTTGCTAAAAGAAGACTCGTCTGTCTTATACCACATATCCACGGATAATATATGAAGAAGGTTTGTCTACCTTGATTGCATTTCTATCCCACAGACCTTAGTGCATTCCCGGTCCTGGCGTAACAGGTATATCCGAAGGAGACTCATCTGTCTACAGTCATATGCAGTTTTTGAGGACTCGTATGTCCAGCTCCTAGTGTCACAGGATTGTTTGAAGGCTCGTCTGTCTCAGTTATTTGTGTTTGCAGTATTTGAGGACTCGTATGTCCAGTTCCTGGCGTCACAGGATTGTTTGAAGAAGACTCGTTTGTCTTAGCATGTTCTTATTCCATATATCATTTTCAACTTGGAAGAAGCTCGTCTGCTTTTTTCCCCCTTCATATTCCCAGAGCGTCATCGGGTTGGGTTTATTTCCCAGTGTTGCATTCTTCGTCAGAGTGCAAATTTCTGGTCTTCTTGGTATTCAACCACAGTTTATCTTGAATGGTCGATAGCCCGTACTATCGTTCTTTTCAGATTAACTGTTGATTGAATAGGGGCAGCTGTAACACCCCAAATTTGCCCTCTTCATTTTAAGCATCATATCACATCATTTTCATCATGAGCATATCATTTTCTTAGCATCCTAGGATGGAAAGATGAAGCATCACATCCCTCATGTCCTAGCACCAAGCATATGGTCATCTGTGGAGGTCCTTGAAGCATTTCAAGCCATGACAAGGGTCCCAATGGTTGTATACAAGTCCTATGGTTAGTCTACACTCCATTTACAAGATCAAGTCCATTGGAAAAAGCTCAGAAGATTGCATGATCATCAGAGATCTCAGGACAAGGCAAAGCTCCTATACAAGGCACCCAAATTAGGGTTTGTGATTCAAGCACCAAGATCTCACAATTTTGGAAATTTCATTTGGGCAAAGTCTTCTATATGTTAAGAGGATCCTAGGTATCAATTTTCATGAGAAGATTCCATGTGGAAGTCAGACAATGCCTCAATTGCTTACAGATGAAGCAAAAAGTCAATTGTGCCCTTAAAAAGTCAACTGTGCAATTTCAAGGGGTCTAACCCAATTTTTTTTGCCAATAGGGGTCCTTACAATGTTATAAGAGGTTTGGAATGATCAAAGTTCAAGAATCATGGAGATTTGAAGGGTTTTGCAAAAATGGTACAAAGTTGGTTTTAAGGAATTTCCAAATTTGGCAACTTTTGCCCTAATTTTCAAATGGCCTTAACATGATCAAAAATTCTTCAAATGGACCAAAGTCAAACATGAAAGTTGAATAGTAAGGGCTCCCATTTTCAAAAAGTACAAGTACATTTTCATAGGATTTGTGGATAATCCTATAGCCTCTTCGAAAATTCCTTGTTTTTTAGGGCAAAATTCAAATTTCATGAAGGCACCAAATGCAAAATGCTTCAAACTTGTGTTGTATGACTTGGTTTTGGTTCTAATTTGTTTCAAACTTAAAATACATCACATTGTGACCAATTTTCTCCAAAGAAAATCACATTTTCGTGCACTATGAGAAAATCCCTCCAAAACATGCAAATTGGCAAAAGTCGTGAAATAAGTGTGATGGCTTGATCTAAAGGCCAGGATTGATTGGATTTGAATCAAGGGTGGGAAATGCCTTGCAGATGTGCTGAGAGGCCCAAGGAAGCATGAGCATATCATGCTTATCTCACATGTTGCCAATTAGGCAAAATCACACAAAACTCATGATTCATTCGTGCATTTCATTTCACACTTTCGGCATTGCCTTGTGAGGTCACACAAAGAGCAATTAGGGTTTAGCAAGCCTCAGATCTCTCTCATTCTCTCATTCACAAACTTCATGCAACTTTTCATTTTCTCTCATTCCTCTTCACTCAAGCATCCAATCTCCAAACCAATTGTGAATCTGTAATCTAGGCAAGCTCGGGATCCTTAAGCAACCATTCATTGAAGTTTATTCTCAAGTTTAGTGACATTGCCATTTCAGAGAAACTTGCTTTGAAATCTCAGATCCATCTGGTTTCAAGACCTTAGATGCATTTATTTTGCATCTAGGGAGTAAGTGGAGTGATTTGCATCTATTCTTTGGCTTTATATCTCATTATACCAAGATCTTCACCTCAGGTATGGCTCTAAACTTTGTGATCTGGAAATGGAATTAATGTATTGCTTTATGTTATTTGATGTTTGCTGATCATGCTGCACTCTTTAGATTTGAAAATGATGCTCTGTAGTGAAAGTTATGTGCATTTCAAGTTTCATGATCAATGTTGTTTTGCTTCGATCCGTCCAATTCATTGAGTTTTAGTTGTTTTTGAGGCCATTTTTGAACTCAGGGGGTGGATTTACTTGATCTGGGTTGTCTTTGTTCTTTATTTTGGTTGTTTAAGGTGCTGTTATGAATTCCGGTGTCGGAGCCCTAGCTCCGGTCACCGGAAACTGGAAATCCATCCTAGGGTTTGTCCAAGGAAGAAGAAGGCTCAGCAGCCCTTGGATCTCTTCATTGTGCGTCCCAGATTCGCACACGTAGCCCTAGTTCTCTCTGTCTCATATGTTTTTTTCTTTTATTTCATTTAATGTTATGTGTGACACAGCCCACCGTATCTACCATGCTCCAGCCAACCACAATACAGCCTGCTGCCAGCTCATTTAATGAGCCTCTCCCTCACATGCGTCAGATTAATCATACGTCTCCTCTATTTTCCAGTTTTATTTCTTTTATTTTCACAAATTCACACCATAAATAACATGTTCATGCGCGCTAATGGGCCTTTCCAAACCTGATTTTCGCACCCCCCAAGTTCTCAGCCCATTTCATTTCAACATGAGATCCTTGCTACATACACCTCTCATCCAATTTCCTTTAATTTCTTTTTTCTTTTATTTTCTTTTATTTCAGTTTCAATTTCAATTATTTTAAAATAGTTCTAGTCATATAAAAAATCCCAAAAATATCATGTGCATTATTTTGAGTCTCTTTTATTTTCTCATATTTTTATTTTTATTTTTTTTTCCATTTCCACGTGTCTGAATTAAATCATCCTTTCACTTAGCTTCTTTTGAATCCTCTTTTGACCACACTGCCTTGTCCATTTTCCATACTCTTCATCATTTTCACTCTTAATCCCATTATTTTTGCTCTGAATTCTTAAGACATTGTACTTTTCATGTGATTTTTTTCTTGATTTTTAGAAACTTATTTCTTGAGTCTTGGTCCTGTGACTTGTGATGGAAGTTTGTAACCCTAACTTGTGTTCTTGCCTCCATTTGACCTAGTTTGCTTCTGAATCTTTTCAAACCCTTTTGGCTCATTGATACATTATGTTTGAAGATCATTTGGTTTCAATTGTGGAATTTTTAGATGCTTGGTTGATTTGATTTGAATTTTATTTTGAACCTTGTCCCATTTTGCTTCCTTTGAACCTTTAGCTCTCTTATAAGCCTAGAAGGGCACTTGTGCCAACTTCTTCTTCTCATTTGGGGTTCCTTTGGGGTGTGGTTACCTTCCTGGTCCTAGGATAGGGTTTTTGTCTTTGGAATTTTTGTGTTTGCTTCTTCTTTAAGCCATTTATTTCTTTAAGTTCTTTCACTTCATCTCATTGTTTCTTTCACTCCCATTTGGTAATTGTTTGGTTTTGTACCTCTCTGTAAACACCCCAAATTTTCCCTCACCCATTCACACCATGGCTTGTGATCATTTCATATGCATAAACACCATCATACCATCTCATATCACATTTTTGTTTCACTGCATAGATTCAAAGTCATCTGCACCTAGGGTTTGTGATCTGAGCAATCCAAGAGCTTCTTGAGCCACTCCAAAGGCCACCAATCACTTCAAAGGGGTCCATGTGTGTTCTTATATCATATTACATCCTCTCAAAATCAAAAATGCCAAAGAATCACAAGAACTGGGATTGGTATGGAAGCAGAGCCAGGCTTGGCTGCACAGATGACCTGAAATTAGGGTTTTGGTTTCAGAGGCCATAACCTCAAATTTTTTGGTCATTCTTGTTTCTATTGGTCTCTGTATGGTATAGGGAGTATGCATATCAATTTTCATGAAGAAATTCCATGGGGAAGTCATCTGATCAAGAGTTGACTTTTCAGACAAGTCAGTGCAAAATCAGGGTATCTGAGGCCCCCAATGACCCAACCAAGGGGTGATCTTCATCATTTTGAGTGTATTTGATCTTTATTTGATCATAGAAGAAGTTTGAAGTTCATAAAATTCAAGAATTTGAAGTTTTTGCAAAGTTGACTTTTTTGGGCAAGGTTGACTTTTAATGAAATGTCATTTTATGCAACTTTTTCAACCCTTACTTTTTGATCCAAAAGTGCTTCAAATGGAAAAACTTTGGTCATGAAAGTTGTAGAATAAATCTTTCCCTTTTCAAAAAGTACAAGAACATGACCTAATTCATTTTGGATCAAAAGTTATGGTTTGTCAAAGTTGGCAAAAATCACTAAATTTCAAGTTATGCACCAAAGGGAAAACTTGCAAATTCATGTACCAAGCATTCTAGTGACTTCAAAATGGCTTCAAAACTTCATCACATGATCATACATAACCTAAAAACAGAATTGGCCCAAGGGATTTTGCATTGATTGCTTTAGTTTTCAAAGATCTTTAAGACATTTTCCATTACAAGTGCAAAAGATGGATTTTTGGCAAAGTCATTTTCCAAAGAGCTATGTGATTACCAACTGATTTCTATGCATTGCCATGACCAATTGAGACATCATGTAACAAAATTCAGCAAGAATTGCCTCATGTACATAGCATAAAATCTCAAGAAAGCACAAGTGGGCAAGTTGCAAAAGCTAGCATAGTTCATGATCCATATGTTGCAGTCAGCTACAAGCAATCTAAGGGTCATCCTTGACCCAAGCTGAAGCAAGACATGACCTCAAACTGCTGCTGCCATAGCCCATGCTGCAAGTACAAGCCAACTTGACATTTTGGCCAAAACTCCCATACTCATGGAACAGTAATCAGCCACCCCTACTGACCTGCTCCACAGGCTATTCACACAACTTGGGAGGATTATAGCAAAGCATTGGCCCTTGAGACAAGCCAGAACTCAGTCCCCACAAAAACTGTAAAAAGACCTTCCCTTCTTCGAATCTCATTTTCCAGCCATCAAACATCCAATTTCTCTTCACCAACAAATCAAACACACTAAAAGGAACCAGAATCAACCCTTTGTAGAGCTTGAAACATCACACACACAGACTCCATTTTCTGATACACCAGAACTGGACCTCTCAAAATAGCTTGTTTAAGCTCCATCCAAGCTTGCCATTAGCACCAGGGGAACCATTGGAGTGAGTCTGCACCAAAGAGTAGCCCAGAAAGCCCAGAAACAGAAGCTTCCATCTCAGGTATGGCCATGAACTTTTTCTCTCAGAGCTTGCATTTTAAGTTATAATTTGATTGTGTATGTCCTGCTGATCATGGGGATGTGCTTAGAATCGAAAATGAGTGAGAAATGAGGATTTACCAGGGCTCTGAAATTTTGCCCGTGAATCTTCTTGGCTTCGATTCTCTTCATTTATGCATGATAAATTTAGTTTGAGAGGTGATTTGAGTGGGGTTTGGGTAGAGGAACATTTCCCTGCTTTTAATTTGATGAATGGTAGCCTGAATCGTGATCTAGGGTTTTCAACCCGCCGGAGAAGATGACCGGAGCTTCCCTCCGGTCACCTGAAAATGTTTAACCCTAATCCCAGTCATTAATGGCATTTGAATCTCATGCGTTGGATCATCTGACTTGGGTTGACTTGGCGCGTGTATGTGTGGTCCAGATGGGTCCATTTTGCCCTAATCACCATTAACCTAATTAATCCATTTAATTAATTCGTAAAACTTAATTAAAGCCAGAGTCAATCTAGGCCATTCATTAGCGCGCCAGTCAACCATTTCCATTCAACTTTGAATCTGGATCATTGGATCAGATTACTTTTCATTTTATTTTGTTTTATTTTATTTTCTTTCCATTTAACTTGTACATTTTATAAAAAATAGCAAAAACCATTTAAAAATTATGAAATTTTTTGTCCTGAGTTTCATTAATTTTTAAAGCACAAAAATATTTTTATTTTCATTTTTAGCATTAAAAAAGTATTTTTAAATATTTAAAAGTTTCTTTTTAATTAATTAATGAGAATTAATTAATTAAAAATACTTTTAAGTATTTAAAAATCACCAAAAAATTCATGAAACATTTAAAAACATTTAGAAACATTGTCCAACCCTCAAACCAAATTTCTTTTTTGATCTTGATGCATTTTGAGAATTTTTCATGGAATTAAAATCATTTTGATGCAATATTTTGATCCAAACTTCCAAAAATCATTTCTGCCTAACCCTAAAGAGTTGGACTTTGATTATTTTTGCATTGTGTTATGCATATCATGTAGTTTGTGAGATTAATTTGGCATGAATTGATCTTACATTTTCCATTTGTTTGACATTTTTCTTGTTAAGGAACCCTAAAACCCTAGAAAACTTAGGAAAATCATAACTTGAATTTGGTTAAGAGTTGAAACTTCTCCTTTGGGCAGTGAGTTAGTATAGGATTAGGGGTCCTTTGAGTGCATTTTCAATTTTTTGTATTGAAGTTTGCTTCTGATTTTGGTTTGTGTTTGATGCTTTGATCATAAACCCTAATTTGGGCTTCCATATGCATCCATCTTGCATTTGCACTCATACCTTGACTTGCCATGACATTTTATGCATCCATTTGACTCACTTGGCATCTTAAGACATTTTAGAAGCATGTTTGATCATTGCATCTTGCATTTGCCATGTTGTATGCCATTTGCATTTCATAACTTTTCATGTATGTTCATGTGTCCTAACTGGTTTCATTTGCATCCATAAGCTTGTATGATCATCCTCATGTGTTGTCTCATGTTTGCATCATCTCATAGCATCATTATCATCCCATATATGCTTCTGGTTTTGTCTCTCATCATGCCATTTCATCCCATTTTGCATTGCATTGCATTTCTTTTCTAACTTTTCAGGTGGTGAGTGGATTTGAGAAGTGAATTTGCCTTCACTTCTCATAACTTTCTCTTCATCTCTTTTATGCATCCATGCTGCATTTTGATATGTGTTTGAGATGGAGCTTGCTCTTTCTTCTTCTTCTTACTTTCTTTCCTCAAGTGACTTGACTTCTTAAATGAAGCAAGTTACTTTGCTTCTCCTGATCCTTTCATCTGCTTCCTGGTGGTTCCATTGAAGACTTCTCTTGTAAACCTCACAAACCTTAGGGACAACCAAGCATGACAATGATTAGGGTTTTGATTAGTCCCCCCACTTAGTTTTTACCTTTGTGTCTCATTGAGTCTCCTCTTCTCACCTCATAATCAGGGACTAAACCCTAAAGGCTTTAAGGCTTTGAGATTAAGCTTATGCTTGCATCCTTCTATTAGGATGGAGTGTATAACTTTAATCCTAAGTGTTAAACCCTTAATGTGTTTAAATCTCTTAATCAATTCACTTAATCATCATCAAGACATCAAGCTTGTAACTTGGGCCTTGCATTAGGGTTCTAATTCTTCCTTAATTGGTTAAGAAGGACTAACCCTAGTGTTAATGGACAAGTCCCCCTCAAGTTGTCTTACAAACCCTAAAAATCACTTCATCATCATATCATTAAATAAAATCCTCTTAATCAAAGGCTCGTTTTGTCATGGGTTTAATCCCTAATCATGGATTAAGTTGAGGAGCTTTCCTCAGCTTAAACATTCTCATCTATTATCCTTCTATTAGGATGGTGTAATGAGTCTGTTTAATCCTTGATTATGGCTTAACCTCATTACTTAACACTAAACAAAAACACCAAAAACATTTAAATAATCACAAGTAGGTTAATGATCTTAATCCTACACCAAAGGTGATTAAGTGTGAGAATCTGACTTCACACTTAAGGTATTCTCATTACCCCTAATCAGAGGGAAGATGTGATGAGTTTACTAAATCCATTGGTTTAGGCTTAAGCCCATTAACTTATGACAAATTTCCAAAAGCAATAAAAGATTGAAAACTCAAAAACAAACAATAATCGTCTCCTCCGGGATTCTTTTCTCATCTCATTCACTCATAAACGAGAACTTGCTTCTTCCGTCTAATGCAAGACAGTTTGCACCTGAGCCAGACAGGTCATACACTTGAGCATAGACAAGTAAGCAGTTCACAAGTCAATTCATCTTTCAGTCTCTTTGGGTCGAACTACGGTGTTCTGACTTCCTCATTGCACGAGAGGATACGTAGGCATAACTTAACAGTTATTGAACAAAAGTCTCTGTATATTCCCCCTCTTCCAGCATCACTCTTGAGCATTTCATCTTTGTTCTTACACTGACGCTGTATATATCACACTTCACACTTCTTTTGCACTGACACCTGTACATCTTTTCCAGCTATTCTATACACAAATTGCACTGACACTACCCCTTTAAAACATAAATCTTTTAAGCGTGGATCCCGTCGAGTACGACGGACAATCTGGGTGCTAATACCTTCCCAGGTTGTAACCAACCCCCTTTCTCAGTCTCTCTGGTTCGCAACCGTCTTATCCATTTCTTTTTAGGTCTATGCAGCATTGCCTTTCCTCTGGGATAAAAATGCCTAGCTGGCGACTCTATTCATCTCCAGTGAGTTCACTGCTGTGTGTTCTCATTGTCCCTTTCGCCGACCGTTCGCGTTTGTACCTTTATTTGGGCCATTCCCCATTTATCGGGAGCGACAGCTTGGCGACTCTGCTGGGGAGCCTTATACTGTAACCAGGGCTTCTGGTTCTTTTTGTGGGTTCCTCCTAGCGCTTGTCTGATTTGTGTTTATTGGGGTGTTATATGCTATTTGTGTTTATGTATTTGTTTTATTTTTGCTTTATGTACAGTTTTGTTTACTGCTTTTCTTTATAGATTTGTGCATATATATCATACTGTCATGTTGTCTGGCTGGATCTGGTTTTGCTTTGGTGGGTGGGTGTTCTATTGAGAGTTGAGGTCCTATACCTGGGACCTGAGTGACACCTAGGCTAGAGTGGTTCATATTCTTTCCCATTCCATCTCGGTCTGGTGCGGGAATATGAAACACGGTTCAGATATGGGTTTCTTCTTGAGAACTCTGTGTTGCAGATTTCCTGCAATACTAGGGCTATCTGGGAAGCCTGCTAAGTCTGGATGACCTTTAGTATTGACCTTCAGAAACTGAGGTGAATTAGAGGAGGAACTGTTATGGTTATTGTAAACACTGTACCTCCGGGTTAGAAGTGTTTACACTTCTCATAATTGGTCCAAGTCTGAGGATCTTTGTTTTAGAACATCACCTGTGAGGGGGTTGGGCTGTTTACAGGTTTGCAGGTACCCTTGACCTCAGCATACCCTGTTACTTTGTTTTGATTAAGAGTACTCCACTTTGGAGCAGTTCTTGTGATTTTTAACCCAGGACATGTGGATCTTTATTTGAGTCCCCCACCTTGGTTACTGGACTTACGAACCTCCATCCGGATTTCTTGAACATATTTGGACTTATATCAGAGCACTTGATCAGATCCAGCTCAGTCACAAACCCTTGCATATCATTTGCATACATCCTCATTGCATCATTTTAACATGTGTTTATTTGTTTTTCAGGGTATCCATCCTATTACATTGGCTTGGTTTTGACCCCTTCTTCAGCATAGACCTATCTTCATCAGCACCTGCTTCAGCAATCAGCCACCTGCTTCAGTCACTTGCATCTTCAATCTCAGCCTGCCAGAGGCCTATCTTCAGTATTGTCCTCAGTCATCATCATCAGCACCCATTCTTCAGCAACATGGCACCTAAGAAAAGTAACATCTCCTACCACTTCTTTGAGCCTGAGCTAGCTGGCATCAGGAGGATTCAGACCCTGATTACTCCAGACCATATACCATATTTCAGATAACATTATGGAGGAATCCTTGATGTGGTATTGGATTTGGACCCTTCACAGAGGAGCCTGATACATACTTGCCTGCAGTTCTATGATCCCCCTCTGAGGTGCTTCACATTTCAGAATTTCCAGTTGGGACCTTTGCTGGAGGAGTATTCATCATTGGCTGGTGTACCCATCAGGGGTGGAATCCCTTTCAACCCTGAGATGGCCTTCCCAAGTAATGAGGAGATAGCCAAAGCATTACATCTGGAACCAGTTTTGATTGGGCAGAACCTGACATCTAAAGCTGGAATCCCAGGTTTTCATCTGGATTTCTTGACTTCTCAGGCTAGTTTGAAGGCCTCCCTAGGGGAGTGGAAGGCAGTCTGTGCTCTGTTGGCCCTTAGCATATATGGGGTCATACTTTTTACAGATGAGCCTAGGTTTGTTAGCAAGAATGCAATCCATCTTTTCATCCTGAGAAACCCAGTGCCCACCTTACTGGGAGATCTTTATTACTCAGTTCATCAAAGGAATGAAAAGCAAAGGGGGAGATTAGTGAGATGCTGTGCACCTTTGTTCCATACTTGGTTGCTCAAGCATTTGCCAAAAACTGATGCATTCTTGAACCCTCACCAGCAGAAGAACTGGGCTAAGAGGCTTGTTGCTCTAACCTCAGATGACATCAGATGGTGCACTCAGAGCACCAAGGGCAGAGACATCATTACAAGTTGTGGGCAATTTCCCAATGTACCTCTGATTGGAGTAAAGGGTTGCATCAATTACAACCCTCTGCTATTCAAAAGACAACTGGGCTATGCATTAGTCCATCCCCCTAGAACACAGGATCTAACTGAGACCCTTTATGTTGAAATCAAGCCTAATCTGGCTATTGTCAGGCAGGCATCCTGGGCCTGGGACAATGTGCAGACTAAGGGGGTAACTATTCTTGGAAAATGCAATAATGTAGCCTCAGCCCAGTACTATGAGTGGTCTCATACCAGGGCTCAAATTTCTGGAATGCCCTTCACTATTGAAGATATGCCTGGACCTTCCACAACCCCACCTCCAGCAACTGTCAGTTTAGAGGAGTTTGAGAAATTGAAAGAGAGAAATGAGAAGCTGACTCAAGCTCTACAGAAGACCCTCTGGGAGAGGAGTGATGGTAGGTTGGATATTGAGAGGCTAGAAAAGTTGAAAGTGGAGCATTTGGCTAGAATCGAGAGATCTGAGGATTACATTAAGAAGTCTAAGGCTGGAGAACAGATCTTGAAGAATGCCTGCAAGGAAGCACAGTTCCAAAGGGCCAGGACTGATTTGTATCTAAAGGAGAGTCAGGCTAGGTGGGTCAGGATCACCGAAGCTCGTACTCAGGAGGACAAAAGGACTCAGGATAAGATTGAGCAACTGGAAGCTAGTGCAAAAGAACAACAAGAAGCCTTGGCAGCAGCCCAGAGGGATGTCTCAGAGTTGAAGATCAGAGCTGGAGTGAAGAGGTCAAAGGACCAGAGTCAGCACAAGAAGCTAACTGCAGCTATTGCCACAAGGAATCTCCTTATCAGGAATCTTACAGAGCGTCCAGCTGATCCTGTGACTGAAGCACTTCTCAAGGAAGTTCAGGAGGATGAATTTGGCCTTGGTGTTTGACCTTTTGCTTGTTGTTGCTTTCATTTTATGTACTTTTCTTTATGTTGTATTTTGACCCCTCAGAGGGCATATGTTGTAGGGAAAAACAAACTATGTATCATTTACCCTTTTGTAATATATGTGTTGGTTTGTTTCATCTGAATTCTTCAAGCAACATCACAAGCATCTCCCTCAAGGGTCTGGAAAGGTCAAAACCAAGTGCCAAGCCGGATACCTTGGAAACAAATAAGCATACTGCATTGCATACTAACCTTTTGTTTGGTTTTGTAGGTTTTTGTTTTATTGTTACTAACTCTGTTGTGACTTCAGGAACTATTGCTCGACGTCGAGGGTTTCCACTCAACCGTCCACACAGATACCCCACCCGCAACAACCTTCCGGGTATACAAATGGACCAAATGCAGCAGGACCTTACAGAGGTCAGGAATCAAATGACCAACGAGAGGTTGGAAATGAGGAATCAGATGACACAATTTATGGAGGTGATGAACAATATGGCTCAAAGCCAGGAGAGGTTAAGAGCACTGGTAGAAGGGAGAAACCAGGAAGACCCCCATCTAGGGACTGCTGGGACAAGCAACAATGAGAGGGTTCAACCCCATGTTAATCCTCCAGTCTATGGACCCCACCTTCATCCAGAGATCAACATCCCTGTTAATGTGCAAGGGACTGCAACAGCAGGGAGAGTACTGCAAGAAGACCCCCAGGAAGATCAGTTCACAGTGATGGGAGCTGGGGAGGAAGCCTATGACAGAAGGCTGGATGAGATAGCTGAGAAATTAAGATCCTTGGAGTCCCAGAATTCTTTGGGATTTGATGTTATGGACATGGGTCTAGTGGACGGGGTCAGGATCCCCCACAAATTTAAACCACCATGCTTTGAGAAGTATAACGGGACTTCCTGTCCCCGGACCCATTTACAATCCTTTCTGGGGAGGCTGAAGGCCTATACCATGGACGAAAAGCTATGGATGTTTTATTTTGAGGATAGCTTAACTGGAGCATCAAGGAAATGGTACTCCCACTTGACAAGAGAAACTATTAGATGCTGGAAGGACCTGGCAGAGGCCTTTATCAGACAGTATCAGTACAACCTGGATATGGCCCTCAACAGGACCCTCCTGATGGGGATGTCTCAGTCATCCAGAGAAAGCTTCCGTGAATACGCTCAAAGGTGGAGACAGCTTGTTGCTGCTGTCCAACCACCCATGTCAGAGAGGGAGATGGCTGATATGTTCATGAACACCCTCCAGGGGACTTACATTGATAGGCTAGCTGCCTTCTCATCTACCAGCTTTGCAGATGTAGTCATAGTCGGGGAGAGAATTGAAAGCCTATTGAAGATGGGTAAGATCTCAGACAACGGTGCAAGCTCATCCAGTAATGCAAGAAAGCCTTTTGCAGGCCCAAGAAGAACTGGTGAAACCAATGCTATCCACACCAACAGGGGCAGACCCCAATATGTTCATAGGTCTGTGGCAGCAGTCACCATTCCCGCTCCAGCTCATCCACAACCAGCTTATCAACCACCGCAACAAAATTATCAGCAACAACCTCAGTACCAGCAACAAACTCAGTATCCTCCGAGAAATTACAACAACAGCAACACCAACAACAATAATCAGCAGAGACCATTCCAACAGAGGCCCTCTCAGGCCAATAGGGTGATCGATCCGATCCCTATGCCCTATGCCACATTACTGCCACAACTCTTGAAACTCAACCTAGTTGAGCTAAGGACGTTGGCACCTCCGGATCCTAACAGTCTGCCCAGAAACTACGACGCCAGCGCCAGATGTGCCTTTCACTCAAATGCACCTGGTCATAGTACAGAAAAGTGCAGAGCTTTGCACATGAAAGTGCAGGATCTAGTGGATTCCAAGGCTTTAAACTTTGCACCACCACCAAATGTCAATAAGAACCCTATGCCACACCATGGTGGTCCCCGAATCAATGCTATTGAAGAAGACAAGCCGTCTTACTTGATAACCAGTGTGGGTCAGATTCGGACACCGTTGGTAGAGATCAAAGCTCAGCTCCTCGAATGTCAAATGTTCCCAGGATGTGAGCTAGGGTGTGCTTACTGCAACATTTCAGTGAATGGTTGTGATAACTTGAGGGATGGCATAGATGGTCTCATTCAGAGTGGCCTGCTTCAGATTACAACATCAATTCCTACCAATCCAGCAATCTCCTTAACAACAGCTCCAGAACCTCCTACAACTGCAACAACCATTGTTCCAGATAACTCTTCAGCTTCATCAACAAATGTTCCATCTGTCATTTCAACTGACCAGATATCAACGAACATTCCTTCTACAACTTCAGCACCACTTCATTTTGAATCTCCTACAACAACAACACCCATCCTTCCGACAATGTCTCCTACAACATCAGCAACAAACCATGAAGATGTCTCAACAGTTACGATTTATTATGATCCCGCCAATGATTCCGCCTACAACTCACAAAGTGCTACTCCTATCAGAGCACCAGTCACAATATATTATGATCCACAGACTATCACAGTCCCTTCAGCAGCTGCCATCAGTCCAGTCACTGTCACAGTGCCTGGGCCAGTACCTTATGAAAGCAGTAATGCCATCCCTTGGCATTACGGCTCTGATTTATACTGCGAAGGACAGAAAATCACTTTTGAATCATCAACTTCTGCACCACAAATAGACAATGTGGGAGGAGGCGGAGGCTTCACTCGAAGCGGACGTCTCTTTGCCCCGCAAATTCAAAGACACACTGCCGAGGCAGAAGCTGCTGCCAAGGCAAAAGGGAAGAGCATGGTGCAAGAAGAGCAGGTTGTTAGAGAAGCTTTAAAAACACCTTTTGATCAAGAAGTTGATGAGTTCATGAGAATCATCAAGAAAAGTGATTACAAAATAGTGGACCAACTTTACCAGACGCCTTCCAAGATCTCCATTCTATCATTGCTTATGTGCTCCGAGGCCCATCGGAATGCACTACTCAGAGTCTTGCACGCAACTTATGTGCCGGAAGAGATCACGGTCAATCAGTTGGAAGCTGTAGTTGGAAATGTTAATGCTAGTAATGGACTAGGATTCACCAACACTGATTTGACTTCGGAAGGCCGCAATCATAACAAAGCCTTGCACATTACCATGGAATGTAAAGGTGCAGTCCTTTCCCATGTGCTGGTGGACACTGGGTCATCCCTCAACGTCTTACCCAAAAAGGCTCTTGTGAAGCTGGAATATGAAGGATTGGCATTGCGACCCAGTAACTTAGTAGTAACAGCTTTTGACGGCTCTAAGAGATCAGTTCTGGGGGAAATTGAGTTGCCTGTAACGATTGGCCCACAAACTTTCAAAACGACCTTCTACGTGATGGACATTCAGCCTGCCTACAGCTGTTTGTTGGGTAGACCATGGATTCATGCCGCTGGCGCAGTAACGTCTACCCTTCACCAGAAGTTAAAATTTGAGTGGGAAGGTCAAGTCGTTACTATTTGTGGAGAGGAGGATATATTTGTTAGCCATCTGGCTACTTATAAATATATCGAGATGGATGGGGAGATCCACGAGACGATGAGTCAGGGGTTTGAGGCCCTGAATATTAATGAAACCTCTGCTGTGCTTGGGACCTCTATGACATCCTACCAACAAGCCCGGAAGGTGGTGGAAGAAGGAAACGCTCAAGGCTGGGGCAAACTGTTGCCTGTGGAGAAGAAAGAAGATAGATTTGGGTTGGGTTACAAACCAACTCAACAAGATCAAGCAGAGGCTGCTAAGAAGCCCAACTTTGTTAGTGGGGGGATGCTCACCCCTGATGCTGTCAACAACTTGGAAGACGAGTTGGAAGAAGAACGCAACCTGGAAAGCTGGATTCGTCCAAAGATCCCGGGGAGCAGTATCTCAAACTGGTCTTCCCAGGAAATTATAAGAGTTACTCATGCAGAGTAATTATTATTTCCTGTATTTTTTATAGCATGCATCAAAGTCTTGCATCTTGCCCAAGATGACGAGACTCATTTTGTAATCGGGCCATCTGTACTTTTTGTGCAACAAGATTAATCAATGAAATATCAGACATCTTTTTGCAAATGAGTCTTTTTTCTTTTTCCGCTCACTGTTTTTTCCATTTTTCTTTTTGTACAAAAAATAAATGGCGATGTTTTCAAAATGACAACTTTATTTCACTTTTCTAAACAAGATTAAAATCAATCACTAAAATGAACAAACTGAACCCTTGCAAAAAGTGCCTTCCAGATAGCACCGACAACAGCACGGCTATGACTTCGTATGACTTTGACAATCCGATCAATCAAGCTGATGAAGGGGTTGAAGAAGATTACGAGCTTCCTGAAGAGCTAGCCAGATTGTTGAGACAAGAGGAGAAGTTTATCACTCCTCATCAGGAGGAGGTGGAAACGATTAATCTTGGTACAGATGAAGATGTGAAAGAGGTTAAAATCGGGGCCGGCTTACAAGACTCAGTGAAGAAACAACTGATTGACCTGCTTCAAGAGTATGTGGATGTGTTTGCTTGGTCTTACCAAGATATGCCCGGGTTGGATACCGACATTGTTATGCATAAGCTGCCTTTGAGGGAAGAATGCCCACCGGTCAAACAGAAACTGCGCCGTACTCGTCCAGACATGGCAATGAAGATCAAAGAAGAGGTACAGAAGCAGTGGGACGCCGGGTTCCTTGATGTAACTAGCTATCCACCGTGGGTTTCTAATATAGTACCTGTGCCTAAGAAAGACGGCAAAGTAAGGATGTGTGTTGATTACCGGGACCTGAACAGAGCCAGCCCGAAGGATGATTTTCCATTACCTCACATCGATGTATTGGTGGATAATACGGCTCAATTCTCGGTATTCTCCTTCATGGACGGATTTTCAGGATACAATCAGATCAAAATGTCACCTGAAGACATGGAGAAGACAACCTTCATCACACCCTGGGGCACATTCTGTTACAAGGTGATGCCATTCGGACTGAAGAATGCTGGTGCAACATATCAACGGGCTATGGTGACATTATTCCACGATATGATCCATAAAGAAATCGAGTGTTATGTGGATGACATGATTGCCAAGTCCCTTACTGAAGAAGACCACTTGATAAATCTGCTGAAGCTATTCAAGCGTCTGAGGAAGTACCAATTGAAGCTGAACCCCAACAAATGCACATTCGGGGTGCGATCCGGTAAGCTGCTGGGCTTTATTGTAAGTGAAAAAGGGATTGAAGTTGACCCTGATAAAGTCAAGGCTATTCAAGAAATGCCTGCACCGAAAACTGAGAAAGAGGTTCGAGGGTTTCTAGGTAGATTGAACTACATTTCGAGGTTCATATCTCACCTTACAGCAACCTGTGAACCCTTGTTCAAGCTGTTAAGAAAGGAACAGACGGTCAGATGGAATGAAGACTGCCAGAGGGCTTTTGACAAAATCAAGGAATACTTGCAAGAACCACCAATCCTTATGCCTCCAGTTGAAGGAAGACCTCTGATAATGTACCTGACAGTATTAGAAGAGTCGATGGGGTGTGTGCTGGGCCAGCATGACGAGTCTGGTCGAAAAGAGTATGCGATTTACTACCTGAGCAAAAAGTTTACCTACTGTGAACAACGTTATTCACTGCTCGAGAAAACTTGTTGTGCTTTAGCGTGGGCTGCTCGCCGACTGAGACAGTATATGTTGACCCACACTACTTTATTGATATCCAAAATGGACCCAGTCAAGTACATTTTCGAGAAGCCAGCTCTTACCGGACGGGTTGCAAGATGGCAGATGATTCTCACTGAATATGACATCCAGCACACCTCTCAGAAAGCCATCAAAGGCAGTGTATTATCTGAATATCTTGTTGAGCAACCTATTGATGACTACCAGCCTATGAGATTTGACTTCCCTGACGAAGACATCATGTTCATAAAAGCGAAAGATCATGAAGAGCCTGTTCACACTGAAGGGCCTGACCCGGAGGAAGAGTGGACTATGATGTTTGATGGGGCTGTTAATATGAATGGTCGTGGTGTTGGTGCAGTACTCATTACACCTGAGGGAGTTCACATGCCTTTCTCGGCAAAGCTCACTTTCAACTGCACTAACAACGAAGCTGAATACGAAGCTTGCATTATGGGTCTTGAGGAAGCCATTGACCTCAGGATCAAGACATTGACTGTATTCGGAGATTCAGCTTTGGTAGTTAATCAAACCAATGGCAAATGGTACACTCACCAGGAGCATCTGATACCTTACAGGGATTATACAAGAAGGTTACTGACTTTCTTTACAACGGTCAAGCTTGAGTATATCCCTCGGGACGAGAATCAGTTTGCAGATGCTCTGGCTACCATTTCATCCATGATCAATGTTCAAGCTGCCAACTTTGTACCCCAGATATCAGTGTCCAGACTTGACAGACCGGCATATGTGTTCGCAGCAGATGTTGTCAAAGATGATAAGCCTTGGTTCCATGACATTAAGTGCTTCTTGGAGGATCAAACATACCCATCCGGGGCATCTTCCAATGATAAGAAGACTTTGAGAAGGCTTGCTGGTAGTTTCTTTCTGAACACTGATGGGTCTTTATACAAAAGAAAATTTGATATGGTACTCCTCAGATGCGTTGATAGAACGGAAGCAGACTTGTTAATGCACGAGGTGCACGAAGGATCTTTTGGTACCCATGCCGGAGGACATGCAATGGCCAAGAAGTTGTTAAGATCAGGGTATTATTGGATCACAATGGATACAGACTGTTGTGCCTACGCCAGAAAATGCCATAAATGCCAGATTTACGCAGACAAGGTGCATGTGCCTCCCAATCCTTTGAACATAATGTCTTCACCATGGCCCTTTGCCATGTGGGGCATTGATATGATTGGCAAGATTGAGCCAACTGCTTCAAACGGCCACAGATTCATCCTGGTCGCCATTGACTATTTTACCAAGTGGGTTGAAGCAGCCTCATATGCAAATGTTACAAGGCAAGTGGTAGCCAGATTTCTGAAGAGAGATATCATCTGTCGATATGGAGTTCCCGAGCGAATCATTACTGATAATGGTTCCAACTTGAACAACAAGATGATGGCTGAACTGTGTCGGGACTTCAAGATCCAACACCACAATTCTTCTCCTTACAGGCCAAAGATGAACGACGCTGTTGAGGCAGCTAATAAGAATATCAAGAAGATTGTGCAAAAGATGGTAGTCACCTACAAAGATTGGCATGAAATGCTACCATTTGCCTTGCATGGGTACCGCACGTCAATCAGGACATCCACTGGGGCAACACCGTATCAACTCGTATATGGTATGGAGGCAGTCCTACCTGTTGAAGTTAAATTACCCTCCTTGCGAGTACTGATGGATGTTAAGCTGAACGAAGCAGAGTGGGTCCGTTCCCGATACGAACAATTGAGTCTGATTGAAGAGAAAAGATTGGCTGCAATTTGTCATGGGCAGTTGTATCAGAAAAGAATGAAGAGAGCCTTCGATCAGAAAGTCAGGCACCGAGAGTACCAAGTAGGAGACCTTGTACTGAAAAGAATCCTCCCTCCTCATACAGACCACAGGGGCAAATGGACTCCAAACTATGAAGGACCATTCGTGGTAAAGAAAGTTTTCTCTGGTGGAGCACTGATGCTCAGCACCATGGATGGTGAAGATTTCCCGTCCCCTGTGAATTCAGATGCAGTTAAAAAATACTTCGCATAAAAATGACCCGCTGGACATAAAAACAGAATGTAAGTCCAGGAAAAAATAGGGCATCCCGGCGAGTCAAAAACAGAATAAAAGACTCGGGCAAAAATAAGGGAGAAAAAAAAAAAGTACACCCGCTGAGTTGAAAAGCCGCATTGGACAACTCAGGCAAAAATGGGTATCCCGATGGATTGAAAACCCGAAAGGGCGATCCATGCAAAATAAGGGAATAAGCGAACAACTGCACTCTGAATTCATCTGTAGCACTTACGACTCGCTAAGCTTCAAAAGGATCAAGCCTCTTTCAGAATCAGCCTTCTTCAGAAAGCAAGACGAGAAGAGCGTCAATAGTCATACGAGTCATAGCAAGAGGAAGTTCCTTCAAAGCGTCGTCAACATTGCCAGCATTGTGTTTCTCAATTTGTAACAATCTCCTCATTTCAGGAGATTCGTTTCTTTGACTGTATCTTGCCAATTCAGGGCATTCAAATTAATAAAATCAGATTTTTCAGTCATGTTTCGTTTTGTACATTTTTATTTTTGCAAAGAATGTCTGATGTCTTAAGAAACTGGTTGCACGAATACAGATGTTTATCTCTAAAAGTAAAGAAAATAAAACACATGCTTGCAGGAAATGTACTTACTCTCGAGAGTGTCTCACTCCTATGACGGAATCCAGTAAGGGATGCCTCGGGATTACTTGTGTGTTTCTCTGTCTTTGCAGGATTGCAGGTATCCGAAGCGCAACCTGGGGCATGAAAGCTTCACCCCAGCAAGCTGGCAAATCAACACTCACTCAGTCTTGACACTCAAAGTGCTTTCTCCCCAGCTGAGTTGCCACTTGTTGCTTCTCCCAGCCGAGTTGCTAACCATTCTTCCTCAGTCAAGTACAAAAGCCAGGGAATCGTCTCC
Organism: Lathyrus aphaca; assembly: GCA_963966055.1. Classification (NCBI taxonomy): domain Eukaryota; kingdom Viridiplantae; phylum Streptophyta; class Magnoliopsida; order Fabales; family Fabaceae; genus Lathyrus; species Lathyrus aphaca. The sequence goes on along the minus strand of OZ014522.1, from coordinate 135,053,429 downwards.
CCACAGAATTTCAGCCTCTATCCAGAAGAGCAACGCACGAAGGAGTCACAACAGAGTGAAGAAAGCTTCTGCAAACCCCAGCTGGGTCCCTTATTACAAGGATATGTCAATCAGTGACTTATCTCCCCAAGCAGAATCATCTCACCAGATCTACCAATGATCTCATCCCCAGCTGGGATGATCACTTCAGACAGATCGACCAGAGATCTTCGCGGCATCGGGATCCGAATCCCGGTTTGGTATCTTTGCACGATCATAGCATTTGCATCATTTTCACCAAACAAAGCGTAGCATTCCGTCTTAAGTACGGAGCATTACGGCAAAAATCAAACATATAGCATAATCATAAGCCATGTTTTGAATCGAACACTCGTGAATAATAAAAATCCATCAGTATACAGAAAACTTTCCCCCCAGAATCCCCAGCAAAAGCAGTTGCCTCATATTCACAAACACCAGTATATACTCCCTTTGACACCCGTCCGTGTCACATCCCCAGCAGAAAGCCAAAGACATCCTCTTTGCACTCGCAGATGCTTATATATATATAATTTCCTTGACATCCGTCCATGTCACCTTTCCCAGCACATTTTCTTAAAACACTTTGTATATCAGATACTTGTTTATATTATACTTTACCTTTTGACACTCGTCCGTGTCACTCTCCCCAGCAGGTGGAACACTCAAATATACATTACTCATACTTTTCACTCTCATGTTACTTATACAGATACTCGTCCGTATCTTGTATACATCATTTATATCCCCGCAGATTCGACACTAGTCCGTGTTCTTTGTTAACCAGTTGGTACTCGTCCGTATCATCATCTCAGAACATGCGGCAAGCGTTTGTTTCTACATGATACTCGTCCGTATCATAATCTTAAGGATGCTCGTCCGCATCTTTAATCCATACACCGTGTCAAACACTTGTGTCTTCTTGAATATAGATACTCGTCTGTGTCTACTATTCCCCAGAAGAATTCTTTCAGATTCAACACTCGTCCGTGTTCGTTGTTAACCCGTTGATACTCGTCCGTATCATCATCTCTGAACATGTGTCAGTACTTGTTTCTACCTGATACTCGTCCGTATCATAGTCTTGAGGATGCTCGTCCGCATCTTTAATCTATACACATCTAAACACTTATACCTTCTGTTTTCTTGGATATAAACACTCGTCCGTGTTTACTATTCCCCAGTAGATCGACAACAAAGCGATTTTTTTCCTTTATCTGACATTCGTCCTGTGTCATGATAAACCCTGAGAGCAGCCGTACCCTGCTAGGTGGTCGTCCTCCACCTCTTGATGGTCGTCCTCCATCATGCTTACCCGATGGTCGTCCCTATCGCTGATATTTAGCAGCCGTCCCCTGCTAGGTGGTCGTCCTCCACCTCCTGATGATCGTCCTTCATCATTTTATCCAATGGCCGTCCCCATTGTTGATTTTGGTTATCTGACATTCGTCCTATGTCATGACATACCCTGAGAGCAGCCGTCCCCTGCTAGGTGGTCGTCCTCCACCTCTTGATGGTCGTCCTCCATCATGCTCATCCGATGGCCGTCCCCATCATTGACCTTTTATCCGGCATTCGTCCTATGTCGCGATATTTTCGGCAGCCGTACCCTGCCAGGTGGTCGTCCTCCACCTTAGATGACCGTCCCTCATCTTAACCCAACAGGGCAGCCGTACCCTGCCAGGTGATCGTCCTTCACCTTTGATGACCGTACCTCATCATCTGTTTATTTCATTTATTCTTTAACCCGATGGCCGTCCCCGTCGTGGTCCCTTTTCTTTTTAGCCCGATGGCCGTCCCCATCGTTTGTTTGCTTTACTTTATGAACTTGATGGCCGTCCCCATCATTTTTCATTAATCCCCAGAGAATCTTACAGCTTCGCTTGATGGCCGTCCCCATCATAATCCCTTTTAATCCCCAGCATGTCGGCCGTCCCCGTCATTGCTTTATTTCCCGCACTTTTCCCAGCGTGTCGGTCGTCCCCGTCATTGCTATTTCCCCAGCAGTCATCCTCTGCTCAATGGTCGTCCTCCGTCGCCCACACTTTACAATATACTTTATTTTCCTTTACAATCTATATCCCTTTTCTTCTTCATTCTGTGAGTGCAAATTTTGGACTGTCTTTGATATTCAACCACAAGTTATCTTGTTTGCCTGTTAAGCCGTCGCTTACATCCTACACAGCTAACTCATGTTTGAATAGGGTGTCGCTCCCGATAAATGGGGAATGGCCCAAATAAAGGTACAAACGCGAGCGGTCGGCGAGAGGGACAATGAGAACACACAGCAGTGAACTCACTGGAGATGAATAGAGTCGCCAGCTAGGCATTTTTATCCCGGAGGAAAGGCAATGCTGCATAGACCTAGAAAAAGATGGATAAGACGGTTGCGAACCAGAGAGACTGAGAAAGGGGGTTGGTTACAACCTGGGAAGGTATTAGCACCCAGATTGTCCGTCGTACTCGACGGGATCCACGCTTAAAAGATTTGTGTTTTAAAGGGGTAGTGTCAGTGCAATCTGTGTATAAAATAGCTGGAAAGGAATGTACAGGTGTCAGTGTAAAAGAAGTGCAAAGTGATGTGAAGTGTATAATAGAAGTGTCAGTGTATGAACAGGAGTGAAATGCTCATGATAATGAGGCTAAGAGAATGATGCTGGAAGAGGGGGAATATACAGAGACTTTTGTTCGATAACTGTTAAGTTATGCCTACGTATCCTCTCGTGCAATGAGGAAGTCAGAACACCGTAGTTCGACCCAAAGAGACTGAAAGATGAATTGACTTGTGAACTGCCTACTTGTCTATGCTCAAGTGTATGACCTGTCTAGCTCAGGTGCCAACTGTCTTGCATTAGACGGAAGAAGCAAGTTCTCGTTTGTGAGTGAATGAGATGAGAAAAGAATCCCGGAGGAGACGATTATTGTTTGTTTTTGTATTTTCAGTCTTTTATTGCTTTTTTGAAGTTTGTCATAAGTTAATGAGCTTAAGCCTAAACCAATGGATTTGGTAAACTCATCACATCTTCCCTCTAATTAGGGGTAATGAGAATACCTTAAGTGTGAAGTCAGCTTCTCACACTTAATCACCTTTGGTGTAGGATTAAGATCACTAACCTACTTGTGATTATTTAGATGTTTTTGTGGTTTTTGTTTAGTGTTAAGTAATGAGATTAAGCCATAATCAAGGATTAAACAGACTCATTACACCATCCTAATAGAAGGATAATAGATGAGAATGTTTAAGCTGAGGAAAGCTCCTCAACTTAATCCATGATTAGGGATTAAACTCATGACAAAACAAAGCCTTTATTAAGTGGATTTTAGTTAATGATAAGATGATGAAGTGATTTTTAGGGTTTGTAAGACAACTTGAGGGGGACTTGTCCATTAACACTAGGGTTAGTCCTTCTTAACCAATTAAGGAAGAATTAGAACCCTAATGCAAGGCCCAAGTTACAAGCTTGATGTCTTGATGATTATTAAGTGAATTTATTAAAGGAGTTAAACACATTAAGGGTTTAACACTTAGGATTAAGGTTATACACTCCATCCTAATAGAAGGATGCAGGCATAAGCTTAATCACAAAGCCTTAAAGCCTTTAGGGTTTAGTCCCTGATTATGAGATGAGAAAAGAAGACTCAATGAGACCCAAAGGCAAAACTAAGTGGGGAGACTAATCAAAACCCTAATCATTATCATGCTTGGTTGTTCCTAAGGTTTGTGAGGTTTAAGAAAGAAGATCTTCAATGGAAACAACAGGAAGCAGAGAAAAGGATCAGGAGAAGCAAAGCAACTTGCTTCATTCAAGAAGTCAAGTCACTTGAGGAAAGAAAGGTAAGAAGAAGAAGAATGAGCAAGCTCAATCTCAAACACAAACATAAATGCAGCAAGGATGCATAAAAAGAGATGAAGAGAAGTTATGAGAAGTGAAGGCAAATTCACTTCTCCAGATAACTTACCACCTGAAAAGTTAGTGAAAGAAATGCAATGCAATGCAAAATGAAATGAAATGACATGATGAGAAACAAAACCAGAAGCACATACATGATGTTAATGATGCTATGAGATGCCACAAACATGAAACAACTCATGAGGATGATCATACAAGCTTATGGATGCAAATGGAGCAAGTTAAGGACCATGAACATACATGAAAAGTTATGACATGCAAATGGTATACAACATGGCAAATGCAAGATGCAATGATCAAACATGCTTTCAATATGTCTTATGATGTTAAATGAATCAAATGAAGGCATGGAATGTCATGGCAAGTCATGTTATGCAAGTAAATGCAAGATGGATGCATATGGAAGCCCAAATTAGGGTTTATGATCAAAGCATCAAACACAAACCAAAATTAGAAGCAAACAACACTATAAAAAATTGAAAATGCACTCAAAGGACCCCTAATCCTATACTAACCCATTTCCCAAAGGAGAGGTTTCAACTCTTAATCAAATTCAAGTTATGATTTTCCTAAGTTTCCTAGGGTTTTAGGGTTCCTTAACAAGAAAATTATCAAACAAATGGAAAATGAAAGATCAAATCATGGCCATTTAATCTCACAAACTACATGCTAAACACAATGCAATGCAAAAAGAATCAAGGTCCAACTCTTTAGGGTTAGGCAGAAATGATTTTTGGAAGTTTGGATCAAAATAATGCATCAAAATGATTTTAATTCCATGAAAAATTCTCAAAATGCATCAGGATCAAAAAAAGAAATTTGGTTTGAGAGTTGGACAATGTTTCTAAATGTTTTTAAAGTTTTCATGAATTTTTTGGTGATTTTTAAATACCTAAAAGTATTTTTAATTAATTAATTCTCATTAATTAATTAAAAAGAAACTTTTAAATATTTAAAAATACTTTTTAAATGCAAAAAATGAAAATAAAAATATTTTTATGTTTTAAAAATTAATGAAACTCTTGGTGAAAAATTTCATTATTTTTAAATGATTTTTGCTATTTTAAATAAATTGTACAAATTAAATGAGAAAAATTGAAATAAAAATCAAAATAAATGGAAGTATGCTGAATGAGAGGCTGAGATTGAATCTGGCAATGAAGCTGTTGACTGCGCGCCAGATCTAATGGATCACATTCAAACTTGACTAAACTGAATTATGAATTAATTAATTATGATTAGGGTTTAATGAGGGCATCTGGGCCATTCACACACGCGCCAAGTCAACCAGGTCAACTGATCCAACGCACGAGATTCAAACTTCCTTAATTACAGGGATTAAACCCTAATCATTTTCAGGTGGCCGGAGAAGACCTCCGGTCGTCTTCTCCGGTGGGAACCCCACCTGAAAATTTCTAGAATCCTCAAAACGCAACTAAAATGAAATCTAAACAAACATAAATCCTCCCCATACTCCACTGAATCAAAACCCTAACATAAACATCATTTATATTGCATCAAACACATGAATCGAAACAAAAGAAAATTTAGGGCAAGACTTTCAGAACACGATTACACCCTCATTTTTCCACCATTTTCAAAACCAATGACATATTTATGATCAGGGAAGCATGAAGAACAATTTAAGAACTTAAAAATCCATTTTTGGAAAAAATGTTCTTGAGCTACCTGAGTTTTGAAGCTTTCGGTTTTGCAACTTTCTGGCCTTTTCTCTTGATGCAATCCACTCCTCTTGGTCCCTTGGTGATGTCTGAATGCTTAGAAGGAGTTTATGTGGGCTGGTTTGAAAGTTTACAGAGGTTCTGCTCAGTGGAGTGAAGGAATCGTGTTTTTGATTCAATGGCTTTCAGGCTGTTTTGAGGGTTGCTTTGTGTTCAGTGAAGCATGGTGAGAAGGTTTGTGGAGTTTGTTTAAGTGTTTGTAGCTTGTATTGAGAGATTCGAAGGTTTTTGCTTGAGGGAGTAAAAATGGGGATGCTGAGTTCTAGTGTGCTTCAGGCTTGTGTGTTGGCTGGTTTGGCTTGCCTTTTCTTTGTATAAACAAATGCAATTGGTGAGAGGATGTGACCTGTGCTTTTGTGATAGGTGTGCTAGCTTTTGCCAAAATGTCAACTTCTTGTAAGAGAGGGCATGGGCAGCTTCTAGCCAAGTACAAAGGGCTTGTCTGGCGCAGCATGGTGTGAGGGAAAGGCTAGTGTGATTCAGTATCCAAGGCAGCAAGTGGATGAGGTGTGAGATGGTTTTTGCAACTTGCTCACTTTTGCTTTCTATGAAAATATCTTGCCTTACAAACCATGAAACATGTGATTTCTTTGGTCCAATATGAAGTTTAGGACTTGTGTGATGTTTGTGTATTGGTTTGATATCAACTAGAAGTCACAAATGCCTTTGGTACAAGATTTTGCAAATTTCTCATTTGATGCATAACTTGAAAATTAGTGATTTTTGCCAACTTTAACACACCATAACTTTTGATCCAAAATGAATTAGGTCATGTTCTTGTAATTTTTGAAAAGGTAAAGATCTAATCTACAACTTTCATGACCAAAGTTTTTCCATTTGAAGCATTTTTGAATCAAAAAGTGAGGGTTGTTAAAGTTGCATAAAATGACATATTCTTCAAAAGTCAAACTTGCCCTAAAAAGTCAACTTTGCAAAAACTTCAAATTCTTGAATTTTGTGAACTTCAACCTTCTTCCATGATCAAATAAAGATCATATACACTCAAAATGATGAAGATCACCCCTTGGTTGGGTCATTGGGGGCCTCAGATGCCCTGATTTTGCGCTGACTTGTCTGAAAAGTCAACTCTTGATCAGATGACTTCCCCATGGAATTTCTTCATGAAAATGGATATGCATACTCCCTATACCATATAGAGACCAATAGAAACAAGAATGACCAAAAAAATGAAGTTATGGCCTCTGAAACCAAAACCCTAATTTCAGGTCATCTGTGCAGTCAAACCTGGCTCTGCTTCCATACCAATCCCAGTTCTTGTGATTCTTTGGCATTTTTGACTTTGAGAGGATGTAATATGATATAAGAACACACATGGACCCCTTTGAAGTGATTGGTGGCCTTTGGAATGGCTCAAAAAGCTCTTGGATTTCTCAGATCACAAACCCTAGGTGCAGATGACTTTGAATCTATGCAGTGAAACAAAAATGTGATATGAGATGGTATGATTGAGTTTATGCATATGAAATGATCACAATCCATGGTGTGAATGGGTGAGGGAAAATTTGGGGTGTTTACAGCTGCCCCTATTCAAACATGAGTTAGCTGTGTAGGATGTAAGCAACGGCTTAACAGGCAAACAAGATAACTTGTGGTTGAATACCAAAGACAGTCCAAAATTTGCACTCACAGGATGAAGAAGAAAAGGGATATAGATTGTAAAGGAAAATAAAGTATATTGTAAAGTATGGGCGACGGAGGACGACCGTCGAGCAGAGGACGACTGCTGGGGAAAGAGCAATGACGGGGACGGCCGACATGCTGGGGATAAAAGGTAAAGCCAAGACGGGGACGGCCGACTAGCTGGGAAAAAAAATAAGATATTATGATGGGGACGGCCATCAAGTAAAGCTGCAAGATTCTGGGGGTTAATGAAACATGACGGGGACGGCCATCAAGTTCATAAAGCAAAGTAACCAACGATGGGGACGGTCATCGGGCTAAAAAGAAAAGGGACCACGACGGGGACGGCCATCGGGTTAAAGAATGAATGAAATAAACAGGTGATGAGGTATGGTCATCAAAGGTGAAGGACGATCACCTAGCAGGGGACGGCTTCTCTGTAAGGGTTAAGATGAGGGACGGTCATCTAAGGTGGAGGACGACCACCTGGCAGGGTACGGCTGCCGAAAAGTATCGCGACATAGGACGAATGCCGGATAAAAGGTCAACAATGGGGACGGCCATCGGACGAGCATGATGGAGGACGACCATCAAGAGGTGGAGGACGACCACCCAGCAGGGAACGGCTGCTCTCAAGGTTTATCATGACATAGGACGAATGTCAGATAACCAAAATCAACAATGGGGATGGCCATTGGATAAAATGATGAAGGACGATCATCAAGAGGTGGAGGACGACCACCTAGCAGGGGACGGCTGCTAAAAAATCAACGATGGGGACGGCCATCGGGTGAGCATGATGGAGGACGACCATCAAGAGGTGGAGGACGACCACCTAGCAGGGTACGGCTGCTCTCAGGGTTTATCATGACACAGGACGAATGTCAGATAAAGGAAAACTTGCTTTGTTGGCGATCTACTGGGGAATAGTAAACACAGACGAGTGTTTATATCCAAGAAACAAAAGGTATAAGTGTTTAGATGTTGTGTATAGATTAGAGATGCGGACGAGCATCCTTAAGACTATGATACGGACAAGTATCAGGTAGAAACAAGTACTGACACATGTTCAGAGATGATGATACGGACGAGTACCAACTGGTTAACAAAGAACACGGACTAGTGTCGAATCTGCGGGGATATAAATGGTGTATACAAGATACGGAAGAGTATAGTATAAACAAGTATCTGGTATACAAAGTGTTTACATTACTGTGCTGGGGAAAGTGACACGGACGGATGTCAAGGAAGTTATATATATAAGTATATGTGAGTGCAAAGAGAGTGTCTTTGGCTTTCTGCCAGGGGGTATGACACGGACGGGTGTCAAAGGGAGTATATAATGGTGTTTGTGAATATGAGGCAACTGCTTTTGCGGGGGACTCTGGGGAGTATCTTGTATATTGTGGAGGGGTTGATAATATTCACAAGTGTTTGATTCAGACCATGACTTATGATTATGCCACATGTTTGATTTTTGCCGTAATGCTCCGTATTAGACGAAATACTACGCTTTGTGGGGTGAATATGATGCGAATGCTATGACTATGCAAAAGATACCGATCCGGGATTCGGATCCCGTTGTTGTGAAGATTCCTGGTTGATCTGGTTGGAGTGAACATCCCAGCTGGGGATGAGATCATTGGTAGATCTAATGGGATGATTCTGCTTGGGGGATATAGGTCACTGATGGACATATCCTTGTAACGAGGGACCCAGCTGGGGTTTGTAGAAGCTTTCTTCACTCTGTTGTGACTCCTTCATGCGTTGCTCTTCTGAATAGAGGCTGAAATTCTGTGGGGAAGATGGTTCCCTGGCTTTTGTACTTGGCTGAGGAAGAATGATTGGCAACTCGGTTGGGGAGAAGCAACAAGTGGCAACTCAGCTGGGGAGAACGCACTTGGAATGCTAGGCTGAGTGAGTGTTGATTTGCCAGCTTGCTGGGATGAAGCTTTCATGCCCCATGTTGCGCTTCGGATACCTGCAACCCTGCAAAGACAGAGAAACGCACAAGTAATCCCGAGGCATCCCTTACTGGATTCCGTCATAGGAACGAGACACTCTCAAGAGTAAGTATATTTCCTGCAAGCATGTGTTTTATTTTCTTTATTTTTTAGAGATAAACATTTGTATTCGTGCAACCAGTTTTCTTAAGACATCAGACATTCTTTGCGAAAATAAAAAAAATGTACAAAACGAAACATGACTGAAAAATCTGATTTTATTAATTCATGTGCCCTGAATTGGCAAAATACAGTCAAGGAAACATATCTCCTGAAATGAGGAGATTGTTACAAATTGAGAAACACAATGCTGGCAATGTTGACGACGCTTTGAAGGAGCTTCCTCTTGCTATGACTCGTATGACTATTGACGCTCTTCTCGTCTTGCTTTCTGAAGGAGGCTGATTCTGACAGAAGCTTGATCCTTTCGACGCTTACCAAGTTGTAAGTGATATAGACGAATTCAGAGTGCAGTTGTTCGCTTATTCCCTTATTTTGCATGGATCGCCCTTTCGGGTTTTCAATCCATCGGGATGCCCATTTTTGCTTGAGCTGTCCAATGCGGCTTTTCAACTCAGCGGGTGTACATTTTTTATTTATTTTCCCTTACTTTTGCCCGAGTCTTTTATTCTGTTTTTGACTCGCCGGGATGCCCTATTTTTGCCTGGACTTACATTCTGTTTTTGTGTCCAGCGGGTCATTTTTATGCGAAGTATTTTTTAACTGCACCTGAATTCACAGGGGACGGGAAATCTTCACCATCCATGGTGCTGAGCATCAGTGCTCCACCAGAGAAAACTTACTTTACCACGAATGGTCCTTCATAATTTGGAGTCCATTTGCCCCTGTGGTCTGTATGAGGAGGGAGGATTCTCTTCAACACAAGATCCCCTACTTGGTACTCTCGGTGCCTGACTTTCTGATCGAAGGCTCTCTTCATTCTTTTCTGATACAACTGCCCATGACAGATTGCAGCCAATCTTTTCTCTTCAATCAGACTCAATTGTTCGTATCGGGACCGGACCCACTCTGCTTCGTTCAGCTTAACATCCATCAATACCCGTAGGGAAGGTAATTCAACTTCGACAGGTAGGACTGCTTCCATACCATACACAAGCTGATACGGTGTTGCCCCAGTGGATGTTCTGATTGACGTACGGTACCCATGCAAGGCAAACGGTAGCATTTCGTGCCAGTCTTTGTAGGTGACTACCATCTTCTGCACAATCTTCTTGATATTCTTATTAGCCGCCTCAACAGCGCCGTTCATTTTTGGCCTGTAAGGAGAAGAATTGTGGTGTTGGATCTTGAAGTCCCGGCATAGTTCAGCCATCATTTTGTTGTTCAAGTTGGAACCATTATCAGTAATGATTCGCTCGGGAACTTCGTATCGGCAAATGATATCCCTTTTCAGAAATCTGGCTACCACTTGCCTTGTAACGTTGGCGTATGAAGCTGCTTCGACCCACTTGGTGAAATAGTCAATGGCGACCAGGATGAATCTGTGGCCATTTGAAGCAGTCGGTTCGATCTTGCCAATCATATCAATGCCCCACATGGCAAAGGGCCAGGGTGAAGACATCATATTCAGAGGATTGGGAGGCACATGCACCTTATCCGCATAGATCTGACATTTATGGCATTTTCTGGCGTAGGCACAACAGTCTGTATTCATTGTGATCCAGTAATAACCTGATCTCAATAGTTTCTTAGCCATGGCATGCCCTCCAGCATGGGTACCAAAAGATCCTTCGTGCACTTCATGCATCAACAAATCTGCTTCCGTCTTGTCAACACATCTGAGGAGTACCATGTCAAAGTTCCTCTTGTATAAAGACCCATCAGTGTTCAGAAAGAAACTACCAGCAAGCCTTCTTAAAGTCTTCTTATCATTGGAAGATGCCCCAGGCGGGTATGTTTGGTCCTCCAAGAAGCACTTAATGTCATGGAACCAATGCTTATCATCTTTGACAACATCTGCTGCGAACACATATGCTGGTTTGTCAAGTCTGGACACTGAGATTTGAGGCACAAAGTTGGCAGCTTGAACTTTGATCATAGACGAAATGGTAGCCAGAGCATCTGCAAACTGATTCTCGTCCCGAGGGATATACTCAAGCTTGACTGTTGTGAAGAATGTCAATAACCTTCTTGTATAATCCCTGTAAGGTATTAGATGATCCTGGTGGGTGTACCATTTGCCGTTAGTTTGATTAACTACCAAAGCTGAATCTCCGAATACAGTCAATGTCTTGATCCTGAGGTCAATGGCTTCCTCAAGACCCATAATGCAAGCTTCGTATTCAGCTTCGTTGTTAGTGCAGTTGAAAGTGAGTTTTGCCGAGAAAGGCATGTGAACTCCCTTAGGTGTAATGAGTACTGCACCAACACCACGACCATTCATATTAACAGCCCCGTCAAACATCATAGTCCATTCTTCCTCCGGGTCAGGCCCTTCAGTATGAACAGGCTCTTCGTGATCTTTTGCTTTTATGAACATGATGTCTTCATCAGGGAAGTCAAATCTCATAGGCTGGTAGTCATCAATAGGTTGCTCAGCAAGATATTCAGATAGTACACTGCCTTTGATGGCTTTCTGAGAGGTGTACTGGATGTCATATTCCGTGAGAATCATTTGCCATCTTGCAACCCGTCCGGTAAGAGCTGGCTTCTCGAAAATGTACTTAACTGGGTCCATTTTGGATATCAACAAAGTAGTGTGGGTCAACATATACTGTCTCAGTCGGCGAGCAGCCCACGCTAAAGCACAGCAAGTTTTCTCGAGCAGTGAATAACGTTGTTCACAATCGGTAAACTTTTTGCTCAGGTAGTATATTGCATACTCTTTTCGACCAGACTCGTCATGCTGGCCCAGCACACACCCCATTGACTCTTCTAATACTGTCAAGTACATTATCAGAGGTCTTCCTTCAACTGGAGGCATAAGGATTGGAGGTTCTTGCAGATATTCTTTGATCTTGTCAAAAGCCCTCTGGCAGTCTTCGTTCCACTTGACCGTCTGTTCCTTTCTTAACAGCTTGAATAAAGGTTCACAGGTTGCAGTAAGGTGAGATATGAACCTTGAAATGTAGTTCAATCTACCTAGAAACCCTCGAACTTCTTTCTCAGTTTTCGGTGCAGGCATTTCCTGAATGGCTTTGACTTTATCAGGGTCAACCTCAATCCCTTTCTCGCTTACAATAAAACCCAGCAGCTTACCGGATCGCACCCCGAATGTGCATTTGTTGGGGTTCAGCTTTAGTTGGTACTTCCTCAGACGCTTGAATAGCTTCAGCAGATTCACCAGGTGGTTCTCCTCTGTAAGGGACTTGGCAATCATGTCATCCACATAACATTCGATTTCTTTATGGATCATATCGTGGAATAACGTTACCATAGCCCGTTGATATGTTGCACCAGCATTTTTCAATCCGAATGGCATCACCTTGTAACAGAACATGCCCCAAGGTGTGATGAAGGTTGTCTTCTCCATGTTTTCAGGGGACATTTTGATCTGATTGTATCCTGAAAATCCGTCCATGAAGGAGAATACCGAGAACTGAGCCGTGTTATCCACCAATACATCAATGTGAGGTAATGGGAAGTCATCTTTCGGGCTGGCTCTGTTTAGATCCCGATAGTCAACACACATTCTTACTTTGCCGTCCTTCTTAGGCACAGGCACAATATTAGCAACCCACGGTGGATAGCTAGTCACAGCAAGGAACCCGGCGTCCCACTGCTTTTGTACCTCTTCTTTGATCTTCATTGCCATGTCTGGGCGAGTGCGGCGCAGCTTCTGTTTGACCGGTGGGCATTCTTCTCTTAAAGGCAGCTTGTGCATGACGATATCGGTATCCAACCCTGGCATATCCTGGTAAGACCAAGCAAACACATCCACATATTCTTGAAGCAGGTCAATCAGTTGTCTCTTCACTGAGTCTTGTAAGCCGGCCCCGATTTTAACCTCTTTCACGTCTTCATCTGTACCAAGATTAATTGTTTCCACTTCCTCCTGATGAGGAGTGATAACCTTCTCCTCCTGTCTTAACAATCTGGCTAGCTCTTCAGGAAGCTCGTAATCTTCTTCAACCCCTTCATCTGCTTGATTGATCGGATTGTCAAAGTCATACGAAGTCATAGCCGTGCTGTTGTAGGTGCTGTCTGGAAGGCACTCTCTGCAAGGGTTCAGTTTGTTCATTTTAGTGATTGATTTTAATCTTGTTTAGAAAAGTGAAATAAAGTTGTCATTTTGAAAACATCGCCATTTATTTTTTGTACAAAAAGAAAAATGGAAAAACAGTGAGCGGAAAAGAAAAAAGACTCGTTTGCAAAAGATGTCTGATATTTCATTGATTAATCTTATTGCACAAAAAGTACAGATGGTCCGATTACAAAATGAGTCTTGTCATCTTGGGCAAGATGCAAGACTTTAATGCATGCTATAAAAATACAGGAAATAATAATTACTCTGCATGAGTAACTCTTATAATTTCCTGGGAAGACCAGTTTGAGATACTGCTCCCCGGGATCTTTGGACGAATCCAGCTTTCCAGGTTGCGTTCTTCTTCCAGCTCGTCTTCCAAGTTGTTGACAGCATCGGGGGTGAGCATTCCCCCACTAACAAAGTTGGGCTTCTTGGCAGCCTCTTCTTGAGTTGGTTTGTAACCCAACCCAAATCTATCTTCTTTCTTCTCCACAGGCAACAGTTTGCCCCAGCCTTGAGCGTTTCCTTCTTCCACCACCTTCCGGGCTTGTTGGTAGGATGTCATAGAGGTCCCAAGCACAGCAGAGGTTTCATTAACATTCAGGGCCTCAAACCCTTGGCTCATGGTCTCGTGGATCTCCCCATCCATCTCAATGTATTTATAAGTAGCCAGATGGCTAACAAATATATCCTCCTCTCCACAGATAGTAACGACTTGGCCTTCCCACTCAAATTTTAACTTCTGGTGAAGGGTAGACGTTACTGCGCCAGCGGCATGAATCCATGGTCTACACAACAAACAGTTGTAGGCAGGCTGAATGTCCATCACGTAGAAGGTCGTTTTGAAAGTCTGTGGGCCAATCGTTACAGGCAACTCAATTTCTCCCAGAACCGATCTCTTAGACCCGTCAAAAGCTCTCACTACCAAGTTACTGGGTCGTAATGCCAGTCCTTCATATTCCAGCTTCACAAGGGCCTTTTTAGGTAAGACATTGAGGGACGATCCCGTGTCTACCAACACATGGGAAAGGACTGCACCTTTACATTCCATGGTGATGTGCAATGCCTTGTTATGATTGCGGCCTTCCGTGGTCAGATCAGTGTTGGTGAACCCTAGCCCATTGCTAGCAGTGACATTTCCAACTACAGCTTCCAACTGATTGACGGTGATCTCCTCAGGCACGTAAGCTGCGTGCAAGACTTTGAGTAGTGCATCCCGATGGGCTTCGGAGTACATAAGCAATGACAGAATGGAGATCTTGGAAGGCGTCTGGTGAAGCTGGTCCACTATTTTGTAATCACTTTTCTTGATGATTCTCATGAACTCATCAACTTCTTGATCAAAAGGTGTTTTCAAAGCTTCTCTAACAACCTGCTCTTCTTGCACCATGCTCTTCCCTTTTGCCTTGGCAGCAGCTTCTGCTTCGGCAGTGGGTCTTTGAATTTGCGGGGCAAAGAGACGTCCGCTTCGAGTGAAGCCTCCGCCTCCTCCCACATTGTCTATTTGTGGTACAGAAGTTGATGATTCAAAAGTGATTTTCTGTCCTTCGCAGTATAAATCAGAGCCGTAATGCCAAGGGATGGCATTACTGCTTTCATAAGGTACTGGCCCAGGCACTGTGACAGTGACTGGACTGATGGCAGCTGCGGAAGGAACCGTGATAGTCTGTGGATCATAATATATTGTGACTGGTGCTCTGATGGGAGTAGCACTTTGTGAGTTGTAGGCAGAGTCATTTTCAGGATCATAATAAATCGTAACCGTCGAGACATCTTCAAGGTTTGCTGCTGATGTTGTAGGAGTCATTGTCGGAAGGATGGGTGTTGTTGTTGTAGGAGATTCAAAATGAAGTGGTGCTGAAGTTGTAGAAGGAACGTTCGTTGATATCTGGTCAGTTGAAATGACAGATGGAACATTTGTTGATGAAGCTGAAGAGTTATCTGGAACAATGGTTGTTGCAGTTGTAGGAGGTTCTGGAGCTGTTGTTAATGAGATTGCTGGATTGGCAGGAATTGATGTTGTGATCTGAAGCAGGCCACTCTGAATGAGACCATCTATGCCATCCCTCAAGTTATCACAACCATTCACTGAAATGTTGCAATAAGCACACCCTAACTCACATCCTGGGAACATTTGACATTCGAGGAGCTGAGCTTTGATCTCTACCAACGGTGTCCGAATCTGACCCACACTGGTTATCAAGTAAGACGGCTTGTCTTCTTCAATAGCATTGATTCGGGGACCACCATGGTGTGGCATAGGGTTCTTGTTGACATTTGGTGGTGGTGCAAAGTTTAAAGCCTTGGAATCCACTAGATACTGCACCTTCATGTGCAAAGCCCTGCACTTTTCCGTACTATGACCAGGTGCATTTGAGTGAAAGGCACATCTGGCGCTGGTGTCGTAATTTCTGGGCAGACTGTTAGGATCTGGAGGGGCCAACGTCCTTAGCTCAACTAGGTTGAGTTTCAAGAGTTGTGGCAATAATGTGGCATAGGGCATAGGGATCGGATCGATCACCCTATTGGCCTGAGAGGGCCTCTGTTGGAATGGTCTCTGCTGATTATTGTTGTTGGTGTTGCTGTTGTTGTAATTTCTCGGAGGATACTGAGTTTGTTGCTGGTACTGAGGTTGTTGCTGATAATTTTGTTGCGGTGGTTGATAGGCTGGTTGTGGATGAGCTGGAGCGGGAATGGTGACTGCTGCCACAGACCTATGAACATATTGGGGTCTGCCCCTGGTGGTGTGGATATCATTGGTCTCACCAGTTCTTCTTGGTCCTGCAAAAGGCTTTCTTGTGTTACTGGATGAGCTTGCACCGTTGTCTGAGATCTTACCCATCTTTAATAGGCTTTCGATTCTCTCTCCGGCTATGACCACATCTGCAAAGCTGGTAGATGAGAAAGCAGCTAGCCTATCAATGTAAGTCCCCTGGAGGGTGTTCATGAACATATCAACCATCTCCCTCTCCGACATAGGTGGCTGGACAGCAGCAGCAAGCTGTCTCCATCTTTGAGCGTACTCCCGGAAACTTTCCCTGGATGACTGAGACATCCCCATTAGGAGGGTCCTGTTGGGTGCCATATCCAAATTATACTGGTATTGTCTAATGAAGGCTTCTGCCAAATCCTTCCAACACCTGATGGTTGCTCTTGTCAAGTGGGAGTACCATTCCCTCGATGCTCCAGTTAAGCTATCCTCGAAATAAAACATCCATAGCTTTTCGTCCATGGTATAGGCCTTCAGCCTCCCCAGAAAAGATTGTAAATGGGTCCGGGGACAGGAAGTCCCATTATACTTCTCAAAGCATGGTGGCTTAAATTTGTGGGGGATCCTGACCCCGTCTACCAAGCCCATATCCATAACATCAAAACCCAAAGAGTTTTGAGACTCTAAGGATCTTAATTTCTCAGCTATCTCATCCAGCCTTCTATCATAGGCCTCCTCCCCAGCTCCCATCACTGTGAACTGATCCTCCTGGGGGTCTTCTTGCAGTACCCTCCCTGTTGTGGCAGTCCCTTGTATATTGACAGGGATGTTGATCTCCGGATGCTGGTGGGGTCCAAAGACTGGGGGATTGACATGAGGTTGGACTCTTTCGTTGTTGCTTGTCCCAGCAGTCCCTGGCTGATGGTCTTCCTGGTTTCTCCCTTCTACCAGTGCTCTTAACCTCTCCTGACTTTGAGCCATATTGTTCATTACCTCCATAAACTGTGCCATTTGAGTCCTCATTTCCAACCTCTCGTTGGTCATTTGATTCCTGACCTCTGTAAGGTCCTGCTGCATTTGATCCATCTGTATGCCCGGAAGGTTGCTGCGGGTGGGGTATATGTGTGGACGATTGAGTGGAAACCCTCGACGTCGAGCAATAATTCCTGAGATCACAACAGAGTTAGTAACAATAAAACAAAACCTACAAAACAAAACAAAAGGTTAGCATGCAATGCAGTGTGTCTATTTGTTTCCAAGGTATCCGGCTTGGTACTTGGTTTTGACCTTTCCAGACCCCTGAAGAAGATGCTTGTGATGTTGCTTGAAGAATTCAGATGAAACAAAACAACACATATATTACAAAAAGGTAAATGACACAATATTTGTTTCTTTTACAATACAAGCCCTCTGAGGGGTCAAAAATACAACACGAAGAAAAATACATAAAGATGAAAACAACAACAAGCAAAAGAGTCAAACACCAAGGCCAAATTCATCCTCCTGAACTTCCTGGAGAAGTGCTTCAGTCACAGGATCAGCTGGACGCTCTGTAAGATTCCTGATAAGGAGATTCCTCGTGGCAATAGCTGCCGTTAGCTTCTTGTGCTGACTCTGGTCCTTTGACCTCTTCACTCTAGCTCGGATCTTCAACTCTGAGACCTCCCTCTGGGCTGCTGCCAGGGCTTCCTGTTGCTCTTTTGCACTAGCTTCCATCTGCTCCATCTTATCCTGAGTTCTTTTGTCCTCCTGAGTACGGGCTTCGGTGATCCTGACCCACCTAGCCTGACTCTCCTTTAGATACAAATCAGTCATGGCTTTCTGGAACTGAGCTTCCTTGCAGGCATTCTTCAAGATTTGTTCTCCAGCCCTAGACTTCTTAATGTAATCCTCAGACTTCTCAATTCTAGCCAAATGCTCCACTTTCAACTTTTCCAGCCTCTCAATATCCAACCTACCATCACTCCTCTCCCAGAGGGTCTTCTGTAGAGCTTGAGTCAACTTCTCATTTCTCTCCTTCAATTTCTCAAACTCCTCTAAGCTGACAGTTGCTGGAGGTGGTGCTGATGAAGGTCCAGGCATATCTTCAATAGTGAAGGGCATTCCAGTGATTTGAGCCCTGGCATGAGACCACTCATAGTACTGGGCTGAGGCTACATTATTGCATTTCCCAAGAATGGTTACCCCTTTAGTCTGCACATTGTCCCAGGCCCAGGCTGCCTGCCTGACAACAGCCAGATTAGGCTTGATTTCAACATAAAGGGTCTCAGTCAGATCCTGTGTCCTAGGGGGATGGACCAATACATAGCCCAGTTGTCTTTTGAAAAGCAGAGGGTTGTAATTGATGCAACCCTTTACTCCAATCAGGGGCACATTGGGAAACTGCCCACAACTTGTAATGATGTCTCTGCCCTTAGTACTCTGAGTACACCATCTGATATCATCTGAGGTTAGAGCAACAAGCCTTCTAGCCCAGTTCTTTTGTTGATGAGGGTTCAAGAATGCATCAGTCTTTGGCAAATGCTTGAGCAGCCAGGTATGGAACAAAGGTGCACAGCATCTCACTAATCTCCCCCTTTGCTTTTCATTCCTTTGATGAACTGAGTAGTAAAGATCTCCCAGTAAGGTGGGCATTGGGTTTCTTAGGATGAAAAGATGGACTGCATTCTTGCTAACAAACCTAGGCTCATCTGCAAAAAGTATGATCCCATATATGCTAAGGGCCAACAGAGCACAGACTGCCTTCCACTCCCCTAGGGAGGCCTTCAAACTAGCCTGAGAGGTCAAGAAATCCAGATGAAAACCAGAGATTCCAGCTTTAGATGTCAAATTCTGCCCAATCAAAACTGGTTCCAGATGTAATGCTTTGGCTATCTCCTCATTACTTGGGAAAGCCATCTCAGGGTTGAAAGGGATTCCACCCCTGATGGGTACACCAACCAATGATGAATACTCCTCCAGCAAAGGTCCCAACTGGAAATTATGAAATGTGAAGCACCTCAGAGGGGGATCATAGAACTGCAGGCAAGTATGAATCAAGCTCCTCTGTGAAGGGTCCAAATCCAATACCACATCAAGGATTCCTCCATAATGCTCTCTAAAAAGTGGTATATGGTCTGGAGTAATCAGGGTCTGAATCCTCCTGATGCTAGCTAGTTCAAGCTCAAAGAAGTGATAGGAGATGTTACTTTTCTTAGGTGTCGTGTTGCTGAAGAATAGGTGCTGATGATGATGACTGAAGACGACACTGAAGATGGGCCACTGATAGGCTGGGACTGAGGATGCAAGTGACTGAAGCAGGTGGCTGATAGCTGAAGCAAGTGCTGATGAAGATGGGTCTAAGCTGAAGAAGGGGTCAAAACCAAGCCAAAATGATAGGATGGATACCCTGAAAAACAAATAAACACATGTTAGAATGATGCAATGAGGATGTATGCAAATGATATGCAAGGGTTTGTGACTGAGCTGGATCTGATCAAGTGCTCTGATATAAGTCCAAGTGTGTTCAAGAAATCCAGATGGAGGTCTATAAGTCCAGTAACCAAGGTGGGGGACTCAAATAAAGAGTCACATGTCCAGGGTTTAGAATCACAAGAACTGTTCCAAGATGAAGTACTCTTAAACAAACAAAGTAACAGGGTATGCTGAAGTCAAGGGTACCTGCAAACCTGTAAACAGCCCAACCCCCTCACAAGTGATGTTCTAAAACAAGGATCCTCATACTTGGATCAGTTATGAGAAGTGTAAACACTTCTAACCCGGAGGTACAGTGTTTACAATAACCATAAAAGTTCCTCCTCTAATTCACCTCAGTTTCTGAAGGTCAATACTAAAGGTCATCTAGACTTAGCAGGCTTCCCAGATAGCCCTAGTACTGCAGGAAATCTGCAACACAGAGTTCTCAAGAAGAAACCCACATCTGAACCGTGTTTCATATTCCCGCACCAGACCGAGATGGAATGGGAAAGAATATGAACCACTCTAGCCTAGGTGTCACTCAGGTCCCAGGTATAGGACCAAAGCAAAACCAGATCCAGCCAGACAGCATGACAGTATGATATATGAAAAACTGTAAAGAAAGCAGTAAACAAACTGTACATAAAGCAATAAACAAAAATAAATATACAAGCACAGATAGCACATAACACCCCAGTAAACACAGATCAATCAAGCGCTAGGAGGAACCCACAAAAAGAACCAGAAGCCCTGGTTGCAATATAAGGGTCCCCAGCAGAGTCGCCAAGCTGTCGCTCCCAATAAATGGGGAATGGCCCAAATAAAGGTACAGACGCGAGCGGTCGGCGAGAGGGACAATGAGAACACACAGCAGTGAACTCACTGGAGATGAATAGAGTCGCCAGCTAGGCATTTTTATCCCAGAGGAAAGGCAATGCTGCATAGACCTAGAAAAATATGGATAAGACGGTTGCGAACCAGAGAGACTGAGAAAGGGGGTTGGTTACAACCTGGGAAGGTATTAGCACCCAGATTGTCCGTCGTACTCGACGGGATCCACGCTTAAAAGATTTGTGTTTTAAAGGGGTAGTGTCAGTGCAATCTGTGTATAAAATAGCTGGAAAGGAATGTACAGGTGTCAGTGTAAAAGAAGTGCAAAGTGATGTGAAGTGTATAATAGAAGTGTCAGTGTATGAACAGGAGTGAAATGCTCATGATAATGAGGCTAAGAGAATGATGCTGGAAGAGGGGGAATATACAGAGACTTTTGTTCGATAACTGTTAAGTTATGCCTACGTATCCTCTCGTGCAATGAGGAAGTCAGAACACCGTAGTTCGACCCAAAGAGACTGAAAGATGAATTGACTTGTGAACTGCCTACTTGTCTATGCTCAAGTGTATGACCTGTCTAGCTCAGGTGCCAACTGTCTTGCATTAGACGGAAGAAGCAAGTTCTCGTTTGTGAGTGAATGAGATGAGAAAAGAATCCCGGAGGAGACGATTATTGTTTGTTTTTGTATTTTCAGTCTTTTATTGCTTTTTTGAAGTTTGTCATAAGTTAATGAGCTTAAGCCTAAACCAATGGATTTGGTAAACTCATCACATCTTCCCTCTAATTAGGGGTAATGAGAATACCTTAAGTGTGAAGTCAGCTTCTCACACTTAATCACCTTTGGTGTAGGATTAAGATCACTAACCTACTTGTGATTATTTAGATGTTTTTGTGGTTTTTGTTTAGTGTTAAGTAATGAGATTAAGCCATAATCAAGGATTAAACAGACTCATTACACCATCCTAATAGAAGGATAATAGATGAGAATGTTTAAGCTGAGGAAAGCTCCTCAACTTAATCCATGATTAGGGATTAAACTCATGACAAAACAAAGCCTTTATTAAGTGGATTTTAGTTAATGATAAGATGATGAAGTGATTTTTAGGGTTTGTAAGACAACTTGAGGGGGACTTGTCCATTAACACTAGGGTTAGTCCTTCTTAACCAATTAAGGAAGAATTAGAACCCTAATGCAAGGCCCAAGTTACAAGCTTGATGTCTTGATGATTATTAAGTGAATTTATTAAAGGAGTTAAACACATTAAGGGTTTAACACTTAGGATTAAGGTTATACACTCCATCCTAATAGAAGGATGCAGGCATAAGCTTAATCACAAAGCCTTAAAGCCTTTAGGGTTTAGTCCCTGATTATGAGATGAGAAAAGAAGACTCAATGAGACCCAAAGGCAAAACTAAGTGGGGAGACTAATCAAAACCCTAATCATTATCATGCTTGGTTGTTCCTAAGGTTTGTGAGGTTTAAGAAAGAAGATCTTCAATGGAAACAACAGGAAGCAGAGAAAAGGATCAGGAGAAGCAAAGCAACTTGCTTCATTCAAGAAGTCAAGTCACTTGAGGAAAGAAAGGTAAGAAGAAGAAGAATGAGCAAGCTCAATCTCAAACACAAACATAAATGCAGCAAGGATGCATAAAAAGAGATGAAGAGAAGTTATGAGAAGTGAAGGCAAATTCACTTCTCCAGATAACTTACCACCTGAAAAGTTAGTGAAAGAAATGCAATGCAATGCAAAATGAAATGAAATGACATGATGAGAAACAAAACCAGAAGCACATACATGAGGTTAATGATGCTATGAGATGCCACAAACATGAAACAACTCATGAGGATGATCATACAAGCTTATGGATGCAAATGGAGCAAGTTAAGGACCATGAACATACATGAAAAGTTATGACATGCAAATGGTATACAACATGGCAAATGCAAGATGCAATGATCAAACATGCTTTCAATATGTCTTATGATGTTAAATGAATCAAATGAAGGCATGGAATGTCATGGCAAGTCATGTTATGCAAGTAAATGCAAGATGGATGCATATGGAAGCCCAAATTAGGGTTTATGATCAAAGCATCAAACACAAACCAAAATCAGAAGCAAACAACACTATAAAAAATTGAAAATGCACTCAAAGGACCCCTAATCCTATACTAACCCATTGCCCAAAGGAGAGGTTTCAACTCTTAATCAAATTCAAGTTATGATTTTCCTAAGTTTCCTAGGGTTTTAGGGTTCCTTAACAAGAAAATTATCAAACAAATGGAAAATGAAAGATAAAATCATGGCCATTTAATCTCACAAACTACATGCTAAACACAATGCAATGCAAAAAGAATCAAGGTCCAACTCTTTAGGGTTAGGCAGAAATGATTTTTGGAAGTTTGGATCAAAATAATGCATCAAAATGATTTTAATTCCATGAAAAATTCTCAAAATGCATCAGGATCAAAAAAAGAAATTTGGTTTGAGAGTTGGACAATGTTTCTAAATGTTTTTAAAGTTTTCATGAATTTTTTGGTGATTTTTAAATACCTAAAAGTATTTTTAATTAATTAATTCTCATTAATTAATTAAAAAGAAACTTTTAAATATTTAAAAATACTTTTTAAATGCAAAAAATGAAAATAAAAATATTTTTATGTTTTAAAAATTAATGAAACTCTTGGTGAAAAATTTCATAATTTTTAAATGATTTTTGCTATTTTAAATAAATTGTACAAATTAAATGAGAAAAATTGAAATAAAAATCAAAATAAATGGAAGTATGCTGAATGAGAGGCTGAGATTGAATCTGACAATGAAGTTGTTGACTGCGCGCCAGATCTAATGGATCACATTCAAACTTGACTAAACTGAATTATGAATTAATTAATTATGATTAGGGTTTAATGAGGGCATCTGGGCCATTCACACACGCGCCAAGTCAACCAGGTCAACTGATCCAACGCACGAGATTCAAACTTCCTTAATTACAGGGATTAAACCCTAATCATTTTCAGGTGGCCGGAGAAGACCTCCGGTCGTCTTCTCCGGTGGGAACCCCACCTGAAAATTTCTAGAATCCTCAAAACGCAACTAAAATGAAATCTAAACAAACATAAATCCTCCCCATACTCCACTGAATCAAAACCCTAACATAAACATCATTTATATTGCATCAAACACATGAATCGAAACAAAAGAAAATTTAGGGCAAGACTTTCAGAACACGATTACACCCTCATTTTTCCACCATTTTCAAAACCAATGACATATTTATGATCAGGGAAGCATGAAGAACAATTTAAGAACTTAAAAATCCATTTCTGGAAAAAATGTTCTTGAGCTACCTGAGTTTTGAAGCTTTCGGTTTTGCAACTTTCTGGCCTTTTCTCTTGATGCAATCCACTCCTCTTGGTCCCTTGGTGATGTCTGAATGCTTAGAAGGAGTTTATGTGGGCTGGTTTGAAAGTTTACAGAGGTTCTGCTCAGTGGAGTGAAGGAATCGTGTTTTTGATTCAATGGCTTTCAGGCTGTTTTGAGGGTTGCTTTGTGTTCAGTGAAGCATGGTGAGAAGGTTTGTGGAGTTTGTTTAAGTGTTTGTAGCTTGTATTGAGAGATTCGAAGGTTTTTGCTTGAGGGAGTAAAAATGGGGATGCTGAGTTCTAGTGTGCTTCAGGCTTGTGTGTTGGCTGGTTTGGCTTGCCTTTTCTTTGTATAAACAAATGCAATTGGTCAGAGGATGTGACCTGTGCTTTTGTGATAGGTGTGCTAGCTTTTGCCAAAATGTCAACTTCTTGTAAGAGAGGGCATGGGCAGCTTCTAGCCAAGTACAAAGGGCTTGTCTGGCGCAGCATGGTGTGAGGGAAAGGCTAGTGTGATTCAGTATCCAAGGCAGCAAGTGGATGAGGTGTGATGATGGTTTTTGCAACTTGCTCACTTTTGCTTTCTATGAAAATATCTTGCCTTACAAACCATGAAACATGTGATTTCTTTGGTTCAATCTGAATTTTAGGACTTGTGTGATGTTTGTGTATTGGTTTGATATCAACTAGAAGTCACAAATGCCTTTGGTACAAGATTTTGCAAATTTCTCATTTGATGCATAACTTGAAAATTAGTGATTTTTGCCAACTTTAACACACCATAACTTTTGATCCAAAATGAATTAGGTCATGTTCTTGTACTTTTTGAAAAGGGAAAGATCTAATCTACAACTTTCATTACCAAAGTTTTTCCATTTGAAGCATTTTTGAATCAAAAAGTGAGGGTTGAAAAAGTTGCATAAAATGACATATTCTTCAAAAGTCAAACTTGCCCTAAAAAGTCAACTTTGCAAAAACTTCAAATTCTTGAATTTTGTGAACTTCAACCTTCTTCCATGATCAAATAAAGATCATATACACTCAAAATGATGAAGATCACCCCTTGGTTGGGTCATTGGGGGCCTCAGATGCCCTGATTTTGCGCTGACTTGTCTGAAAAGTCAACTCTTGATCAGATGACTTCCCCATGGAATTTCTTCATGAAAATGGATATGCATACTCCCTATACCATATAGAGACCAATAGAAACAAGAATGACCAAAAAAATGAAGTTATGGCCTCTGAAACCAAAACCCTAATTTCAGGTCATCTGTGCAGTCAAACCTGGCTCTGCTTCCATACCAATCCCAGTTCTTGTGATTCTTTGGCATTTTTGACTTTGAGAGGATGTAATATGATATAAGAACACACATGGACCCCTTTGAAGTGATTGGTGGCCTTTGGAATGGCTCAAAAAGCTCTTGGATTGCTCAGATCACAAACCCTAGGTGCAGATGACTTTGAATCTATGCAGTGAAACAAAAATGTGATATGAGATGGTATGATTGAGTTTATGCATATGAAATGATCACAAGCCATGGTGTGAATGGGTGAGGGCAAATTTGGGGTGTTTACATAGGGGCAGCTGTAAACACCCCAAATTTGCCCTCACCCATTCACACCATGGCTTGTGATCATTTCATATGCATAAACACCATCATACCATCTCATATCACATTTTTGTTTCACTGCATAGATTCAAAGTCATCTGCACCTAGGGTTTGTGATCTGAGCAATCCAAGAGCTTCTTGAGCCACTCCAAAGGCCACCAATCACTTCAAAGGGGTCCATGTGTGTTCTTATATCATATTACATCCTCTCTAAATCAAAAATGCCAAAGAATCACAAGAACTGGGATTGGTATGGAAGCAGAGCCAGGCTTGGCTGCACAGATGACCTGAAATTAGGGTTTTGGTTTCAGAGGCCATAACCTCAAATTTTTTGGTCATTCTTGTTTCTATTGGTCTCTATATGGTATAGGGAGTATGCATATCAATTTTCATGAAGAAATTCCATGGGGAAGTCATCTGATCAAGAGTTGACTTTTCAGACAAGTCAGTGCAAAATCAGGGTATCTGAGGCCCCCAATGACCCAACCAAGGGGTGATCTTCATCATTTTGAGTGTATTTGATCTTTATTTAATCATAGAAGAAGTTTGAAGTTCACAAAATTCAAGAATTTGAAGTTTTTGCAAAGTTGACTTTTTTGGGCAAGGTTGACTTTTAATGAAATGTCATTTTATGCAACATTTTCAACCCTTACTTTTTGATCCAAAAGTGCTTCAAATGGAAAAACTTTGGTCATGAAAGTTGTAGAATAGATCTTTACCTTTTCAAAAAGTACAAGAACATGACCTAATTCATTTTGGATCAAAAGTTATGGTTTGTCAAAGTTGGCAAAAATCACTAAATTTCAAGTTATGCACCAAAGGGAAAACTTGCAAATTCATGTACCAAGCATTCTAGTGACTTCAAAATGGCTTCAAAACTTCATCACATGATCATACATAACCTAAAAAACAGAATTGGCCCAAGGGATTTTGCATTGCTTGCTTTAGTTTTCAAAGATCTTTAAGACATTTTCCATTACAAGTGCAAAAGATGGATTTTTGGCAAAGTCATTTTCCAAAGAGCTATGTGATTACCAACTGATTTCTATGCATTTCCATGACCAATTGAGACATCATGTAACAAAATTCAGCAAGAATTGCCTCATGTACATAGCATAAAATCTCAAGAAAGCACAAGTGGGCAAGTTGCAAAAGCTAGCATAGTTCATGATCCATATGTTGCAGTCAGCTACAAGCAATCTAAGGGTCATCCTTGACCCAAGCTGAAGCAAGACATGACCTCAAACTGCTGCTGCCATAGCCCATGCTGCAAGTACAAGCCAACTTGACTTTTTGGCCAAAACTCCCATACTCATGGAACAGTAATCAGCCACCCCTACTGACCTGCTCCACAAGCTATTCACACAACTTGGGAGGATTATAGCAAAGCATTGGCCCTTGAGACAAGCCAGAACTCAGTCCCCACAAAAACTGTAAAAAGACCTTCCCTTCTTCGAATCTCATTTTCCAGCCATCAAACATCCAATTTCTCTTCACCAACAAATCAAACACACTAAAAGGAACCAGAATCAACCCTTTGTAGAGCTTGAAACATCACACACATAGACTCCATTTTCTGATACACCAGAACTGGACCTCTCAAAATAGCTTGTTTAAGCTCCATCCAAGCTTGCCATTAGCACCAGGGGAACCATTGGAGTGAGTCTGCACCAAAGAGTAGCCCAGAAAGCCCAGAAACAGAAGCTTCCATCTCAGGTATGGCCATGAACTTTTTCTCTCAGAGCTTGCATTTTAAGTTATAATTTGATTATGTATGTCCTGCTGATCATGGGGATGTGCTTAGAATCGAAAATGAGTGAGAAATGAGGATTTACCAGGGCTCTAAAATTTTGCCCGTGAATCTTCTTGGCTTCGATTCTCTTCATTTATGCATGATAAATTTAGTTTGAGAGGTGATTTGAGTGGGGTTTGGGTAGAGGAACATTTCCCTGCTTTTAATTTGATGAATGGTAGCCTGAATCGTGATCTAGGGTTTTCAACCCGCCGGAGAAGATGACCGGAGCTTCCCTCCGGTCACCTGAAAATGTTTAACCCTAATCCCAGTCATTAATGGCATTTGAATCTCATGCGTTGGATCATCTGACTTGGGTTGACTTGGCGCGTGTATGTGTGGTCCAGATGGGTCCATTTTGCCCTAATCACCATTAACCTAATTAATCCATTTAATTAATTCGTAAAACTTAATTAAAGCCAGAGTCAATCCAGGCCATTCATTAGCGCGCCAGTCAACCATTTCCATTCAACTTTGAATCTGGATCATTGGATCAGATTACTTTTCATTTTATTTTGTTTTATTTTATTTTCTTTCCATTTAACTTGTACATTTTATAAAAAATAGCAAAAACCATTTAAAAATTATGAAATTTTTTGTCCTGAGTTTCATTAATTTTTAAAGCACAAAAATATTTTTATTTTCATTTTTAGCATTAAAAAAGTATTTTTAAATATTTAAAAGTTTCTTTTTAATTAATTAATGAGAATTAATTAATTAAAAATACTTTTAAGTATTTAAAAATCACCAAAAAATTCATGAAACATTTAAAAACATTTAGAAACATTGTCCAACCCTCAAACCAAATTTCTTTTTTGATCTTGATGCATTTTGAGAATTTTTCATGGAATTAAAATCATTTTGATGCATTATTTTGATCCAAACTTCCAAAAATCATTTCTGCCTAACCCTAAAGAGTTGGACTTTGATTCTTTTTGCATTGTGTTATGCATATCATGTAGTTTGTGAGATTAATTTGGCATGAATTGATCTTACATTTTCCATTTGTTTGACATTTTTCTTGTTAAGGAACCCTAAAACCCTAGAAAACTTAGGAAAATCATAACTTGAATTTGGTTAAGAGTTGAAACTTCTCCTTTGGGAAGTGAGTTAGTATAGGATTAGGGGTCCTTTGAGTGCATTTTCAATTTTTTGTATTGAAGTTTGCTTCTGATTTTGGTTTGTGTTTGATGCTTTGATCATAAACCCTAATTTGGGCTTCCATATGCATCCATCTTGCATTTGCACTCATACCTTGACTTGCCATGACATTTTATGCATCCATTTGACTCACTTGGCATCTTAAGACATTTTAGAAGCATGTTTGATCATTGCATCTTGCATTTGCCATGTTGTATGCCATTTGCATTTCATAACTTTTCATGTATGTTCATGTGTCCTAACTGGTTTCATTTGCATCCATAAGCTTGTATGATCATCCTCATGTGTTGTCTCATGTTTGCATCATCTCATAGCATCATTATAATCCCATATATGCTTCTGGTTTTGTCTCTCATCATGCCATTTCATCCCATTTTGCATTGCATTGCATTTCTTTTCTAACTTTTCAGGTGGTGAGTGGATTTGAGAAGTGAATTTTCCTTCACTTCTCATAACTTTCTCTTCATCTCTTTTATGCATCCATGCTGCATTTTGATATGTGTTTGAGATGGAGCTTGATCTTTCTTCTTCTTCTTACTTTCTTTCCTCAAGTGACTTGACTTCTTAAATGAAGCAAGTTACTTTGCTTCTCCTGATCCTTTCATCTGCTTCCTGGTGGTTCCATTGAAGACTTCTCTTGTAAACCTCACAAACCTTAGGGACAACCAAGCATGACAATGATTAGGGTTTTGATTAGTCCCCCCACTTAGTTTTTACCTTTGTGTCTCATTGAGTCTCCTCTTCTCACCTCATAATCAGGGACTAAACCCTAAAGGCTTTAAGGCTTTGAGATTAAGCTTATGCCTGCATCCTTCTATTAGGATGGAGTGTATAACTTTAATCCTAAGTGTTAAACCCTTAATGTGTTTAAATCTCTTAATAAATTCACTTAATCATCATCAAGACATCAAGCTTGTAACTTGGGCCTTGCATTAGGGTTCTAATTCTTCCTTAATTGGTTAAGAAGGACTAACCCTAGTGTTAATGGACAAGTCCCCCTCAAGTTGTCTTACAAACCCTAAAAATCACTTCATCATCATATCATTAAATAAAATCCACTTAATCAAAGGCTTGTTTTGTCATGGGTTTAATCCCTAATCATGGATTAAGTTGAGGAGCTTTCCTCAGCTTAAACATTCTCATCTATTATCCTTCTATTAGGATGGTGTAATGAGTCTGTTTAATCCTTGATTATGGCTTAACCTCATTACTTAACACTAAACAAAAACACCAAAAACATCTAAATAATCACAAGTAGGTTAATGATCTTAATCCTACACCAAAGGTGATTAAGTGTGAGAATCTGACTTCACACTTAAGGTATTCTCATTACCCCTAATCAGAGGGAAGATGTGATGAGTTTACTAAATCCATTGGTTTAGGCTTAAGCCCATTAACTTATGACAAATTTCCAAAAGCAATAAAAGATTGAAAACTCAAAAACAAACAATAATCGTCTCCTCCGGGATTCTTTTCTCATCTCATTCACTCATAAACGAGAACTTGCTTCTTCCGTCTAATGCAAGACATTTTGCACCTGAGCTAGACAGGTCATACACTTGAGCATAGACAAGTAAGCAGTTCACAAGTCAATTCATCTTTCAGTCTCTTTGGGTCGAACTACGGTGTTCTGACTTCCTCATTGCACGAGAGGATACGTAGGCATAACTTAACAGTTATCGAACAAAAGTCTCTGTATATTCCCCCTCTTCCAGCATCACTCTTGAGCATTTCATCTTTGTTCTTACACTGACACTGTATATATCACACTTCACACTTCTTTTGCACTGACACCTGTACATCTTTTCCATCTATTCTATACACAAATTGCACTGACACTACCCCTTTAAAACACAAATCTTTTAAGCGTGGATCCCGTCGAGTACGACGGACAATCTGGGTGCTAATACCTTCCCAGGTTGTAACCAACCCCCTTTCTCAGTCTCTCTGGTTCGCAACCGTCTTATCCATTTCTTTTTAGGTCTATGCAGCATTGCCTTTCCTCTGGGATAAAAATGCCTAGCTGGCGACTCTATTCATCTCCAGTGAGTTCACTGTTGTGTGTTCTCATTGTCCCTTTCGCCGACCGTTCGCGTCTGTACCTTTATTTGGGCCATTCCCCATTTATCGGGAGCGACACTCTCTTCTCTTCATCTTGTTGGCTTCTTAAGCCCTTCTTCACCTTGTTTTGGTTCTGGTTGTGAGCTTTGAGTCCTTTTCTTTTGCATTTTGCTTTGCATCTTTTCATAAGTTAGCATGTGTTTTCATATGTGTTTCATGTTGCATCCTTTGCTTGTAAGCTTCAATCCTCATTCCTTTGAGTTGCATTTGCATTGTGAATATGTTTATATCATTTCACTTCTGATTGTGTGATGTTAGCATGTTCTCTTGCTCATTTTGTTTCACTTGTATGCTTTACTAACCTTGCAGGGGCTATGGTAGGTGTGAGATGTGGGAATTAAGTTCCACATCTCCAATTCTCATCTTCTCTTCTTATGTTTATCTTTTACTAACTCTTTTGTTGGGCTTAGGCCTTTCTCATCCCTCCTTCTATCTTCTTCTTCATTAAGATAGAGACCTCACTAACCCTTAGGACATCCATGCATGTTAACACTTAGGATTATTTAGTCCCCCTTTAGAATTTTTCTTTTGTGATCCTTTGGTGCTTTATCTTCTCATCTTCAAACTCAATCCTAATCCACTTAATAAAGGTTGAGTACTTTCATGTGACATGAGACTTTGCTATGAGATACTTGCACGCGTTCGGTTTCGGGGCAAAGTGTGAGTCATCACTTGTGGTGGATAGGTCTTAGCATGAGTACCTCACAAAGAAAAGCTTAAAAAAACACTTCTTAACCAAAAACCACAAAAATACTTAATAATGGTAATAGGACAGTGTGCTTAAGCCTTCACTTATGGGACTAGCTTTGGGGATTTCCCCCATAGATAGGTGTGCCTCTTGCGCATTCCATTTCGGGATGATGTGAGATGTACACATCCCATTGAGTAAGACTTAGGTACACTTACCTATGCAAACTTTCACTTATAAAAGCTTCTAAAAAACACCAAACAAACAATAAGCGTCTATCCTTCGGGAATTCTTTTCTCATCTCATTCGCTTCGTACACGAACTTGCTCCTTGTCACTTTGCAAGACGGTTACGCACTCGTCGTCCGAGTCTGCAACACCTGAGCAATGGCATAGGCAATTCAAGCTTTAATTCACAAGCAAATTCCTTTTCGTACCCCTAGTTAGGGGAACTACGGCGTCTCTGATCCTCATTATCCTGATGAGGTACGTAGGCAGCGGGGTAGGGCCCGTTCAAGCACAATCTTTATTTTCCCTATATTATTTTCTCTTTGTTCTCTTATTCAGTTCTTTTCCAGTTCCAGTTTCTTTTCATTTTCATTTCTTTGCAGCAGCTTTCATACCCTCACCCTTTGAAACAGTTTCTTTGCAAGAGTGGATCCCGTCGGGTACGGCGGACGATCTGGGTGCTAATACCTTCCCAGGTCGTAACCGACTCCCGAACTCAGTCTCTTTGGTTCGTAGGACCTGTGTCCTTCCTCTTCTTTTCTTCTGGTTTGTGCAGCATTACCATTCCCTTTCTTCGGGATAAAAATGCCTGGCTGGCGACTCTTTTCTTTTTCCGCGCCACTTTCGCATTTGTACCAGGATGGAAATCCGGGGAGCGACAGTGGCCTGAGGCGTGGCTCACAAAACAACATTTTCCCAAAGTCCAGAAGGGTGACACGGCCCGTGTCACACCCTCTGAGTCCAAACTTCTCCAAAATTCTTCAAAACCATTAACCAGGGGCCTGACACGGCCACCCGTGTCGTGTGACACGGCCCGTGTCAGAGGCTCTGCGTCAAAAATAAGTGTTTTACAAAAAAATCACTTTTCTTTCTCCTAACTACACTAATTCAATTCCATGTCATTTTAATTCGTTTCTAGCACTCAAAATAATCCAATTGTCAATTTTATCATCACTTATACCTCTAACATCAACCCATCATCTATCCTAACATTTACATATCAAATTAGGAGAATTATGTCTCTCTTCATCTTCCCCAACCATTTAACCTTATCCCATCACCCAATTCACATCATACACATATACCCAAGCAATTTAACATTAAGACCCAATCATATACCAACAATTCATCATATCATTCACAATTGCATCAAGGATTCATCACATTCAATCATAATTCAACATCAAGATTCACATACATAATCCATCATCATAATATTCATCTAACATCACAAATTCATCTAATTCAATTATAACTCATAAACCCTAAAGGAGTAAGGACCTCCCAATTACCCTTCCATGTTAGATCACTCATATAAACCCTTTCTCCCCCCTTACCTCAAAATTGGACGAAGTTTTTCCGAACTCTTGACCTTGGAATCTACGATTCTCAATTTTCCCCTTCTTCTCCCTTTTCTCTAGAGCTCTCTGTTCTTCGTCAAAATGCACGATAATGAGAAATCTATCGTGTTCTCCCTTTTCATAACATACTCAAATTATACCATTGCCCCTTAGACCTCCAACTAATTATTTTAATATTTAAATAACAATATTTTATTAATATACCACCTCATTATCATATTATTATTTAAACACAAAAATAATTCTTTAATCATTATCCCAATTATACCCCAAACTCTCCATAATATTTTATAAAATTAACTTATAAAAATTAAGGCATTACAAATGCAATCTAAGACGCGATGACATCGTCCAAAGTACAAAGTACGGATCACTACAAGGTTTGACATCATTAAAACAAGGATCAATGAACTTTTCCCTCAAAAACACTCCTCCTTCCAAGTCTCTTTTTGTTTGGAGATTAATACATAGAAAAGTGTCGTGTGATGATTTGTTGTAAGTTATAGGTAGCTCTTTGGTCTCAATATGCTATTTATGAAAATCAAACTCTGAAGCAACTTTTTATATATTCTTTGAAAGCCCTATTGTAGTAAAATTGTGGTGTTGGCTTAGTTCAATCCTTCAATTTCCTCTTTGTTTCTCCTTTGGTTGACTTACGATATCTCAGTGATATAAATAACTCAAAGCATGATGCCATAATCTTTATATTGCATTCATTTATCTTATCAATATCATATGGTATGCTAGAAACTTAGTCAGGTTTAAGAACAATAGTGTGACTATGCAGTGATACATTGCTCAGGTTATGAGTCAAGTGACTCTAACAGGTATGATATCAAGTCTTACTTCTTCCTCTAATTCTATGGAAGAGTTTTCTACCAGGACTATTTTTTGCATTCCTTTCCACCTTGCTAAGTCTCCAACGATCAAGGAGATTATTTAGACTCCACCAAATACAAACTTGGTTAAAGGTAATTATGATTGTGTTTTCCTTCATGACACTCAAAAGGTTATTTGTGGTGGTCTTTTTACAAGACTCTAAGGTTGATCATTGGATTCTTAGAGCCATTAGCATTAAAATTTTCATTTCTAGTTAAATTCTTTATTGTCCTGGTCAATACAACTAATACAACTAGTGTCATTGTTGGGTTGAATTGGATTTACAATTGGCATCATCTTTGGATTAAATCAAAGTCTCTTCTAGTGGTTAATGCTTTTAGGTGATTTTGTTTATGTTCTTTGGCAATTTAAGGATAGGGGTGAGAGACTTGTATATCTTATACCTCCCCTTTTTCTTTTTTGTTATCACATATTTATATAAAAAATAATGGTTGGGCAAAGTTTTTGACTAGTTTAGGCTTTATATCTAATACCTTCTGTCATACCCTAAATTTTGACCAGAATTTTTCGTTTTTTGTTCTTTTTACGCATTTTTTCCGATATGTCGAAAATCAATCATTTTGCATTTTTAAGTTAAAACATTTCTTTAACCATACTTTTTACCATTTCATGTCTTGTTTTTATTTTAAGATTTTTGTTTCGATTCTTGAATTAGAAGGCTTGTCCTTTTTTAATCATTTTAATCTATACATTAGAATTCGAGTCAATTTTAGAATTTATTTATTCCGTCTCATTTTATAATCATTTTTCTTATTTTTATTTCTAGGTAAATAATTCATGTTAAAAAATGTTAGAATTTGTTTAATTTTATTAGATAAGTTTAGAATTTTAATGTGTAGATTTAGAAATTGTTTTAAACTTAGAATTTTCTTTTATTAATTAGTAATTTTTCTTTTAAAATTTAATTTTTAGTTTAAAGGTTAACTTTAAAATTTAGTTTGTAATTTTATTAGTCAATTTAAATTTTATTTATAATTTTTATTAATTAAGTTTTTGTTTATTTTAATTTATTATTAGCTTTCACCAAGTTTAATTTTATTTTTGAATCTAATATTTAGTTGTTTTGACAACATGTAGTTCATATATAACCAGGTTTCAAGACTTGTTTCACATAACCCCAACAACACCCTAAGGTCCCTTTCACTACACAACCTTTGACCAGACATGCTATCACTGCTACACCAAAGCATTGACCAAAAACAGCTTTGCAAGCAACACTCCAAAATCTGCTAACACACAGCTTTAAACTTTCACCAAATTAGCCCTTTCAAAAACCTGCTTTACAAAAAGCACATAAAACTTTAGCAATTTGACTTTTCACAAAAAGATGATAAGGAACAATTAAGAAAAGAAGAAAGAGGGGGGGAACAGTTTTTTTTACAATCTGAGAAACTTATCTTTCCTCGGAAAAAACTTTATTTGATATATACACAAACCATATTCTTTTTTTGAACATAAAAAAAAGGTAGGAAAGGATCGCAGAAACAAAAAATGAGAAGACAACCTTGAAATCAACCAAAAGCCAACACGGGACCTCCGGGACGCCCATCATCAACCGCGAATTCAAACTGCGGAAACACCTTCAAAATCAAAACATAGTAAAAACGCAGAAACTCATCACACCACCATCTCCCGTCCTTCATACCACCCCAAGAGTGAAACGAAATCAAAACAGGAAAAGAAAAAGGTAGACTAAAAAGAATAATAAGAGTTCTGGTGCAAAGTTAACCGCAGTGTCTGAAGTTTCAAGCAGTCGAAGCGGAAATCCATCACCCGTGTCCCCGGTCGCCTCAGTGTCAACAAAATCCAGCCAGCCTTTGTCTCCAAATGTAGAGCAATCCCAACACCACTCGCCGCAACACAGCCGCGAATCTCTTCCTCTTCCACCAGCCCAACCACCTTTCATCGTCACTGCCGGAGAACACAAATCGCTACCACCAGCGCGACACCGCCATTCAATCACCATCTCAACCCACCCACCGACGAAAACTGACACCGTCCTCAATCATCACCATCTTCGAACACCTTCCTTTACCAAAACGCAGAACCGCCATCGTTTTCGTCCTCCACGCTCCCACCATAACAACCACCGCTGACTTTCGAAACCAATAGAGAATCGAACCGGAGAGGGACATTATGTCTGGAGTTTGAGAACATAGAATGGATGTTTGAGCTCTAAATCTGTCATGGTTAAAGCTTTGTTCTGCTTTCATTCAGTTTAAGCTTGCGATGATCAGAAGAGAAGCATGAGATCTGGGGGCAAAGTGGGAATCGCGATCTGAAGGTGAAAAGCCCTGAAACTGTGAAAGAAAAGGACATGGTATCCTTTTTCCGGATCTGTATTATTATTTGTTTTAATCCCTTCCTTTTGTTTTACTTTTTTTCCTAGTCATTTGATTATTTGGGTCACTGCAATTTCATGTTTGGGATTTGGGCTTTTGCTGTTAAGTCCATATATTGTTTTCTGCACATCGAGAACCAACGAACATACTACTTCAATTTCCTTTTCTTTTTATTTAATTTAATTCTTTTATTTATTTATTCCACTTATTTTGTTTACTAATTGTCAATTAGTTATCTTGGTTAGTATTTGTTGATTAAATATTTGTTTAAGATTTCAGCTCATTGTTACTTAAAGTTTTCTTTAATGTTTTTTATTTATTTATTTAGACTTTGTTAATCATGTGATTAGAGTAGATTAGAATTTTTAATTGAATTTTATGTTTGAATTTTATTCGAATTTGTTTAATTGATTTTGGTTATAACTTTTGTTGTCTTTTATTGATTCCAAGTTAAATTTAATTCTAGTTGATGTTTTAATAAATTTCCTTATTGATTTATGCCATGAGCAACTTTGTGAGATGACGATGTTGACGTATGAATTAGACTTGATACTCGACGTTTGCTACTTGTTGATGCTTTGATGTGCTTTGAACTTCTGACATCTTGCTGGATTTTTTTTGCACGCGTTGAAGAGGCAACAGATCTTCTCTGATAGGTACCGTTAATTTCAATTTTATCTCTCACACCTCTCATTGTCTTGACTCCATATATGTGTTTGGTTGTTTGCTCATACCTCACCACCGATTCTAAATCCTAGATCTCTTAAAACAAAATTGCGATTTTCATCGAACTTTCAAATTAGTCAATTTGCAAAAAAAACCAAACTCCGGAGTCTAGCACTCCACACGTTCTTGAGTGAACCACTCCTGGGCTAGCCCCACGCGACGTGGTTGATCACACTAAAATTCACCGTATTTCTAACTCCGATTTCGCATGCATTCTTAGCTTTTATTGTTATTTTGTTATGTTATTACTTTGTTTTTCTTTGTTTTCAGGTTTTTTATCTAATCGGGGCCTAAATCGAGAAAAGGAGCGAAAAAGGAGTGGAAACGGACGAAAATCAAGAAATTCAGCGTTTTACACTTACAGCATCCACCGTGGTGGGCGCCATGGGGTCTGCCATGACGTGGACACGTCTCAAGACCACTCCACAACTGCCAAGACCCACGATCCCCACTCTTTCATCCCATATTAGTCCCATGGCGGGCGCCATGGCCTTGTGGCGGGCGCCACAAGGCAAAAATAGTTCCCTCCACTTTTTAGTGGAGGGGGCATCCTAGTCTTTTCCTGCTTTTAGTTTTCCTATAAATAGGACCTTAGATTTTCGTTTTTCTTCATCCAAACTTAGAATCTCTTAGGTATATATTAGTTTTAAAGCAGTTATCATTCCACATCGGGGTGTTACTGCAATCGAGTGATCGAGTCTGTATACGTCTGTGTGATCAAGTTTTGGAGCACTCTGGGAGGAAGTTAATCCTGCCGCCATTTTAATTCCAGTTCGTATTTTATTTTTCCGCATTGCTTTACTTTCTTTTATTTTCCGCATTGCTTTACTTTCGTTTATTTTCCCGCACTCGCTTTACTTTCGTTTATTTTCCGCACTCGCTTTAAATACCTTTATTTCCCGCACTCGCACTACTTTTATTTATTTCCCGCACTCACACTAATTTTATTTACTTTCCGCACTCGCACTAAATTACTTTTATGAAAAATTATAAAAAGAACTTTTACTTTACTATGTCTGACTAAATCCATAAAGGTTAGAATGTAAGGATCGTAATTAAACCAGTAATCCGTACAATTGTTCGTGGAAACACCTAAGGGCTATTTTATCTTTCAATTCAAGTAATTGTTTTTAACTATTTCAAAAACAGCCAAAAGCACTTTGTCTAGTTCATTAGGAGTTTTTAGATTAAAAAGAAAAGAGATTTTAAAACGATTTTCGGACGCGTTAGGAAGTTTAGAGTCTGGTTCGTAAGAACCTCTTTTTGCTAAGAAATCCAGGTTAAGATACTTTTCAACTTAGTTAAGATACTATATTTCTTAAAAATAGGTTTACTACTCTAACGCAGTACACACCTTTTTATCAGTGACAATAGGAGGGGTTGATTAGAGAGTACAACTCGGTTCTGAATACGCGAAAGCGACAGTTCCTGTTAAATTAGTTCTTTTCAAAGGAGAAAACATTGCCCATAAGTAGTTCTATTAACAAGTACCGGATTATCAATCGATTACATGAATTACATTCGAGCCTGTCTTTGTTTATTGTTTAAAATTACTATTTTATTTACCATTGCACTCTCCTTAAAACCATTATATTCAGTTGCCTTAGATACACACCATAACAACAGGTACGATAGATTGACACTTGGTCTCTGTGGATTCGACAATCTTTTATATTACTCTGATGTGTTCGTACACTTGCGAAAAACACGCATCAAGTTTTTGGCGCTGTTGCCGGGGACCAATTTCGTCAAATTTCATACCCTGTAGTTATACCGTTTAGACTAAGGTTGTTACCCACCGGTTAATGCGAAAGACTCGCAGTGCCGGAAGTTTAGTAGACCCTCTAGCTGAACCTGAACGTTACGCTCGCGCACATTTGTTTTTCCATAGGAATAGGAGAGCTATGGCCGAAGATCAAAACCGAAGACCTCTTAAGGACTTCGCCCAACCATCAAACGAGGAACCTAGTTCTAGTATAGTAAACCCCGTTATCCCAACCAATAATTTTGAACTTAAACCATCCCTGCTGCAATTAGTGCAACAGAGACAATTCGCAGGTCTTCCTACTGAGAACCCAAACCAACATTTAAAAAACTTTCTTCAGTTAGCAGACACCTTTAAAACCAATGGAGCTCCTCCTGAGGCGATACGCTTAAGATTATTTCCCTTTTCCCTCAGAGATAAAGCTCTATCATGGTTAGATTCCCTTCCACCCAATTCCATAACAACTTGGGATGACCTTAGAAAAGTATTCCTTGCTAGATATTTCCCCCAATTAAGACCGCTCTTCTTCGAAACCTTATAACCAGATTTACCCAACACCAAGGAGAGTCGTTGTTCGAAGCCTGGGAGAGATATAAAGAGCTATTAAGAGCATGCCCACATCATGGCTTAGAGAATTGGCTAATCATTCAAACCTTCTATAATGGACTTCATTATAACACTAAGATGACCATCGACGCTGCCGCTGGTGGCGCATTGATGAACAAACCTTACCCTGAAGCTAGTGCCCTTATCAAGGATATGGCCCAAAACCATCAATCATGGGGAGTAGAACGAGCGACAGTGGAAAAGAAAGAAGCCCAAGGAGGAATACATGAGCTAAGCTTTATGGACATGATGCAAGCTAAAATGGACGCGTTGGCCCTTAGAGTCGAACATATGTGTACAACTCCGAATACTGTAGCTGCAGTTTCGCCGAATTGTGAGATATGTGGGACGCAAGGACACCAATCCGCCGAATGCAATCTGTTAAATGAGACCAACCCTGAGCAAGTGAACTACACCCAAGGAAACCCATTTTCAAACACATATAACCCTGGATGGAGGAATCACCCAAACTTCTCCTACAAAAATAATAACCCTATTCAAAATACCGCACCTCCGAGACAACAAGGTTACCAAGCCCCAAGAACAAATCAACCTATGCAACCTGTACCACCGAGTCCGAGCCTTGAGAAAATTGTGGAAAATTTTATCACCGCTCAAACACAACAAAACAAAGAGTTCATCAACCAAAACGTCCATGTTAACGAACTAATTACCCAGTTAGGAACCAAGGTTGATCAAATTATTACTCATAATAAGATGCTTGAAACCCAGATCTCTCAGGTAGCTTTAAACCAAGCCCCTCAGACTACACCTGGAGGACAGTTCCCTGGACAACCTCAACAAAACCCAAAAGGGCAAGCGAATGCCATTACTCTAAGAAGTGGAACCGCTTATAAGGAACCTCCTAACCCTAGATTGAGTGATCCCGAAACTTCTGAGAGAAATGAGGAGAAGGAACCAGAGGAATCTGAAAACCCGGAAAGTCAAGAAAAAGGAGAAAAACCTAAAAATAAAACCTATGTACCACCACCGCCATACAAACCACCTATACCATACCCTCAAAGATTAAAGAAAACCCAAATTGATAATCAGTATCAAAAATTCGTTAAGGTTATAAAAAAACTTCACGTAGAAATCTCCTTTACAGAAGCCATCACCCAAATACCTTCTTACGCTAAGTTTCTCAAAGACATACTTACAAATAAACGTAGACTTGAAGATCCGAAACCCGTAGAATGTAATTCTATTTCCGAAATAAGTTAGCAAAGAAAGATAAAGATCCCGGAAATTTTTCCATTCCTTGTATTTTGGGGAATCATGTCATCGAAAAAGCTTTTCTAGACTTAGGAGCTAGTGTGAGCTTAATGCCTATAGCAGTTTGTGAGAGATTAAACTTAGGAGAATTACAAACTACTAAGATGTCACTTCAATTAGCCGATAGATCCGTTAAATACCCTATAGGCATACTTGAAGACGTCCCTGTTAGGATAGGTCAGCTGTTTATACCTACTGATTTTGTTGTCATGGACATTAAAGAAGATGACGACATACCAATCCTCCTAGGTAGACCGTTATTATCGACTGCTGGAGCCGTAATAGATGTTAAAAAAGGGAAACTAACCTTTGAGGTAGGCGACGAGAAGATAGAATTTATACTTTCGAAATTCCTTATGGCACCTGTAATATGAGATGCTTGTTATGCCTTAGATATCATTGATGAATGCATTAAGGAATTAGAACAAGAAGAAGAAACTGAATCTATAAAATTGCCATCAACCCTTATTTTGGAAGATGACAATTATAAAAAACCCTACATTGATGATGACCTTCACGAATGTTTATCTCTTACCCCAGATCATATGCCTTGCCCTATGAAACCAACCGTAAAACTTAAGGAACTGCCTAAGAACCTGAGATATGAATTTCTCGATGAAGAAATGAATCGTCCAGTTATAGCCAGTGCTACCTTAGACCAAGAGGAAACAAGCCAACTATTAGATGTTTTACGAAGGTATCCATCAGCCTTAGGATATAAGATCTCAGATCTAAAAGGAATAAGCCCATCTGTATGCATGC
This sequence comes from Lathyrus aphaca, assembly GCA_963966055.1. Classification (NCBI taxonomy): domain Eukaryota; kingdom Viridiplantae; phylum Streptophyta; class Magnoliopsida; order Fabales; family Fabaceae; genus Lathyrus; species Lathyrus aphaca. Next base: position 135,012,207 of record OZ014522.1, on the reverse strand, counting down.
ATCGGATTTTGCTTGAAGAAGATTCAAAACCCTCCAGAGAACACCAACGAAGAATAAATCCTATAATGAGTAATGTAGTTAAGAATGAAGTTCTTAAGTTACTAGAGGCAGGTATAATATATCAGATCTCGGACAGTAAATGGGTGAGTCTTGTGCATGTAGTACCTAAAAGGGGAGGCATCACAGTCGTGCAAAACGAGAAGGGCGAACCTGTAGCAAAAAGAACTGATGGAGGTTGGCGTATGTGCATAGACTATAGAAAATTAAATAAAGCAACTAGGAAGGACCATTTCCCATTACCATTCATAGACCAAATGTTGGAGCGCCTAGCCAGACACTCTTACTTTTGTTACCTAGATGGATATTCAGGATTCTTCCAAATACCTATTCACCCCGAAGATCAAGAAAAAAACTACCTTTACATGCCCTGTTGGAACTTTTGCCTACAGAAGAATGCCTTTTGGACTCTGTAATGCCCCTGCCACTTTCCAACGTTGCATGATGTCTATCTTTGCAGACTATTTAGATGGAATCATGGAAGTATTTATGGACGATTTCTCAGTTTGTGGATCTGATTTCAAAAATTTTCTTATCAACCTTGAGAAAATCCTAGAAAGATGTGTAGAGGCAAACCTTGTGCTAAATTGGGAAAAATGTCATTTCATGGTCACCGAAGGGATTGTTTTAGGACATATAGTTTCCGAAAAAGGTATAGAGGTAGATAAAGCTAAAATAGAAGTCATAGAGAATCTAAAACCGCCGAAGACTATCAGGGAGATAAGAAGTTTTCTTGGACATGCCGGATTTTACCGACGTTTTATCAAGGACTTCTCCAAAATAACAAAGCCCTTAACTGGTCTTTTAATGAAAGATGTTGAATTCATCTTCGATGAAAAATGTACTGAAGCATTTAATCTTCTGAAGCAAGCTCTGATTTCAACACCTATAATGAAACCCCCTGATTGGTCAGAACCGTTTGAGATAATGTGTGACGCTAGTGACTATGTTGTAGGAGCCGTTCTAGGTCAGAGAAAAGATAAAAATTTACACGTAATTTATTATGCCAGTAGAACCCTAGACGCTGCACAGCTCAACTACGCAACAACCGAAAAAGAGCTCCTAGCTGTAGTTTTCGCCATAGACAAATTTAGATCTTATCTAGTAGGAGCCAAAATTATAGTTTACACCGACCATGCTGCCATTCGTTACTTACTAAGTAAAAAGGATGCCAAACCTAGGTTACTTCGATGGATTCTATTACTGCAAAAGTTTGATTTGGATATCCGTGATAAGAAAGGCACATATAATGTAGTAGTTGATCACCTTTCTAGGCTAGAATACCTGAAACCTGACTCAGTACCCATAAATGACGATTTTGCCTATGATAGGCTGATAGCCCAACTAGAAACCATTGAAGATGATAACCCAGACCCACATGAGTATTCTCATAAATCCTTAGCTATAAGTAATACACCTTGGTATGCAGACTTTGTTAATTACCTAGCCGCTGACATCATACCCCCTAATCTAAATTACCACCGGAAGAAGAAGTTCTATAGTGATGTGAGAAACTTCTATTGGGACGAACCATTTCTTTTCAAGAGAGGTAAAGATGGCATTTTCCGCCGTTGTGTTCCAGAAGAAGAGGTACATAATATAATTGAGCATTATCACTATGCACCCTATGGTGGACATGCAAGCACATCTAAGACCTACGCCAAGATTCTTCAAGCTGGCCTATTCTGGCCTACTATGTGGCATGATGTCCATGCTTTCATTGTCAAATGTGACAGATGCCAATGTACGGGAAAGACGTAATGAAATGCCTCTGAGAAATATCCAAGAAGTAGAACTCTTCGACGTATGGGGTATAGACTTTATGGGACCGTTCCCACCATCTTTCGGAAATCAGTACATCTTAGTAGCTGTTGACTACGTGTCTAAATGGATTGAAGTTATCGCAGCACCCACGAACGACACCAGAGTAGTCATCAAATTATTCAAAAACTATATATTTCCCAGGTTTGGAACCCCCCGTTTAGTCATAAGTGATGGAGGATCACACTTCATATCGAGAATATTTGATAAACTTTTAAGCAAGTATGGAGTTAAGCATAGAGTAGCAACGTCATACCACCCACAGACCAATGGACAAGTGGAAGTATCTAATAGGGAGCTAAAACAAATTCTTGAGAAGACTGTCTCTATATCCAGAAAAGATTGGTCGCAGAAACTTCAAGAAGCGTTATGGGCCTATAGAACTACTTTCAAAACCCCTATAGGAACAACCCCTTATCAACTGGTCTATGGAAAATCATGTCACTTACCTTTTGAATTGGAGCATAAGGCCTATTGGGCCATCAAAACTTTGAATTTGGATTACTTGACTGCTGGTGAAAAACGTATCCTTGATATCCACAAACTAGAAGAGCTCAGACAATTTGCCTAGGAAAATGCCATCATATACAAAGAAAGAACAAAAGCTTGGCATGACAAAAGAATCATAAGAAGAGACTTCAAAATAGGCGATCATGTTCTCCTGTTCGATTCTAGGTTACGACTTTTTCCAGGGAAACTTCGTTCGAGATGGACTGGCCCTTTCGAAGTATCTAAGATTCTAAGATCTGGTGCTATTGAAATCAAGAACCAAACATGTAAACCGTTCATCGTCAATGGATAGAGGTTGAAGCCCTACGAAGGAGGTGACATCCCAACAACATACACCTGTCATACTCTGAGTGATCCACCATATCCTTCAAATGATGTATAAAATCCGGTCGTCGAGCTAATGACGTTAAACAAGCGCTGCATGGGAGGCAACCCATGGTTTTCTTATTTACGTACTTTTTATTTTTATTTTTACTTTATCTTTATTTTTAATTTGTTTATTTTATTAATATGTTAGGACTAACGATTTAATGTTTTATGTGATTTCAGGACTTGTTTACTAACCTTGTATAGAATGCAGAACCCCGATGACATGCACGTGGCCTTTAGAGACGACGCACAGAGAGAGCGTTACTATGTCCACATGAGACGCCCTATGGCTCCTACCAGGTACCCAGACCATGATTGCATGGATGCCTTAGGGATAGAGCCAAGCGTCAGATTCTTATGCCATCAACTCCAGTGGGACAGTTTGACGATAGTGTAAACACCCCAAATTTGCCCTCACCCATTCACATCATGGCTTGTGATCATTCTCATATGCATAAACACAATCATAAGATCTCATATCCCATTTTTGTTTCACTGCATAGATTCAAAGTCATCTGCACCTAGGGTTTGTGATCTGAGCAATCCAAGAGCTTCTTGAGCCACTCCAAAGATAACCAATCACTTCAAAGGGGTCCATGTGTGTTCTTATATCATGTTACATCCTCTCAAAGCTAGGAATGCCAAAGAATCACAAGAACTGGGATTGGTATGGAAGCAGAGCCAGGTTTAACTGCACAGTTGACCTGAAATTAGGGTTTTGGTTTCAGAGGCCATAACTCCAAATTTTTTGGTCATTCTTGTTTCCATTGGTCTCTATATGGTATAGGGAGTATGCATATCAATTTTCATGAAGAAATTCCATGGGGAAGTCATCTGATCAAGAGTGGACTTTCTGGACAAGTCAGTGCAAAATCAGGGCATCTGAGGCCCCCATTGACCCAACCAAGGGGTGATCTTCATCATTTTGAGTGTATATGATCTTTATTTGATCAAACAAGAAGTGTTGAAGTTCAGACTTCAGGATGTCACACCAGATGTTGTGACATTGTGTAAGTTAATGTAATAAGTTCAGTTTTTTCAGGATGTCCCAACAGATGTCCCAACAGATGTTGGGACATCTCGAACCTGATCCCAGAATTTCAGCTTTCCCCATCATTTTGAATGTGTATGATCTTTATTTGATCATAGAATCATACAAACACAATGCATGACCTGAAATTCAGTTTGGCCTAAGGAATTTCCCATTTCTATGCTTTGATTTTCAAGTGACCATAAATCATTTTTCATGAAAGTGCAAAGAGGGATTTCTTGCAAACTGATTCTCAAAGGTTTTGTTTGACCTCTAGCTGGTTTCAGAATTTGGCCATGACCTAATGAAGCATGCCTCACCAACAATTCAGCAAGACTTCTCACATTCACATAGCCAAAATCATGAAATGTCACAAGTGGGCAAGTTGCAAAAACTCCTTTAGCTCATGATCCAAATGCAGTAGCCTTTCATGAACCATCCAAGGGCCTCCCTTGAACTCAGCTGATGCAGTACAGGTTAGGAAACCATCTCTGACACAGCCCATGCTTCAAGTACACCAAACCATGACTTTTTGCAATTTCTCCCATGCTTTTGGAATAGTGATCAGCCACCTCTACAAACCTGCTCCATAGCCTACTCAAACATTATGGAACATAAAGCAAGCCATACACAAGCTGAATACACATTGCAGCATACACAAAAAAACTGGTCTGAACCTTCTCCTCTTCAAAACTCTCTCCACAGCCTTCAAACATTAAAAAAATTCCTTCACACACAAACCACAAATCATCCATAGAACAGATCCCACCCCTTACAATGATCTGGAACACAACACACAAGAACTGCATTTCCTGTTACACCAGAACTGAACCACAAAAAAACTAGCCACTTTCAGCCTCATTTAAGGTTTCCATTGGCCTCAAGGGATTAAAGGGAGATCATTTGCACAAGAGGGAAGCTCTGAAAGCTCACTTTCGAAGGTCTCCAGCTCAGTACGGATGCGCCTTATTCTGTTTCATTCTTCCATAATTAATTCCAGGTAACTTTCCTTAATTTATTCAGTTCTGTTAGTCATTAATTCTGGTAGCAGGTCTGAGATGTCACAACATCTGTTGGGACATCCTAAAAAAAACTGAGCTTATTTCATTAACTGATACAATGTCCCAACATCTGGTGTGACATTCTGAATTAAGTTCATTTGCTTGTACTCTGCTTGAGATGTCACAACATCTGTTGGGACATCCTGAAAAAACTGAGCTTATTTCATTAACTGAAACAATGTCCCAACATCTGGTGTGACATTCTGAATTAAGTTCATTTGCTCATGCTCTGTTTGATAATGTCACAACATCTGTTGGGACATCCTGAAAAAAAACTGAGTTTATTTCATTAACTGAAACAATGTCCCAACATCTGGTGTGACATTCTGAATTAAGTTCATTTGCTCATGCTCTGTTTGATAATGTCACAACATCTGTTGGGACATCCTGAAAAAACTGAGCTTATTTCATTAACTGATACAATGTCCCAACATCTGGTGTGACATTCTGAATTAAGTTCATTTGCTCATGCTCTGTTTGATAATGTCACAACATCTGTTGGGACATCTTGAAAAAACTGAACTTATTTCATTAACTGATACAATGTCCCAACATCTGGTGTGACATTCGGAATTAAGTTCATTTGCTTATACTCTGTTTGAGATGTCCCAACATCTGTTGGGACATCCTGAAAAACTGAACTTATTTCACAAATCTTGACATGTGTTTGCATCATCTCTTAGCATCATTAACATCATGTAAATGCTTCTGGTTTTGATTTGCATCATGTCATTTCATCTCATTTTGCATTGCATTGCATTGCATTCCTTTCACTAACTTTTCAGGTGGTAAGTAACTTTGAGAAGTGAATTTGCCTTCACTTCTCACAATTCCTTTTCATCTCTCTTATGCATCATTGCTGCATTTTATCTCGTGATTGAGCTTGCTCTTTATTTTTCTTCTCACCTTCTTTCCTCAAGTGACTTGTCTTCTTAAATGAAGCAAGTTACTTTGCTTCTCTTTGCTCCTTTCATCTGCTTCCTGGTAGTTCCTTTGAAGATATCTCTTGTAAACCTCACAAACCTTAGGAACAACCAAGCATGACAATGATTAGGGTTTTGTTTAGTCTCCCCTCTTAGTTTTCACCTTTGTGTCTCTTTTGAGTCTTCTCTTCTCATCTCATAATCAAGGACTAAACCCTAAAGGTTTTAAGGCTTTGTGATTAAGCTTATGCCTGCATCCTTCTATTAGGATGGAGTGTATAATTTTAATCCTGAGTGTTAAACCCTTAATGTGTTTAAATCCTTTAATCAATTCACCTAATAATCATCAAGACATCAAGCTTGTAACTTGGGCCTTGCATTAGGGTTCTAATTCTTCCTTAATTCGTTAAGAAGGACTAACCCTAGTGTTAATGGACAAGTCCCCCTCAAGTTGTCTTACAAACTCTAAAAAATTCACTTTATCATCTCACCATTAATTAAAATCTACTTAATCAAAGGCTTGTTATGTCATGAGTTTAATCCCTAATCATGGATTAAGTTGAGGAGTTTTCCTCAGCTTAAGCACCCTCATCTATTATCCTTCTATTAGGATGGTGTAATGAGTCTGTTTAATCCCTGATTATGGCTTAACCTCATTACTCAACACTAAACAAAAACAACAAAAACATCTTAATAATCACAAGTAGGTTAATGATCTTAATCCTACACCAAAGGTGATTAAGTGTGAGAATCTGACTTCACACTTAAGGTATTCTCATTACCCCTAATCAGAGGGAAGATGTGATGAGTTTACTAAATCCATTGGTTTAGGCTTAAGCTCATTAATTTATGACAAACTTCCAAAAGCAATAAAAGACTGAAAACTCAAAAACAAACAATAATCGTCTCCTACGGGATTCATTTCTCATCTCATTCACTCATAAACGCGAACTTGCTTCTTCCGTCTAATGCAAGACAGTTTGCACCTGAGCCAGACAGGTCATACACTTGAGCATAGACAAGTAAGCAGTTCACAAGTCAATTCATCTTTCAGTCTCTTTGGGTCGAACTACGGTGTTCTGACTTCCTCATTGCACGAGAGGATACGTAGGCATAACTTAACGGTTATCGAACAAAAGTCTCTGTATATTCCCCCCTCTTTCCAGCATCATTCCTTAAGCCTCATTATCATGAGCATTTCATTCCTGTCCTTACACTGACACTGTACATTTATACACTTCACACTTACACTGACACCTGTACATCCTTTTCCAGCTCTGTATACACAGATTGCACTGACACTACCCCTTTAAAACACAAATCTTTCAAGCGTGGATCCCGTCGAGTACGACGGACAATCTGGGTGCTAATACCTTCCCAGGTTGTAACCAACCCCCTTTCTCAGTCTCTCTGGTTCGCAACCGTCTTATCCGTATCTTTTTAGGTCTATGCAGCATTGCCTTTCCTCCGGGATAAAAATGCCTAGCTGGCGACTCTATTCATCTCCAGTGAGTTCACGGCTGTGTGTTCTCATTGTCCCTCTCGCCGACCGTTCGCGTCTGTACCTTTATATGGGCCTTCCCCATTTATCGGGAGCGACAGCTTGGCGACTCTGCTGGGGATCCTTATATTGCAACCAGGGCTTCTGGTTCTTTTTGTGGGTTCCTCCTAGCGCTTGATTGATCTGTGTTTACTGGGGTGTTATGTGCTATCTGTGCTTGTATGTTTATTTTTTGTTTATTGCTTTATATACAGTTTGTTTACTGCTTTCTTTACAGTTTTTCATATATCATACTGTCATGCTGTCTGGCTGGATTTGGTTTTGCTTTGGTGGGTGGGTGTTCTATTGAGAGTTGAGGTCCTATACCTGGGACCTGAGTGACACCTAGGCTAGAGTGGTTCATATTCTTTCCCATTCCATCTCGGTCTGGTGCGGGAATATGAAACACGGTTCAGATATGGGTTTCTTCTTGAGAACTCTGTGTTGCAGATTTCCTGCAATACTAGGGCTATCTGGGAAGCCTGCTAAGTCTGGATGACCTTTAGTATTGACCTTCAGAAACTGAGGTGAATTAGAGGAGGAACTTTTATGGTTATTGTAAACACTGTACCTCCGGGTTAGAAGTGTTTACACTTCTCATAACTGATCCAAGTCTGAGGATCCTTGTTTTAGAACATCACCTGTGAGGGGGTTGGGTTGTTTACAGGTTTGCAGGTACCCTTGACCTCAACATACCCTGTTACTTTGTTTGATTAAGAGTACTCCACTTTGGAACAGTTCTTGTGATTCTAAACCCTGGACATGTGACTCTTTATTTGAGTCCTCCACCTTGGTTACTGGACTTATGAACCTCCATCTAGATTTCTTGAACACTTGGACCTATATCAGAGCACTTGATCAGATCCGGCTTGATCACAAACCCTTGCATATCATCTGCATACATCCTCATTGCATCATTTAACATTTTTCTATCTGTTCTACAGGGTATCCACATCTTCTTTGGTTTGATTTTGACCGTTCTTCTTTTCAACATCTACACCTCTTCCAAGAGGTATGGAAGGTCAAAACCAAGAACCAAACCGGATACCCTCGAAGAACAAATAGACATACTGCATTGCATGCTAACCTCATCTCTTTTGTTTTACAGGAGTTTTATTGTTTGTTTCTCACCTCGTTGTGTACCTCAGGAAACATTGATCATAGAAGGGTCTTTCCCGTCAATCACATCCACAAACATCCGACCCGTAACAACCTTCTGAGCTTACAGATGAATCAGCTTCTAGAAATCACTTCAACAGTTCCCACTCCTACAACTTCAGCAAACATCTCTCCTACAACATCAGCAAACATCATTCCAGTGGAGATTACTACAACAACAGCAACCATCAAGGAGGACATCTTTGTCAGCCACCTGGCTACACATAAGTACATTAAGATGGATGAAGATATCCATGAGACAATGAGTCAGGGTTTCGAAGCTCTTAATGTCAATGAAGCAACAGTTGAAGTGTCTAGAACCTCAATAGCCTCATACAAACAAGCTCGGAAGGTTGTTGAAGACGGGAATTCCCAAGGCTGGGGCAAGCTGCTGCAAGTTCAGATGAAAAAGGACAAATTCGGTTTGGGTTACAAACCATCCCGACAAGTGCAAGAGGAGGCTGCTGAAGCTCCCAAGTTCATCAGTGGGGGAATGCTAGCCCCAAATGCTATCAATAATGTGGGAGACGAGGCTGAAAGTGACTTCAACCTGGAGAGCTGGATACGTCCAAGGATCCCGGGGAGCCAAGTCCTTAACTGGTCTTCCCAGGAAATTATAAGGGTTACTCCTGCAGAGTAATTATTATTTCCTGTATTTTTAAAGCATGCATCAAGTCTTGCATCTTGCCCAAGATGTCAAGACTCATTTTATAATCGGGCCATCTGTACTTTTTGTGCAACAAGATTAATCAATGAAATATCAGACATCTTTTGCAAACAAGTCTTTTTCTTTTCCACTCACTGTTTTTCCATTTTTCTTTTTGTACAAAAAATAAATGGCGATGTTTTCAAAATGACAACTTCATTTCACTTTTCTAAGCAAAGATTAAAATCAATCACTAAAATGAACAAACTGAACCCTTGCAGAGAATGCCTTCCAGACAGCACCGACAACAGCACGGCTATGACTTCGTATGACTTTGACAATCCAATCAATCAAGCTGATGAAGGGGTTGAAGAAGATTACGAGCTTCCTGAAGAGCTAGCCAGATTGTTGAGACAAGAGGAGAAGGTTATCACTCCTCATCAAGAGGAGGTGGAAACAATTAATCTTGGTACAGATGAAGATGTGAAAGAAGTTAAAATCGGGGCCTGCTTACAAGACTCAATGAAGAGACAACTGATTGACTTGCTTCAAGAGTATGTGGACGTGTTCGCTTGGTCTTATCAAGATATGCCAGGGTTGGACACCGATATTGTTGTGCACAAGCTGCCTTTGAGAGAAGAATGCCCACCGGTTAAACAGAAGCTGCGCCGTACTCGCCCAGACATGGCAATGAAGATCAAAGAAGAGGTACAAAAGCAGTGGGACGCCGGGTTCCTTGCTGTGACTAGCTATCCGCCGTGGGTTGCTAACATAGTACCCGTGCCTAAGAAAGACGGCAAAGTAAGAATGTGTGTTGACTACCGGGACCTGAACAGAGCTAGCCCGAAGGACGGTTTCCCATTACCTCACATCGATGTATTGGTTGATAACACGGCTCAGTTCTCGGTATTCTCCTTCATGGACGGATTTTCGGGATATAATCAGATTAAAATGTCACCTGAAGACATGGAGAAGACAACTTTCATCACACCCTGGGGCACGTTCTGCTACAAGGTGATGCCATTCGGATTAAAGAATGCTGGTGCAACATATAAACGGGCTATGGTAACATTATTCCACGATATGATCCATAAAGAAATAGAATGTTATGTGGATGACATGATCGCCAAGTCCCTTACAGAGGAAGATCACCTGGTGAATCTGCTAAAGCTGTTCAAGCGTCTGAGGAAGTACCAACTAAAGTTGAACCCCAACAAATGCACATTCGGGGTACGATCTGGTAAGCTGCTGGGATTTATTGTGAGCGAGAAAGGGATTGAAGTTGACCCTGATAAAGTCAAAGCTATTCAAGAGATGCCTGCACCGAAAACTGAGAAAGAAGTTCGAGGGTTCTTAGGTCGATTGAACTACATTTCACGGTTCATATCTCACCTTACAGCAACCTGTGAACCCTTGTTCAAGCTGTTAAGAAAAGAACAGACGGTCAGGTGGAACGAAGACTGCCAAAGGGCTTTTGACAAGATCAAGGAGTACTTGCAAGAACCTCCAATCCTTATGCCTCCAGTTGAAGGAAGACCTTTGATAATGTACTTGACAGTATTAGAAGAGTCAATGGGGTGTGTGCTGGGCCAGCATGACGAGTCTGGTCGAAAAGAGCATGCAATATACTACCTGAGCAAAAAGTTTACCGACTGTGAACAACGTTATTCACTGCTCGAGAAAACTTGTTGTGCTTTAGCGTGGGCTGCTCGCCGACTGAGGCAGTATATGTTGACCCACACCACTTTATTGATTTCCAAGATGGACCCAGTTAAGTACATTTTTGAGAAGCCAGCTCTTACCGGACGGGTTGCAAGATGGCAGATGATTCTCACAGAATATGACATCCAGTACACCTCTCATAAAGCCATCAAAGGCAGTGTACTATCTGAATATCTTGCTGAGCAACCTATTGATGATTACCAGCCTATGAGATTTGATTTCCCTGATGAAGACATCATGTTCATTAAAGCAAAAGATCATGAAGAGCCTATTCACACTGAAGGGCCTGACCCGGAAGAGGAATGGACTATGATGTTTGATGGGGCTGTTAACATGAATGGCCGTGGTGTTGGTGCAGTACTCATTACACCTAAAGGGGTTCACATGCCTTTCTCGACAAAACTCACCTTTAACTGCACTAACAACGAAGCTGAATACGAAGCTTGCATTATGGGTCTTGAGGAAGCCATTGACCTCAGAATCAAGACATTGACCATATTTGGAGATTCAGCTCTGGTAGTTAATCAAACCAATGGAAAATGGTACACCCACCAGGATCATCTGATACCTTACAGGGATTATACAAGAAGGTTACTGACTTTCTTCACAACGGTCAAACTTGAGTATATCCCTCGGGACGAGAATCAGTTTGCAGATGCTCTGGCTACCATTTCGTCCATGATCAAAATTCAAGCTGCCAACTTTGTACCTCAAATTTCAGTGTCCAGACTTGACAGACCGGCATATGTATTCGCAGCAGAAGTTGTCAAAGATGATAAGCCTTGGTTCCATGACATTAAGTGCTTCTTGGAGGATCAAACATATCCACCTGGGGCATCTTCCAATGACAAGAAGACTTTAAGAAGGCTTGCTGGTAGTTTCTTCCTGAACACTGATGGTTCCCTGTACAAAAGAAACTTTGATATGGTACTCCTCAGATGTGTTGATAGAACAGAAGCAGACTTGTTGATGCACGAGGTGCACGAAGGATCTTTTGGTACCCATGCCGGAGGGCATGCCATGGCCAAGAAGTTGTTAAGATCAGGTTATTACTGGATTACAATGGATGCAGACTGTTGTGCCTACGCCAGAAAATGCCATAAATGCCAGATTTATGCGGATAAGGTGCATGTGCCTCCCAATACTTTGAACATCATGTCTTCACCATGGCCCTTTGCCATGTGGGGCATCGATATGATTGGCAAGATTGAGCCAACTGCTTCGAACGGCCACAGATTCATCCTGGTTGCCATTGATTATTTCACCAAGTGGGTCGAAGCAGCTTCCTATGCCAATGTTACAAGACAAGTGGTAGCCAGATTTCTGAAGAGAGATATCATCTGTCGATATGGAGTTCCCGAGCGAATCATTACTGATAATGGTTCCAACTTGAACAACAAAATGATGGCAGAGCTGTGCCGGGACTTCAAGATCCAACACCACAATTCTTCTCCTTACAGGCCAAAGATGAATGGCGCTGTTGAGGCAGCTAATAAGAATATCAAGAAGATTGTGCAGAAGATGGTAGTCACCTACAAAGACTGGCATGAGATGCTACCGTTTGCCTTGCATGGGTACCGCACGTCAATTAGAACATCCACTGGGGCAACACCGTATCAACTCGTGTATGGTATGGAAGCAGTCCTACCTGTTGAAGTTGAATTACCCTCTCTACGGGTACTAATGGATGTTAAGCTGAACGAAGCAGAATGGGTTCGGTCCCGATTCGAACAACTGAGTCTGATTGAAGAGAAAAGATTGGCTGCGATCTGTCACGGGCAGCTATATCAGAAAAGAATGAAGAGAGCCTTTGATCAGAAAGTCAGGCACCGAGAGTACCAAGTGGGAGATCTTGTGTTGAAAAGAATCCTCCCTCCTCATACAGACCACAGGGGCAAGTGGACTCCAAACTATGAAGGACCATTTGTTGTAAAGAAAGTTTTTTCCGGTGGAGCACTGATGCTCAGCACCATGGATGGTGAAGATTTCCCGTCCCCTGTGAATTCAGATGCAGTTAAAAAATACTTCGCATAAAAATGACCCGCTGGACACAAAAACAGAATGCAAGTCCAGGCAAAAATAGGGCATCCCGGCGAGTCAAAAACAGAATAAAAGACTCGGGCAAAAATAAGGGAAAATAAACAAAAAATGTGTACACCCGCTGAGTTGAAAAGCCGCATTGGACAACTCAGGCAAAAATGGGTATCCCGATGGATTGAAAACCCGAAAGGGCAATCCATGCAAAATAAGGGAATAAGCGAACAACTGCATTCTGAATTCGTCTGTATCACCTACAACTTGGTAAAGCTTCGAAAGGGTCAAGCTCCAAATCAGAATCAGCCTTCTTCAGAAAGCAAGATGAGAAGAACGTCGAAAGTCATACGAGTCATAGCAGAAGAGGAAGCTCCTTTGAAAGCGTCGTCAACATCGCCAGCATTTTGTTTCTCAATTTGTAACAATCTCCTCATTTTAGGAGATTTGTTTCCTTGACTGTATCTCGCCAATTCAGGGCACATGAATTAATAAAATCAGATTTTTTCAGTCATGTTTCGTCTTGTACCTTTTTATTTGCAAAGAATGTCTGATGTCTCTAAAAAACTAATTGCATGAGTACAGATGTTTTTCTCTAAGAAAATAATAACACATGCTTACAGGGAATATACTTACTCTCGAAAGTGCTTAACTCCTATGACGGAATCCAGTAAAGGATACCTCGGAACCATTTGTGCGTTTCCCTATCTTTGCAGGATTGCAGATATCCAGAACGCAACAAGGGGCATGTAAGCTTCATCCCAGCAAGCTGGCAAATCAACACTCACTCTTGGCACCAGAGGTATTTCTCCCCAGCTGAGTTGCCAACAACTTTCCCCAGCTAGTTTGCCACTTGTCACTCCTCCCAGCCGAGGTGCCAATCTTCCTTCCTCAGCAAAATACAAAAGCCAGGGAACCGTCTCCCCACAGAGTGTCAGCCTCTATCCAGAAGAGCAACGCATGAAGGAGTCACAACAGAGTACGGAAAGCTTCTACAAACCCCAGCTGGGTCCTATATTACAAGGATATGTCAATCAGTGACCTATATCCCCAAGCAAATACATCTCGCCAGATATATCAATGATCTCATCCCCAGCTGGGATGTCCATTTCAACAGATCGACCAGAGATCTTCGCAGCAACGGGATCCGAATCCCGGATCTGTACTCTTTGCATAATCATAGCATTCGCATCATATTCACCCACAAAGCGTAGCATTCCGTCTAAAACGGAGCATTACGGCAAAAATCAAACATATAGCATAATCATAAGCCATGTTTTGAATCGAACACACGTGAATAATAAATCCATCAATATGCAGAATACTTTCCCCAAAATCCCCACCAGAGTCCCCAGCAAAAGCAGTTGCCTCACAATTCACAAACACCAGTATATACTCCTTTTGACACCCGTCCGTGTCATCTTTCCCCAGTAAAGTCGCCTGAACACTCTTTACAAACAAGACTACCCGTATTACAGATACTTCCTGACACCCGTCCGTGTCATACCCCCAGCAGAAAGCCAAAGACATCATCTTTGCACTCACCTATACTTGTATATACATTTTCTTGACACCCGTCCGTGTCATATCCCCAGCGCAGTCGCCTACACTTTTACACCCCATATACTTGTTGATACCATACTTTTCTCCTTTTTGACACTCGTCCGTGTCACTCTCCCCAGCAGTTAAAATACTCATCTATACAATATTCACACTCATACTTATACAGATACTCGTCCGTATCTTGTATATACCACTTATATCCCCACAGATTCGGCATTGGTCCATGTTCTTTGTTAACCAGTTGGTACTCGTCCGTACCATCATCTCAGAATATGCGTCAAGTGTTTGTTTCTACATGATACTCGTCCGTATCATAGTCTTGAGGATGCTCGTCCGCATCTTTAATCCATACACTTTGTCAAATACTCTTGTCTTCTTGAATATAGATACTCGCTTGTGTCTACCATTCCCCAGAAGAGTCCCTTCAGATTCAACACTCGTCCGTGTTCGTTGTTAACCCGTTGATACTCGTCCGTATCATCATCTCTGAACATGTGTCAGTACTTATTTCTACCTGATACTCGTCCTTATCATAGTCTTGAGGATGCTCGTCCGCATCTTTAATCTATACACATCTAAACACTTATACCTTTTGTTTTCTTGGATATAAACACTCGTCTGTGTTTACTATTCCCCAGTAGACAGACAACAAAGCAAATTTTCTTTTATCTGACATTCGTCCTATGTCATGATAAAACTTGAGAGCAGCCGTCCCCTGCTAGGTGGTCGTCCTCCACCTCTTGATGGTCGTCCTCCATCATGCTCATCCGATGGCCATCCCCATCGTTGATATTTAGCAGCCGTCCCCTGCTAGGTGGTCGTCCTCCACCTCTTGATGATCGTCCTTCATCATTTTATCCAATGGCCGTCCCCATTGTTGATTTTTGGTTATCTGGCATTCGTCCTATGTCATGATAAACCTTGAGAGCAGCCGTCCCCTGCTAGGTGGTCGTCCTCCACCTCTTGATGGTCGTCCTCCATCATGCTCGTCCGATGGCCGTCCCTATCGTTGACCCTTTTATCCGGCATTCGTCCTATGTCGCGATATTTTCGGCAGCCGTGCCCTGCCAGGTGGTCGTCCTCCACCTTAGATGACCGTCCCTCATCTTTTATCCCCAACAGAGCAGCCGTCCCCTGCTAGGTGATCGTCCTTCACCTTTGATGACCGTACCTCATCATCTGTTTATTTCATTTATTCTTTAACCCGATGGCCTTCCCCGTCGTGGTCCCTTTTCTTTTTAGCCCGATGGCCGTCCCCATCGTTGGTTACTTGACTTTATGAACTTGATGGCCGTCCCCGTCATGTTTCATTCAATCCCCAGAGAATCTTGCAGCTTTACTTGATGGCCGTCCCCATCATAATATCTTATTTTTCCCAGCTAGTCGGCCGTCCCCGTCTTGGCTTTACCTTTTATCCCCAGCATGTCGGCCGTCCCCGTCATCGCTTTATTTTCACACACCTTTCCCAGCATGTCGGCCGTCCCCGTCATTACTCTTTATCCAGCAGTCGTCCTCTGCTCGACGGTCGTCCTCCGTCGCCCACACTTCATAATATACTTTATTTTTCTTTACAATCTATATCCCTTTTCTTCTTCATTCTGTGAGTGCAAATTTTGGACTGTCTTTGGTATTCAACCACAAGTTATCTTGCTTGCCTGATAAGCCGTCGCTTACATCCTGCACCGCTAACTCATGTTTGAATAGGGGCAGCTGTAAACACCCCAAATTTGCCCTCACCCATTCACATCATGGCTTGTGATCATTCTCATATGCATAAACACAATCATAAGATCTCATATCCCATTTTTGTTTCACTGCATAGATTCAAAGTCATCTGCACCTAGGGTTTGTGATCTGAGCAATCCAAGAGCTTCTTGAGCCACTCCAAAGATAACCAATCACTTCAAAGGGGTCCATGTGTGTTCTTATATCATGTTACATCCTCTCAAAGCTAGGAATGCCAAAGAATCACAAGAACTGGGATTGGTATGGAAGCAGAGCCAGGTTTAACTGCACAGTTGACCTGAAATTAGGGTTTTGGTTTCAGAGGCCATAACTCCAAATTTTTTGGTCATTCTTGTTTCCATTGGTCTCTATATGGTATAGGGAGTATGCATATCAATTTTCATGAAGAAATTCCATGGGGAAGTCATCTGATCAAGAGTGGACTTTCTGGACAAGTCAGTGCAAAATCAGGGCATCTGAGGCCCCCATTGACCCAACCAAGGGGTGATCTTCATCATTTTGAGTGTATATGATCTTTATTTGATCAAACAAGAAGTGTTGAAGTTCAGACTTCAGGATGTCACACCAGATGTTGTGACATTGTGTAAGTTAATGTAATAAGTTCAGTTTTTTCAGGATGTCCCAACAGATGTCCCAACAGATGTTGGGACATCTCGAACCTGATCCCAGAATTTCAGCTTTCCCCATCATTTTGAATGTGTATGATCTTTATTTGATCATAGAATCATACAAACACAATGCATGACCTGAAATTCAGTTTGGCCTAAGGAATTTCCCATTTCTATGCTTTGATTTTCAAGTGACCATAAATCATTTTTCATGAAAGTGCAAAGAGGGATTTCTTGCAAACTGATTCTCAAAGGTTTTGTTTGACCTCTAGCTGGTTTCAGAATTTGGCCATGACCTAATGAAGCATGCCTCACCAACAATTCAGCAAGACTTCTCACATTCACATAGCCAAAATCATGAAATGTCACAAGTGGGCAAGTTGCAAAAACTCCTTTAGCTCATGATCCAAATGCAGTAGCCTTTCATGAACCATCCAAGGGCCTCCCTTGAACTCAGCTGATGCAGTACAGGTTAGGAAACCATCTCTGACACAGCCCATGCTTCAAGTACACCAAACCATGACTTTTTGCAATTTCTCCCATGCTTTTGGAATAGTGATCAGCCACCTCTACAAACCTGCTCCATAGCCTACTCAAACATTATGGAACATAAAGCAAGCCATACACAAGCTGAATACACATTGCAGCATACACAAAAAAACTGGTCTGAACCTTCTCCTCTTCAAAACTCTCTCCACAGCCTTCAAACATTAAAAAAATTCCTTCACACACAAACCACAAATCATCCATAGAACAGATCCCACCCCTTACAATGATCTGGAACACAACACACAAGAACTGCATTTCCTGTTACACCAGAACTGAACCACAAAAAAACTAGCCACTTTCAGCCTCATTTAAGGTTTCCATTGGCCTCAAGGGATTAAAGGGAGATCATTTGCACAAGAGGGAAGCTCTGAAAGCTCACTTTCGAAGGTCTCCAGCTCAGTACGGATGCGCCTTATTCTGTTTCATTCTTCCATAATTAATTCCAGGTAACTTTCCTTAATTTATTCAGTTCTGTTAGTCATTAATTCTGGTAGCAGGTCTGAGATGTCACAACATCTGTTGGGACATCCTAAAAAAAACTGAGCTTATTTCATTAACTGATACAATGTCCCAACATCTGGTGTGACATTCTGAATTAAGTTCATTTGCTTGTACTCTGCTTGAGATGTCACAACATCTGTTGGGACATCCTGAAAAAACTGAGCTTATTTCATTAACTGAAACAATGTCCCAACATCTGGTGTGACATTCTGAATTAAGTTCATTTGCTCATGCTCTGTTTGATAATGTCACAACATCTGTTGGGACATCCTGAAAAAAAACTGAGTTTATTTCATTAACTGAAACAATGTCCCAACATCTGGTGTGACATTCTGAATTAAGTTCATTTGCTCATGCTCTGTTTGATAATGTCACAACATCTGTTGGGACATCCTGAAAAAACTGAGCTTATTTCATTAACTGATACAATGTCCCAACATCTGGTGTGACATTCTGAATTAAGTTCATTTGCTCATGCTCTGTTTGATAATGTCACAACATCTGTTGGGACATCTTGAAAAAACTGAACTTATTTCATTAACTGATACAATGTCCCAACATCTGGTGTGACATTCGGAATTAAGTTCATTTGCTTATACTCTGTTTGAGATGTCCCAACATCTGTTGGGACATCCTGAAAAACTGAACTTATTTCACAAATCTTGACATGTGTTTGCATCATCTCTTAGCATCATTAACATCATGTAAATGCTTCTGGTTTTGATTTGCATCATGTCATTTCATCTCATTTTGCATTGCATTGCATTGCATTCCTTTCACTAACTTTTCAGGTGGTAAGTAACTTTGAGAAGTGAATTTGCCTTCACTTCTCACAATTCCTTTTCATCTCTCTTATGCATCATTGCTGCATTTTATCTCGTGATTGAGCTTGCTCTTTATTTTTCTTCTCACCTTCTTTCCTCAAGTGACTTGTCTTCTTAAATGAAGCAAGTTACTTTGCTTCTCTTTGCTCCTTTCATCTGCTTCCTGGTAGTTCCTTTGAAGATATCTCTTGTAAACCTCACAAACCTTAGGAACAACCAAGCATGACAATGATTAGGGTTTTGTTTAGTCTCCCCTCTTAGTTTTCACCTTTGTGTCTCTTTTGAGTCTTCTCTTCTCATCTCATAATCAAGGACTAAACCCTAAAGGTTTTAAGGCTTTGTGATTAAGCTTATGCCTGCATCCTTCTATTAGGATGGAGTGTATAATTTTAATCCTGAGTGTTAAACCCTTAATGTGTTTAAATCCTTTAATCAATTCACCTAATAATCATCAAGACATCAAGCTTGTAACTTGGGCCTTGCATTAGGGTTCTAATTCTTCCTTAATTCGTTAAGAAGGACTAACCCTAGTGTTAATGGACAAGTCCCCCTCAAGTTGTCTTACAAACTCTAAAAAATTCACTTTATCATCTCACCATTAATTAAAATCTACTTAATCAAAGGCTTGTTATGTCATGAGTTTAATCCCTAATCATGGATTAAGTTGAGGAGTTTTCCTCAGCTTAAGCACCCTCATCTATTATCCTTCTATTAGGATGGTGTAATGAGTCTGTTTAATCCCTGATTATGGCTTAACCTCATTACTCAACACTAAACAAAAACAACAAAAACATCTTAATAATCACAAGTAGGTTAATGATCTTAATCCTACACCAAAGGTGATTAAGTGTGAGAATCTGACTTCACACTTAAGGTATTCTCATTACCCCTAATCAGAGGGAAGATGTGATGAGTTTACTAAATCCATTGGTTTAGGCTTAAGCTCATTAATTTATGACAAACTTCCAAAAGCAATAAAAGACTGAAAACTCAAAAACAAACAATAATCGTCTCCTACGGGATTCATTTCTCATCTCATTCACTCATAAACGCGAACTTGCTTCTTCCGTCTAATGCAAGACAGTTTGCACCTGAGCCAGACAGGTCATACACTTGAGCATAGACAAGTAAGCAGTTCACAAGTCAATTCATCTTTCAGTCTCTTTGGGTCGAACTACGGTGTTCTGACTTCCTCATTGCACGAGAGGATACGTAGGCATAACTTAACGGTTATCGAACAAAAGTCTCTGTATATTCCCCCCTCTTTCCAGCATCATTCCTTAAGCCTCATTATCATGAGCATTTCATTCCTGTCCTTACACTGACACTGTACATTTATACACTTCACACTTACACTGACACCTGTACATCCTTTTCCAGCTCTGTATACACAGATTGCACTGACACTACCCCTTTAAAACACAAATCTTTCAAGCGTGGATCCCGTCGAGTACGACGGACAATCTGGGTGCTAATACCTTCCCAGGTTGTAACCAACCCCCTTTCTCAGTCTCTCTGGTTCGCAACCGTCTTATCCGTATCTTTTTAGGTCTATGCAGCATTGCCTTTCCTCCGGGATAAAAATGCCTAGCTGGCGACTCTATTCATCTCCAGTGAGTTCACGGCTGTGTGTTCTCATTGTCCCTCTCGCCGACCGTTCGCGTCTGTACCTTTATATGGGCCTTCCCCATTTATCGGGAGCGACAGCTTGGCGACTCTGCTGGGGATCCTTATATTGCAACCAGGGCTTCTGGTTCTTTTTGTGGGTTCCTCCTAGCGCTTGATTGATCTGTGTTTACTGGGGTGTTATGTGCTATCTGTGCTTGTATGTTTATTTTTTGTTTATTGCTTTATATACAGTTTGTTTACTGCTTTCTTTACAGTTTTTCATATATCATACTGTCATGCTGTCTGGCTGGATTTGGTTTTGCTTTGGTGGGTGGGTGTTCTATTGAGAGTTGAGGTCCTATACCTGGGACCTGAGTGACACCTAGGCTAGAGTGGTTCATATTCTTTCCCATTCCATCTCGGTCTGGTGCGGGAATATGAAACACGGTTCAGATATGGGTTTCTTCTTGAGAACTCTGTGTTGCAGATTTCCTGCAATACTAGGGCTATCTGGGAAGCCTGCTAAGTCTGGATGACCTTTAGTATTGACCTTCAGAAACTGAGGTGAATTAGAGGAGGAACTTTTATGGTTATTGTAAACACTGTACCTCCGGGTTAGAAGTGTTTACACTTCTCATAACTGATCCAAGTCTGAGGATCCTTGTTTTAGAACATCACCTGTGAGGGGGTTGGGTTGTTTACAGGTTTGCAGGTACCCTTGACCTCAACATACCCTGTTACTTTGTTTGATTAAGAGTACTCCACTTTGGAACAGTTCTTGTGATTCTAAACCCTGGACATGTGACTCTTTATTTGAGTCCTCCACCTTGGTTACTGGACTTATGAACCTCCATCTAGATTTCTTGAACACTTGGACCTATATCAGAGCACTTGATCAGATCCGGCTTGATCACAAACCCTTGCATATCATCTGCATACATCCTCATTGCATCATTTAACATTTTTCTATCTGTTCTACAGGGTATCCACATCTTCTTTGGTTTGATTTTGACCGTTCTTCTTTTCAACATCTACACCTCTTCCAAGAGGTATGGAAGGTCAAAACCAAGAACCAAACCGGATACCCTCGAAGAACAAATAGACATACTGCATTGCATGCTAACCTCATCTCTTTTGTTTTACAGGAGTTTTATTGTTTGTTTCTCACCTCGTTGTGTACCTCAGGAAACATTGATCATAGAAGGGTCTTTCCCGTCAATCACATCCACAAACATCCGACCCGTAACAACCTTCTGAGCTTACAGATGAATCAGCTTCTAGAAATCACTTCAACAGTTCCCACTCCTACAACTTCAGCAAACATCTCTCCTACAACATCAGCAAACATCATTCCAGTGGAGATTACTACAACAACAGCAACCATCAAGGAGGACATCTTTGTCAGCCACCTGGCTACACATAAGTACATTAAGATGGATGAAGATATCCATGAGACAATGAGTCAGGGTTTCGAAGCTCTTAATGTCAATGAAGCAACAGTTGAAGTGTCTAGAACCTCAATAGCCTCATACAAACAAGCTCGGAAGGTTGTTGAAGACGGGAATTCCCAAGGCTGGGGCAAGCTGCTGCAAGTTCAGATGAAAAAGGACAAATTCGGTTTGGGTTACAAACCATCCCGACAAGTGCAAGAGGAGGCTGCTGAAGCTCCCAAGTTCATCAGTGGGGGAATGCTAGCCCCAAATGCTATCAATAATGTGGGAGACGAGGCTGAAAGTGACTTCAACCTGGAGAGCTGGATACGTCCAAGGATCCCGGGGAGCCAAGTCCTTAACTGGTCTTCCCAGGAAATTATAAGGGTTACTCCTGCAGAGTAATTATTATTTCCTGTATTTTTAAAGCATGCATCAAGTCTTGCATCTTGCCCAAGATGTCAAGACTCATTTTATAATCGGGCCATCTGTACTTTTTGTGCAACAAGATTAATCAATGAAATATCAGACATCTTTTGCAAACAAGTCTTTTTCTTTTCCACTCACTGTTTTTCCATTTTTCTTTTTGTACAAAAAATAAATGGCGATGTTTTCAAAATGACAACTTCATTTCACTTTTCTAAGCAAAGATTAAAATCAATCACTAAAATGAACAAACTGAACCCTTGCAGAGAATGCCTTCCAGACAGCACCGACAACAGCACGGCTATGACTTCGTATGACTTTGACAATCCAATCAATCAAGCTGATGAAGGGGTTGAAGAAGATTACGAGCTTCCTGAAGAGCTAGCCAGATTGTTGAGACAAGAGGAGAAGGTTATCACTCCTCATCAAGAGGAGGTGGAAACAATTAATCTTGGTACAGATGAAGATGTGAAAGAAGTTAAAATCGGGGCCTGCTTACAAGACTCAATGAAGAGACAACTGATTGACTTGCTTCAAGAGTATGTGGACGTGTTCGCTTGGTCTTATCAAGATATGCCAGGGTTGGACACCGATATTGTTGTGCACAAGCTTCCTTTGAGAGAAGAATGCCCACCGGTTAAACAGAAGCTGCGCCGTACTCGCCCAGACATGGCAATGAAGATCAAAGAAGAGGTACAAAAGCAGTGGGACGCCGGGTTCCTTGCTGTGACTAGCTATCCGCCGTGGGTTGCTAACATAGTACCCGTGCCTAAGAAAGACGGCAAAGTAAGAATGTGTGTTGACTACCGGGACCTGAACAGAGCTAGCCCGAAGGACGGTTTCCCATTACCTCACATCGATGTATTGGTTGATAACACGGCTCAGTTCTCGGTATTCTCCTTCATGGACGGATTTTCGGGATATAATCAGATTAAAATGTCACCTGAAGACATGGAGAAGACAACTTTCATCACACCCTGGGGCACGTTCTGCTACAAGGTGATGCCATTCGGATTAAAGAATGCTGGTGCAACATATAAACGGGCTATGGTAACATTATTCCACGATATGATCCATAAAGAAATAGAATGTTATGTGGATGACATGATCGCCAAGTCCCTTACAGAGGAAGATCACCTGGTGAATCTGCTAAAGCTGTTCAAGCGTCTGAGGAAGTACCAACTAAAGTTGAACCCCAACAAATGCACATTCGGGGTACGATCTGGTAAGCTGCTGGGATTTATTGTGAGCGAGAAAGGGATTGAAGTTGACCCTGATAAAGTCAAAGCTATTCAAGAGATGCCTGCACCGAAAACTGAGAAAGAAGTTCGAGGGTTCTTAGGTCGATTGAACTACATTTCACGGTTCATATCTCACCTTACAGCAACCTGTGAACCCTTGTTCAAGCTGTTAAGAAAAGAACAGACGGTCAGGTGGAACGAAGACTGCCAAAGGGCTTTTGACAAGATCAAGGAGTACTTGCAAGAACCTCCAATCCTTATGCCTCCAGTTGAAGGAAGACCTTTGATAATGTACTTGACAGTATTAGAAGAGTCAATGGGGTGTGTGCTGGGCCAGCATGACGAGTCTGGTCGAAAAGAGCATGCAATATACTACCTGAGCAAAAAGTTTACCGACTGTGAACAACGTTATTCACTGCTCGAGAAAACTTGTTGTGCTTTAGCGTGGGCTGCTCGCCGACTGAGGCAGTATATGTTGACCCACACCACTTTATTGATTTCCAAGATGGACCCAGTTAAGTACATTTTTGAGAAGCCAGCTCTTACCGGACGGGTTGCAAGATGGCAGATGATTCTCACAGAATATGACATCCAGTACACCTCTCATAAAGCCATCAAAGGCAGTGTACTATCTGAATATCTTGCTGAGCAACCTATTGATGATTACCAGCCTATGAGATTTGATTTCCCTGATGAAGACATCATGTTCATTAAAGCAAAAGATCATGAAGAGCCTATTCACACTGAAGGGCCTGACCCGGAAGAGGAATGGACTATGATGTTTGATGGGGCTGTTAACATGAATGGCCGTGGTGTTGGTGCAGTACTCATTACACCTAAAGGGGTTCACATGCCTTTCTCGACAAAACTCACCTTTAACTGCACTAACAACGAAGCTGAATACGAAGCTTGCATTATGGGTCTTGAGGAAGCCATTGACCTCAGAATCAAGACATTGACCATATTTGGAGATTCAGCTCTGGTAGTTAATCAAACCAATGGAAAATGGTACACCCACCAGGATCATCTGATACCTTACAGGGATTATACAAGAAGGTTACTGACTTTCTTCACAACGGTCAAACTTGAGTATATCCCTCGGGACGAGAATCAGTTTGCAGATGCTCTGGCTACCATTTCGTCCATGATCAAAATTCAAGCTGCCAACTTTGTACCTCAAATTTCAGTGTCCAGACTTGACAGACCGGCATATGTATTCGCAGCAGAAGTTGTCAAAGATGATAAGCCTTGGTTCCATGACATTAAGTGCTTCTTGGAGGATCAAACATATCCACCTGGGGCATCTTCCAATGACAAGAAGACTTTAAGAAGGCTTGCTGGTAGTTTCTTCCTGAACACTGATGGTTCCCTGTACAAAAGAAACTTTGATATGGTACTCCTCAGATGTGTTGATAGAACAGAAGCAGACTTGTTGATGCACGAGGTGCACGAAGGATCTTTTGGTACCCATGCCGGAGGGCATGCCATGGCCAAGAAGTTGTTAAGATCAGGTTATTACTGGATTACAATGGATGCAGACTGTTGTGCCTACGCCAGAAAATGCCATAAATGCCAGATTTATGCGGATAAGGTGCATGTGCCTCCCAATACTTTGAACATCATGTCTTCACCATGGCCCTTTGCCATGTGGGGCATCGATATGATTGGCAAGATTGAGCCAACTGCTTCGAACGGCCACAGATTCATCCTGGTTGCCATTGATTATTTCACCAAGTGGGTCGAAGCAGCTTCCTATGCCAATGTTACAAGACAAGTGGTAGCCAGATTTCTGAAGAGAGATATCATCTGTCGATATGGAGTTCCCGAGCGAATCATTACTGATAATGGTTCCAACTTGAACAACAAAATGATGGCAGAGCTGTGCCGGGACTTCAAGATCCAACACCACAATTCTTCTCCTTACAGGCCAAAGATGAATGGCGCTGTTGAGGCAGCTAATAAGAATATCAAGAAGATTGTGCAGAAGATGGTAGTCACCTACAAAGACTGGCATGAGATGCTACCGTTTGCCTTGCATGGGTACCGCACGTCAATTAGAACATCCACTGGGGCAACACCGTATCAACTCGTGTATGGTATGGAAGCAGTCCTACCTGTTGAAGTTGAATTACCCTCTCTACGGGTACTAATGGATGTTAAGCTGAACGAAGCAGAATGGGTTCGGTCCCGATTCGAACAACTGAGTCTGATTGAAGAGAAAAGATTGGCTGCGATCTGTCACGGGCAGCTATATCAGAAAAGAATGAAGAGAGCCTTTGATCAGAAAGTCAGGCACCGAGAGTACCAAGTGGGAGATCTTGTGTTGAAAAGAATCCTCCCTCCTCATACAGACCACAGGGGCAAGTGGACTCCAAACTATGAAGGACCATTTGTTGTAAAGAAAGTTTTTTCCGGTGGAGCACTGATGCTCAGCACCATGGATGGTGAAGATTTCCCGTCCCCTGTGAATTCAGATGCAGTTAAAAAATACTTCGCATAAAAATGACCCGCTGGACACAAAAACAGAATGCAAGTCCAGGCAAAAATAGGGCATCCCGGCGAGTCAAAAACAGAATAAAAGACTCGGGCAAAAATAAGGGAAAATAAACAAAAAATGTGTACACCCGCTGAGTTGAAAAGCCGCATTGGACAACTCAGGCAAAAATGGGTATCCCGATGGATTGAAAACCCGAAAGGGCAATCCATGCAAAATAAGGGAATAAGCGAACAACTGCATTCTGAATTCGTCTGTATCACCTACAACTTGGTAAAGCTTCGAAAGGGTCAAGCTCCAAATCAGAATCAGCCTTCTTCAGAAAGCAAGATGAGAAGAACGTCGAAAGTCATACGAGTCATAGCAGAAGAGGAAGCTCCTTTGAAAGCGTCGTCAACATCGCCAGCATTTTGTTTCTCAATTTGTAACAATCTCCTCATTTTAGGAGATTTGTTTCCTTGACTGTATCTCGCCAATTCAGGGCACATGAATTAATAAAATCAGATTTTTTCAGTCATGTTTCGTCTTGTACCTTTTTATTTGCAAAGAATGTCTGATGTCTCTAAAAAACTAATTGCATGAGTACAGATGTTTTTCTCTAAGAAAATAATAACACATGCTTACAGGGAATATACTTACTCTCGAAAGTGCTTAACTCCTATGACGGAATCCAGTAAAGGATACCTCGGAACCATTTGTGCGTTTCCCTATCTTTGCAGGATTGCAGATATCCAGAACGCAACAAGGGGCATGTAAGCTTCATCCCAGCAAGCTGGCAAATCAACACTCACTCTTGGCACCAGAGGTATTTCTCCCCAGCTGAGTTGCCAACAACTTTCCCCAGCTAGTTTGCCACTTGTCACTCCTCCCAGCCGAGGTGCCAATCTTCCTTCCTCAGCAAAATACAAAAGCCAGGGAACCGTCTCCCCACAGAGTGTCAGCCTCTATCCAGAAGAGCAACGCATGAAGGAGTCACAACAGAGTACGGAAAGCTTCTACAAACCCCAGCTGGGTCCTATATTACAAGGATATGTCAATCAGTGACCTATATCCCCAAGCAAATACATCTCGCCAGATATATCAATGATCTCATCCCCAGCTGGGATGTCCATTTCAACAGATCGACCAGAGATCTTCGCAGCAACGGGATCCGAATCCCGGATCTGTACTCTTTGCATAATCATAGCATTCGCATCATATTCACCCACAAAGCGTAGCATTCCGTCTAAAACGGAGCATTACGGCAAAAATCAAACATATAGCATAATCATAAGCCATGTTTTGAATCGAACACACGTGAATAATAAATCCATCAATATGCAGAATACTTTCCCCAAAATCCCCACCAGAGTCCCCAGCAAAAGCAGTTGCCTCACAATTCACAAACACCAGTATATACTCCTTTTGACACCCGTCCGTGTCATCTTTCCCCAGTAAAGTCGCCTGAACACTCTTTACAAACAAGACTACCCGTATTACAGATACTTCCTGACACCCGTCCGTGTCATACCCCCAGCAGAAAGCCAAAGACATCATCTTTGCACTCACCTATACTTGTATATACATTTTCTTGACACCCGTCCGTGTCATATCCCCAGCGCAGTCGCCTACACTTTTACACCCCATATACTTGTTGATACCATACTTTTCTCCTTTTTGACACTCGTCCGTGTCACTCTCCCCAGCAGTTAAAATACTCATCTATACAATATTCACACTCATACTTATACAGATACTCGTCCGTATCTTGTATATACCACTTATATCCCCACAGATTCGGCATTGGTCCATGTTCTTTGTTAACCAGTTGGTACTCGTCCGTACCATCATCTCAGAATATGCGTCAAGTGTTTGTTTCTACATGATACTCGTCCGTATCATAGTCTTGAGGATGCTCGTCCGCATCTTTAATCCATACACTTTGTCAAATACTCTTGTCTTCTTGAATATAGATACTCGCTTGTGTCTACCATTCCCCAGAAGAGTCCCTTCAGATTCAACACTCGTCCGTGTTCGTTGTTAACCCGTTGATACTCGTCCGTATCATCATCTCTGAACATGTGTCAGTACTTATTTCTACCTGATACTCGTCCTTATCATAGTCTTGAGGATGCTCGTCCGCATCTTTAATCTATACACATCTAAACACTTATACCTTTTGTTTTCTTGGATATAAACACTCGTCTGTGTTTACTATTCCCCAGTAGACAGACAACAAAGCAAATTTTCTTTTATCTGACATTCGTCCTATGTCATGATAAAACTTGAGAGCAGCCGTCCCCTGCTAGGTGGTCGTCCTCCACCTCTTGATGGTCGTCCTCCATCATGCTCATCCGATGGCCGTCCCCATCGTTGATATTTAGCAGCCGTCCCCTGCTAGGTGGTCGTCCTCCACCTCTTGATGATCGTCCTTCATCATTTTATCCAATGGCCGTCCCCATTGTTGATTTTTGGTTATCTGGCATTCGTCCTATGTCATGATAAACCTTGAGAGCAGCCGTCCCCTGCTAGGTGGTCGTCCTCCACCTCTTGATGGTCGTCCTCCATCATGCTCGTCCGATGGCCGTCCCCATCGTTGACCCTTTTATCCGGCATTCGTCCTATGTCGCGATATTTTCGGCAGCCGTGCCCTGCCAGGTGGTCGTCCTCCACCTTAGATGACCGTCCCTCATCTTTTATCCCCAACAGAGCAGCCGTCCCCTGCTAGGTGATCGTCCTTCACCTTTGATGACCGTACCTCATCATCTGTTTATTTCATTTATTCTTTAACCCGATGGCCGTCCCCGTCGTGGTCCCTTTTCTTTTTAGCCCGATGGCCGTCCCCATCGTTGGTTACTTGACTTTATGAACTTGATGGCCGTCCCCGTCATGTTTCATTCAATCCCCAGAGAATCTTGCAGCTTTACTTGATGGCCGTCCCCATCATAATATCTTATTTTTCCCAGCTAGTCGGCCGTCCCCGTCTTGGCTTTACCTTTTATCCCCAGCATGTCGGCCGTCCCCGTCATCGCTTTATTTTCACACACCTTTCCCAGCATGTCGGCCGTCCCCGTCATTACTCTTTATCCAGCAGTCGTCCTCTGCTCGACGGTCGTCCTCCGTCGCCCACACTTCATAATATACTTTATTTTTCTTTACAATCTATATCCCTTTTCTTCTTCATTCTGTGAGTGCAAATTTTGGACTGTCTTTGGTATTCAACCACAAGTTATCTTGCTTGCCTGATAAGCCGTCGCTTACATCCTGCACCGCTAACTCATGTTTGAATAGGGGCAGCTGTAAACACCCCAAATTTGCCCTCACCCATTCACATCATGGCTTGTGATCATTCTCATATGCATAAACACAATCATAAGATCTCATATCCCATTTTTGTTTCACTGCATAGATTCAAAGTCATCTGCACCTAGGGTTTGTGATCTGAGCAATCCAAGAGCTTCTTGAGCCACTCCAAAGATAACCAATCACTTCAAAGGGGTCCATGTGTGTTCTTATATCATGTTACATCCTCTCAAAGCTAGGAATGCCAAAGAATCACAAGAACTGGGATTGGTATGGAAGCAGAGCCAGGTTTAACTGCACAGTTGACCTGAAATTAGGGTTTTGGTTTCAGAGGCCATAACTCCAAATTTTTTGGTCATTCTTGTTTCCATTGGTCTCTATATGGTATAGGGAGTATGCATATCAATTTTCATGAAGAAATTCCATGGGGAAGTCATCTGATCAAGAGTGGACTTTCTGGACAAGTCAGTGCAAAATCAGGGCATCTGAGGCCCCCATTGACCCAACCAAGGGGTGATCTTCATCATTTTGAGTGTATATGATCTTTATTTGATCAAACAAGAAGTGTTGAAGTTCAGACTTCAGGATGTCACACCAGATGTTGTGACATTGTGTAAGTTAATGTAATAAGTTCAGTTTTTTCAGGATGTCCCAACAGATGTCCCAACAGATGTTGGGACATCTCGAACCTGATCCCAGAATTTCAGCTTTCCCCATCATTTTGAATGTGTATGATCTTTATTTGATCATAGAATCATACAAACACAATGCATGACCTGAAATTCAGTTTGGCCTAAGGAATTTCCCATTTCTATGCTTTGATTTTCAAGTGACCATAAATCATTTTTCATGAAAGTGCAAAGAGGGATTTCTTGCAAACTGATTCTCAAAGGTTTTGTTTGACCTCTAGCTGGTTTCAGAATTTGGCCATGACCTAATGAAGCATGCCTCACCAACAATTCAGCAAGACTTCTCACATTCACATAGCCAAAATCATGAAATGTCACAAGTGGGCAAGTTGCAAAAACTCCTTTAGCTCATGATCCAAATGCAGTAGCCTTTCATGAACCATCCAAGGGCCTCCCTTGAACTCAGCTGATGCAGTACAGGTTAGGAAACCATCTCTGACACAGCCCATGCTTCAAGTACACCAAACCATGACTTTTTGCAATTTCTCCCATGCTTTTGGAATAGTGATCAGCCACCTCTACAAACCTGCTCCATAGCCTACTCAAACATTATGGAACATAAAGCAAGCCATACACAAGCTGAATACACATTGCAGCATACACAAAAAAACTGGTCTGAACCTTCTCCTCTTCAAAACTCTCTCCACAGCCTTCAAACATTAAAAAAATTCCTTCACACACAAACCACAAATCATCCATAGAACAGATCCCACCCCTTACAATGATCTGGAACACAACACACAAGAACTGCATTTCCTGTTACACCAGAACTGAACCACAAAAAAACTAGCCACTTTCAGCCTCATTTAAGGTTTCCATTGGCCTCAAGGGATTAAAGGGAGATCATTTGCACAAGAGGGAAGCTCTGAAAGCTCACTTTCGAAGGTCTCCAGCTCAGTACGGATGCGCCTTATTCTGTTTCATTCTTCCATAATTAATTCCAGGTAACTTTCCTTAATTTATTCAGTTCTGTTAGTCATTAATTCTGGTAGCAGGTCTGAGATGTCACAACATCTGTTGGGACATCCTAAAAAAAACTGAGCTTATTTCATTAACTGATACAATGTCCCAACATCTGGTGTGACATTCTGAATTAAGTTCATTTGCTTGTACTCTGCTTGAGATGTCACAACATCTGTTGGGACATCCTGAAAAAACTGAGCTTATTTCATTAACTGAAACAATGTCCCAACATCTGGTGTGACATTCTGAATTAAGTTCATTTGCTCATGCTCTGTTTGATAATGTCACAACATCTGTTGGGACATCCTGAAAAAAAACTGAGTTTATTTCATTAACTGAAACAATGTCCCAACATCTGGTGTGACATTCTGAATTAAGTTCATTTGCTCATGCTCTGTTTGATAATGTCACAACATCTGTTGGGACATCCTGAAAAAACTGAGCTTATTTCATTAACTGATACAATGTCCCAACATCTGGTGTGACATTCTGAATTAAGTTCATTTGCTCATGCTCTGTTTGATAATGTCACAACATCTGTTGGGACATCTTGAAAAAACTAAACTTATTTCATTAACTGATACAATGTCCCAACATCTGGTGTGACATTCGGAATTAAGTTCATTTGCTTATACTCTGTTTGAGATGTCCCAACATCTGTTGGGACATCCTGAAAAACTGAACTTATTTCACAAATCTTGACATGTGTTTGCATCATCTCTTAGCATCATTAACATCATGTAAATGCTTCTGGTTTTGATTTGCATCATGTCATTTCATCTCATTTTGCATTGCATTGCATTGCATTCCTTTCACTAACTTTTCAGGTGGTAAGTAACTTTGAGAAGTGAATTTGCCTTCACTTCTCACAATTCCTTTTCATCTCTCTTATGCATCATTGTTGCATTTTATCTCGTGATTGAGCTTGCTCTTTATTTTTCTTCTCACCTTCTTTCCTCAAGTGACTTGTCTTCTTAAATGAAGCAAGTTACTTTGCTTCTCTTTGCTCCTTTCATCTGCTTCCTGGTAGTTCCTTTGAAGATATCTCTTGTAAACCTCACAAACCTTAGGAACAACCAAGCATGACAATGATTAGGGTTTTGTTTAGTCTCCCCTCTTAGTTTTCACCTTTGTGTCTCTTTTGAGTCTTCTCTTCTCATCTCATAATCAAGGACTAAACCCTAAAGGTTTTAAGGCTTTGTGATTAAGCTTATGCCTGCATCCTTCTATTAGGATGGAGTGTATAATTTTAATCCTGAGTGTTAAACCCTTAATGTGTTTAAATCCTTTAATCAATTCACCTAATAATCTTCAAGACATCAAGCTTGTAACTTGGGCCTTGCATTAGGGTTCTAATTCTTCCTTAATTGGTTAAGAAGGACTAACCCTAGTGTTAATGGACAAGTCCCCCTCAAGTTGTCTTACAAACTCTAAAAAATTCACTTCATCATCTCACCATTAATTAAAATCTACTTAATCAAAGGCTTGTTATGTCATGAGTTTAATCCCTAATCATGGATTAAGTTGAGGAGTTTTCCTCAGCTTAAGCACCCTCATCTATTATCCTTCTATTAGGATGGTGTAATGAGTCTGTTTAATCCCTGATTATGGCTTAACCTCATTACTCAACACTAAACAAAAACAACAAAAACATCTTAATAATCACAAGTAGGTTAATGATCTTAATCCTACACCAAAGGTGATTAAGTGTGAGAATCTGACTTCACACTTAAGGTATTCTCATTACCCCTAATCAGAGGGAAGATGTGATGAGTTTACTAAATCCATTGGTTTAGGCTTAAGCTCATTAATTTATGACAAACTTCCAAAAGCAATAAAAGACTGAAAACTCAAAAACAAACAATAATCGTCTCCTACGGGATTCATTTCTCATCTCATTCACTCATAAACGCGAACTTGCTTCTTCCGTCTAATGCAAGACAGTTTGCACCTGAGCCAGACAGGTCATACACTTGAGCATAGACAAGTAAGCAGTTCACAAGTCAATTCATCTTTCAGTCTCTTTGGGTCGAACTACGGTGTTCTGACTTCCTCATTGCACGAGAGGATACATAGGCATAACTTAACGGTTATCGAACAAAAGTCTCTGTATATTCCCCCCTCTTTCCAGCATCATTCCTTAAGCCTCATTATCATGAGCATTTCATTCCTGTCCTTACACTGACACTGTACATTTATACACTTCACACTTACACTGACACCTGTACATCCTTTTCCAGCTCTGTATACACAGATTGCACTGACACTACCCCTTTAAAACACAAATCTTTCAAGCGTGGATCCCGTCGAGTACGACGGACAATCTGGGTGCTAATACCTTCCCAGGTTGTAACCAACCCCCTTTCTCAGTCTCTCTGGTTCGCAACCGTCTTATCCGTATCTTTTTAGGTCTATGCAGCATTGCCTTTCCTCCGGGATAAAAATGCCTAGCTGGCGACTCTATTCATCTCCAGTGAGTTCACGGCTGTGTGTTCTCATTGTCCCTCTCGCCGACCGTTCGCGTCTGTACCTTTATATGGGCCTTCCCCATTTATCGGGAGCGACAGATAGGAACAACACTTACAGGAACTTGACTCTAGAGTTCCTCAGCTCGTTTCATTATGATCCTTGGGCTGGACCCGATGGATATGTTGTTTTCAGGTTGTTCGGGATTGACTACTCCTTCTCTCACAAAGAGTTTGGTGATTTACTAGGTTTTCAGACTACTCCTGATGTTATTCCAGAGACACCGATGGGATATTTTATGAGCAGAGAAGTGGAAAAGTTTTGGTCTAACATCTCAGGTGGAGGGAGCCAAGATCCTTCCACTCAGTTTTCTCAGGTAATCCACAATCCTGCGTTAAGGTACTTCCAGATGATTCTGGCACATTCTTTCCTAGGTTTGCCAGATACAGAGACTCTGCTGAGTGAAGAGGAGATTTTCCTACTATTTTGTGCGACTCAGTCTCGCCCAGTTGCTTGTGGCAACTTTCTGTTGAAGGGCCTTGCTAGTGTTTCCAGATCATCTATAGGCATCATACATGTCGGTGGGATTGTTACACAGATAGCTACTGCATTGGGTTTGTCTCGCAAATTATTGCACCTCGGGACCTTCTGCTGCTACACCACCCTGGATGTTGACTTTTGTCTTGACAGAGGACTGATGAGGAGGGCCTCTTTTGAGCCTAACACTTTTAGATTACTGATCGACGGAGAAGTGATACATTACTTTACATTACCAGACCCGCTGATGACCAGTGTCCATGATCCTGCTAATTGGAGTTATGCTTTAGAGGGTTATGGAGAGACTGTCGAAGAGCCGAAATCACCTCCCGCCGCTGAGTACACTCCTACACCTCTTTCTCCCCGAATCACTGTTATGTCTAACAATATGTCTCTGCAGCCGCCTGATCTACAAACTCAGATTTATGAGCTCCGTAAGGAGACTGCCCTGCTCAAGCAGGAAGTAGCGGACTTGGAATTAGAGATTCAGGTTTCTGATCTCACTCATGCCTCAGAGGCCGATGCTCTATATCAGGAGATTGAAGAGCTTCAGAGGGAGATAGCTGAGATTCGTGGATCAAATCAGGAGGAGAAGCCTACCACATGATTCGTTCTACACTGACGATATTACCCTAGTATTTAATTTCTTTTTTTTTCATGCTTTATTTTATTTCTCGCATCTCCAGACATATCTTACATTATTGCATCTATTACATTTCCTTTTTTCATGTAATTTGAGTTTATCTTATATATACATATTATGTCGTGCACTAATGTCGATTTTTCTCTTTTCTTTTTTTTTATTTTTTTTATTTTTGTCAAGCAAAGAAAAAAATATAAGACAAAAATATATTCATTTTTGTCTTCATAAAAAAAATATGCCATGCCTTGGAAAAGAGAAGAAAACGCTATCCAGACCCCCCCCCCCCCCCCCCCGAAGATCGAAGGTGCAAGAGGGCCCAAAAGAAGATTTGAAAATCCAAGGCCCATCAGGGATTTGCCTTGTGGCAGGCGCCATGCTGTCTTCCCCTATTTCGGGGCTGATTCTTCATTTTCACCATTTTCACACCTTCCATCTTCAAAAACCCATTTTTACAACTTTCAAAAACCCCATAGAACCCCATTAAAGCTCCCCCATTTCCAAAATACCCACTATCTATAAAATCCATTTTCATTTTCATCCACCACAAACCATAAAAATCAAACCTTTATCATTTCTCTCATAAACCATTTTCTACCACTTTTCACTTCTCAAGGAGAAACAACAATGGAGTTCAATGGATTTCTTCTTCGCGATGGAAGACCGGGTGATAGGCAAAGGAAAATTATTCAGAGGCTTCAGAGTCGAGAAATTTTCTCGACTAGGTACGTCGATGATAACTGTCTGTATGCTTTGGGTCTTTATCATAGTATTTTCCATTTATTAGATTTTTTAGGCTTGCATAATATTTCTGTTAATCAGGAACCTACCTATGAGAGGCTGACAGTTGAGTTTTTAAGTTCATTGATATACATTGTCAGTCCTAACACTGCTAGCACAGTCGGTACTGTTAATTTTAGACTGTTTGGAATTGAATACGAATTCAGTACCGACGAACTAACAGGCTTGTTAGAAATCCCTCATAGGGAAGGTGCGATTTGTGAGGCACCTTTAGATGCGAAATGGTCGGCCGAGGTATTTTCTTTCTGGAAGAGGCTTTCAAGTACTTCAATAAATTCTTTTGAAGGAATACTTGCGTCGACCATTCATAACCCGGCCATAAGAGTTTTCATATATCTTTTGGCATGTACGATTTTTGGCCGGGAGAGTCCAAATAAGGTAAACGCTAGAGAACTCCTATTTTTGCAAGGATGCCTCACTGGTACCCATATCAATCCGGTCCCGTTTATGCTTGCACACATGGCTTTACTTACTAATAAAACATGACCGATTGTTTTTGGAGGACTTGTTACGTCTATTGCTCGGGCTCTTGACCTGAACAATGAGATAGCTACACTTGAACCACTACCTCCTCGCACAATTAATTTAAAATTTCTAAAAGACATGAAATTGTGCCGAACAAGGAGAGAATGTGGTTATGAGTTGATGGTTCATGGGGTAGCTATGCCATCTGTTGCTTTACCTTGCAGTAGATGTACTGATGTACGTAATGAAAGGAACTGGACCTATGATCTGAATGCTCCACCTGTTTTGGGTCCACTTCCTCCTAATATTCCTGATGGGAAGGCACATGACACTGATGAAGAGTATGATCGGAGAGAGCAGTCTCCCATACCTCACATGTCCCCCCATCATCCTTCACAGTCACACACCGCACCATCTTCCTCTAATCTTGTTGCAGGTGCTGCTCCTAGATTCTATGTCACTGAGGAGATGTGGCGTGATATGACAGCTAGAGAGGAAAAGCGAGATGGCCTTCTCTCTACTATTTCACAACAACTGACAGACAACATGAGCTTCATACAACAATCGCGATTGGTTTCGGATCGTGCTTACAGCAACGTTTGTCGTACCTTGCACGATATCACATTAGAGCAAGACCGTCAGAGAGAAGTCAATCGCCGACTCTACCAGCTCATGGAGGCCACTCAGGGTTCCATCCTAGGTAACCTTCGAGAGGTTCGGGGTGCCCAGGCAGCCTTATCGGCACGACTTGACCGGAGGGACCAGCAGCGCAGTAGATCCCGTCGTTCCAGACCATCACAGCAGGACGGCGAGGGCACCAATGCTCCTCCACAGTAGTTTTTCAGGTTACCCTCCTTATCTTATTTCAAAACATTAGGGACAATGTTCGATTTAAGTGTGGGAGGGGATTTTATTTCTTTCTGTCATTTCCCTTTCAGTTATTTCCCTTTTCAGTAAGTATTTAGTTTAATTTTTTTAGATAATGCATGAGTCTGACGAGTCACCAGTATAGTGTATTTTTAGTACATCCTCATTTTTCCCATTTCCTTAGCCTTACCAGAAAAATTTTAAAAAGAAAACAATGTTGTTTCACATGTTCTTTGGGCTTTGAGACAGGTTTAGATTAGGATGTGGTGACTTAGGTCAACTTTTTGAAACATCAGTACCATTTTAGCACCATAGACCTCCTGAATATAGGAATCACTCCTAAACCCCACACCATGGCCTTTACTATCATTCAAAAAATTGTCCCAAGTAGTTTATTCTAGCAGTCAGCTCCGGCCTAAGCATGCTCTACGTAGGGGGTTGATGAACATGAGTGAATGATCCAGTGCTAATAAAATAAAAATAAAAATAAAATAAAAAAGGCAAACTCTGGGATAGGTGACCCTCACAAAGTCATTTAAACCGAAAAAAGAGAAGAAAAAAAAATTTTTGCCACAAAGAAAAAAATTGCAGTCACCTATTGTTAGTTGGTTCAGAGGTATCTGGCACTGAACTTGGTAGGGCAGATTACGATCAAATCCCCCGCAGCTACAATTAGGTCAAATAAAACAGGTTTACACATGCTTATGTGCCAGAAACCTTATGTTATGGATCAGAATCACTAACCGGTCACTCTACTATGAAGCATGTACGGATAACGGGCTTAATGTGATTGCGTCTGAATGAAAAGGACCCAAAAAGATGAGAAGATAGGCCTAGGTATTGTGGGATGACATGGGGTGGTTAATATAGGATTGAAGTTTGTGTCTGTGTTATTATGGTACCCTTGGTTCACTTAGTTAGTACCTGTCACTGCATCCTGACTTGAACTTATAAGCCCTTTAGCCCAAAAACACGTGTTGACACCATTCTTTTCTCGAGCTTTAATGTTTGCTTGAGGACAAGCAAAGTTCTAAGTGTGGGAGAATTTGATCACACTAAAATTCACCGTATTTCTGAATCAGATTTCGCATGCATTCTTAGCTTTTATTGTTATTTTGTTATGTTATTACTTTGTTTTTCTTTGTTTTCAGGTTTTTTATGTAATCGGGGCCTAAATCGAGAAAAGGAGCGAAAAAGGAGTGGAAACGGACGAAAACCAAGAAATTCAGCGTTTTACACTTACGGCATCCACCGTGGCGGGCGCCATGGGGTCTGCCATGACGTGGCCACGTCTAAAGACCAATCCACAACTACCAAGACCCACGATCCCCACTCTTTCATCCCATATTAGTCCCATGGCGGGCGCCATGGCCTTGTGGCGGGCGCCACAAGGCAAAAACAGTTCCCTCCACTTTTTAGTGGAGGGGGCATCCTGGTCTTTTCCTGCTTTTAGTTTTCCTATAAATAGGACCTTAGATTTTCGTTTTTCTTCATCTAAACTTAGAATCTCTTAGGCATATATCAGTGTTAAAGCAGTTATCATTCCACATCGGGGTGTTACTGCAATCGAGTGATCGAGTCTGTATACGTCTGTGTGATCATGTTTTGGAGCACTCTGGGAGGAAGTTAATCCTGCCGCCATTTTAATTCCAGTTCGTATTTTATTTTTCCGCATTGCTTTACTTTCATTTATTTTCCGCATTGCTTTACTTTCGTTTATTTTCCCGCACTCACTTTACTTTATTTATTTTCCGCACTCACTTTACTTTCGTTTATTTTCCGCACTCGCTTTAAATACCTTTATTTCCCGCACTCGCACTACTTTTATTTATTTCCCGCACTCACACTACTTTTATTTACTTTCCGCACTCTCACTAAATTACTTTTATGAAAAATTATAAAAAGAACTTTTACTTTACTATGTCTGACTAATAAAAAGAACTTTTAAAACGATTTTCGGACGCGTTAGGAAGTTTAGAGTCTGGTTCGTAAGAACCTCTTTTTGCTAAGAAATCCAGGTTAAAATACTTTTCAACTTAGTTAAGATACTATATTTCTTAAAAATAGGTTGACTACTCTAACGCAGTACGCACCTTTTTATCCGTGACAATAGGAGGGGTTGATTAGAGAGTACAACTCGGTTCTGAATACGCGAAAGCTACAGTTCCTGTTAAATTAGTTCTTTTCAAAGGAGAAAACATTTCCCATAAGTAGTTCTATTAACAAGTACCGGATTATCAATCGATTACGTGAATTACATTCGAGCTTGTCTTTGTTTATTGTTTAAAATTACTATTTTATTTACCATTGCACTCTCCTTAAAACCATTATATTCAGTTGCCTTAGATACACACCATAACAACAGGTACGATAGATTGGCACTTGGTCTCTGTGGATTCGACAATCTTTTATATTACTCTGATGTGTTCGTACACTTGCGAAAAACACGCATTAGTGGTTCATTCGTCTTTTCGTATTTAAAACACTCGATTCGTTTAATCGAATAAACAATTCATACATTCTTTCGCCTACATTTGCACACACGTAAGTCGGTCACTAATTGATCGCCGTCCGCATGACTTATCGCGCCTTATTTAAATTAACAAGGAATAGAGCCCCGGAGTCTAGCACTCTGCACGTTCTAGAACGAACTACAACTGGGCTAGCCCCACGCGTATTTGTTTCGTTCACTCTTTCGTTATTAATCACGTTAATCCAAAAAATGTCTAAAAAACAATTATTCAACTTATTTTATAAATTTAAAAACGAAAAACAGAACTCCGGAGTCTAGCACTCCGCACGTTCTAAAATGGAATGCAACTGGGCTAGCCCCACGCAACGTGGTCCATTCGCCTCCCGTATTTCGAAATAAATAATCGCATAAATTAACGTACGAAAACAGAACTCCGGAGTCTAGCATTCCGCACGTTCTGGATTGGA
The DNA here is from genome assembly GCA_963966055.1 of Lathyrus aphaca. NCBI lineage: Eukaryota > Viridiplantae > Streptophyta > Magnoliopsida > Fabales > Fabaceae > Lathyrus > Lathyrus aphaca. The sequence continues at coordinate 134,972,699 of OZ014522.1, read as the reverse complement.
CCGCAACTGGGCTAGCCCCACGCGACGTGTTTCAATCACCATTCGTATATCAAAATATCCCATTTATTTTCATAAATTAAATTACGAAAGAATAGAGCCCCAGAGTCTAGCATTCCACACGTTCTAGAATGAATCGTTCCTGGGCTAGCCCCACGCGACGTGCTTCATTCGCATCTTTCATATCTTAAAACAACTTAAAACTCGCCAATCAATTCAAATCACGTTCATAATTAATTAGCGAAAGAATAGAGACCCGGAGTCTAGCATTCCACACGTTCTAGAATGAATCGTTCCTGGGCTAGCCCCACATGACGTGGTTCATTCGCTCTTTCGTTTAAAACACCTTAACAAGAGTCAAACACTTTTCTCTTAAAACGAACATTGTTTAAATCATTCTATCTCGCAAACAAGCTAGCGCTTCAGCCTCCACCGCGAGTATAAGCCAACGCTTAGCAGTAGAATGCGTTTTAAAAAATCGTTCAATTAAATCATAAACTGTAGTTGCACGAACTACGGAGCTCTGACTTTCCCATTGCACAAGGGAATACGTAGGCACGGGGATTTTAATCCTTCGCGAGCACCCTACTAAAAAATTTAATTATTTTCTCTATTTAAATCACCTTATTAAAAAAAATCAATCTTTTTCTCTCTGTCGCAATATAAAAAAAAAATTTAATCTTTTCTCCGTCTTAATAATAGTAATTTAAAACTTTAACAAACATATTAACAATCATTTAGAAGACAAAAACTTAAGATCAAACATTCCCGTTGAGTACAACGAATGTGAGGGGTGCTAATACCTTCCCCTTGCGTAACCGACTCCCGAACTTAGAATTTGGTTTTCGTTGACCATTTCTTATCCTTCCTTTAGGTTGTATCTATATCTCCCTTTTCTTTAATTAGAAAGAATAGAATTAGGTGGCGACTCTGTTGTTTGTTTTAGGATCGTATTTTTTGAGGTACGACAGTTGGCGACTCTGCAGGGGACAGACAGATGATTAGCTCCATGCTAGAGAGAGTCGAGCCTAACTTAGCTTTGTATGTTTATTTGTTTGATCTTATCTTGTCTTCTCTATGTTTATTATTTATGTATGTTTATTTGTTCTTTTACCGCTTTCCCTTTATTGCTCATTATATTATTTGTCTGTGGGATCTCGGGGTCACTTTGCAAGTAAAATTTGAGTAGTGGAAAAAGCAGAGGGAACACCTAAGTTTAGAATTGGATGTTATTAGTGTTAGTCTCCAAGGACTTGCTCCTTACACGCCTAGCATGAAAGCTCCCCCAGATAGTTAGACTTTTCGTAGATCTTGTCGCAACGCAGCTAGCCTGTCGCATGACCTGATTCACGAAAGGGCTGTGATTCTGGGACCCCCTAGAACCTGTTTCAATCTTGGTAGTTGTGTAATGTTAGGCTCCGAGGGCTCGTCCCTTTATCAGCCTAGCATGAGAACTCCACTCAAGGTAGACCTTATTGTTATTATCGTCACAATACAGCTAGCCTGCGGCGGGGTGTTAGTACGATAAACGTCAGTGACCTTGAGTTTCCTTAAACCATCACCGTAGAAACTATCTTGTGAGTGGGACTTATGGGTAGTAAAATGTAGAACCAATCTCTTACAACCCACCTGTTAAGAAGGCTCCGAATTTACCTTACATCCTTGCATCCATGCATCTTTGCATCTCAGCATCATATGCATCATTTTAGTAAATGCCTTAAGGAACAAAGAAGTTTTGTTGCAAACATCATATATTTTACCATGAATGAACTTCAGTTTTTAGTTTTTCGAAAAAAATAATAAGAAAACTTTATCCATTTTGATGTTTTGCAATAGCTTCTTAAGTCCCTTGAAGAATTTGCATTTTTTTACTCATGTGTGCATCTCCGCATTTGCATTTGTCAAAAAACTCATTCTCGTCAACTCCTTTCCAGTTGTCACACTGAGGATCTCACGCAAGTATTCCACCCGAGCTCAGACCAAGAAGAAGATTGCTTAAAGAGACCTAGAGATGGACAGAGTTAATGATGAGCTTTCTGATCTTCGTGGAAATATGGGTCAGATGATGGAAATGCTGTAAGTCATTCGAGCAAAATTAGATACCCAACAGACTATAGTGTCAGAGATTGTCACTGCAGCGATTGAGCCTACGCCATCAGTCACTACTCCTGTGACCTGGCCTCCTTTTGGGCTTCCTCATGGATTTGTACCTCCTCCTCAGGGTTTTGCTTCTCAAATTTTTATTCCTCCTTCCCAAGGACTTACTGCTCAGGGTTTCTTCCCTCCTTCCCAAGGTTTCACTTCTCAAAGTTTCGCACCCCCTTCTCAGGGTATTGCATTTCCTTCCCAAGGTTTCTTGCCTCCCCCTCAAGGATTTGTTGCTCAACAGACTATTCCTGTGACTAATGAAGAGAACCATGCGGTTACTAATTTTACACCAGACATTATGCACACCCGTGCCCAACCATACTTTAACGACCCTCAGGTGTATGACGTGCCAGATATGTCGGAGAATGGAAATGAGAAACATGAAAAGATGCAAGAGAATTTTGATACCCTTGAGAAAAGGTTAAGAGCAATTGAAGGTGACCAGATCTTCGGGGCTGCTGCTAGAGAGATATGTCTGGTGTCCGGACTAGTAATTCCTCCAAAGTTCAAGATACCCACTTTTGAGATGTACGAGGGCGCAACATGTCCTAAGAACCATCTCTTGATGTACTATCAAAGAATGACTGCGCAAGTGGACAATGACAAATTAATGATCCATTACTTCCAAGATAGTCTGAAGGGAATCTCCTCCAAGTGGTATTTAACGTTAGATCAGTCGAAGATCCGCAGTTTTCAAGACCTGACAGATGCTTTCATCCAGCAGTACAAATACAATATGGACCTTGCTCCCGATAGGAGGCAGCTGTTGAGTATGTCACAGAAAGATTCCGAATCATTTAAAGAATATGCTCAAAGGTGGAGAGGGACCGCTTCTCAGGTAGATCCCTCGTTGTCTGAAAAGAAGTTAGCTAATTGGTTTGTTGACACGGTGCGACCAGAATTCTTTGAGAGAATGATGGGAAGCGTAACTGCTAGCTTCTCTGACCTTGTAGTTGTGGGAATCAAGGTCAAACTTGGACTGAAAAATGGAAAGATGAGTGGTGCATCTAGCAGTTCCAGTAATGGTAGTGGAAACAATGTCAAGAAATTTACCAGCAATTTCCACAAGAAGAAAGAGGGCGAGACAAATGCAATAATGACGAGTCAAAGAAGGAATCAGTTGTGGCAGACGCCTCCACCTGTGGCTCAACACCAGTATGTCTACCCACCGCAGTATATTCAACATCCTTATGTGGCGGCAGTTCAACCGTCATATAATCCACAAGTCCCAATGTATCGGCCAACTCAAGCAGTATTGATGTACCAGGAAGCAGCTCCAGTGATCCCAGCTTATCAACCAATGCTTAACAATCTAGGCTATCAACGAGTGCCCAATGCTTCAGCCTACCAGCAGAGGACTCCAGCCCCTCATCCGATTTCCAACTTTCAGAATAGAAGACCAGGAGGAAGACCTCCCCATCCTCGGATCCCTATGACCTATACTGAATTGTATCCCTCACTACTGAAGAAAGGCTTGGTTACTCCAAGGCCTTTGGGTCCTCCACCAGATCCGCTTCCACCAGGTTACAACTCAAGCGCCCACTGTTTGTTCCACGAAGGTGCTTCGGGGCACGATTTGGAAAATTGTATTGCTTTGAGGTATGTTGTGAAGGATTTAATGGACAAAAACATTTTGTCATTTGGAGATACTAGTCCGAATGTTAAAAATAATCCTTTACCTAAGCATGGGTCCATAAATGCTATTGTTGACGAGTCTGACGAAGATTTGATTTTCAACGCCACAGAGATCAAAACCCCGCTTAGAGACTTCCATGCGAAGTTAGTAGAGGTGGGTATGCTGAAGAACTTTCATAAGAATTGTGAAGCTTGTGCGAATAATCCGAAGGGATGTGAACTGGTTTTGAGAGATGTTCAAAGTTTGATTAATCTGGGTGTTTTACAAGTAAGCGGTCGCGTGAAGAGGAATGAAGTGGCAATGATTGAATCCATTTTCAACTTGCCGGAATCTGATTCTACCTTGGTGTCAATGTTCAACATGCATGAGTCCTCAAGAGTTCAACCCATCTTTAATATACCAGAACTTGTGGTGCCCATTTTCAATATACCTGAACCAAGGTTTGAGAAAAGGAGTTACCCTTTCCTTTATGAAGATACCAAAGCAGTTCAGTGGAAGTATGATACAGGGAGAGTTCATCAGACGTTTGAACAAGATAGTCAGAAAGAGGGTTCAAAAGTGGCAAGTGCTGACATAGCAGGTGCAAGTCGTTTAACTCGCAGTGGTCGTGTTTATACTCAGCAAGTCAATACAGTCCCACCTAAAGAAGTCATTCCCGCTGTTGTCAACCAGGATAAAGGGGTGGTCTTGGAAGAAAAGGATGCAGAATTTCTCAGAATCATTAAGAAGAGTGATTATAAGGTTGTTGATCAACTACATCAAACACCTTCCAAAATATCTATCTTATCACTTCTTATGCATTCACCGGCCCATCGGGGTACTCTCCAGAAATTACTAGCCCAAGCTCATCTTACGCATGATATAACTGTGAATCAGTTTGATGGAGTCATTGCCAATATCACTGCATGTAACAATCTCAGCTTCAGTATGGAGGATCTTCCAAAGGATGGCTTGGACCATAATTGTGCTCTTCACATATCTGTAAAATGTCAGGAGGATACTTTAGCAAGAGTTCTTGTAGATACAGGATCTTCATTAAATGTTTTGCCAAAAAGAACGCTTGCTAAGTTATCTTATCAAGGGGCAGAGATGAGGCCCAGTGCGCTGATTGTAAAAGCTTTTGATGGGTCAAAGAGGACTGTTATCAGGGAAGTAGACTTACCAATCTTGATTGGGCCACAGGTCTTCAAAATCACTTTCCAGGTTATGGACACTAACCCTAATTACAGTTGTTTGCTGGGAAGACCTTGGATCCATGCCGCTGGGGCAGTCACCTCTACCTTACACCAGAAGATGAAGTTTGTAGTCGATAACAAGCTAGTAACTGTGTCTGGTGAAGAAGATCTCATGGTCAGCAACCTTTCTTCCTTTAGTTATATTGAGGCTGATGAAGATGCTTTGGAAACTGCTTTCTAAGCTATTGAGATAGCCAATGTAGTCCTTATGGAGGTAGAAGAGCCAAAGGGGAAAGTGTCGCTCCCCGGATTTCCATCCTGGTACAAACGCGAAAGTGGCACGGAAAAAGAATAGAGTCGCCAGCCAGGCATTTTTTATCCCTGAAGAAAGGGAATGGTAATGCTGCACAAACCAGAAGAAAGAAAGAGGAAGGACACAGTTCCTGCAAACCAAAGAGACTGAGTTCGGGAGTTGGTTACGACCTGGGAAGGTATTAGCACCCAGATCGTCCGCCGTACCCGACGGGATCCACGCTTGCAAAGGAAACTGTTTCAAAGGGTGAGGGTATGAAAACTGCAGCAAAAGAAAAGAAAATGGAAAGAAACTGGAACTGGAAAAGAACTGAAATAAGAAACAAAGAGAAAAATGTAGGGAAGATAAAGATTGTGCTCGAACGGGCCCTACCCCGCTGCCTACGTACCTCATCAGGACAATGAGGATCAGAGACGCCGTAGTTCCCCTAACTAGGGGTAACAAAGGAAAATTGCTTGTGAATTAAAGGCTTGAACTGCCTATGCCATTGCTCAGGTGTTGCAGACTCGGACGACGAGTGCGTAACCGTCTTGCAAAGTGACAAGTAGGAGCAAGTTCGCGTACGGAGCGAATGAGATGAGAAAAGAATTCCCGAAGGAAAGATGCTTATTGTTTGTTTGGTGTTTTTTTTTAGAAGCTTTAATGAGTGAAAGTTTGCATAGGTAAGTGTACCTAAGTCTTACTCAATGGGATGTGTACATCTCCCATCATCCCGAAATGGAATGCGCAAGAGGCACACCTATCTATGGAGGAAATCCCCAAAGCTAGTCCCACAAGTGAAGGCTTAAGCACATTGGCCTATTACCATTATTAAGTGTTTTTGTGGTTTTTTGTTGAGAAGTGTTTTTTAGCTTTCCTTTGTGAGGTACTCATGCTAAGACCTATCCACCACGAGTGATGACTCAGACCTTGCCGCGAAACGGAACGCGTGCAAGCATCTCATAGCAAAGTCTCATGTCACATGGAAGTACTCAACCTTTATTAAGTGGATTAGAATTGAGTTTGAAGATGGGAAGAGAGGGAACACAAAAGGATCATAAAGGTAAAAGCTAACGGGAAACTAAAATGATCCTAAGTGTTAACATGCATGGATGTCCTAAGTTAGTGAGGCTCACTATCCTAATGAAGGAGAAGAAAAGAAGAAGATGAAAGGAGAAACACCATGGTGGCCTAAGCACACCTCAAGTAAGAACGAAAAGAAGAAGATGAGCAAGAAGAAATAAGATGAACATGGAATAAGATAAGAAGAAGAGAATGCAATATGGAGATGAATAAGAATGAAGAGATGAGAATGAAGATGAATAAGAATGAAGAGATGAAAATGCGAAATGGAGATAAGATGAATAATGAATAAGATAAGGAGATGAAAATGCGAAATGGAGATAAGATGAATAATGAATAAGATAAGGAGATGAGAATGCGAAATGGAGATAAGATGAATAATGCACAAACAGAGCCTACACCAGTAGGACTTCCAGATGCAGCAGTATGCAATAAGGAAAATCAGGCCTCAGTGTTACCTAACGGAGAAGGTCCGTCGCCTCTTCAGTATGCGCAAAAGAAATCCAGAAACATCCAACCAAAGCAGAACAAGAATCGGTTCGTGCAATGTCAAGGTCTAAGTGCAGTTTGTATCTAGAGGTCTCATTAGTCCACATAAGATCACGAAAATAAATAGTCACCCGGTCATCATCAAGCAACATTCGCCATAATCGAAATTGAGCAATGAATCTACAAAATATCAAACGCAAAGCTAGAACCACAATCAAATTCAATCCAAATAAAACAAAATAACCAAAGCTAATAAAATTAAATCAAATATCTAAACTAAATCCTTAATAATATATAAAAAAAATCAATCAAAAAAATTAAATGTAATTAATAAAAGAAAATATTAAAAATTAAATTAGATAACAAAAATAAAATAAAAAGAATAAGAACAAAATATGGGGTCTGGGCCATAGAAACCAAGGTGCATATAGCAGATCCAACATGGGCTTTTAAGGCCCATCAGCAAACAAAGGACAAAAGCTGGAGAGGGTGAAGTCGCTGGGCATGAGGTACGATGAGAAGACCATGAATGGGCTTAACCCAACATCCATAACAACAATCAAGCTTTCCATTTTAAAGAGTCAAAGTTAAAATAAACAAAAATAAAAATAGAAAAGTCAGAATAAAATATAAAAGAAAGGTTAAAACACAATAATAATAATAATAAAGAAGTTAAATATATATGAAAAAAAAAAGAAAACAAAAGATCAATAAAGGGATTTGTTCTGAACAACACAACACAACTTCAATTTCGTTTTCCCTTCTCAAAAGCGACGTCGGCATTGTCCATACGAGGATGAGGAAAAGAAAATCGTCACCGTTTTTCTTCACCGTCGAGCTTGTCTTCTTCTTCGCGGCTTCTCTCTGTTCATGATCTTAGTCCGATCTTGCTCATAACCTCTGTTTTGGTTTTGCGACCTTCACGGCGGATCATCGGTTCTTCCGCTCTTACTCCTCAGTGAGTTTCGATCTCGCCTCGACGAAACTCCTTTTCTAATCCTTCTGTTATGTGTTGTTGATGGTTGGAGGCGAGATTAGGGTTTATGTGTGGTTGACGATGGAACGGCGATGGTGGTGAATGGAGAGGACGGGAGTGAAGGGTGGTGCGGAAATGTTGTTGCTGCTTCTTTGAAGAAAGAGAGTCGTTGTTGATGTTGAAGAAAAAAGTTACGGAGTGGTGGAGACGAAGAAGGGTGATGTTGGGTTGAAGAAAGTTTGAGGGTCATTTTGGTGATGGTGGTGTGATGAAAAAATGTGAAAATGGTTGGTGATTGTTTATTGCGTTTTGCGGATTTGCAGGAAAAAATGAGAGAGTGAACGTTTTTCTGATATTGTTAGTTTTTGGGAGGTTTTTGTGTTGTTTCGATGGATGGTGTGGTGAGTGATTTTGTTTTGGTTGTTGTTGTGTTGAGGAGAATGGTTTGTGTAAGGTTGTTGTTGTTGAGGGGTTGTTGTGAGATATTGATGAAGTTTTTGGGTGGTGTGAGCAGAGTATGAAGAGTGTGTGAAAATGCGTTTTCTCTGTGTATGTGAGAATTTGCAGAAAGTTGTTGAAGGTTAGGAAAGGTGTGTAGGGCCTGCAGGATCATGAGGAAATGTGAGTGGAGTTGCGTAATCGTTTTTTGCCTGTTGCCGCTAGGTATTTTCGAATCTTTTGTCCGTGTTTTTTTAGATAAGTTGTAAGGCTCTTGTGTACGTGAATCATTGTGGGGCCATCTCAAAGAATTACTTGGTGAACGTTGCAATACCCTATGTGGGCCGTAACAACTTGTAACGTCTTATTACTATTTTTTCTGTGTAAATGTAATTTATATCTTTGTGGATTTTTGTTGTAATGAGGTTTTTGAACTTTTAAATGTATGACTAAAAAAGGTAATGGATCATAAAAGGAAATTGAATATAAGATTGGAATATGGAAATGATTGAAAATTTGGAAACTTAGAAATTAATTCTGGAAAATTTTAAAAGATGAGAATGAATAATGATATTTGGATACGAACTAATTAAATGGATAAAAATGGGGTTAAAAAAATGGTAAAAGATTGAAATTAATGAAAAGTGGATATTTGTTTATGGACAAATGAATCAGTGAAAAAAATGTGAGCATAACTGGACTCTGGGGTTAGGAAAGTGAATCAGGAATTTGATGGATTAAAATGAAATGCGGATTTAATATTGGATAAGAGAATGGTTTGGTAAAATTGAACATGAATACTAATATGGACTTAAATAGAAAAATGGTTATTATGGAAGTGGTTAGAAAAAGGATTATGAGGTATAAAATTGAGAACATGGATTATGGACATGGATAAGGCTTATGGAAAATAAAATGGTAAATGATAAATGGATAAACAAATAAACCAATCCCAAACTATTCACAACACTTAAACACAACCGCTCCTGAACAACTTATAACTAAAACAACTGCCTTCCGAATCAAATCGAAATTTTGTCCTGATTATCGAACCCACACTGAGGAGAATAAATCCATAGATAACCACTCATGGACTGATGAATAGACAATATGGCCCAAAACTTCTTATGAATCAAAACTTGACAATCTGATGAATTTCGCACAACACAACTTGACTTTGAATTCTCATTTTCAGATAAATAAACCACTAACACAAGTAACTTGCACTTGAAACAAACTCCTGATAGTTTGACCAACATTAAGTCAAACATCCATCTGAATTGGATCGTGAATTGGAACCGAAACTTCTGAGATATTGAGAAAGACGAACAACCTGAGATGCTGAGAAGACGAGAATGGCATTACGACTTGATGAAGAAGAAAATCCATGGTGACGAGCCAAATGGATCGGTGAACAGTTTTCAGACTTGAAATCCTTATCAAGGAAATAAACCCTAATTCCTCAGAAGGTACGATCCCATGTCTCAGGATTATATGCAAATGATTGAATGCAAAATGCGTATGGATGCAAAACTAAAAGCTGACAAAGATAGAAGACCAGAGGGAAAATTTGGGGTGTCTACAACTGCCCCTATTCAACCAACTATTAATCTGAAAAGGATGATAGCAACGGCTATCAGACGTTCAAGATAAACTGTGATTGAATACCAAAAAGACCCCAAAATTTGCACTCTGCAAGAGAATGCAGAAATGGGAAATAAACCCAACCCAATGATGTTTCGACTGAGCTGAGAGATGAGCAGACGAGCTCCTTCCAACGAAACCAAAGGTTCTGATGAATCATGAGACGGACGAGTCTTCGAATGACCTGTGACGCCAGGTGCAGAAAGCGGACGAGCCCTTAAGAATCTTCAAAGTAACCTGAGATAGACGAATCTCCTTCACTAATACTTACGCAGATAAGTGGAATAAGACGGACGAGTCTTCTTCGGATAACCCTTACGCAGGTTCCGGAAATGCATATAAGTCCGTGGGATAGACATGCAACTAGGATAGATGTATCCTCTTCACGAATCCTTACGCAGATAAGTGGAATAAGACGGACGAGTCTTCTTCGGATAACCCTTACGCAGGTTCCGGGAATGCATATAAGTCTGTGGGATAGACATGCAACTAGGATAGATGTATCCTCTTCACGAATCCTTACGCAGATAAGTGGAATAAGATGGACGAGTCTTCTTCGGATAACCCTTACGCAGGTTCCGGGAATTGTTTTGACGTCTTGATCCCACCGTCAGGATTTTCAACCTCTTCACGAATCCTTACGCAGATAAGTGGAATAAGACGGACGAGTCTTCTTCGGATAACCCTTACGCAGGTTCCGGAAATGGTTTTGACGTTTTAATCCCACCGTCAGGATTTTCAACCTCTTCAATGCGGACGAGCATCGGAATGATCATCAAAGAAACACAGACGAGTGTCATAAGTCGACGATACGGACGAGCACCGGACGATGATCCAAGAAACACGGACGAGTGCTTCTAATAATGATATGGACGAGTATCAATCACTGGTATAGACGAATACCAGAAATCCAACACAGACGAGCATTGGAATCTTCAATAGGGAACAATCTAACACAGACGAATGTCAGAAAAGATACAGACGAGTATCAGCTTATTTCAGACGATCTTCAAAAGAGTAACAAGAACGTACGAGTGCTAAGAGATGCGGTCGAGCATCAAATAAAGATGCGAGCACGGACGAGTACTGGCGACTTTCTTGGGGATATGCCTCAAATAAAGAGGAATCGAAAATAAAATGCACGGACGAGTGCTGCAGGGATGCGGACGAGCACCAAATGAAGATGCGTGCACAGACGAGTACAGGCAACTTCGCTGGGGAAAAAACTTCAAAGACTAATAAGCACGGACGAGTGCCGAGAGCTGCGGATGGTCATCAAATAAAGATGCTAGCACGGACGAGTGCTGGGGAATACCTCAAATAAAGAGGAATCTGTTGAGGAAAAGGCACGGACGAGTGCTGAAAGAGGATGAGCATCAAATAAAGATGCGAGCACAGACGATTGCTAGTAGATATAGACTCTACTGGGGAAAGCAAACGAGCAATACCACAGAGCTAACACAGACGAGTGTTGAAAGATGCAGACGAGCAGCAATAAAGCATGATATATCACTGCTGGGGATAACTCTGCTTAGAGATAACACAGACGAGTGTTGACAAACGCAGACGAGCGGTAGACAAATGCCTGATTGGCCACCGAGAGTTACAACTCTGCAGGGGAAGATAAGTCTAGAGGTCTGACTACCCATCTCTGACTGAGGTGATATATACCTACATGTATCATCAAATGACCACCAGTATGGCAACTTTGCTGGGAAATATTTCACTGCCGGAAGTGAAGATCAGACATGAACTCTGTGGGGAAAGATCATCTTCAGACTTGGCTAGGGAAGATGCTTCGTCAAATAACTCTTGCTGGGACCCTTGCTGGAGAGAGAGAGCTCTGACAATTCTAACTCTGTGGGGAAGCAAGGCCTTCAGCTACCTATTGGGAATACTTTGCTTGGCGACAGATAACTCCGCTTGGGGATGATAATAATTCAGTTAGCCTTGAAGTTCCGCTGGGGATATCATCTGCTCTAACTCAGCTGGAGAAATGCTTCATCAATACTCTTGCTGAGGAGAGACTTTGCTGGAGAATTAGATAAGCCCAAAATATGCCCCAAGTATAGTATGACAACTGTGTTGGGAAGATATACCAATGAAAATTGGAATTTGACTGTGGAGAATACCAGATCCTCATGAGGAAAACTCTGTCTGCTGAAGGAAAATTCTCTTATGCCCGGGGAAGAAATAAACTTCCAATGCCCTGCCGGTAATAAATACCAGACATTCCTTGAGAATTAATTCGGTGCTTCAAATCTCTGTGCTTAATAGTTGCCTACTGATTATCAAGAGTACACAAGCATCCCTTTACTCTTCCAATTATGCCTCAAATTGTATCATCTATAACGAGATCGTCTCTAGAGGATTTTACAGAAGACATGGCGTCCAGAGTTGCCCCAGTGTCTTCAAACTCTCGCAGAAATTCAACAGATCCTGAGATAACTGCCCCAGATTGCGTCTTGTAATGACCTTGCTCCACATCAGAGAAAACAGAAACCATGTGGTATGAAGATGCAATGCAAATGATGCAAGATACAGACGTATGCTCATGATGCTAAGGATAATGAAACAAGGATGATTAGGCGTAAGGCCATGTTGACAGATTTTTTTTTTTTTTGTTTTTGGTTGCCAAGCAATTGGACTTTGAAGGTGAAATACCAGACGAGAACCGGTTTATTAAGGGTAGGCCAACAGACGAGAACTGATGGGCATGGAATAAATCGTCAGACGAGAACTGACTCCTTGGGTTCATTGTCAAACGAGAATTGACTCTGAAAAAGAATGACTACCAGACGAGAACTGGCGTCCAACAGGTTAAATGACAAGGTGACCAGACGAGAACTAGTTAAAAGATTCGCCTACCAGACGAGAACTGGCACTTGAAGTTGGTTTTTCCAGACGAGAACTGGACTTTGAAGTGGTTTGCCAGACGAGAACTGGACTTTGAAAAGTTTTTCCAGGCGAGAACTGGCCTTTGAATTGGTTCGCCAGATGAGAACTGGACTTTGGAATGTCAAGAAGTTGGGGTTACGAGGCCTTACGGTGTCAGGAAACTCCGGGTGTACGGCCCCTGTTTGGAAGATTCAGCTTTGATCAACTGACTCTCGAATGATGTTCCTCCATCAACTGATGCTTGGGAACTGCTTTACCCTGACAAATTCCTTGGTCAATGAAATGACTGGACAACATGCCCCTGTTTCATAGGCCCACAAGATGCGCTTGATTTTGGTCATCATTGTCGAATGATCAAGTTCCCTCATGATTGCTCTTTGTAGGAACTTCCCTAGTGTCACAGACTGACTTTCAATTAAAAATGTTCATTTACAAATGGTAATTCTAATGCAGTGCACATGCAAGTTTTGAAAATTTATTTATTTTAATGCTGTGACAATGTGTGACGAATGGACGATTAGTCCAAACATAGTGTTGAGTTAGCAAATCATTAGGAGTCAGCTTACGCAACCTTGTCGTAGTATGCTTTCAGAATTGAACCTGATTCAATTAGGACTTTCAAGGGTTATAACGTGGTCTGGTTCACGGTTTTTAGAAAGAAAGATTTATGGCTCAAAGTTTATCTGTGCCCACCCATTCTCCTTGATGTTCTTCGGTCCTATGTTCAGCTAATTTGGCCTAAGCGCTCGCTTCTCAGAAGAGTTTTGTAATGGTTGAGGAACCAATGACGTTAACGTTTACGCACCCGTGAGGTTTTTGGAGTAACAGTCACCCATTCTGACTTTGTGTCTGGTCACACGACTTTGTTCTCATGGGATATTTTTTTATTATTATATATATTTTTATTACTCCCTAATTTTTGCCTGGACTGATTCTTTCTGAATGTTTTTTTTCCGATTTTGAAGTCCAGCGGGATGCCCTAACTTTTGCCTAAGTCACATGTTTTCACATTTTTTTGTTTTTTGACTTAGCGGGCTTTATTTCTCTTTTTTTTTTCCTCTTTTGACTTTTGTTGACAAATCGTGTGACACTGGTTGTCTGACTTGCTTGAAAGGGTAATGACTGCCTCATTCCTTTGTTGTTGAGGGATAACCATTATGGTTTTACGTTCCTTGACCTCTTGAGGTGTGATGAATAAAGGTAATGGGTCCTTGGATGCACACTTCTTTGGAAATTTGAACGCTCGGTCAAATTAACTGATGACTACCCTTCCCCGGGTTAAATGTGAGGGTTTTTCTGGTTAGAAAAGAAACTCCTACTTCAAGGCTCAAAGGGGTTGACGAGGGTCTATCTCCCTTATATCTCCGGTGTTTGGGAATTGAAGCAATGCCTGTACATCGTCAGCAGGTTCTACTCTGAAAGCATACCTTCAACAATTATGGGTATTCAGTCGTCATCATCCTCCCTCAAACCTGCTAAACAACAGTGAAATAGATGGGAGGTAAATGGATGCATTATTTTTTTATTTTTTTTTTGCTTTTTCAATGCAAGTAAAGAAAAATGAGCGAATGCGACATAATTAATTCAAAAGGTGCAAGATCACTACATTAACATTACCATTCAAAATAACAATGCTTAAAAGACAAGTAGCTGCTAACAGGAAAGAAACTACAAATGCAAATGATAAAAGGATACAATGACCACCAGCTCTGATGACATATTCTTGTATGAGTCACTGAAATCAGGAGACGCTTCTCCGTAGTCTTTGAACTCAATTAGGCAAGAGGTTGACATGCACAACCAAGCTTCCTTCTGGAAAGGATATGTAGCCCTTGTCTATCAACTGTTGTACTTTGGCTTGAAAAGCTTTGCAATCTTCAGTTGAATGCCCCATTGATCCACCATGATACCCACACTGCTCATGAGGATTGTACCCTGGAGGGTACGGCTCTGGCAACGACTTAAGAAGCTTAGGAACCACCAAGGAGCTCTGAATTAGATGTGGCAATAGTTCACTGTATGCCATAGGGACTGGATGAAGAGGAGCATTCCGTCTTTCCAGATTGTTGCGAGGCCTAGGCTGGCTCTGAGGTTGATTCTGAGGTCTTCGACTATGAGCTTGCAGATTTGGACGAGGAGGAGTCCAGGGTTTCTGATATGGCGCTCTGAGCATTGCTGAATGCCCATAAGAGTAACCAGACCTAGGAACGGATGATCTCTGAGAAGATGTTGGTCCAGAATATTCGATATTTTCCATGACAGCACTGATGTCATGCCATTCTTCCCCTTGGGAGCTACCAACAGATTCATCTTCACTAGCTGGGATGTTCGGAAAGTCTTGGATCTTTCCACTTTTGAGCAGGCTCTCGATGCGTACTTCGACTATCATCAAATTAGAGAAGCTTGATGTCCCAATGCTACTCATTCTTTCCAAGTACGGACCTTGCAACGTGCCCACGAACAGGTCAACTAATTCTCTGTCTGAAAGTGGTGGTTGCACTTGGGATGCCAACTCTCTCCACCGCTGTTCATATTCTCTAAAAGATTCACCAGTCCTCTGAGATAGGCTCTGCAAGTGCACGCGACAGGGCGCCATGTCCACATTGTACTGGTACTGCTTTACGAAAGCTCTGGATAAATCATTCCAAGATCGGATACGACTGCTTTCCAAATCCATATACCAACTTAGGGATGCCCCACTTAAACTGTCCTGAAAACAGTGAATCATCAGCTTATCATTGCATGCATGAGAAGTCATTTTTCTACAGAACATCACCAAATGACGCTTCGGGCAACTGACACCAGTGTATTTCTCAAACTTTGGAGTCTTGAAATCTGGAGGAATGACAAGACCAGGCACTAAACACAGGTTTAGAGCATCAAAACCAAAGGCATCAGGATCTGCTAAGGCTTTGAGTTGCTCGTCCAACACACGAAACCTTTCAGCAGGATCAAAAGCTTGTGGATCCTTGGTTTTCACAAAAGGGATTGCCCCTTGGAAGTTCGGCATAGGGAAAGCGAAACTCTGATAATCTGTAGAATCAGAAGAAGATGAAGGTCCACCTCGGACAACAAATGGTTCAGGTACACTCTGATTCACGATCGGGGTCTGTGCGGGTTGAGCTTGAGTAAGGTTATTCACTTGTGGAAGATCCTCATCAGGAGAAATACCATATAGGGGATTGGTCATCGAGGTGAAACCAGGTGGAAACTCAACATTCTGACGGTTGCTCTCTGACATAGCTACTGACGGCTCCCAATTTGACCTTTTACCTCCTGACACTACTCAGTCAAACTTCAAACAACTTCGTCTTCCAACGGTTACCACTTGTTCAAACTGAGTACCGGGAAATCAGCTGGCTGGCCATGGACAAAAGAGGAGGGATGAGCTCTCTGGAAAAGGAAATGCAATGCAGATGCAAATGCAATATGCAATATGATGATGCAAAGATGCAAAGACATGGGATCACAGCTGGAAGCTGCCTGGAATCTGGAATACTGCCAAGAATCGAGTGTCTGTAACCACAAGATCTCTGTATAATAACCACAGATGATAACCCGAAACCGAAGATCAAGAACTTCAGGATCATAGTGACCGGATCAGAACATAAGACTACACTGGATATGAGGATATGTTGAGGTCATGGGTTCCTGCAAACCTGTAAACCCCTCCCAATCTCACGGGTGTGCTCCGAGTCAAACATCATGGACTCTCAAGGCCGAATAGCAATAATACTTTCACCATTTCCGAGACATGGCTCATGACCAAATCGGGGAATCGGTTTGGCATTATATACTACGCAGGGAGGCCACAGCTGAGTCCGGGAAAAACAAGCATCCCTTATAAGTCCCCAGCTTCAAGCGCTGAAATCGAGAAACAATAGTACATTCAGCCCGTAAGATACAGTACTAATGTCATACGACCAGATGCTTTGACTGAGTTCCTATAAGAGAACCAGACCATCCTATGCAAGTCCCCAGTGGACCCTCGGGTGCGAATGGGTTTGCCACAAAATGTGGTCTGCCACTGTCACCACTGGAGAGGGTTGTTTCCACAAAGGTTCTCAAAGATCGGTCCCCAGATGCACATAACTATCAAGGTCCTATCCCGAAGTGGAGGAAATCCCCACACAAGATATTTCCAAGACGGTCGCAATCTGGGCGTGAAACACATCGCCACTCATCATGCCACATGTGAGTACAATATGTCCACTCTAATCCTAGGGTGCACTCAAGCCGGGTACTTGGCTTATCTCTCAGAAACAGTATCACCCGAGCCCACCAAGCAGAAAACCAGTCCAGACAGCCCAGTATGATATACATGATGCGGAAAATAAATACTGAAAACTGTAAATAAAGCTGTAAATAAACAACAATAAAATACAACAAGCCACATCAAACAAACGTCACCCAAAGAAACAGCAACTCACAAGCGCTAGGAGAGACTCACAGGGGAACCAGAGATTCTGGGTTCGTTCCCCAGCAGAGTCGCCAGCTGTCGCTCCCCGGATTTCCATCCTGGTACAAACGCGAAAGTGGCGCGGAAAAAGAATAGAGTCGCCAGCCAGGCATTTTTATCCCTGAAGAAAGGGAATGGTAATGCTGCACAAACCAGAAGAAAGAAAGAGGAAGGACACAGGTCCTGCGAACCAAAGAGACTGAGTTCGGGAGTCAGTTACGACCTGGGAAGGTATTAGCACCCAGATCGTCCGCCGTACCCGACGGGATCCACGCTTGCAAAGGAAACTGTTTCAAAGGGTGAGGGTATGAAAACTGCAGCAAAAGAAAAGAAAATGGAAAGAAACTGGAACTGGAAAAGAACTGAAATAAGAAACAAAGAGAAAAATGTAGGGAAGATAAAGATTGTGCTCGAACGGGCCCTACCCCGCTGCCTACGTACCTCATCAGGACAATGAGGATCAGAGACGCCGTAGTTCCCCTAACTAGGGGTAACAAAGGAAAATTGCTTGTGAATTAAAGGCTTGAACTGCCTATGCCATTGCTCAGGTGTTGCAGACTCGGACGACGAGTGCGTAACCGTCTTGCAAAGTGACAAGTAGGAGCAAGTTCGCGTACGGAGTGAATGAGATGAGAAAAGAATTCCCGAAGGAAAGATGCTTATTGTTTGTTTGGTGTTTTTTTAGAAGATTTTATGAGTGAAAGTTTGCATAGGTAAGTGTACTTAAGTCTTACTCAATGGGATGTGTACATCTCCCATCATCCCGAAATGGAATGCGCAAGAGGCACACCTATCTATGGAGGAAATCCCCAAAGCTAGTCCCACAAGTGAAGGCTTAAGCACATTGGCATATTACCATTATTAAGTGTTTTTGTGGTTTTTTGTTGAGAAGTGTATTTTAGCTTTCCTTTGTGAGGTACTCATGCTAAGACCTATCCACCACGAGTGATGACTCAGACCTCGCCGCGAAACGGAACGCGTGCAAGCATCTCATAGCAAAGTCTCATGTCACATGGAAGTACTCAACCTTTATTAAGTGGATTAGAATTGAGTTTGAAAATGGGAAGAGAGGGAACACAAAAGGATCATAAAGGTAAAAGCTAACGGGAAACTAAAATGATCCTAAGTGTTAACATGCATGGATGTCCTAAGTTAGTGAGGCTCACTATCCTAATGAAGGAGAAGAAAAGAAGAAGATGAAAGGAGAAACACCATGGTGGCCTAAGCACACCTCAAGTAAGAACGAAAAGAAGAAGATGAGCAAGAAGAAATAAGATGAACATGGAATAAGATAAGAAGAAGAGAATGCAATATGGAGATGAATAAGAATGAAGAGATGAGAATGAAGATGAATAAGAATGAAGAGATGAAAATGCGAAATGGAGATAAGATGAATAATGAATAAGATAAGGAGATGAAAATGCGAAATGGAGATAAGATGAATAATGAATAAGATAAGGAGATGAAAATGCGAAATGGAGATAAGATGAATAATGCACAAACAGAGCCTACACCAGTAGGACTTCCAGATGCAGCAGTATGCAATAAGGAAAATCAGGCCTCAGTGTTACCTAACGGAGAAGGTCCGTCGCCTCTTCAGTATGCGCAAAAGAAATCCAGAAACATCCAACCAAAGCAGAACAAGAATCGCTTCGTGCAATGTCAAGGTCTAAGTGCAGTTTGTATCTAGAGGTCTCATTAGTCCACATAAGATCACGAAAATAAATAGTCACCCGGTCATCATCAAGCAACATTCGCCATAATCGAAATTGAGCAATGAATCTATAAAATATCAAACGCAAAGCTAGAACCACAATCAAATTCAATCCTAATAAAATAAAATAACCAAAGCTAATAAAATTAAATCAAATATCTAAACTAAATCCTTAATAATATATAAAAAAAATCAGTCAAAAAAATTAAATGTAATTAATAAAAGAAAATATTAAAAATTAAATTAGATAACAAAAATAAAATAAAAAGAATAAAAACAAAATATGGGGTCTGGTCCATAGAAACCAAGGTGCATATAGCAGATCCAACATGGGCTTTTAAGGCCCATCAGCAAACAAAGGACAAAAGCTGGAGAGGGTGAAGTCGCTGGGCATGAGGTGCGATGAGAAGACCATGAATGGGCTTAACCCAACATCCATAACAACAATCAAGCTTTCCATTTTAAAGAGTCAAAGTTAAAATAAACAAAAATAAAAATAGAAAAGTCAGAATAAAATATAAAAGAAAGGTTAAAACACAATAATAATAATAATAAAGAAGTTAAATATATATGAAAAAAAAGAAAGAAAACAAAAGATCAATAAAGGGATTTGTTATGAACAACACAACACAACTTCAATTTCGTTTTCCCTTCTCAAGAGCGCCGTCGGCATTGTCCATACGAGGATGAGGAAAAGAAAATCGTCGCCGTTTTTCTTCACCGTCGAGCTTGTCTTCTTCTTCACGGCTTCTCTCTGTTCATGATCTTAGTCCGATCTTGCTCACAACCTCTGTTTTGGTTTTGCGACCTTCACGGCGGATCATCGGTTCTTCCGCTCTTACTCCTCAGTGAGTTTCGATCTCGCCTCGATGAAACTCCTTTTCTAATCCTTCTGTTATGTGTTGTTGATGGTTGGAGGCGAGATTAGGGTTTATGTGTGGTTGACGATGGAACGGCGATGGTGGTGAATGGAGAGGACGGGAGTGAAGGGTGGTGCGGCAATGTTGTTGCTGCTTCTTTGAAGAAAGAGAGTCGTTGTTGATGTTGAAGAAAAAAGTTACGGAGTGGTGGAGACGAAGAAGGGTGATGTTGGGTTGAAGAAAGTTTGAGGGTCATTTTGGTGATGGTGGTGTGATGAAAAAATGTGAAAATGGTTGGTGATTGTTTATTGCGTTTTGCGGATTTGCAGGAAAAAATGAGAGAGTGAACGTTTTTCTGATATTGTTAGTTTTTGGGAGGTTTTTGTGTTGTTTCGATGGATGGTGTGGTGAGTGATTTTGTTTTGGTTGTTGCTGTGTTGAGGAGAATGGTTTGTGTAAGGTTGTTGTTGTTGAGGGGTTGCTGTGAGATATTGATGAAGTTTTTTGGTGGTGTGAGCAGAGTATGAAGAGTGTGTGAAAATGCGTTTTCTCTGTGTATGTGAGAATTTGCAGAAAGTTGTTGAAGGTTAGGAAAGGTGTGTAGGGCCTGCAGGATCATGAGGAAATGTGAGTGGAGTTGCGTAATCGTTTTTTGCCTGTTGCTGCTGGGTATTTTCGAATATTTTGTCCGTGTTTTTTCAGATAAGTTGTGAGGCTCTTGTGTACGTGAATCATTGTGGGGCCATCTGTCGCTCCCACCAAATGAAGCCGGGTCAAATAGGGTACAGACGCGAACGGTCGGCGAAAGGAGGGTGTGAGAACACACAAGAGTGAACTCACATGGAATGAAAAGAGTCGCCAGCTAGGCATTTTTATCCCGGAGGAAAGGCAATGCTGCATAGACCTAGAAAGATATGGATAAGACGGTTGCGAACCAGAGAGACTGAGAAAGGGGGTTGGTTACAACCTGGGAAGGTATTAGCACCCAGATTGTCCGTCGTACTCGACGGGATCCACGCTTAAAAGATTTTTGTTTTAAAGGGGTAGTGTCAGTGCAATTTGTGTGTAAAAGGACTGGAAAAGGATGTACAGGTGTCAGTGTGAGAGAAGTGAAGTGTATAAATATACAGTGTCAGTGTGAGAACAAGAATAAAATGCTCAAGATCATGAGGCTAAAAGGATAATGCTGGAAAGAGGGGGAATATACAGAGACTTTTTGTTCGATAACTGTTAAGTTATGCCTACGTATCCTCTTGTGCAATGAGGAAGTCAGAACACCGTAGTTCGACCCAAAGAGACTGAAAGATAAATTGACTTGTGAACTGCTTACTTGTCTATGCTCAAGTGTATGACCTGTCTGGCTCAGGTGCAGACTGTCTTGCATTAGACGGAAGAAGCAAGTTCTCGCTTATGAGTGAATGAGATGAGAAAAGAATCCCGGAGGAGACGATTATTGTTTGTTTTCGTATTTTCAGTCTTTTATTGCTCTTGAAAGTTTGTCATAAGTTAATGAGCTTAAGCCTAAACCAATGGGTTAGTAAACTCATCACATCTTCCCTCTGATTAGGGGTAATGAGAATACCTTAAGTGTGAAGTCAGCATCTCACACTTAATTACCATGATGTAGGATTAAGATCATTAACCTACTTGTGATTATTTAGATGTTTTTGGTGTTTTTGTTTAGTGTTGAGTAATGAGATTAAGCCATAATCAGGGATTAAACAGACTCATTACACCATCCTAATAGAAGGATAATAGATGAGAATGTTTAAGCTGAGGAAAGCTCCTCAACTTAATCCATGATTAGGGATTAAACTCATGACAAAACATGCCTTTGATTAAGTGGATTTTATTTAATGATATGATGATAAAGTGATTTTTAGGGATTGTAAGACAACTTGAGGGGGACTTGTCCATTAACACTAGGGTTAGTCCTTCTTAACCAGTTAAGGAAGAATTAGATCCCTAATGCAAGGCCCAAGTTACAAGTTTGATGTCTTGATGATTATTAGGTGGATTTATTAAAGGAGTTAAACACATTAAGGGTTTAACACTTAGGATTAAAGTTATACACTCCATCCTAATAGAAGGATGCAGGCATAAGCTTAATCACAAAGCCTTAAAGCCTTTAGGGTTTAGTCCCTGATTATGAGGTGAGAAGAGAAGACTCAATGAGACACAAAGGTAAAATCTAAATGGGGAAATAATCAAAACCCTAATCATTGTCATGCTTGGTTATTCCTAAGGTTTGTGAAGTTTACAAGAGAAGTCTTCAATGGAACCACCAGGAAGCAGATGAATGGAGCAAGGAGAAGCAAAGTAACTTGCTTCATTTAAGAAGACAAGTCACTTGAAGAAAGAAAGCAAGAAGAAGAAGAATGAGCAATCTCAATCTCAAACACAAGATAAAATGCAGCAATGATGCATAAGAGAGATGAAAAGAAGTTGTGAGAAGTGAAGGCAAATTCACTTCTCAAAGTTGCTTACCACCTGAAAAGTTAGTGAGAGAAATGCAATGCAATGCAAAATGAAATGAAATGGCATGGTGTAAATCAAAACCAGGAGCACATACATGATGTTAATGATGCTATGGGATGATGTAAACATGAATCAAGGCATGGGGATGATCATACAAACTTATGGATGCAAATGAAGCAAGTTAAGAACCATGATCATACATGAAAAGTTATGAAGTGCAAATGGCATACAACATGGAAAATGCAAGGTGCAATGATCAAACATGCTTTCAATATGTCTTAAGATGTCAAATGAATTAAATGGATGCACAAAATGCTATGGCAAGTCAAGGTATGAATGCAAATGCAAGATGGATGCATATGGAAGCCCAAATTAGGGTTTATGGACAATGCAACAAACAAAAACCAAAATCAGAAGCAAACATCAAGATAAAAAATTGAAAATGCATTCCAAAGAACCCTAACCCTACACAAACTCACTGCCCAAAGGAGAGGTTCCAACTCTTAACCTAATTAGAGTTATGAATTTCCTAAAATTTCTAGGGTTTTTGGGTACCTTAACAAGAAAAATGTCAAACAAATTGAAAATGAAAGATCAAATCATGCCAATTTAATCTCACAAACTAAATGCTAAACAAAATGCAATGCAAAAAGAATCAAAGTCCAACTCTCAATGGTTAGGCAGAAATGATTTTTTGAAGTTTGGATCAAAATAATGCCTTTAAATGATTTTAATTCCATGAAAAATTCTCAAAAGACATCAAGATCAAAAAAGAAATTTGGTTTGAGGGTTGGACAAAGTTTCTAAATGATTATGAAGGTTTCATGAATTTTTTGGTGATTTTTAAATACCTAAAAGTATTTTTAATTAATTAATTCTCATTAATTAATTAAAAATAAACTTTTAAATGATTTAAAAATATTTTTTAATACAAAAAATAAAAATAAAAAATTTTTTCGTTTCTGAAAATTAATAAAAGTTTATACAAAATTTTTCAGGATTTTTAAAATTGTTTTACTATTTTTAAATAAATGTAGAAAACAAATGAATTAATTGGAAAAAATAAAATGAATTAAACTGAAAATGGAAAAAGTCAGCGCATCCAAGGGTCAAGGTTTGAATTCACACGCGCGGGAAGAGACTTGGCGCCACATCCAAGGGCTGACATTCAAATTCACTAATTAACTGATTAAGCCCTAATCTTGCCCTAATCACTCTCAGGCGACCGGAACACTGTTCCGGTCGTCTTCTCCGGCTATCTCATCTTTCAATCTCTCTCAATATGCCATGAAAACGTGCCAAACTCTCCAGAATCAATCATTAATCAACCCTAAACCTAAACCCCACCCCAAAATCCATTCATTTCCACTGAATCATGAGACACGAATCAAAACGGAAAACAAAACAAAAATTTCAGAAATCAAATACATCCTACACACGCAACCATTTTCAATGATTCAAAGCTTAAAATGATCAGCACATCACATAGAATCAGTTTGTAACTCAAAACACAAGTTCTGGAAAAATATTTTTGGATGATACCTGAGATGGAGCTTTCGATTCCAGAGCTTTCGGGCTGTTTCTTTGGCTCAAATCTACTCCACTGATCCTCCTAAGAAGCTTGCAAGGTTTGTTTGAAGTTTGCAATGGCTGGTTTGAGAGTTTGCTTGAGTTCTGTTTAATGGCAGGTGGTGATCGTGTTTTTGATTCAATGGCTTTCAGGCTGTTTTAAGGGTTGGTTTGTGTTCAATGAAGCATGGTGAGATTGTTTGTGAAGTTGGTTTGAGTGTTTGAAGCTTGTGCTGAGAGTTTCGAAGACTCTTGCAAAATGGAAGGGAAAGTGAGAATGCTGTGCTATGGGGTGTTTCAGGCTTGTGTCTTTGTTGCTTTGGCTTGCTTTTTGCTTGTATAGATAACTGTGATTGGTCAGAAGAAGTGATGTGTGCTTTATTGATTGGTATGGGCCTTTTTGCCAAAATGTCAAAGTTGGTGTAAGAGAAGTATGGGCTACTTTCTAGGCAAGGACAAAGGGTGTGTCCTGCGCAGCATGATGTGGGGAAAGGCCTAGGATGGTTCAGCAAGCTAGCAAGCAAGTGGATGATAAACTATGATGAGTTTTGCAACTTGCCTTGCTTTTGATTCTTATGAAAAAATCTTGATCCATAGGCCACAAAAATGAATGATCCCTTGGCCCATTCTGATTTTTAGGTCTTGCATGATCATGTTGTGAAGTTTAGAAATGCATTTGATGACTAAATTTGCCTTGAGAAGTGAATTTGCAACTTTGCCTCTTTGGTGGAAACTTTGAAATTTTGTGATTTTTGCCAACTTTGACAAACCATAACTTTTGATCCAAAATGAATTAGGTCATGTTTTTGTACTTTTTGAAAAGGGAATGATCCATTCTACAACTTTCATGACCAAAGTTTTTCCATTTGAAGCTTTTTTGAATCAAAAAGTAAGGGTTGAAAAAGTTGCCTAAAATGACAATTTCATTAAAAGTCAAACTTGCCCAAAAAGTCAACTTTGCAAAAGACTTGAAATTCTTCAATTTTGTGAACTTCTAACATCTTCCATGATCAAATAAAGATCATATACAATCAAAATGATGAAGAACACCCCTTGGTTGGGTCATTGGGGGCCTCAGATGCCCTGATTTTGCACTGACTTGCTTGAAAAGTCAACTCTTGATCAGATGACTTCCCCATGGAATTTCTTCATGAAAATTGATATGCATACTCCCTATACCATATAGAGACCAATAGAAACAAGAATGACCAAAAAATTGGAGTTATGGCCTCTGAAACCAAAACCCTAATTTTAGGTCATCTGTGCAGTCAAACCTGGCTCTGCCTTCATACCATTCTTAGTTCTTGTGATTTTTTGACATTCTTGACTTTGAGAGGATGTAATATGATACTTGAACACACATGGACCCCTTTGAAGTGATTGATGGCCTTTGGAGTGGCTCAAGAAGCTCTTGGATTGCTCATATCACAAACCCTAGATGCAGATGACTTTGAACCAATGCAGTGAACCAAAAATGTGGTATGAGATGCTATGATTGAGTTTATGTATATGAAATGATCACAAGCCCTGGTGTGAATGGGTGAGGGAAAATTTGGGGTGTTTACACCATCTCAAAGAATTACTTGGTGAACGTTGCAATACCCTATGTGGGCCGTAACAACTTGTAACGTCTTATTACTATTTTTTCTGTGTAAATGTAATTTATATCTTTGTGGATTTTTGTTGCAATGAGGTTTTTGAACTTGTAAATGTATGACTAAAAAAGGTAATGGATCATAAAAGGAAATTGAATATAAGATTGGAATATGGAAATGATTGAAAATTTGGAAACTTAGAAATTAATTCTGGAAAATTTTAAAAGATGAGAATGAATAATGGTATTTGGATACGAACTAATTAAATGGATAAAAATGGGGTTAAAAAAATGGTAAAATATTGAAATTAATGAAAAGTGGATATTTGTTTATGGACAAATGAATCAGTGAAAAAAATGCGAGCAGAACTGGACTCTGGGGTTAGGAAAGTGAATCAGGAATTTGATGGATTAAAATGAAATGCGGATTTAATATTGGATAAGAGAATGGTTTGGTAAAATTGAACATGAATACTAATATGGACTTAAATAGAAAAATGGTTATTATGGAAGTGGTTAGAAAAAGAATTATGAGGTACAAATTTGAGAACATGGATTATGGACATGGATAAGGCTTATGGAAAATAAAATGGTAAATGATAAATGGATAAACAAATAAACCAATCCCAAACTATTCACAGCACTTAAACACAACCGCTCCTGAACAACTTATAACTAAAACAACTGCCTTCCGAATCAAATCGAAATTTTGTCCTGATTATCGAACCCACACTGAGGAGAATAAATCCATAGATAACCACTCATGGACTGATGAATAGACAATATGGCCCAAAACTTCTTATGAATCAAAACTTGACAATCTGATGAATTTCGCACAACACAACTTGACTTTGAATTCTCATTTTCAGATAAATAAACCACTAACACACGTAACTTGCACTTGAAACAAACTCCTGATAGTTTGACCAACATTAAGTCAAACATCCATCTGAATTGGATCGTGAATTGGAACCGAAACTTCTGAGATATTGAGAAAGAGGAACAACCTGAGATGCTGAGAAGACGAGAATAGCATTACGACTTGATGAAGAAGAAAATCCATGGTGACGAGCCAAATGGATCGGTGAACAGTTTTCAGACTTGAAATCCTTATCAGGGAAATAAACCCTAATTCCTCAGAAGGTACGATCCCATGTCTCAGGATTATATGCAAATGATTGAATGCAAAATGCGTATGGATGCAAAACGAAAAGCTGACAAAGATAGAAGACCAGAGGGAAAATTTGGGGTGTCTACAAAAAGGCATTCCATCTTTTGCATCATCGAAAAGTACTATTTCCACAATTGAAGAAGGAAGCTTTGAAGGTTGGGGTGATGTCATTGAAGTCAAACAGAAGCTAGATCGCTACGAGTTGGGTTACAAACCAACTCATGTGAAGGAAGGAGCGTCAACCTCCATCAAAGGACGTCCAAAGACCATTCAAGAGGTGTTTTCCAGTGCCGGCTATCAGATCAATGCAATTAATGGGGATGCTGAAGATGAAGACGTGGATCATTTGGTTTATCAGTGTGAAGCAGCTTTGGGCAATTGGGAGGCAGTTGAGATCCCAGAATTTTTTCCATTGTCAAAGTAATTTATTGTTTTCTTTAAGTGTTTTCAAAGTTCCCTAGCTCTGCCCAAGGCTATGGGATCATTTTGTAGGGCCCCTTCTCATTTTCAAGTTATTCAATCAATGAAGGCATTTTGTTAAATTCTTACTTTGTTTTTATTTACTGTTTTTCTCTTTTCACTTTTAAAAGAAAATGGCAATCTTTCAAAGCTAATAAAAAGTTTTCTTGCATCCCTCTATTTTCACTTTTAATAAAAGCAAATCATTCCCATATGCAGAACAAATGAAAACCCTGTTGAATCCAATGACTCTATATTCTCTCTTAACTTCGATTCGCCCATCTCCCAAGCGGAAGATGAAAGTGAGGAAGATTGTGACATTCCTGAAGAACTGGCAAGATTAGTTGAGTATGAGCACACAGATCTTCAGCCACATAAGGAGCAGGTAAAGACCATCAACCTTGGCACCGATGAAGACAAGAAGGAAGTCAAGATTGGTACAACACTTGGGGCAGACATCCGAGAAAGATTGGTCAAGCTTCTCAAAGAGTATGTGGATGTGTTTGCATGGTCGTATCAGGATATGCCCGGTTTGGACACAAACATAGTTGTTCATAAGTTGCCGCTTCGACCATATTGTCCTCCAGTAAAGCAAAAGCTCTGAAGAACAAGACCAGACATGGCTCTGAAGGTTCGAGAGGAGGTCAAAAGACAGTTTGATGCTGGATTCCTCGCAGTTGCAAAGTACCCTGAGTGGGTAGCTAACATCGTGCCAGTCCCCAAGAAGGATGGCAAGGTTAGGATGTGTGTGGACTATAGAGATTTGAACAAAGCCAGTCCTAAGGACGATTTCCCTCTTCCGCACATTGATACTTTGGTTGACAACACTGCTAAGTTTGCTGTTTTCTCCTTCATGGACGGATTTTCAGGATATAACCAGATCAAGATGGATCCTGATGATATGGAAAAGACCACTTTTATCACACCATGGGGCACATATTGTTACAAAGTTATGCCATTCGGTCTGAGAAATGCAGGAGCCACCTATCAAAGGGCAATGGTCACCCTTTTCCATGATATGATGCATAAGGAAATAGAAGTTTATGTGGATGATATGATTGCCAAATCACAGAGTGAGGAGGATCATTTGAATCATCTCCTGAAGTTATTTGAGCGTCTCAGAAAGTTCCAACTGCGTCTGAATCCAGCTAAGTGTACCTTTGGTGTCCGATCAGGAAAATTACTTGGTTTTATTGTCAGTCAGCAAGGAATTGAAGTAGATCCGGATAAGGTAAAAGCAATTCAAGAGATGCTAGCTCCAAAAACAGAAAAGCAAGTCAGAGGCTTCCTTGGAAGATTGAACTACATTTCCAGATTCATCTCTAACATGACTGCAACATGTGAGCCTTTATTCAGGTTGCTTCGAAAGAATCAAGCAATTGAGTGGAGTCCCGATTGTCAAATGGCTTTTGAGAAGATTAAGGTTTATCTACAGGAACCTCCTATCTTAATCCCACCTACTCCAGGGAAGCCTCTCTTCATGTACTTGACTGTACTTAAGGGATCTATGGGTTGCGTATTAGGCCAACAAGACGAAACTGGTCGTAAGGAACATGCCATTTATTACTTAAGCAAGAAGTTTACAGATTGTGAAAGCAGATATTCGCTTTTAGAGAAGACTTGTTGTGCTTTGGCATGGGCGGCCAGACGTCTCAGGCAGTATATGATTTGTCACACTACTTTGTTGATCTCGAAAATGGATCCAGTAAAGTACATTTTCGAGAAACCTACCTTGACAGGAAGGCTTGCCCGTTGGCACATGTTGTTATCCGAATATGACATCCAGTATGTAACCCAAAAGTCTATCAAGGGCAGTGTTTTGTCTGATTACCTTGCTGATCAACCTGTTGAAGATTATGAACCTTTGAAATTCGATTTCCCGGACGAGGACATTATGTTGATAAAGGACTGTGAAGTTCCAGGTCCAGATGAAGGTCCCGAGACAGGTTCTCGTTGGAAGATGATGTTTGATGGTTCCTCTAATTACATGGGGCATGGTGTGGGAGTTGTTTTGATGAATCCTGATGGTGGATATACTACATTCACGACCAGATTATGTTTTGAATGTACAAACAACATTGCAGAGTACGAAGCATGTATTTTGGGTATTGAAGCTGCAATTGATACCAGAATCAAGATCCTTGAAGTATATGGAGACTCAGCTTTAGTAATCTACCAAGTCAAAGGTGAATGGGAGACCCGTGATGAGAAGTTGATCCCTTACCGTGCCCACATTGTGGAATTAATTAAATACTTTGATGAAGTCACTTTCCATCATGTTCCAAGGGCAGAGAATCAAATTGCAGACACTTTGGCTATGTTGGCCTCTATGTTTCAAGTCAGATTTCTTAATGAAGCTCCACTCATTACAATCGAGCGAAAAACTACACCAGCCTACTGTTTCTGGTCGAAGAAGAAACTGATGAGAAACCTTGGTTCTATGACATCAAGAACTACTTGCAAAATCAGGTATACCCATCGAACGTAACAACTTTAGACAAGAAGACTCTGAGAAGATTGGCGTCCAAGTTCTTCCTCAACAACAATGTGCTTTACAAGAGAAATCACGATATGGTTCTGCTCAGATGTGTGGACAAGTGCGAGGCAGACTTTTTGATTAGGGAAATCCATGAAGGATCATTTGGAACACATGCCAATGGACATGCCATGTCCAGGAAGATTTTGAGAGCTGGTTATTTCTGGTTGACCATGGAATCAGATTGTTTCAAGTATGCTAGGAAGTGTCATAAATGCCAGATTTATGCTGACAAGGTGCACGTATCTCCGACCCTCTTGAATGTTCTGTCATCGCCTTGGCCTTTCTCAATGTGGGGCATTGACGTGATAGGGGCAATTGAACCTAAAGCTTATAATGGTCATCAGTTTATCTTGGTTGCAATCGATTACTTCACTAAATGGGTAGAAGCAGCTTCCTATGCCAATGTGACAAAGCAAGTGGTCGCCCGTTTCATCAAGAACCAAATTATCTGCCGCTATGGGATCCCAAGCCGAATCATTATAGATAATGGGACCAATTTGAACAACAAGACAATGGAAGAGTTGTGTGAGACATTCAAGATTGAACATCATAACTCTTCTCCGTATCGTCCGAAGATGAACGGAGCTGTTAAAGCTGCAAACAAGAACATCAAGAAGATTCTGCAAAAGATGGTGAAGACTTACAAAGAATGGCATGAGATGTTACCGTATGCTTTACACGGATACAGGACATCAGTTCGCACTTCAACAGGGGCAACCCCTTTCTCTTTGGTGTATGGGATGGATGTAGTTCTCCCTATCGAAGTAGAGATACCATCTTTGAGGATCTTGATGGAAACCAAACTGGAAGAAGCTGAGTGGGTCCAGAACAGATATGACCAACTGAACCTCATTGATGAGAAGAGAATGACCGCCATGTGCCATGGCCAGTTGTACCAGAAGCGCATCAAGAGAGCATTTGACAAGAAGGTCTGTCTCCGAGAATTCAAAGAAGGAGACATTGTACTCAAGAAAATCTTGCCAGTCCACAAGGACACGCGTGGAAAATGGAGCCCTAACTATGAAGGCCAATATGTTGTGAAGGTGGCATTTTCCGGAGGTTCCCTAATCCTCACAACTATGGATGGTGAACAACTAAAGCACCCAGTGAATTCTGATGCAGTCAAAAAATATTATGCCTAAATGAAGCCCGCTAGGTCGAAAACCAGAAATGGCGACCTAGGCAAAAATGGGTATCCCGGTGGATCATAACCTATGAAGGAGATCCAGGCAAAAGTTAGTGATAAAAACAAAAAAAAAATAGAGCTTGCTAAGTTGAAAACCTGAAAGGGCGGCTTAGGCAAAAAAGAGCGTCCCGGTGGATTGAAAACTCGAAAGGGTGGTCCAGGCAAAAGTTAGGGACAAAGGCATTTGACTGTATCAGATGATGTTTATCATTACTGAAGATCATTACTTGAAGACTAAACCAGTCGCTCTTGTCAGAAGCAAGGTGTTGGGCGGTTTTAGTTATTAGGGATTATAGTGGTCGTTGGATTCAATGTAGACCTTTCCCCATTGCCATTTTCAAATTGTAATTTCCCATGGAGCTTTTGCTATTGGCAAGCTACCATTCTTGAATAAATACAACCTTTGCCTTTAAACTTTGTCTTTCAGTTCCTTATTTTCTTTTTTATGCAAAATGTCTTTACTGAATTACAATTTAACTCTGAAAATGACAAAAAGTTTTTAAACAATTTTTGAAAACATACTGGACAACATTCAAGTTTCTTTGACTTTAGAAAAATTAAAAGATTTTATGTCTTCTAAAAAAAACCTCTGGCTTGCAGCAACACTCCTGTGCAATTATTATTGAAATCCCCACAGAGAATTAAAAGCTGGTAGCACTCTTGGATGGATCCTTGGACCAAACATCGATTTCCAAGTTTGAAGACATCCCCCTAGCATCTTTCTTTTTGCTCGTCTGAGTATTGGCGTTGAGATCATACTCTCCCCTATTTTGTCAAAACTCTCTGTCTCCCTAGAGTCAACATTTGCATATCATGATCATTTGCATCATGTTCAATCATACGCATTTGACATAATCATCTGTCTGTCCCCAGTTGTCGCCTGTCTGACTCCAGGTCCAGATTACTGTCTTTTGTTATTTTAAAGTCTACTGTTGTTGGTACCCCGCAGTGCGCTTAACCAAGATTTTTTTTCCAGCAACACTGGTATCCCCTGCAGAGGCCCTCCTTGATGTACCTTAGTTCAACCAATATTTATGTTAAGCCCAATTATCATTGGCATAAAATCTTTAAGTTGTTTGCTTAAGATTCAAAACCGTGTAATTCAACATGTATCCGTGTTTTCCTGACAGTTTCCTAAAGTTCTTTTTTGGACTCTTGATTTAAGGAATTCCCTGAGTTTGGTCGTTTATCTCGTCGAAAAACTCCAACATTTATTCTTATTTTGCTAGCTGGTCGCTTAAAGTCGTGGGATTCATCTTTAAAATACTTCGCATTTTACTCCCAGTATCAGTTGTTTGCACAGACCCACTGCCCAAACGCTGTTTCATTTTCTTTCACGACCACCGTTGTCGATGTCTGTCATTTTATTTTCACGACCACCGTTGTCGATGTCTGTCATTTTATTTTCCCGACCACCGTTGTCGATGTCAGTCATTTTATTTTCCCGACCACCGTTGTCGATGTCAGTCATTTTATTTTCCCGACCACCGTTGTCGATGTCTGTTATTTTATTTTCCCGACCACCGTTGTCGATGTCTGTCATTCTATTTTCCCGACCACCGTTGTCGATGTCTGCCATTTTATTTACCCGACCACCGTTGTCGATGTCTTTTATTTTCCCGACCACCGTTGTCAATGTCTGTCATTTTATTTTCCTGACCGCCGTGTCGATATCTGCTATTTTGTTCTCCTGACTGCCGAGTCGATGTCATTACCTTTTTTTTCTCAATCACTGAATTGTTGTATTGGGATCCCCAGCAGCCACCTTGAACTTACTAACTCATTACTTCGGGTAGTCTGTTCATAGTGTCAGTTTTGGTCGCATTAAGCAGTTGCGTTTTACTTTGGACTATTTTCTCGCTATCCTATGGCGTCAGTCTGTCTTTAATCTTATGTCTTGGATTTTGGTTTTGTTTCCCGTCTTTTGTTATTCTAAGTGCCAGCAGTTACACTTGAACCTGTTGATCTATCACTTTGAATACACCTTGTTTATGTCTTGTCATCCCCAGCATATTGTTATCCCCAATGAGTCTTCGCCCACATTTGTGTTTCTGTGGATCACCGTTGCATTTATTTTCATCATTTCCCACACATCATATTCAGCATATTCATCAAAAAAACAAATCAGCATGCTAGGGTTCATTGCATCTCGCACATCATATCCCAAGCAAAACAAAGAGAGTCTCTCATAAATTCATAACATTGCATTTCATCTACATTCGGTCAAAATTTTATGTATTTTAATATTTAACCCTCATCTACCTCGAATGTCCAAAAAACATTGTTATTTATACATTCAGGTCCAAGATGATTAAATAGGGGCAACTGTCATACCCTAAATTTTGACTAGAATTTTTCGTTTTTTGTTCTTTTTACGCATTTTTTCCGATATGTCGAAAATCAATCATTTTGCATTTTTAAGTTAAAACATTTCTTTAACCATACTTTTTACCATTTCATGTCTTGTTTTTATTTTAAGATTTTTGTTTCAATTCTCGAATTAGAAGGCTTGTCCTTTTTTAATCATTTTAATCTATACATTAGAATTCGAGTCAATTTTAGAATTTATTTATTCCGTCTCATTTTATAATCATTTTTCTTATTTTTATTTCTAGGTAAATAATTCATGTTAAAAAATGTTAGAATTTGTTTTAATTTTATTAGATAAGTTTAGAATTTTAATGTGTAGATTTAGAAATTGTTTTAAACTTAGAATTTTCTTTTATTAATTAGTAATTTTTCTTTTAAAATTTAATTTTTAGTTTAAAGGTTAACTTTAAAATTTAGTTTGTAATTTTATTAGTCAATTTAAATTTTATTTATAATTTTTATTAATTAAGTTTTTGTTTATTTTAATTTATTATTAGCTTTCACCAAGTTTAATTTTATTTTTGAATCTAATATTTAGTTGTTTTGACAACATGTAGTTCATATATAACCAGGTTTCAAGACTTGTTTCACATAACCCTAACAACACCCTAAGGTCCCTTTCACTACACAACCTTTGACCAGACATGCTATCACTGCTACACCAAAGCATTGACCAAAAACAGTTTTGCAAGCAACACTCCAAAATCTGCTAACACACAGCTTTAAACTTTCACCAAATTAGCCCTTTCAAAAACTTGCTTTACAAAAAGCACATAAAACTTTAGCAATTTGACTTTTCACAAAAAGATGATAAGGAACAATTAAGAAAAGAAGAAAGAGGGGGGGAACAGTTTTTTTTACAATCTGAGAAACTTATCTTTTCTCAGAAAAAACTTTATTTGATATATACACAAACCATATTCTTTTTTTGAACATAAAAAAAAGGTAGGAAAGGATCGCAGAAACAAAAAATGAGAAGACAACCTTGAAATCAACCAAAAGCCAACACGGGACCTCCGGGACACCCATCATCAACCGCGGATTCAAACTGCGGAAACACCTTCAAAATCAAAACATAGTAAAAACGCAGAAACTCATCACACCACCATCTCCCGTCCTTCATACCACCCCAAGAGTGAAACGAAATCAAAACAGGAAAAGAAAAAGGTAGACGAAAAAGAATAATAAGAGTTCTGGTGCAAAGTTAACCGCAGTGTCTGAAGTTTCAAGCAATCGAAGCGGAAATCCATCACCCATGTCCCCGGTCGCCTCAGTGTCAACAAAATCCAGCCAGCCTTTGTCTCCAAATTTAGAGCAATCCCAACACCACTCGCCGCAACACAGCCGCGAATCTCTTCCTCTTCCACCAGCCCAACCACCTTTCATCGTCACTGCCGGAGAACACAAATCGCTACCACCAGCGCGACACCGCCATTCAATCACCATCTCAACCCACCCACCGACGAAAACCGACACCACCCTCAATCATCACCATCTTCAAACACCTTCCTTTACCAAAACGCAGAACCGCCATCGTTTTCGTCCTCCACGCTCCCACCATAACAACCACCGCTGACTTTCGAAACCAATAGAGAATCGAACCGGGGAGGGACATTATGTCCGGAGTTTGAGAACATAGAATGGATGTTTGAGCTCTAAATCCGTCATGGTTAAAGCTTTGTTATGCTTTCATTCAATTTAAGCTTGCGACGATCATAAGAGAAGCATGAGATCTGGGGGCAAAGTGGGAATCGCGATCTGAAGGTGAAAAGCCCTGAAACTGTGAAAGAAAAGGACGTGGTATCCTTTTTCCGGATCTGTATTATTATTTGTTTTAATCCCTTCCTTTCGTTTTATTTTTTTTCCTAGTCATTTGATTATTTGGGTCACTGCAATTTCATGTTTGGGATTTTGGGCTTTTGCTGTTAAGTCCATATATTGTTATCTGCACATCGAGAACCAACGAACATACTCCTTCAATTTCCTTTTCTTTTTATTTAATTTAATTCTTTTATTTATTTATTCCACTTATTTTGTTTACTAATTGTCAATTAGTTATCTTGGTTAGTATTTGTTGATTAAATATTTGTTTAAGATTTCAGCTAATTGTTACTTAAAGTTTTCTTTAATGTTTTTTTATTTATTTATTTAGACTTTGTTAATCATGTGATTAGAGTAGATTAGAATTTTTAATTGAATTTTATGTTTGAATTTTATTCGAATTTGTTTAATTGATTTTGGTTATAACTTTTGTTGTCTTTTATTGATTCCAAGTTAAATTTAAATCTAGTTGATGTTTTAATAAATTTCCTTATTGATTTATGCCATGAGCAACTTTGTGAGATGACGATGTTGACGTATGATTTAGACTTGATACTCGGCGTTTGCTACTTGTTGATGCTTTGATGTGCTTTGAACTTCTGACATCTTGGAGGATTTTTTTGGCACATGTTGAAGAGGCAATAGATCTTCTCCGTTAGGTACCGTTAATTTCAATTTTATCTCTCACACCTCTCATTGTCTTGACTCCATATATGTGTTTGTTTGTTTGCTCGTACCTCACCACCGATTCTAAATCCTAGATCTCTTAAAACAAAATTGCGATTTTCATCGAACTTTCAAATTAGTCAATTTGCAAAAAAAAACGAACTCTGGAGTCTAGCACTCCGCACGTTCTTGAGTGAACCACTCCTGGGCTAGCCCCACGCGACGTGGTTCATTCGTCTTTTCGTATTTAAAACACTCGATTCGTTTAATCGAATAAACAATTCATACATTCTTTCGCCTACATTTGCACACACGTAAGTCGGTCACTAATTGATCGTCGTCCGCACGACTTATCGCGCCTTATTTAAATTAACAAGGAATAGAGCCCCGGAGTCTAGCACTCTGCACGTTCTAGAACGAACTACAACTGGGCTAGCCCCACGCGTATTTGTTTCGTTCACTCTTTCGTTATTAATCACGTTAATCCAAAAAATGTCTAAAAAACAATTATTCAACTTATTTTATAAATTTAAAAACGAAAAACAGAACTCTGGAGTCTAGCACTCCGCACATTCTAAAATGGACTGCAACTGGGCTAGCCCCACGCAACGTGGTCCATCGCCTCCCGTATTTCGAAATAAATAATCGCATAAATTAACGTACGAAAACAGAACTCCGGAGTCTAGCATTCCGCACGTTCTGGATTGGACCGCAACTGGGCTAGCCCCACGCGACGTGTTTCAATCACCATTCGTATATCAAAATATCCCATTTATTTTTATAAATTAAATTACGAAAGAATAGAGCCCCGGAGTCTAGCATTCCGCACGTTCTAGAATGAATCGTTCCTGGGCTAGCCCCACGCGACGCGCTTCATTCGCATCTTTCATATCTTAAAACAACTTAAAACTCACCAATCAATTCAAATCACTTTCATAATTAATTAGCGAAAGAATAGAGCCCCGGAGTCTAGCATTCCGCACGTTCTAGAATGAATCGTTCCTGGGCTAGCCCCACGCGACGTGGTTCATTCGCCCTTTCGTTTAAAACACCTT
Organism: Lathyrus aphaca; assembly: GCA_963966055.1. Taxonomy (NCBI): domain Eukaryota; kingdom Viridiplantae; phylum Streptophyta; class Magnoliopsida; order Fabales; family Fabaceae; genus Lathyrus; species Lathyrus aphaca. The sequence goes on along the minus strand of OZ014522.1, from coordinate 134,935,982 downwards.
AACAAGAGTCAAACACTTTTCTCTAAAAACGAACATTGTTTAAATCATTCTATCTCGCAAACAAGCTAGCGCTTCAGCCTCCACCGCGAGTATAAGCCAACGCTTAGCAGTAGAATGCGTTTTAAATAATCGTTCAATTAAATTACAAAGCGTAGTTGCACGAACTACGGAGCTCTGACTTTCCCATTGCACAAGGGAATACGTAGGCACGGGGATTTTAATCCTTCGCGAGCACCCTAATAAAAAATTTAATTATTTTCTCTATTTAAATCACCCTATTAAAAAAAATCAATCTTTTTCTCTCCGTCGCAATATAAAAAAAATTAATCTTTTCTCCGTCTTAATAATAGTAATTTAAAACTTTAATAAACATATTAACAATCATTTAGAAGACAAAAACTTAAGATCAAACATTTAATCGCACAGTTTAGCTAAGAGGTTCCCGTTGAGTACAACGGACGTGAGGGGTGCTAATACCTTCCCCTTGCGTAACCGACTCCCGAACTTAGAATTTGATTTTCGTTGACCATTTCTTATTCTTCATTTAGGTTGTATCTATATCTCCCTTTTCTTTAATTAGAAAGAATATAATTAGGTGACGACTCTGTTATTTGTTTTAGGATCGTATTTTTCGAGGTACGACACCTTCCAACTAATTCACTTAATTCCTGTAAACATTAATATAATCAAATTTTCATTCTATAGTTATTCCTTTTTAGGGAAATTTTGTTGATGCTTTATTGTTGATGCTTTGGAGGTGATGGCTCTGGCGTTGCAGGGTCAATATAATCAGGTTGGCAATGAATTTTGTGCATTCAGGAAATTTCAAATGGAGGGGCTGAAAATTGCTATAGGAGATTGAGAAGATTTTTCGAGTCTCATATTATCGAAGGAGGTCGAATACTGGTGGGATAATGCACACCAAAAACTAGATCAGAAGATTTTTCGAGTCTCATATTATCGAAGGAGGCCGAATACTGGTGGGATAATGCACACCAAAAACTAGATCAGCTGAAAGTTCAGCTCAAAGTATATCAAATTCAAAAGTGAATTGCATATCAAGATCAAATAAGGTATTAGGTATCAAGAAATCTGCTAGATTTTATATACAGTAAATCTTAATGCATAAACAACATCCTCTCGTTGCATATTCGATACAAATAATCACTAAAAGAATCTTCTAATTATTAGAAACAACATCAACCTCCACCTTAGATTCATTTTTCATAATTTATTTTTCATAATCTATTTTTACTATAATTTTTCATAATTTATTTTATTCCATCCCAACTTTAAATTAGGATAAAAAAATGTAAGTTAAAAAAAACGTTTGATTATTATATAAATTTATAAAAAAAAAAAGTTAATAATAGATTTTTTGTAGGTATTATAACTTTTTTTTTTTGACAAATTCCACAGTAACAACACCCGTAAATAAAATTCCTTAGTAGTATAGTATAGTCTTTTGTAAATTGTCTTGTGAAATATATGAATCTTTTATTTCAATAATAATAATAATAATAATAATAATAATAATAATAATAATAATAATAATAATTCCAATTGAATAAATAAAAATAAAATAATTATAATTTTTTTTCAAATAATTAATCAAAAAATAAATATGCAATTTAATTATTAAATATATATTTATTAATGATCAATTATATAATAAAGGGTTAAATATGTTTTTAGTCTCTCTAAATATGTTTTTAATGATCAATTATATAATAAAGGGTTAAATATGTTTTTGGTCCCTCTAAATATCTTAAAAAATTGAGATATTTAGAGGGACCAAAAATATATTTAACCCTATAATAAATTACCGATATACAATTTTTACCAATATACAATTTCTTTCAGATTTTTATTCGTAGATTAATAATCTATTTTAGAAATTTTTGACACTTTTATTTTCTGAATTTTAGAATTTTAATTTTTGGCTCAATCTTTACGACTAATTAATCCATGAAAATCCCGGTAGCTTAATCCATGAAAACATTTTATCCCCTTGTTTTAAGACCCTATCTTTACGACTAATTAATCCATGAAAATCCCGGTAGCTTAATCCATGAAAACATTTTTTCTTGTTCTCTTTATTCAGCCCATGTATTATGACTTCTCTTAGGCTCGTAATTGGAATGATCTGATTTCTTAAGCATATGTATTTCTGGCTTCTCTTTGATCTGTTTCTGTAATATCTTCTACCTTTGATTTTAGAGTAGCAAGTGTATTTCTGGTTTCTCTTTGAACTATTTCTGTAATATCTTCTACTTTTGATTTTACAGTAGCGTTGTTGTTAGAGTAGCATTGATTTTTATCAATAGATTCCATGTTATTATGCAGAAGTGGTCTTGTTTGTTGCTCTAGAAATTGATAGATTTTTTAATGAATTTGAGTGAATCTTTATATATTCTTCATATTTTTTATGCCTATTGATCCCATAATATTGATAATGATTTCATTTTGTGTTTCTCTCAGGGTTGGGAGACAGGTGGTGAACATCCCATCATTCATGGTGAGGGTTGATTCACAGAAGCACATTGACTTTTCACTCACTAGTCCTCTTGGTGGTGGTCGTCCTGGTCGCGTGAAGCGAAAGAACCTCAAGGCTGCAGCTAAGAAGGCTTTAGGTGGTGATGGGGACGAAGAGGATGAAGATTAAACTATGAGTTTCTTTTGCTTAGATCTTTGCATCAGGCTTTTTAAATCTGTCGTAGACTTTTTAGATTATTTGTTATGCATTACTTACAACTTACCTGAGATGTGTTGTTTTTGAAGTTTTCTTTTTCTAGTATTAAGTTTTGCTCCAACACATTGGATAGTCTTTGAGATTAAATGAAGATTACTTAATGTTGTTTCTTTTAGAATATTACTTATGTTACTTTGTGTTTTATGTAAAAGTAGAAAATATATTTGTTTGTCTGTAGTTTCTAGCAGCTGATTTTTAGTAAAAAGTTGAAAGATGTTCCGGTTTACCTAATAAATTTCGATCAAGACACCAAAACCTTTTGTTTTAGATTTTTTTTAATTAGCAAAGCATGTTATAGTGTGCAGTGCCTCGTTTTCATAGCTTTCGGTGCATTCAATTGTGAAATGTTGCAAGTTACTCAGAAAAAAATCACACGACCAGGTGTTGGTGTTGAAGAGACAGAAAAAGTAAAGTCATTCACATCAGGGATGATAAAATTTGGAAAGTCCAACAATGATAAAATTTGGAAAGTCCAACAAAGCAAGTTGTTAAAATCTCGAGTTAGTTCAAAATATTGTATTATTTGTGTCTAAATTGCATCCGCACGGGTAAATTTATTAGATAGCTATAAATTATATTTAAATGGTCGTGTAAATTTTAAATTTAAATAAATTACTTAATTATAAAATAAAAGTTAATCATATAAATTTAATTGTATTAAATAACAATATAAAAAAAAATACCAATGAAAAAGAGAAAAAAATTAAAGATAAATTTTTACATTTGATAATAAGAATAATAACCCATGTATTATATTGATAGTTGACTCGTGCAATGAGATATTTTATTATGAGATTTATATTATGTGTATCTTAACTATACAATCTTAACATTTATGAAATATAATTATACAATAAATTATTTATAACATTTTAACATTATATAATTATATAATAAATTATTATTAAAGCAAATTATGTGTTCATCTTTGATAAATATTTATTTTTTAACTAAATAGTATAGAAATCAATTTTAAAATAATTGATAAAAAATAAAAAATTAAGTTTAACATTTTGAGAAACTTTTTTTTAATATATCATTTACTTACAATTTTATATTCATGTTTAAAAAAAGATACATTTTTAGCCATATTCTTTAATTAATATTTAAAATTAAAATGTATTTTTTAGATGTAAATATATAGCCATATTCTTTAATTACTATTTAAAATGTATTTTTTAGATGTGAATATATATTTTATTGACTTTTATCAGATGGATATAAAGATTTGATTATAAATGTATATATATTTAATTGGATGCATTATAACTTAATATTAATTCTTAGTAAGAGATTGAAAAAAAATTACAATATCATTTTATTAAAAGAACTAAATTTGTCATAATTGTAATCAATTGTATGACTATTTCTTTTTGAAACAAATAATATAATTTTAAAAAAATATAATTTTTACATAATTATTTGCACGTGGTTGACTTAAATTAAAAAAAAAAAGTCTTTTGTTAACTTGTATATTTTGTTCTTATATTTTTATAAATAAAAATATGTGTTCACCTAAAATGGTGATATCAAGTACAAATCAATCTTTTAATTAATTAATAAATAAATCCACCGATTCTTAAATGACATCTTTAAAATAATGATTAATTAAAGAAGAAATATCCGAACAACTACGTTGGACAGAGAAAATTGTGACATAAGTTATCACTATATGTTTAATTAACAAACTGCACGCATAAAAAATTAAAATAATATATATATATATATATATATATATATATATATATATATATATATATATATATATATATATATATATATATATATATATATATATATATATATATATATATATATATATATATATATATAAGAAATGTCTATCAGTACCAAAAAAACAAATATTTACTATGAAATATAAGAAAAATCACACACCAAAACCAAACCAACACTTGAATTCTACCAAGGCAAAAAAATATAAACAACCAAAACTACAATTCCGAACAAATTGGAAACATACAGTCCTCTAACCAAAACCGCATATAAAAAGCTATCAAGAGAGACAACAAAAAACTCATTGGAAAATGATGTCGACAATGATGTTGGTTCTAAACCACCTAAGAACGAATTCTGCATGAAACAACCACATTTATTCAATGACACATATTAATCTGCTGCAACGACTCTACACACAATACATCAGCAAGAGAAAACTTCAACTTCCATTGGAGAAACACAAAATAACTGAGGGAAACTGCACCATCAAAAATAGATTGCTTATGAAACCGCATATGTGCAATCAAGGAAAAACCCCGCCTGTGTACTAAGACGCCAACATGGAGAAACCTGAAAAACAGAAAAATTCAGGAATCAGAGTTTCACTCGAAAATGTGATGACAAGCATATAATCAGGTAATCTTAGAACCCAAACATGCCTTGGGATTTAAAGGCCACAAAGCAAAATTATTCATAGGGGTGTAAGTGGATCAGAAAAAACCAATTAAACCGATAATCCAAACCAAACCAAACCGAAATAAAACCAATTGTTTATGGTTCGGTTCTAAAACCGAACCGAACCAATGAAAACCGTTGTGATTTGGTTCGGTTCTCGATTTTTATTTTTAGGAACCGCCAAACCGATGAACCAAACCAATAGATATAATTACGCTATAAATCTTTTGTTTTACCCATCATTAAGCCTAAATTTTGTATTGGTCTAACAATTCTCCTTCTTTGTTTACATTTCCTTACTTTCAACAAAACACACATCTAGAACCAAACTCCAAAACATATAAAGTAGAAAACATAAGTAAAAAAGACGTGCTTTCACTGAATTGATGCTCTCGTTGTCTTTCGTAACTATTCTCTATTGTCGTTCTGATATGTTATGTTCGTCTTTTTTGTGTTCAAGTTCTCATTGTTAATTTTCACAATTTGTTTTTTTTTACCTTTTTTTGTTTCTTCTTTTTCAACAAAATTCCTTATAATCTTGTTACAAAAAAGTTTTTATGTGTGTTTTAGGTGTGAAACATGTCAATTGATGTGTGTTTTGTTGTGTTCTATTTGTTAAGCTTTCAAATTTCTTTACAACCTTTTGATTTCAAGTGTCAACTTTTATATTTGAGAGTCAATTTATTTCATGTGCAATGAAAATCAAATAATTGTTTTATATGGATTAAGATAAACTTGTAATTTGTTTTGAAAAAATAGAGCATGATATAAGAATTATATGAAATGTATTATTTTAAAAAATAATAGCATAAAATATACTAAAAAATACGATAGCGGAAAATATATTGATGAATATAATATTTGAAAAAAATAACATTGTAAACCGATGAACCAAACCGAACCGAACCAAACCAGTTAGTTTGATTCGGTTCTATTTTTGAAAAATGATAAAAACCATACCAAACCAAACCGATGAAGATATCATCGGTTCAGACCTTTTTTTGACCAAAAATCGGTCCAACCGAACCGATTACACCCCTAATCATTCATGATCAACTATGATTCTACTTATATTCATAATTATATCTGTCAAACAAAAAACAATACTGACAGAAGAAATTATGTGGAATTAACAACATTTATTGTGCTTTGGCCTCCAATCAAAACCTGCCATAATAATCTAAAATTGAATAACCACAATAAAGAATGGTTTAAACATATGTGCTAGTACTGCAGACATTGTGAAATAACTCAGTTGAATAATGAGGATTTTATACACATTAATACAAAATTTGTTTTATGTGCTAATAGTGATAGGAGACTGAGCCAATGCAGAACCAATATACACTAACATGATCAACTTATTACATTCAATAACATCAGGTCTGTCTATTCATCATCTAGTCAAAGTTGATTGTGACATGACCCGTTTGTAGTTATTTCTTGCAGCACAGTAAGTAACATCACATAGTTGTGCATAATTCTAAGAAAAGACAATTTTTTTCCTAATTCAAATCCAAATATTTTGAAAATACATGTATGCTTATTTAATGTATGAGATTCCATAATGCATAAGAGATAAAATTTAAGAGTACACATAAGGAAGTCTGACTTACCAAAGGATCTAGTGAATATGTTATAAGAAAAAATAAAAAGGTATAATTATGAGAAGTATAATTATGAGAAAAAATCAAACATACAATTAAGGAATAAAAAAAAGAGATATATTTCTATCTAAAGGTTAAATCTCACCTCCCATTTCTCACCTCAAACTTTCTCATATCAGTGAAGAAATGATCAAGCATATTTTGTTTGGCTTTAAGCGCTTAATTATAGACAATTGACTTCAGAATTGAATGTCGTAAAATTGCACAATGCCTTGTAATTTCACCAAATTCACTATCAATCCTAACATTCACAAAGAAGAAATAATAATTTGAATTAAGAAATCCCTAAAGAGGGTAAACTTGCATCCGTAAACTTGCACAATAAAGAACATGATACCTAAAATTATCAGTCATTGGTTAGTTTATTTGGCATTTCTAAAAAATGTTAAGCAAAACCTTAAAATAGACCACACATTTCTTACCATTGTTAAGTAGCCTTGTCACAGTTGGTTCCACGTTTTTTTCTTCTCATTATAAGTTCTAGTTGTGATAACTCTGCCTGAAGTCAAACAAAAATAGTCATAATTTAGTGCATATGATTTAATTAGATAAATTAATTTCTAGATCAAGAAAACATAATGTTTTTTTATAATTGGACCGTCTAGTTCAATCGGTTGAACTAAGAATTGTTCGGTCTTCAGGCTGGTTCAACTTTGATCTCTTCAAACTCAGTCGATTGACTCCAACTTTAACTGCATGAAGGTTGTTTAACATCTTTAAGATTATTTTTTTAGAAGTTGTGCACCTCTTATAGCCTTTTTTTCAATCCCTCTTAAGAGGTCCCTAGCCATCCTTTGAGCTATCCATAATCTAGAAATTAAGGATAATTATTTTCCTGATGATCAAACTAAGATATGTATCATGTTTGCAATATATTTTGAAATGTCTTAAGATCAATCTACAAACAAAGAAAGTATAGTTCACCAATTTCCTATATTTATCATCAAAAGTATGTACATCAGTACACCAATATGATGCCTCATATTTTCCTGTCGTTTACCAAAAAAATGGCAAGAAGATCCAGGAGCATGAAATCAAACTCCGCTAAAAAATTGATGAGATATTTTAATAAAATTTGTTCAATAACACACATAAATAAATCCCTAAAATAATTCAGACCCAGATAAAATTGCATATTTTCATGTTTATCTAAGAAACCACTTTATTCATGTTTGCATTTTTCTTTCTAAGCGAGATGAAATCCAACAAAGTAAAGTTTCAAATCAGATTATTAAGAGAGTTGAAAATGGTAGAGAGAGAAAGATAAAAGTAAGATGATTGAGAGAAAATGGTTCGAAAGCCCTATTTTTTATTTAAAAAAAAATAGATTATATTAGAAAGTGAGAGAGTGGAAACAATGGAAAAACTGGGTATGAAAATCGTGTATGAACATACCTTGATTTAGCTTCAGCAATGTTTAAGTAAAAGCCCTGAAAAAATTGAAGAGGAAAATATAAACAACATTAAAAATGGGTAACAAAATCATCTAAATAGAATCCCGTTAAAATAGAGCAAGAAATGAGGGTAATGGTTGTAGTTTTTCATTGGATTGATGTACATACATGTTGATGATGTAGTAAAAATAATGGTAACATGAGAAATTTGTGGATGAAAATCAGAGACATGGAGAAAGGGGGCGGCGAATGTCTAGGATTTTGAGGGGAAAGAGAGATGATAAAAAACCTGAGAGAGAGAGAGAGAGAGAGAGAGAGAAATGAGAAGTTTGGACCCAATGAGAATGAGAAATGAGTAACCAAACCTGATAGCATGTTATTTGAAATTAGTGTACACATGTATTGATATGAGTAATGGATAAGGGATTTAATTGGGACATTTGTTATTTACTAATAAGCCCTTTTAATAGTGTAATTTTTTAGAACAAAAAGGGTAAATCTGTCAGTTTGATCAATTGATTAGTATTAGATAGATAGTAGATTTGAAATTTAATAAGCTCGGAAATGTAATGGTGTTTACTTAGTTGGAATTTCGAAAATCAACTTGTTCAATGAGTTTTTCGCCGTGTTTTGTTGAAGTCAAAATAAGAACACATTAGAAAATAAGTCCAACACTAGAGAAAAGATTGTTCTCAAGATCATTGTAGAGAAACTATATTTTGTGAGTGTTGTAGTTGCTCTAATTTAGTTACTATAGTTAGTGTTTTTTTTTTTTTTTTGATATATTTGTAGTTCCTAAAATAGATACACCAACGGTGCGGGTCAAAGACGATTTTTAACTTTCTTAAATCCAAACCCGAATCTTAAAATAATTTTGTTCTCCATCCCTAACTCTATCTGTCCTGCCACCGTCTATTTAATGAAATCAATTTTTCTAATAAAAATATTTATTTTTCCAAAATAAAATTACATTACAAATAATAAAATAAAAACATCTCATAAAATTTCATGCATACATTTCAAATATTTTAAATAATAAATATAAATCAAATTATCAAAATGTTATTGAAGATATTTAATATTTTAAATTATTAAAACTAAAATAATAAAGCACATAATAAAATATACGGGACGGGTTCGGGATGGGTATTGGTGTCCAATTTACTCGATTTGTCCCCATATCTTATAATCAGGAAAAATCCAAATCCAAACCCGAAACCAAACCCAATCAAAATGGACTTTCTCCGTCAAATTCGGGACAGATTTGGGTGGATACCCGCATATATGAGTTATGTTGTCATGCCTACCATAAATATTCTCATCTTCATTTTTAGTAACATTCTTTTAATTAATTAATCTTATAATATTTTTCATTCACATTTTTGGTCTCTCATAACGTGACATGCTGTGCGATTTTTTATATATGAATAAATATATACATGGCAATGCAATCAAAAAATTGAATATACATAACATGACATGTCGCTAAATCCTTCGCTAAGATGATTATACATAAACCCAGAAAAGACAACTAATCTGTAGCTAATTTGCAGTTTTTTAGAATTAAATCTTACCAAAATACATGCTTAAGAAATTATAATATATAATTTAGGTGCGAAATTCAAGCATGCATAAAATTAAAAGGAGCGATAAATTGAATTTAGGAATACCTGGATCCATTGAGAAAAATTCTTTGAAGGTAATCTTAAACCTTGAGAAGTTAATGGCTTTTGTGATTCTTTCTTAACCGGTACTCCGTATGTCTTGAATTATCTTCAGATGGAAAAAAAGATAATTTTACTTGTGTACGGTATATTGAGGACCATGGTTTATATATAGTGTCATGACCAATTAGGATTCTCATTATTCCCAATTGGGTCATCCTGACATTCACTCACATTTGTGTCCATACCCAATTATTTAATTAATTAATTAATTAATTCCTAAATAAAATCTAAATAACCTTTAAACCTTATTTGGTCACATAATTTATTAAAGACATTTTATTTGATATGGAAATTTCATGCAATGTGATCTCTGAATCATGCATATTTCGAACTGGTCATACTGGAGTCTTTAGCAAGATCAGATTGAAGTTCTTTAGGTGCAATTCAAAGTCATAATATTTGCACAAAACAAAAATAACTTGATGTTGTTATAACAATAATACCTCATAAGTTTTTATTTCTGCAGAAAATTAAACATAACATAAAGTTTATACCAAAATAAAACCAAAGCATAGAACATAGAAAATTAAGAGAAAAGCAAAACTCCCACTAATCTACGACAATCTCAAAACCAAGACCCATATGAGCAACATGCCCATGAAAAGCCTTAGGCGCAAAACCTTTGGTTAGTGAACCAGCTAACATTAAATTTGTCCCTAAATGTTCTATCAAAATTTATTTCTCTTGAACTCTTTCTTTCACAATAGGATACTTGATATAAAATAATAAGTTTATACTTATTGGTCTCGTAGGTAGAATCAAGTATAAGCACTGTCAAAAACATGTTGAACAACTTTATCAAATCCAAATGAGTCCAAAAACTATCTCTAACCGTAACTCCATCTTCGCAAGTTCGGTACTGGGACACATAACTATTATCGTCCAACAATTTCAAAGATTGTTGCATCTCAGTTCTATCTCCTATAATGACCTTGTTAGTGAGATGCCAAATGTTATACACTTGCTTGATATTTGATATATTGTCAGATTTCTTCCGTTTCAATGTTGCAAGTATATTTTTCGGTTGGACAAGATTCAAGGTCATGTCACGATTCATGTCATGCAAACGACTAATGACATTAAATCTCTATTTTTTGGCTAGTCAACGTGTAACCACGAAACTTATATGGACACTCCCATTTTTTACTACCAGTGTCGTCTCTATTAAAATTCTGTAGAGGAGTCCGATATATCCTGCTTCTTTCGCACAACATAGTAACAAATGCGTTTCTTCTATCTGAGTCATTATCCGACCTTCCGATAACCACACCAAATCCAAGTCTAGATGTCATCATACAAATCCATTTGAGCATGTTATCACAATTTTCAAACTCTTACTTGTAATTAAAGTCAACGCCAACATCTACCGCTTTTACAACAATCCCTTGAACATTCAGAACATTCAGAGAAATATCATTCATAGAAATTATTTATTTTAAGATATTATTAGGGTGCACCATATCTATTTGCGAATAATACAATTAATTAAAATAAATTAATAAACTGCTGCATAAAATTGAACACGTAAACGTTCCGAAAATGTATATCTAGACAAGTTCATCTTCAACACGTTCTGAAGATACATTTCCGGAAGCTACGTGGGTTTTTTTAGCAAACTTTCATGATTAATATGATCAATATAGATGAAAATGAACAATCTTTACATGTAATTCTATCTTCTTTTGCTCCTGTGATATGTTGAAATAAAAAGATAGAGATTTGGAGTGAAAAATGAGATTGAGAATGCAGGGTTTTTAAGGGAGATTGTTAGAGTTGAGAAGATGAATGAAAACAATCTAATATCTAATTATAAAAATGATTACCCACTAATTATTCATTATACCCCTCTATCAAATTACTAATTAAACTTAATAAAAAGGGTATTAAGGACTAATTAAAAATTGGTGTAATATTAGATTTTTAATATTAATGACAATTGATGTGTCACCCATAGAATTGTTCTCATGGTAAAATTACTCAAAATTGACTAAATTGAAAAAATAGATACATAGAGTGATATAACTTCAATACCTATGCATATTACCTTGGTCTATGAAATGATTTTTGGAAATTGTAAAATCACTTGAGGCATGTCTTTCAAGTGTTACTGCCTACGATAAATTATGCTCTCACTCTTCCTTTATTTCATCTATTCATCTTCCCGTTTCAATTTCGTCATCCACCATTATTAGGTTTCAACCGCGAACCTTCATCTCTATCTCTATTTTTATGATTTTCTTTGAATTAACCATTGTTATAGTTACGTTAATTTCATCTGGGTTTTTTTCCCGAGTTTTCGAAGCATCTCTTACTATTTATTTGTTTTGTTTTGTCTGCATGTTTATTCATATGGACAATTATCTAACAATATGCCTCTTTTTCTTAAGATCACTTTGAATATATACTAATATTTGTTAAATCCTTCATTTGTTTTTCGACCAGGAAGATGTTTTCAAAGAACATAAAGAGCGATTGGAGAAAAAATTACGGTAAGCTTCAGCTTCGATTTGTTTTAAATTTTTTTATTTTGATTAGCTTCTGATTCTGTTTCAGTTGTTTCACTTGCTATGGATTAATATGGATTATTGTTGTTAATTTTCTGATAAAGTTACAGCTTTTGAAATGGTGGAAAGATTGTTATTTTACCGTCGCATACTAATTGTTCGATGAAATGTCCAACTGGATTTCTTCTTCTTCTTTGTTCTGGAATTCTTAATTAGAAGGTTAAATTCAAATTACATTATTAAATTCCTTACCATATCCAAGAAATGGTTTCTAAACTTTCCCGCCCTTGAGTTGCAGGGTGAATGATCCAGTGGCTAAGAGCCTTAGGCTTATGTCGGGAAGACCTTAAGTAAGTGGACTAAATAGTAAGAGTAATTTGGAAATATCGTTAGGTACACATATCATTTTCCTCCACTTGCATATGTTGTTTAACATTAAATAATTTACATCTTCATATCATTTTTGTGGACTAAATAGTAAGAGTGATTTGCATATGTTGTTTGACATTAAATAATTTACATCTTTATATCATCTTATAAGTGAAATAATTTACATTTGCATATGTTTTTTTTAAAGGTATTAGATTTTATTTTTTGAGTGAAATTCTTTGCTAGGGAAAGATATTAGATTTTTCTTTATGAATCCCTTCTTCTTATTTCATTGGTGTAGATTTTTGTTTCTTGCTGCAGATTGATGCCAAGGTGATTTTTGATAAAATGATGAAAAAGAAATCCAGGTCCGATCTATAGGAGATTGAGAGGATTAAGAAAGATATAATAAGTTTAGCCAGATATTCATTTGAATATTTGCTTAAGCTTTAGAAGATATGTACTGGGCTGAACTAAATAAATAATATTTGTAGGAAAGAGTTAATGCTGCTTCACGTCCTCCAAGATTGGGCCCTCATGGGGTTAGATGGACAAACTCTGGTGATCAGGTTTTATTTTGCATCACATTTCAAATGTCATTTTTATACAACTTTATACATGCTTTATTTATTTAAGGTCTATGACTAATGTGTTTTTTTTTAAATATAGAACTCTATTGGTATTAACAGTGAGTCCTGAAAATGTGTTTTGATGGTTTCTAAGCTTTCCATTGGTGCTGCCAGAATTGTGATTAACAATATTCATATTAAGGGTTATGTATGTGAAATAATAACACTCTATGATTTTATAATTCAATGACATGCATTGATGCTATCTATATTAAATGAAATAGAAAAAAATATAAACAAGTTAGAAGGTTTAAATAAAAGATTACCAATGAAAATATGTTCCCGGTAGAAATTGACATTGATATTATTGGACAAGAAACTCCTGGGATGCAACCTTTGCTTCTCATGCAAAGCGAAGTCGAAAGGATGTGTCCAAGCTTTCTTCCCTGCGAGATTCTAGCAAATGAGTCAGATTTCTTGATGATTCAGTGGCACTGGAAATGACTAAGAAGGAGTTGGAAGTTGTTAGCAAGTTTGATATAATCGTATGTTTTTTTTTCTTCATGTTTTTCATGTTAATGTTTTCCCTCTGTGAATGTTTTGAATGTTCATGTTTTTTCTCTGTCAATGTTCATACTTCTATTTTCATGTTCATGTATTTTTCTTAATGTTAACTGCATTACCGTCTACATTGCAGGGTGATCAAATTCACGTGACAACTCGAAATCGAGAGTTTAAAGATTGGATTGAATTTTTAGGTCTGCTATCCGATTTTTGTGTGCAGAATTTAGCCAAGTATTTAGTGGCCTCGGAGTTCCATAGAAATTGCGGACTTTCGTCTCATCCAGTGTTCTCTGTCGTTTAAGATTATTAAATCATCGTTGGAGTCTGTTCCCTAGCTTTATGACTTTTGTATTGGTGTTTATGTTAACCTGCATTTTAGTGTTAGCTCACACTTTAGTTTGAGTTTTGCTGTTGTGGTTGCTGTGATTATTTTTGTGACATTGGATGTACTGATCTATTCTTCTAGCACTTCTTGTGCTTAATATATATTTTGGCTTTTGCAAAAAGAAAAAACAGTTCTTCTATCATATTTGAGGATGAAATTGCAGTTGTTTTCAAATTCAAAAGAGAGTTTTATTTCATTTTGACTTAAAGATATATAATGCAAATATCTTCTAAATAGGCATACATATTGAAATAACTGAACTAACTAACTAGATATATAAAAAACAGAAGCCAATAGGCATGCATATTGAAATCATACGATCGATCATGCATTCAGGGATGTAGCAATATGAAGAATGCCATGATAGCATTCTTGGTTCCTCTTCCATCCATAGAAGATCCATATCTTTTAGCTTTTATTAATCAATAATTCCACTCACCTATCTCTTATTATTAAAAATAGTAATTCAAAATTAATGTTGTTTAATATAAAGGACGTAAAAAGAATAAGATTCACTTTTCTACTGTTTTGAGTCATAATAATAATAATAATATAAATTTGAAAATAATTTGTTATAAACTCATAGTATATAGATCACATGATAATTAATGTTTAGTGATTAATATATTTTTAATATGCATATCAACATATGAATGGTCATGATGAGTAAGTAACCATACAAATAAATTATATAAATGTCAATATCAACAGATGAATGGTCATATGATGAGTAAGTAACCAAATTAATAAATTCTATAAATGTCAATATAAGTTAAATGGTAATTTTTAAGATATAATTTTATTTAAATAATTTATTTAATTTTTTACATGTTTTTTATTCATTAAAATTTAGAATAGCATATCATAATTAATTTTGAGATAATTGAATTTGTTAGAATTGATTTAAATAAAAATGCGTTTAATACAATTGATTTATGTTTGGATATAAATATAGAAGTAATGGTTATTAGTTGAAGTTGTTTGAAAAGTTTTAATCAAATTGATTTTGAATCTATAATTATTAAAATATAATAAATTCTAATACAAATAAAAAAGGTAATTGATAAAAATTAAAGAGGTAAAAAAGAAAGATTAAAGGGAGTTTAAACAAATACAATATAATAAATGCAGAATTAATTCTACTAAACTTTTTCTTGACATTACTAAATTTAATTTAATAGATAAAAATTGTAATTTCTAAGAGAGTTGATTTTGGAGAAGAAAATATTTGATTTTGAAAAAATACCAAACAAATAAAAATCATTTTCACGTTAAAATTTCTAAAGTCAATTCAAACATGCATATTACATTTGATTTATATGAAATTTATATGAATTTTAGTGATAAAAAATAGTATTAAATAATGTGTTCTTAACACCTCTCAAAATATTCGTTATAAAAAAGTAATTTATTAACACTTCTCTATATTATTTTAGAGTATATGTGTTGCGGTGAGAATCGGATACCAAGCTATTAAGTGAGCTTGAATCGCAAAACTTTTATGTTCACCACCGACTTTAATTTAATCCAAAGGGAAAAGGAAAAAGATCGTAAAAAACCCTAAATGAGGAGAAACTAGGTTCGGGGGTTGGTTATACCTAGAGAAGGTGTTAGCATCCTAAGCATCCGTAGTATCCTACGGGAACCTCTTGTTAATATTTGTGTTTTTGTTATTTATTGCTTGCTAAAACTAAGGGAACCTAAGGTTTTTATTTCTAATGGTGCTCGCACAACATCGCATCGATGCCTACGTATCGGGTATAGAATCAGAGCACTCGTAGTTCTCTTAAGGATTAACGAACACTTGGTTACGCTCAAGGTTCGCGGGGGAAGGTAAGTGTTATGGCAAACACTCACGTGACTTTAGGAAAGTCACAAAAAGTTCTAAAATAAAAAGTCCTAATGGCTAAGGTCAAAAAGGTAACTAGGGATGGCTAAACTTTCTATGACATTGAGTCAACTGCAGGAGTTCTTTCCCTTTTGGATTTAAATGCAAAGAAAGTAAAGTAGATAAATGAGGGTGCAAGCTCCTAAGTCTAAGGCATAGGCTGCTACTTGCAAAAATGGACTGAATAAAGTAAATGGAAATGCAAGGTAAAAAGCTTAGTAACCGGGCTATGACTCGATATATGGATCGAGAATGCGGGGGTGGAAGACAAACACAGTGCGACAATTTTCTTAAGTTGGAAAGCTGTGAAGTGTAACGAATGTGCAGATGGCGATCATAAAACGACCGACTTACGTGTGTGAGTGAGGAGTATGTGAACTCAACTTGGCGTTGGACCAAGGATTATTATCTTGAAAATAAAAGTTAATATGGTGAGCGCTTCATGTTTTATCTTAGCATTTTATGGTCTTAGTGGAGAATTAAAATCAAACAATACATACAATCAAAATAATGCAAAATTAAATCATGCACATATTCACACAAAAGAGAAATAAACCTAAATTTAATCTCTCACACTAAAGGGATACACCTAAAGAAGTCAAACCTAAACTACCCCACAACTAATTAAAAACGAAAAAAGGACATTATTTTTATTATTTTTATTATTTTTAGATTTTTCAAAGAAAAAAGATAAATTGAAAATAAATTTTAAAACCTTAAGTTTGAAATAAGATAAAATTGACCTTGAAAATAATTAGATAAAATAGAAGAAAATATTTTTTTATTTTTTATTTTTTTTAAGTATACTTAAAGAAAGTAATAAATTAAAATTAAAATGATAATAATAACAATTTTTTTAATAACAAAAGTTTAATAAAGATAAAGAAATGTTTTGTTTTTTTTAGAATAAACAAAAATTAAGAAATAAATAAGAAAAAGTTTTTTTTGGTTTTATAGATATATTAAGGAAAATGATAAATGGATATTAATAAGAAAATTAAAGATGAAATAAAGTAAAGTTTGATAAAAATTAATCAATATAAAGAAAATATTTTTGTATTTTTGATATTGAAAACTTGCTCTAATTTTTTATTTTTCTATTAATTAATTAACATCACTATACTAAAAAAAATTAGATTTTTTTTAACTCTTTAAAAGAAACAATACCTTTTTTTTTTACCTTCTATTATTTAAAATATTTAAACTTAGATAACACTAAGAGGAAAAGAGAAAAAGAACTAATTTTAAAAAATGTTGAAACAGAAATAAAGAAAACACTAACTAAGAAAGAAAATTAAAAAAGAGCTAAATTTTTATGATTTTTATATAATAATATCTATAAAAAAAAAACTATAACCTTTTTAACTTTTCTAAGAATGATAAAAAAATATACTAATCTTTTCTATGATAATATCTAAATTAATGAATGAAAATATATTTCTATAACTTTGATTGAATTTTTAATGACAATATTTAAAGGTAATAAATAAATGTATGATACTATAACTTAACTTTTTTAATTTTTTTATAATAATATCTAATAATAATAAAAGGAGATAAATGCTATGAATTTTTTATTTTTTATAAGACCTAAAAATAAGGAAAGAGAATAAAATATATTAACTTCTTTGATTTTTCTAACAATACCTAGAAATAAAGAAAGAGAATAAATGCTAATATTTTGATTTTTTTATAATAATATCTAATAATAATAAAAGGAGATACTTGTTATAAATTTTTGATTTTTTTAGATATTAAGAAAATAAATTTTTTTTTTTTTTTTGAATTTTTTAGATATAGAAAATAAACATATTTTTTGAGTCCTTTTTTAGATATATTTAAAGAAAATAAATACTTTTATTTGGATTTTTCTTAATATAAGAAACAAATTTTTTTTAATTTTAAACTTAACACTAATGACTAAATACAATACTAAAAAAAAGACTAATATATTTTTATATATCTTTTCAATATTAAACTAAACTCTTAAATCTAGAAAAACTCTCTAAATAAAACTTAAACTAAAACATAATCTATTATTCTATATTATTACTAAAAGAGTGTTAAATATAATATATTTATTGTTATTTGACTCTTTTTTTTTAACTATAACTAAAAGATATTAAAATATATACATTGATTTTCTATAACTATAATTAAAAATAATAAATGAAACAAATAAGTGTTAAAAAGAAAAAGGGATTCACGTTTATTTAGGAAAACTGAATCTCTCACAAAAACTTTATGTTTTACTCTCTTAACGTTATCAGCCTCTCATCTCACCTTATCAACAACATATTGTTCTTTCTACTCACTCTCTCTGTCTACTCTATTTTTTCAATACCTCTTTCTCTCTGAACGCCCTCATCTCTAACCTTGCTTCTAACGAAATGGAACAAATAAGCATGGAAGGGTTTGCGATCCAATCGACAAAACAAAATCCACAAGAAAATCGGACAAGAAGGCGAAAATTAAAGAGGGATCAAGAAACTACCGACCTCGGAATGTTTCAGAGGCAAACTGACAGGTACTTGTTCTTTCTACTTTGTTTGATATTGGCTTGAACCCCCTCCCTCCTTCTGATGAGCGTCGTGATAGTTGGCGTTGTTGTGCTTTCGATTCAGGCGATTTCCCGCTCAACTACTCATTATCGCGGTGTTCTCCCTCAACCTCAATCTACACAATGCGATGACTTTAGCGGTGACCTCGATTGTTTGAGTAGTGTTGTTGGTGATGTTGGGTTTCTTCTTTGGTTTTTCTATGATGGTGGCTCTATTCTGTTATGGTTTTTTCAGTGTTATGAATTGTATTTTGTGTCTAGGTTTCTTTTGAATTTATCTCCCTCTCCTCTTATCGTATCAGACTTCTTCCTTGAATGAAACAGTAGTCTCAAATATATAAGCCAATGAATTAGGTTTTTTTGCTTGAATCCTGTACTGAGAAAACTTGTGCTTGAAGGGTGTTTGAGCATAGGGAACAAACTCTGAAAATTGTTGTTGGTGGAGGGAGTGGAGCAGGGATCTGAAATCACACTGAAATCACACTGCAGAATTTTTGGTGAGTGGAATGTGTCTGTACGAAATTATGCAGACCTGTGAAATTTGTCTTCCAAGGAGAGAAATGGTCCCCACTGCTTTTCTGTTTGTTGTACCTTGCTATCTTGTGAAATTCTGTTTTTTTTATTTTGTTTTCAACAACTTGTAACAGATATACCTATTGTTGTATGTTCAATTTCCAACTTGAGCTTGATCACAACAACATGCTCTGCCCCTTTATTTTTGCTATAGAATTGAAATTGTGCTCCACTTGTTTTCCAACTGCATTAATCATGGTTTGTTTGCTGAATTGTTACTCTGTTGTAGGATTGGGCTGCTGCCATTTGTGAGGGAAATATTGGAGCAAAAATAAATCGGAGCAAAAAGCTAGCAGCGGTCTTGGCATGAAATTGAGTTCTTGCTATGCCTACTACTCATTTCATGTGACCTTATGTAATAAAAAAAAAATTGTAATAATAATGCTTAATGAATTTTTTTTGGAAATTTTGGTTAATTAATGAAAAAATTTAAATTTATGAACTTTGGATGGGTTTAGAAATTTGAAAAGAACTTTGGAACATGAAACTTATAAATAAACTTGAAACATGAAAATATAAAGATAAACTTGGAACATGAAACTTAGAAATAAACTTGAAACATGAAAATATAAAGATAAACTTGGAACATGAAACTTAGAAATAAACTTGAAACATGAAAATATAAAGATAAACTTGGAACATGAAACTTAGAAATAAACTTGAAACATGAAAATATAAAGATAAACTTGGAACATGAAACTTAGAAATAAACTTGAAATTGGAATTTGGAATTAGATTTGAAATTAGAAACTTGGAATTAAAATTGAACACTTATAATATAAACTTGGAAGAAGAAATAAAAATGGAAATAGAATTGGAATTGAAAATAGAAATTGGAATTAAACTTAGAAAATGAAATGGAGACTTGGAAAAGATTTTTTTTTAAATGGACTTAAATTTGAATTTTAAACTTGAAATTTGAAGTGGAAATTGACATATGAATTTGAAAATTTGGAAACTTTGATTTGGAATAGGAATTGGAGTTAAACTTATGATAAAATTGAATTGAAAGTTTGAAGTGGAATTTGGAAGTTAAATTGGAGTTGAATTTTTTGAAGTGATTGAGATTGAAAATGAAACTTGAAATAAGACTTGGAATGGAAATAAAAAACTTGAAAAATGAATTGAAAATTAGAAATAGAAATTAAAATTAAATTTAGAAATAAAAAACTTGAAAATGAATTAAAAATTAGGAATAGAAATTAGAAATTAATTTAGAAATAAAAACTTTGAAAATGAAATGGAAATAAAATTTAAGTTTAAAATTTAAGAATGAATTAAGAATTAGAAGTAGAAATTGGAACAAGAATTAGAGGTAGAAATTGAAAAAATTAGAAACATGAAAATAGAATAAGAAAAGGGAATAGAAATTAAAATTAAAACATGAAAATGAATTAAAAACTTAGAAATGTGAAATAGAAATTAAATTTAAAAAAAATAGAAGCTTGGAAGTGAAAAGAAATTAAAATTAAATTTATAAATAACTTGAAAATGAGTTAGAAGCAACAGAAAAATAAATCTTGGAATTTCTCTTTTAAATGCAATGAATGTATGATGCGAGCAGTTAGGGGTAAAATTTGGGGTGTGACAATATGCAATTGCAATTATAAAAAATAATTTATTAACACCTCTCTATATTATTTTAGAGTATATACAATTGCAATTGTGGAAAATTTCTTTCAAGGTATTAATTTTGATATTTTTTCTAAATATTTTGGGAGATACATCTCCGGAACTAGTCAAAACCAAACACATGAGACACCTTTCAGTTTGAGTGAATAAAGGGTTCTTTCGGAAATATATCTCCGAAAATAGAATATATTTACGAAACGCATAAAAATATTCTCTATTTAATTTGACAATATGGAATGTGCGAGTAATAATATGAAATGTGCGATTAATAGGGCCCTTGAAAAAGCAGTACAATTCATGTAAATGGGCCTTTAATGTGAAATACCCAGTCCACAAAATATAAGGGTTTTGCCATAAACTCAGAGAAACAAAAGCTTAAACCTACCAGAGAGTACCGGCGGCGAAACAAGCAGTTATGGTGCATGTTTCGTTTTACCGGAATTGTGAGTTTCCAATGATTCGATCCCGATTCCTCCATATCTATTCATTTATTCATTTGATTTTTCATTTTATGTTCGTCCATACGAGAAGGAGCGTTTGGATGCTGAGCTGAAGCTCGTCGGAGAGTACGGACTTCGCTGTAAGAGAGAGCTCTGGAGGGTTCAATAGGCTCCGTAACAATGCAAGGAATCTGTTGACACTGGATGAGAAGAACCCTCGTCGGATCTTTGAAGGTGAAGCACTTTTGAGGAGAATGTTTAGTTTTGTGTATTGATCCCAATAATGATTTCATTTTGTGTTTCTCTCAGGTTTGGGAGACAGGTGGTGAACATCCCATCATTCATGGTGAGGGTTGATTCACAGAAGCACATTGACTTTTCACTCACTAGTCCTCTTGGTGGTGGTCATCCTGGTTGCGTGAAGCGAAAGAACCTCAAGGCTGCAGCTAAGAAGGCTTCAGGTGGTGATGGGGACGAAGAGGATGAAGATTAAACTATGAGTTTCTTTTGCTTAGATCTTTGCATCAGGCTTTTTAAATCTGTCGTAGACTTTTTAGATTATTTGTTATGCATTACTTACAACTTACCTGAGATGTGTTGTTTTTGAAGTTTTCTTTTTCTAGTATTAAGTTTTGCTCCAACACATTTGATAGTCTTTGAGATTAAATGAAGATTACTTAATGTTGTTTCTTTTAGAATAATACTTATGTTACTTTGTGTTTTATGTAAAAGTAGAAAATATATTTGTTTGTCTGTAGTTTCTAGCCGCTGATTTTTAGTAAAATGTTGAAAGATGTTCCAGTTTGCCTAATAAATTTCGACCAAGACACCAAAACCTTTTGTTTTAGATTTTTTTTTTAATTAGCAAAGCATGTTATAGTGTGCAGTGCCTCGTTTTCATAGCTTTCGGTACATTCAATTGTGAAATGTTGCAAGTTACTCAGAAAAAAATCAGTGAAATATTATATTGTATCTCTCTGGTGTTGGTGTTGAAGAGACAGAAAAAGTAAAGCCATTCACATCAGGGATGATAAAATTTGGAAAGTCCAACAAAGCAAGTTGTTAAAATCTCGAGTTAGTTCAAAATATTGTATTATTTGTGTCTAAATTGCAAATTCGAGTTGACTTTATATTAAATTAGTATAATACTCGTGCATCCGCACGGGTAAATTTATTAAATAGCTATAAATTATATTTAAATGGTCGTGTAAATTTTAAATTTAAATAAATTACTTAATTATAAAATGAAAGTTAATCATATAAATTTAATTGTATTAAATAACAATATAAAAAAAATACCAATGAAAAAGAGAAAAAAATTAAAGATAAATTTTTACATTTGATAATAAGAATAATAACCCATGTATTATATTGATAGTGACTCGTGCAATGAGATATTTTATTATGAGATTTATATTATGTGTATCTTAACTATACAATCTTAACATTTATGAAATATAATTATACAATAAATTATTTATAACATTTTAACATTATATAATTATATAATAAATTATTATTAAAGCAAATTATGTGTTCATCTTTGATAAATATTTATTTTTTAACTAAATAGTATAGAAATCAATTTTAAAATAATTGATAAAAAATAAAAAATTAAGTTTAAAATTTTGAGAAACTTTTTTTTAATATATCATTTACTTACAATTTTATATTCATGTTTAAAAAAGGATACATTTTTAGCCATATTCTTTAATTAATATTTAAAATTAAAATGTATTTTTTAGATGTAAATATATAGCCATATTCTTTAATTACTATTTAAAATGTATTTTTTAGATGTAAATATATATTTTATTGACTTTTATCAGATGGATATGAAGATTCGATTATAAATGTATATATATTTAATTGGATGCATTATAACTTAATATTAATTCTTAGTAAGAGATTGAAAAAAAATTACAATATCATTTTATTAAAAGAACTAAATTTGTCATAATTGTAATCGATTGTATGACTATTTCTTTTTGAAACAAATAATATAATTTTAAAAATATATAATTTTTACATAATTATTTGCACGTGGTTGACTTAAATTAAAAAAAAATAGTCTTTTGTTAACTTGTATATTTTGTTCTTATATTTTTATAAATAAAAATATGTGTTCACCTAAAATGGTGATATCAAGTACAAATCAATCTTTTAATTAATTAATAAATAAATCCACTGATTCTTAAATGACATCTTTAAAATAATGATTAATTAAAGACAAATAAGAAGAAATATCCGAACAACTACATTGGACAGAGAAAGTTGTGACATAAGTTATCACTATATGTTTAATTAACAAATTGCACGCATAAAAAATAAAATAAATATATAAATATATATATATATATATATATATATATATATATATATATATATATATATATATATATATATATAAGAAATGTCTATCAGTACCAAAAAAACAAATATTTACTATGAAATATAAGAAAAATCACACACCAAAACCAAACCAACAATTGAATTCTACCAAGGCAAAAAAATATAAACAACCAAAACTACAATTCCGAACAAATTGGAAACATACAGTCCTCTAACCAAAACCGCATATAAAAAGCTATCAAGAGAGACAACAAAAAACTCATTGGAAAACGATGTCGACAATGATGTTGGTTCTAAACCACCTAAGAACGAATTCTGCATGAAACAACCACATTTATTCAATGACACATATTAATCTGCTGCAACCACTCTACACACAATACATCAGCAAGAGAAAACTTCAACTTCCATTGGAGAAACACAAAATAACTGAGGGAAACTGCACCATCAAAAATCGATTGCTTATGAAATCGCATATGTGCAATCAAGGAAAAACCCCGCCTGTGTACTAAGACGCCAACATGGAGAAACCTGAAAAACAGAAAAATTCAGGAATCAGAGTTTCACTCGAAAATGTGATGACAAGCATATAATCAGGTAATCTTAGAACCCAAACATGCCTTGGGATTTAAAGTCCACAAAGCAAAATCATTCATAGGGGTGTAAGTGGATCAGAAAAAACCAATTAAACTGATAATCCAAACCAAACCAAACCGAAATAAAACCAATTGTTTATGGTTCGGTTCTAAAACCGAATCGAACCAATGAAAACCGTTGTGATTTGGTTCGGTTCTCGGTTTTTATTTTTAGGAACCGCCAAACCGATGAACCAAACCAATAGATATAATTACGCTATAAATCTTTTGTTTCACCCATCATTAAGCCTAAATTTTGTATTGGTCTAACAATTCTCCTTCTTTGTTTATATTTCCTTACTTTCAACAAAACACACATCTAGAACCAAACTCCAAAACATATAAAGTAGAAAACATAAGTAAAAAAGACGTGCTTTCACTGAATTGATGCTCTCGTTGTCTTTCGTAACTATTCTCTATTGTCGTTCTGATATGTTATGTTCGTCTTTTTTGTGTTCAAGTTCTCATTGTTAATTTTCACAATTTGTTTTTTTTAACCTTTTTTTGTTTCTTCTTTTTCAACAAAATTCCTTATAATCTTGTTACAAAAATTTTTTTATGTGTGTTTTAGGTGTGAAACATGTCAATTGATGTGTGTTTTGTTGTATTCTATTTGTTAAGCTTTCAAATTTCTTTACAACCTTTTGATTTCAAGTGTCAACTTTTATATTTGAGAGTCAATTTATTTCATGTGCAATGAAAATCAAATAATTGTTTCATATGGATTAAGATAAACTTGTAATTTGTTTTGAAAAAATAGAGCATGATATAAGAATTATATGAAATGTATTATTTTAAAAAATAATAGCATAAAGTATACTAAAAAATACGATAGCGAAAAATATATTGATGAATATAATATTTGAAAAAAATAACATTGTAAACCGATGAACCAAACCAAACCGAACTGAACCAAACCAGTTAGTTTGATTCGGTTCTATTTTTGAAAAATGATAAAAACCAAACCAAACCAAACCGATGAAGATATCATCGGTTCAGACCTTTTTTTGACCAAAAATCGGTCCAAACCGAACCGATTACACCCCTAATCATTCATGATCAACTATGATTCTACTTATATGCATAATTATATCTGTCAAACAAAAAACAATACTGACAGAAGAAATTATGTGGAATTAACAACATTTATTGTGCTTTGGCCTCCAATCAAAACCTGCCATAATAATCTAAAATTGAATAACCACAATAAAGAATGGTTTAAACATATGTGCTAGTACTGCAGACATTGTGAAATAACTCAGTTGAATAATTAGGATTTTATACACATTAATACAAAATTTGTTTTATGTGCTAATAGTGATAGGAGACTGAGCCAATGCAGAACCAATATACACTAACATGATCAACTTATTACATTCAATAACATCAGGTCTGTCTATTCATCATCTAGTCAAAGTTGATTGTGACATGACCCGTTTGTAGTTATTTCTTGCAGCACAGTAAGTAACATCACATAGTTGTGCATAATTTTAAGAAAAAACAATTTTTTTTCCTAATTCAAATCCAAATATTTTGAAAATACATGTATGCTAATTTAATGTATGAGATTCTATAATGCATAAGAGATAAAATTTAAGAGTACACATAAGGAAGTCTGACTTACCAAAGGATCTAGTGAATATATTATAAGAAAAAATAAAAAGGTATAATTATGAGAAGTATAATTATGAGAAAAAATCAAACATACAATTAAGGAATAAAAAAAAGAGATATATTTCTATCTAAAGGTTAAATCTCACCTCCCATTTCTCACCTCAAACTTTCTCATATCAGTGAAGAAATGATCAAGCATATTTTGTTTGGCTTTAAGCGCTTAATTATAGACAATTAACTTCAGAATTGAATGTCGTAAAATTGCACAATGCCTTGTAATTTCACCAAATTCACTATCAATCCTAACATTCACAAAGAAGAAATAATAATTTGAATTAAGAAATCCCTAAAGAGGGTAAACTTGCATCCGTAAACTTGCACAATAAAGAACATGATACCTAAAATTATCAGTCATTGGTTAGTTTATTTGGCATTTCTAAAAAATGTTAAGCAAAAACTTAAAATAGACCACACATTTCTTACCATTGTTAAGTAGCTTTGTCACAGTTGGTTCCACGTTTTTTTCTTCTCATTATAAGTTCTAGTTGTGATAACTCTGCCTGAAGTCAAACAAAAATAGTCATAATTTAGTGCATATGATTTAATTAGATAAATTAATTTCTAGATCAAGAAAACATAATGTTTTTTTATAATTGGACCGTCTAGTTCAATCGGTTGAACTAAGAATTGTTCGGTCTTCAGGCTGGTTCAACTTTGATCTCTTCAAACTCAGTCGATTGACTCCAACTTTAACTGCATGAAGGTTGTTTAACATCTTTAAGATTATTTTTTTAGAAGTTGTGCACCTCTTATAGCCTTTTTTTCAATCCCTCTTAAGAGGTCCCTAGCCATCCTTTGAGCTATCCATAATCTAGAAATTAAGGATAATTATTTTCCTGATGATCAAACTAAGATATGTATCATGTTTGCAATATATTTTGAAATGTCTTAAGATCAATCTACAAACAAAGAAAGTATAGTTCACCAATTTCCTATATTTATCATTAAAAGTATGTACAACAGTACACCAATTTGATGCCTCATATTTTCCTGTCGTTTACCAAAAAAATGGCAAGAAGATCCAGGAGCATGAAATCAAACTCCGCTAAAAAATTGATGAGATATTTTAATAAAATTTGTTCAACAACACACATAAATAAATCCCTAAAATAATTCAGACCCAAATAAAATTGCATATTTTCATGTTTATCTAAGAAACCACTTTATTCATGTTTGCATTTTTCTTTCTAAGCGAGATGAAATCCAACAAAGTAAAGTTTCAAATCAGATTATTAAGAGAGTTGAAAATGGTAGAGAGAGAAAGATAAAAGTAAGATGATTGAGAGAAAATGGTTCGAAAGCCCTATTTTTTATTTAAAAAAATAGATTATATTAGAAAGTGAGAGAGTGGAAACAATGGAAAAACTGGGTATGAAAATCGTGTATGAACATACCTTGATTTAGCTTCAGCAATGTTTAAGTAAAAGCCCTGAAAAAATTGAAGAGGAAAATATAAACAACATTAAAAATGGGTAACAAAATCATCTAAATAGAATCCCGTTAAAATAGAGCAAGAAATGAGGGTAATGGTCGTAGTTTTTCATTGGATTGATGTACATACATGTTGATGATGTAGTAAAAATAATGGTAACATGAGAAATTTGTGGATGAAAATCAGAGACATGGAGAAAGGGGGCGGCGAATTTCTAGGATTTTGAGGGGAAAGAGAGATGATAAAAAACCTGAGAGAGAGGGAAATGAGAAGTTTGGACCCAATGAGAATGAGAAATGAGTAACCAAACCTGATAGCATGTTATTTGAAATTAGTGTACACGTGTATTGATATGAGTAATGGATAAGGGATTTAATTGGGACATTTGTTATTTACTAATAAGCCCTTTTAATAGTGTATTTTTTTAGAACAAAAAGGATAAATCTGTCAGTTTGATCAATTGATTAGTATTAGATAGATAATAGATTTGAAATTTAATAAGCTCAGAAATGTAATGGTGTTTACTTAGTTGGAATTTCTAAAATCAACTTGTTCAATGAGTTTTCCGCCGTGTTTTGTTGAAGTCAAAATAAGAACACATTAGAAAATAAGTCCAACACTAGAGAAAAGATTGTTCTCAAGATCATTGTAGAGAAACTATATTTTGTGAGTGTTGTAGTTGCTCTAATTCAGTTACTATAGTTATTGTTTTTTTTTTTGATATATTTGTAGTTCCTAAAATAGATACACCAACGGTGCGGGTCAAAGACGATTTTTAACTTTCTTAAATCCAAACCCGAATCTTAAAATAATTTTGTTCTCCATCCCTAACTCTATATGTCCTGCCACCGTCTATTTAATGAAATCAATTTTTCTAATAAAAATATTTATTTTTCCAAAATAAAATTACATTACAAATAATAAAATAAAAACATCTCATAAAATTTCATGCATACATTTCAAATATTTTAAATAATAAATATAAATCAAATTATCAAAATGTTATTGAAGATATTTAATATTTTAAATTATTAAAACTAAAATAATAAAGCACATAATAAAATATACGGGACAGGTTCGGGATGGGTATTGGTGTCCAATTTACTCGATCTGTCCCCATATCTTATAATCAGGAAAAATCCAAATCCAAACCCGAAACCAAACCCAATCAAAATGGACTTTCTCCGTCAAATTCGGGACAGATTTGGGTGGATACCCGCATATGAGTTATGTTGTCATGCCTACCATAAATATTCCCATCTTCATTTTTAGTAACATTTTTTTAATTAATTAATCTTATAATATTTTTCATTCACATTTTTGGTCTCTCATAACGTGACATGTTGTGCGATTTTTTATATATGAATAAATATATACATGGCAATGCAATCAAAAAATTGAATATACATAACATGACATGTCGCTAAATCCTTCGCTAAGATGATTATACATAAACCCAGAAAAGACAACTAATCTGTAGCTAATTTGCAGTTTTTTAGAATTAAATCTTACCAAAATACATGCTTAAGAAATTATAATATATAATTTAGGTGCGAAATTCAAGCATGCATAAAATTAAAAGGAGCGATAAATTGAATTTAGGAATACCTGGATCCATTGAGAAAAATTCTTTGAAGGTAATCTTAAACCTTGAGAAGTTAATGGCTTTTGTGATTCTTTCTTAACCGGTACTCCGTATGTCTTGAATTATCTTCAGATGGAAAAAAAAGATAATTTTACTTGTGTACGGTATATTGAGGACCATAGTTTATATATAGTGTCATGACCAATTAGGATTCTCATTATTCCCAATTGGGTCATCCTGACATTCACTCACATTTGAGTCCATACCCAATTATTTAATTAATTAATTAATTAATTCCTAAATAAAATCTAAATAACCTTTAAACCTTATTTGGTCACATAATTTATTAAAGACATTTTATTTGATATGGAAATTTCATGCAATGTGATCTCTGAATCATGCATATTTCGAACTGGTCATACTGGAGTCTTTAGCAAGATCAGATTGAAGTTCTTTAGGTGCAATTCAAAGTCATAATATTTGCACAAAACAAAAATAACTTGATGTTGTTATAACAATAATACCTCATAAATTTTTATTTCTGCAGAAAATTAAACATAACATAAAGTTTATACCAAAATAAAACCAAAGTATAGAACATAGAAAATTAAGGGAAAAGCAAAACTCCCACTAATCTACGACAATCTCAAAACCAAGACCCATATGAGCAACATGCCCATGAAAAGCCTTAGGCGCTAAACCTTTAGTTAGTGAACCAGCTAACATTAAATTTGTCCCTAAATGTTCTATCAAAATTTATTTCTCTTGAACTCTTTCTTTCACAATAAGATACTTGATATAAAATAATAGAAGTTTATACTTATTGGTCTCGTAGGTAGAATCAAGTATAAGCACTGTCAAAAACATGTTGAACAACTTTATCAAATCCAAATGAGTCCAAAAACTATCTCTAACCGTAACTCCGTCTTCGCAAGTTCGGTACTGGGACACATAACTATTATCGTCCAACAATTTCAAAGATTGTTGCATCTCAGTTCTATCTCCTATAATGACCTTGTTAGTGAGATGCCAAATGTTATACACTTGCTTGATATTTAATATATTGTCAGATTTCTTCCGTTTCAATGTTGCAAGTATATTTTTCGGTTGGACAAGATTCAAGGTCATGTCACGATTCATGTCATGCAAACGACTAATGACATTAAATCTCTATTTTTTGGCTAGTCAACGTGTAACCACGAAGCTTATATGGACACTCCCATTTTTTACTACCAGTGTCGTCTCTATTAAAATTCTGTAGAGGAGTATGATATATCCTGCTTCTTTCGCACAACATAGTAACAAATGCGTTTCTTCTATCTGAGTCATTATCCGACCTTCCGATAACCACACCAAATCCAAGTCTAGATGTCATCATACAAATCCATTTGAGCATGTTATCACAATTTTCAAACTCTTACTTGTAATTAAAGTCAACGCCAACATCTACCGCTTTTACAACAATCCCTTGAACATTCAGAACATTCAGAGAAATATCATTCGTAGAAATTATTTATTTTGAGATATTATTGGGGTGCACCATATCTATTTTGGAATAATACAATTAATTAAAATAAATTAATAAACTGCTGCATAAAATTGAACACGTAAACGTTCTGAAAATGTATATCTAGATAAGTTTATCTTCAACATGTTCTGAAGATACATTTCCGGAAGCTACGTGGTTTTTTTTAGCAAACTTTCATGATTAATATGATCAATATAGATGAAAATGAACAATCTTTACATGTAATTCTATCTTCTTTTGCTCCTGTGATATGTTGAAACAAAAAGATAGAGATTTGGAGTGAAAAATGAGATTGAGAATGCAGGGTTTTTAAGGGAGATTGTTAGAGTTGAGAAGATGAATGACAACAATCTAATATCTAATTATAAAAATGATTACCCACTAATTATTCATTATATCCCTCTATTAAATTACTAATTAAACTTAATAAAAAGGGTATTAAGGACTAATTAAAAATTGGTGTAATATTAGATTTTTAATATTAATGACAATTGATGTGTCACCCATAGAATTGTTCTCATGGTAAAATTACTCAAAATTGACTAAATTGAAAAAATAGATACATAGAGTGATATAACTTCAATACCTATGCATATTACCTTGGTCTATGAAATGATTTTTGGAAATTGTAAAATCACTTGAGGCATGTCTTTCAAGTGTTACTGCCTACGATAAATTATGCTCCCACTCTTCCTTTATTTCATCTATTCATCTTCCCGTTTCAATTTCGTCATCCACCATTATTAGGTTTCAACCGCGAACCTTCATCTCTATCTCTATTTTTATGATTTTCTTTGAATTAACCATTGTTATAGTTACGTTAATTTCATCTGGGTTTTTTTCCCGAGTTTTCGAAGCATCTCTTACTATTTATTTGTTTTGTTTTGCCTGCATGTTTATTCATATGGACAATTATCTAACAATATGCCTCTTTTTCTTAAGATCACTTTGAATATATACTAATATTTGTTAAATCCTTCGTTTGTTTTTCGACCAAGAAGATGTTTTCAAAGAACATAAAGAGCGATTGGAGAAAAAATTACGGTAAGCTTCAGCTTCGATTTGTTTTAAATTTTTTTATTTTGATTAGCTTCTGATTTTGTTTCAGTTGTTTCACTTGCTATGGATTAATATGGATTATTGTTGTTAATTTTCTGATAAAGTTACAGCTTTTGAAATGGTGGAAAGATTGTTATTTTACCGTCGCATACCAATTGTTCGATGAAATGTCCAACTGGATTTCTTCTTCTTCTTTGTTCTGGAATTCTTAGTTAGAAGGTTAAATGCAAATTACATTATTAAATTCCTTACCATATCCAAGAAATGGTTTCTAAACTTTCCCGCCCTTGAGTTGCAGGGTGAATGATCCAGTGGCTAAGAGCCTTAGGCTGATGTCGGGAAGACCTTAAGTAAGTGGACTAAATAGTAAGAGTAATTTGGAAATATCGTTAGGTACACATATCATTTTCCTCCACTTGCATATGTTGTTTAACATTAAATAATTTACATCTTCATATCATTTTTGTGGACTAAATAGTAAGAGTGATTTGCATATGTTGTTTGACATTAAATAATTTACATCTTTATATCATCTTATAAGTGAAATAATTTACATTTGCATATGTTTTTTTTAAAGGTATTAGATTTTATTTTTTGAGTGAAATTCTTGGCTAGGGAAAGATATTAGATTTTTCTTTATGAATCCCTTCTTCTTATTTCATTGGTGTAGATTTTTGTTTCTTGCTGCAGATTGATGCCAAGGTGATTTTTGATAAAATGATGAAAAAGAAATCCAGGTCCGATCTATAGGAGATTGAGAGGATTAAGAAAGATATAATAAGTTTAGCCAGATATTCATTTGAATATTTGCTTAAGCTTTAGAAGATATGTACTGGGCTGAACTAAATAAATAATATTTGTAGGAAAGAGTTAATGCTGCTTCACGTCCTCCAAGATTGGGCCCTCATGGGGTTAGATGGACAAACTCTGGTGATTAGGTTTTACTTTGCATCACATTTCAAATGTCATTTTTATACAACTTTATACATGCTTTGTTTATTTAAGGTCTATGACTAATGTGTTTTTTTTTAAATATAGAACTATATTGGTATTAACAGTGAGTCCTGAAAATGTGTTTTGATGGTTTCTAAGCTTTCCATTGGTGCTGCCAGAATTGTGATTAACAATATTCATATTAAGGGTTATGTATGTGAAATAATAACAATCTATGCTTTTATAATTCAATGACATGCATTGATGCTATCTATATTAAATGAAATAGAAAAAAATATAAACAAGTTAGAAGGTTTAAATAAAAGATTAACCATGAAAATATGTTCCCGGTAGAAATTGACATTGATATTATTGGACAAGAAACTCCTGGGATGCAACCTTTGCTTCTCATGCAAAGCGAAGTCGAAAGGATGTGTCCAAGCTTTCTTCCCTGCGAGATTCTAGCAAATGAGTCAGATTTCTTGATGATTCAGTGGCACTGGAAATGACTAAGAAGGAGTTGGAAGTTGTTAGCAAGTTTGATATAATCGTATGTTTTTTTTTCTTCATGTTTTTCATGTTAATGTTTTCCCTCTGTGAATGTTTTGAATGTTCATGTTTTTTCTCTGTCAATGTTCATACTTCTATTTTCATGTTCATGTATTTTTCTTAATGTTAACTACATTACCGTCTACGTTGCAGGGTGATCAAATTCACGTGACAACTCGAAATCGAGAGTTTAAAGATTGGATTGAATTCTTAGGTCTGCTATCCGATTTTTGTGTGCAGAATTTAGCCAAGTATTTAGTGGCCTCGGAGTTCCGTAGAAATTGCGGACTTTCTTCTCATCCATTGTTCTCTGTCGTTTAAGATTATTAAATCATCGTTGGAGTCTGTTCCCTAGCTTTATGACTTTTGTATTGGTGTTTATGTTAACCTGCATTTTAGTGTTAGCTCACACTTTAGTTTGAGTTTTGCTGTTGTGGTTGCTGTGATTATTTTTGTGACATTGGATGTACTGATCTATTCTTCTAGCACTTCTTGTGCTTAATATATATTTTGGCTTTTGCAAAAAGAAAAAACAGTTCTTCTATCATATTTGAGGATGAAATTGCAGTTGTTTTCAAATTCAAAAGAGAGTTTTATTTCATTTTGACTTAAAGATATATAATGCAAATATCTTCTAAATAGGCATACATATTGAAATAACTGAACTAACTAACTAGATATATAAAAAACAGAAGCCACTAGACATGCATATTGAAATCATACGATCGATCATGCATCCAGTGATGTAGCAATATGAAGAATGCCATGATAGCATTCTTGGTTCCTCTTCCATCCATAGAAGATCCATATCTTCTGGCTTTTATTAATCAATAATTCCACTCACCTATCTCTTATTATTAAAAATAGTAATTCAAAATTAATGTTGTTTAATATAAAGGACATAAAAAGAATAAGATTCACTTTTCTACTGTTTTGAGTCATAATAATAATAATATAAATTTGAAAATAATTTGTTATAAACTCATAGTATATAGATCACATGATAATTAATGTTTAGTGATTAATATATTTTTAATATGCATATCAACATATGAATGGTCATGATGAGTAAGTAACCATATAAATAAATTATATAAATGTCAATATCAACAGATGAATGGTCATATGATGAGTAAGTAACCAAATAAATAAATTCTATAAATGTCAATATAAGTTAAATGGTAATTTTTAAGATATAATTTTATTTAAATAATTTATTTAATTTTTTACATGTTTTTTATTCATTAAAATTTAGAATAGCATATCATAATTAATTTTGAGATAATTGAATTTGTTAGAATTGATTTAAATAAAAATGCATTTAATACAATTGATTTATGTTTAGATATAAATATAGAAGTAATGGTTATTAGTTGAAGTTGTTTGAAAAGTTTTAATCAAATTGATTTTGAATTTATAATTATTAAAATATAATAAATTCTAATACAAATAAAAAAGGTAATTGATAAAAATTAAAGAGGTAAAAAAGAAAGATTAAAGGGAGTTTAAACAAATACAATATAATAAATGCAGAATTAATTCTACTAAACTTTTTCTTGACATTACTAAATTTAATTTAATAGATAAAAATTGTAATTTCTAAGAGAGTTGATTTTGGAGAAGAAAATATTTGATTTTGAAAAATTACCAAACAAATAAAAATCATTTTCACGTTAAAATTTCTAAAGTCAATTCAAACATGCATTACATTTGATTTATATGAAATTTATATGAATTTTAGTGATAAAAAAATAGTATTAAATAATGTGTTCTTAACACCTCTCAAAATATTCGTTATAAAAAAATAATTTATTAACACTTTTCTATATTATTTTAGAGTATATGCAATTGTAATTATAAAAAATAACACCTTTCAGTTTGAGTAAATAAAGGGTTCTTTCGGAAATATATCTCCGAAAATAGAATATATTTACGAAAGGCATAAAAATATTCTCTATTTAATTTGACAACATGGAATATGCGAGTAATAATATGATATTTATTCATTTATTCATTTGATTTTACAATTTATGTTTATTATTGTACAGATGAGAAAACATTCAAGAAGCCTCGTCGTAGAAACCTCGTCGTCCATACGAGTAGAAACCTCGTCGTCCATACGAGTCCATACGAGAAAGAGGCGTTTGGACTTCGAGCTCTGAAGGGTTCAATAAGACCCTATCTTCTATCTTTATCCCCTTGTTTTTAAGACATATAAAATTCAATTAGTTTAGGTTAGAATTTAATAAAAAATTTAAATAAAAATTTTAAGAATTATTATTCAAATAAAATTCTATTTGAAATTCTAAGATATTATTTTAAATATTTTATTTGAATAATTATTCTTAAAATATTATTCTAGATATTTTATTATTTTATTATTAAAAAAATTAAATATTAAAATTATAAAAAATCACTTAATTTTAAAACTATTTCAAATAGATTTTCATAAAAAATTTAAATAAAAATTTTATTTAAATAATTATTCTTAAAATATTATTCTAGATATTTTATTATTTTATCATTAAAAAAATTAAATATTAGAATTTAAAAAAATCACTTAATTTTACAGCTATTTCAAATAAATTTTCTTTGATCTTTAATAATATGTATTTATATTATTAAAATTAATCTTTTAATTTAAAAAAATAAATAATAAATAATAAATTTAGAAAAATTTAGAATATTTTGAAAAAACAAAAATGAAAATACTATGATTATCTTATCGAAATATCTAATCGAGACTTCTGACAAAATTATAACAGATTTTGACGAAAACATTATAATTTTTATAAATAAATTTTGTGAAAGGCTAATAAAACAATAGTAAAAAATATTAATTATAAATTATGTTAGAAATTGCCAAGCAATTATTTAATTATCATAATTAACCTAAAAATGTATCAAAAATAAATAAATAATTAAAAAAATCAAAGTAAGATTGCCATAAAAACTCAAAATTGTGAGAAACTCGGTAAGCAGATTTATCGAATGAGATCCAAAAGGATCTCACGATAACCGGCCAGTAAGCTTCTTCGATTTAATCTAGCTATAGCCACAATGGCAAATTCAAGATCAAAGGTATTGGTTTTTGTTACCACCCATCTCTCGGTACAATATAGCCTCGTTAAGAAATAAATAACATCAAGAAGGATAATAAAACGAATACAGAATCACAAAATGGAGAAGAGATTTGAAAAATCGAATTCGAAACAAAAGAAATAATAAAATTTGAATGAAATTTGAGAAATATGTGAAAACTTCAACTATCTATTAGCCGCAATGATAAACCCTAAAATAAGTTATGAGAAAGTGAGAGGGTTAGCAGCGTATTTATAATCACAGTGCAGTGCAGCTCTGGGACAAGGAAAAATCGTGACTGTTTATCTTGTATTGATCCGGTGGTATTATAAAATTACAAATAAAATTAAATTAATGAAAATAAAATGGGTAATTTCTAGACTATACATATAAAATGGGTGATTTCTGAGAATGGATTTGATAACATGCATTTGTTTTTTTAAATAGAATTAATAAAAATTAATAAATATAAAAAAATATAATTTTTAAATTTAAACAAAAAGATTGGTATTTAAAATAAAAATATTTATGGAATGATTTAGTTTTATAAATATCAAATATTATTTGTAAATATTATTTTAATTATATAAATAAATATTATTAACAGTAATAAATACATTTTATATAAGTATTATTACAAATATTTATTTCATGGGATACAAATATCAGTATTTGTTTGTCTGAGTATTGGTATGTAATACGCATTAGGATTAATAATTCTCTCTAATTACAATTTTTTCTCTCACCATCTCTCCCTCTCCCTCTCCATATTTAATTTATTCATTATTTATTAATTTTGTGATTTCAAGTTTTATGATGTGGCTAATACCTGTGCTTATATTGACCTATACTGGTGCATCGACAATAGAAAACATATATTAAGAAATAGTGTTGTTAGAATATTTCGAACACTACCTTTTATTATATTTTATATTTTATTTAGCATTTAGAACTAAAAATAATTATAGCAACTTCTACTCGATTAGCACAAAACTAATATATTTAGACATTTCATTCCTTAAATTTTCAATTTTGCATGGTACAATATTCATCACAACATAGTTCTGATTCAAAAGCTAATTTGCTTGTATTATATTGCTATTTTTGTTTCTTTCAAATGGTGATAAGACTTCTTCATTAACCCATAACATTTTAAACCACTTTGATATTATGTTTGTGATGGTAGGCCTTTATAACATCTTTGTAGAAATTTACATACATGAAAAAAATTAATGAAAAAAATTAATGATGAGAAGTTTTTACATTTATAATTAATTATATTTTGGTAAACACACTTCAATTCAAAAATTATAAATCATAATTTTAAATTGAATCAATTTTAAAAATAATATTAAGTTTACTTTTATTGATATACTCTCGTTACAATAAATACAAAGTATAGAACATGTCTACTAGTTGTGTGAATTGTATAAAATTACATTCAAATTAAAAAATGATTATATTTTATAAATGTTTATAACTATTATGAGAGAATACTATTGTATTTATTTTATTTTTGGTTCTTTATCACTTGACATTATTTTTATTTTTAGTTAAACAAATGGTGAAGAGAGTGACAAAGCACAACAAGAAGAAAGACACTAACACCATGGTCCATTCAAATTAAATATTCAAATGATCATGGAAAATCCTTTTGTCATATTAAAAATAAACAGTTGAGTAAGTGTTTTTTCAGGGGCTTATTCTAGCATCTTGCAGTTGAAATTCACACTTCTTGTTGTACAGTTATGTCTACTACATTTTGTAACACTCAAATTACTTTACGGAAATATTGATAAAATCAGAGTAAATTTTTTTTCAACTTAGTATTCGAATGTCACAATTCAACTTCAAAAACCAACATAAGGCTCAGTGATACGTTTATAAGAAAATTGTTCAACATGCAACGAAATTCAAAAATAACATATAATATTTTCGTCACTAAATATTTTTCATTAAATAAAACAAATAAAGTGTAACGTCGTCTCGACACCCAAAGCGACCTATCAGAGCCGACATCCTAACGACGTGAAGTACACCGACTTCACTGACCATCACTCTACTTATCCTGCTCACCTGCATGTTACCAACATATGAGCAACATTCAAACAAAAGGAGTGATATACTTACATCATAAAAGAGTAATATAATAAGAATTAGCAAGTCTCATAAATAAAACACTACTTCTCAACAAACACTACAAAACCACATCTTATCCACAACAACATCATACAACTCCATAACATACACATCAACAACATATGCATCAACAAAGTCATATGCAACAACAACATGCAATGAGACCCTACTTGACTCTATGCATGCGGTACCATAATTCAATCTCTATTTCAAGATACAGTTCCCGTCGGAACTCTCGACCCCTCTTTCGTGGTCCAGTTTAATCCATATTTCATGATCACGCCCTCGACCCCTATTTCATGTCCACGTACGATCCTTATTTCATGATCACACCAACATCACAACAACAACATACCCCACCTTGGTATCTCGTTCCTACTATGCAACATGTCATGCAACACCAATGACATACATGCATGTATACAACGATTACATTCTACAACTCAACAACATTCATCATACAACAATTCACAGTAATAACTATATATCATCAACATCATGCATATTTTATCATATAACAACATCAATCTACTTTAACCACCACAACTGCAACAACATATACAACAACATATTACGTATACACACATCAGTACTAATTATATGTGACTTATCACAACAACAAATCCAACAAACATATCAACTATGTTTATATTCAAGCATTCACCGAATATGGTATTTATGTCCCAGAATATATTAGATGTACCTTCAAGCATGTTGTTGACAATTACAGACTCTCCTTTTCTCCAGTGCCCTTGAAAATGTGATAAGTCCTTAGTATGTAGATTGTTAGCCTTAGCACAATATATAATCATGGTAAGGAAAGTTACAAAGAGGTAAACATATTCCTAATGTAAAGTTAAACTAAAAACAATGAAATACCTCATAGTTCAATATCTTTAACTCCTACTAAGAAAGAAATTGAATCATTTGATCCCAAAAATGAAATATTCTCTGACTCCGTCACATGAACGTTAAAACAAGCTATATAAACAACCCGTATTTTCAATATTTGGTGCAAAAACCATTGTAGTGTCAATTTTGGATATAAAAGTTTGTTTTGTAAATTAAAATTTGATAGTCGATAAATTACCATTCTATATTTTCATAACAATTTGAAGCATGGTATTCATTTTTGTTTTCATATCAGAACTATCATTTATATGTGGCATGACAACTGTAAGCTTACTATATCTATATCACGTGTAAAATCGTGTATTTTCTCGGGAAATTCAAGTTCATCGTCTGATAAGGAAACATGTGAACCCTAACAAACAAAGTGTAAATACCCCAAAGTTTAAGAGTCAAAGTGAAACTAAGCAACAAATAAACTGATAATTCGCAAAGGCAACAATACATCAAAGTAAACCCCACCCAGCAACTACTAGTTTGGGATAAAAGTTAAAACTATACAATATACAAAATAGTTAATGAAAATTATGCCTTGACATGTATAGAATTTGACCATGAAATACTATGTAGAAAGAAACCACAGAGAAAAATAATGGTAACATAATCTAGATTCAGAAACCCATTGATTCCCACTGAATACCATAAGAAATTAATAACTTTCTAATTAAGAAGATAAGATGTACAAAAATATCTTGAGTAGGTCAAACAACTTCTATGCAATATATAATTGTAACACCTACATAATTTTCGTTTTCATCTTTCGTAATGTCATAACCGTCCTTCAAAACTGCAACATAGTAGTTACAAAATCCATGACGAAATTAACGTCGTAACTGTTACTCAAAAGTACAACATCTCATAAAAACACAGATGATAAACACGGTTATTTAAACTACAATTATTTATTTGCAACAACTTAATAGTATATGGTCGAAATGAAATCACCATTGAAGTCAGTGTTGTAAAAGGAGAGAAAGTTTGAATTTGGCTTGTGTTAACCAGTTAACGCCTAGGGTTAACCAGTTAACACATGTGATTTTTGGGCAAAATTTGTAAAATTTGACTTTGAAGGATTTCCCCCCACTTTTCCACTTTGCCTTGCATTACATTCCATTTCCCTTCACTTTACCTTGCATTTCTTAGACACTTTCTAGACTCTTCTACCACTTTCCTATGGAATATTCCAAGGAATATTCTAGAAACCCTAACTAACTTTAACTAACTCCAAACCTAAATCCCAAGCCTAGCTCCTAACCCCAAGCCTCAATCCAAGCCTAGTTCCTATATAAAGTCCATATGCTCCAAAACTCAGGACTTCAACCTCATTTTTCAATTTCACTTTTCTCTTATCTCTCTCATTTTTCTCCCATTTTCAACCTTTCACCAAATCTTCTTCATTCTAAGTTCTTCAAGTTTTGCATTGAAGCTTGAAGAACTTGAAGCTAAACCTTCATTCTAGCCTTGATAATATGGTTTATTGAAGATTTATGGAAGAAGTTGCTACTGTTTGGGGTTGATTTTATCTTCTTGGAAGTGATTTTTGGAAGTGTTTATCAAGATCGTCATCAACCATATTTATTTTGCGCATTCGCGGAAGAGCATCGGATCTCCAGTTTTCTCTCTTATCACGTTTCGTTTCGACATTGCAACAATCACCAAAGCAAGCATCTGCTTTGTAGGTTGGTGAATACAAAATCACTTCCTTGTTTTAACTTATTTCTCTTCATCTCGCCTCGTGCATTCTTTGTTTTATCGTTTTTGTGCTTATTGATTCTTTGGTTGATTAATCATTAGAGGCTAGAATTGTGATGAGCTTGTAGTGCTACTAGGTGTTAAATTGTTGCCTTTAGGTGTAGAATTTGTGCTCACTTGATAGGGTTGATTTTTTATGGGAGCTTTAGGAAATAAGTTGGTGGCTAGAAGTGCTTTTTTCCACTAATTTTTCAGTTCTGGTTCAGTGTTAACCGGCTAACGCACAAGGTTAACCGGTTAACACACTGTGTGCGCGCTCTGTTTGCTATTGTTTGTGATCCGTTAATCGGTTAACACCTAGTGTTAACCAGTTAATGCTATGCCATTTTGTGTTTTTTTGTTACTTTCTCGCATGTTTGTGTACCACTCCTTCTTTTATCATCTTGGATCGCTATATTAGGATTCTAGGGAATTTTTAGGAGCTGGTTTAGTGCAAGTGTGCATAGTTTCGATAGCTTTCGACATGCATTTCGTTAGGTTCCTATTTTAGGCATAAGTGTCAT
The DNA here is from genome assembly GCA_963966055.1 of Lathyrus aphaca. Classification (NCBI taxonomy): domain Eukaryota; kingdom Viridiplantae; phylum Streptophyta; class Magnoliopsida; order Fabales; family Fabaceae; genus Lathyrus; species Lathyrus aphaca. The sequence goes on along the minus strand of OZ014522.1, from coordinate 134,894,415 downwards.
ATACATGTTCATAGCTTATTATGATCATTGCTTACATGGTTTAGCATCCTTCATAGCATGTCAATAAATGTTTACACTTCTGTTTTGCATTACATTTGAAGTTCATTCATGTTTTGGTTCAATCATGTGCATAATGGAAAAATTGCATATTGTTAAAACCACATAATCATCTAGTCTGCATCCATTGATTGTATGATGATATGTTACATTCCATTGTTGATATCCATTTCATGTTGTTTCATAACTCATATGATCATTGCATTCCATTGTTTGCATTAAAACTCATGTTTTTATATTTGAAAAATAATGAAAATTTGCCTTGTCTCCATCGCTGCATTTTGAAATATGGGCCATAAAAACATGTTGCATTATTCTGTTTTAGGTCTTTTTACACATATTTTCATGTTGTTTTGAAGTTGTAATAGGTTGTTTGTGTTGTGCATTGCATTTAGTATCTGTTTGTGCAATAAGAAGTTGTAGTAGCTACTGGATTTAGGCGTTGCTTAATATTTAGGATCCTTAGACTTAAGATTGAGTCTAGTTTAGGTCATAGATGTATTAGGATATGTGTGGTACTTGTTTACCCATTTCCTTTTATAATTTTAACCATATCCTACTAATCTTTATTTTGTAGGGAGGTTGAGGTAAGTTCGCAAACACAACTTATTCCTTTTTATTTTTTCTTTATGCTTTCTAAGTTTGTTTGCCTTAGCACTTGGTGCTTTGTTTGTATAGGCTTTTCCCCCTTTTTAGAAACAACTTAACTTCCTTGGGAAGTAAGTTGATTTCTAGGCTTTTCTTTTTTTCCTTTTTTCTCATTAGGATTAGAAAACCACACAAATCATTAGGATCTCCTTTTGCATGAAATAAACTACTTAGGGTTATGTCTTAGTTCCCCTAGTTTTTCCCTTTCTCGATTTGAGTCATTCTTTCTCATCTCATGAAGAAAACAATAAAAAAATAGCTAATAAAGGCCGAGCTTTCTCGTACGCCATGAGAATTTGTCGTAGGTTACTTTCATATGTTCCATTTCGGGGCGAGGTGTAAGTCATCTACCACGATGAACAAGTCTTAGTATGAGAATGTTTCAAAAACAATAAACTCAAAACACTTCTTCTAAAAGACAGTAAACAAAGACACTATGTCTTCTCTTCTCATTTCCCATTCTTTGCGGACGATCATGACTTGTCTCAACAGTTCAAACAACAACACGGTAACGCCCTCGATTCAGCGAGCCGGTAACACCTGAGTTAGAGCTATGGAAAAATCATCCTAAAAAGCAAAAACAAGTTCTCGCCTTAGTTAGCCGAACTACGTCAACTTTTATCCTCATATTCCCGATGAGGTACGTAGGCAGCGGGGTAGGGCTCGTTTAAGCACACTATTTATTTTCCCTACATTTTTCCCGTTCCTTTTCGATCTCTTTTCCAGTTCCCTTTCTCATTCTAGTTCCAATAGCAGTTTTTATTCAGCAGCAGCTTTATTCTTTTACCCTTTAAAACAGACAAACAAGCGTAGATCCCGTCGGGTACGATGGACGATCTGGGGTGCTAATACCTTCCCAGGTTGTTACTGACTCCCGAACCCAGATCTTTGGTTCACAGGACCTTGTCATTTCCTTTTTCCTTAGGTTTATGTAGAATTACCTTTCCCATTCATTCAGGATAAAAATGACTGACGACGACTCTACCTTTTCCGCGCCACTTTCGCGTTTGTACTAGGATGAAAATCCCGGGAGCGACAGCTGGCGACTCTGCTGAGGATCGAACCCAAAATCTATGGTTTCCCCTTTGAGAGTCAATCTTAGTGCTTGTCTGTTTTCATTTATTTGGGTGTTTAGCTATTTGTTGCTGTGTGCTTTAGTTTAGCTTTACTGTTTTCATTTACAGCTTTACTTTACAACTTTATTTACTGCTTTCACTATAAATTTTCCATGCATCATATATATTGGACTGTGTTGGTTTGGTTTTTTCTGTGGGATGGGAGTTGCTGTGAGATAAGCCAAATACTCGGCTTGAGTGCACCCTAGGACTTAGCATGGACATACATTGTACTTGCATGGTATCATGATGAGTGGCGGTGTGTTCCACACCCAGATTGTGACTGTCTTGGAAATATGATAGGACCTTGATAGTTATGTGCATCTGGGGACCGATCATTGATGACCTTAGTGGAAACAACCCTCTCCAGTGATGATAGTGGCAGACCACATTTGTTGGCAAACCTACTCGCATCCGAGGGCCCACTGGGAACTCGCATAGGATGGCCTGGTTCTCTCATAAGAACCCAGTTAAAGCAAACTATTTGTATGACGATAATATTGTATCCCAAGGGCTGAATGTACTATTGTTTCTCGATTCAGTGCTTGAACCTGGGAACTTATGAGGGATGCTTATTTTTTCATGGACTCAGCTGAGAACTCCCTGAGTAGTACATAATGCCTAACTGATTCCTTGATTTGGTCGTGAGCCATTTCTCAGAAATGGTGAACGTATTATTGTTATTTATTGCATGCATTTCATATTTGCATTTTAACAGGTTATCCGGACTTCCTAACTTATTCAACTACATGCAGTATAGCTGGTCAACGCATTCATCGATATCCAACTCACAGCAACTGAGTAAGAATGGTTGAGCAAATGCATAATGATCTCACCGAACTCCGACAGAGGATGGATCAGTTCATGGAAATGATGACCCGTATGGCCTAGAACCAGGAACGTCTTAGATTGATGGTTGAGCAACCCCGAGTAAATGCTAATAATAGGACATCTACTGGGACTGTGGATCCGAACGTTGCCCGTAATGAAGAGCCAAATCCAAATAGGATTGCGGCCTATAATGTGGTTTTAGAAGACACACAAGAGAACCAGTTCACTCTACTGGATGATGATATGGGTAATATGAACGAGATCAATGATCGAAGGTATGAAGAGCTAGCAGAAAAGATTAAGGCCATGGAATGTCAGAATTCCCTAAGCATTGATGTAACCAGTCTGGGGTTAGTGTCAGGAGTCAGAATCCCTCCTAAGTTCAAGGTTCCCTCATTTGACAAGTACAACGATAATATGTTCCCAAGAAATCACATTCACGCATATTTTGGAAGAATCTCGGCTCACACTGATGATGAGAAACTTTGGATGCATTTCTTCCAAGATAGTTTATCTGGAGCTTAATTAAGCTGTGTAAACACCCCAAATTTGCCCTCACTAAGTTCACACCATGTCTTGTGATCTTTCATCTTTGCATTAGTTTAATCATACCATATCATATTGCATTTTTTGTTTCACTGCATTAGTTCAAGTTCATCTGCATCTAGGGTTTGTGATCTGAGCAATCCAAGATTCATCTGAGCCACTCCAAAGGCCATTAATCATTCCAAGAGGGTACATGTATTATCAATCATCATATTATATCCCCCAAATACCAAGGAGGTCAAATAATCACAAGAACTTGCAAAGCATGGAAGCATAGCTAGGGTTTAACTGCACAGATGACCTGAAATTAGGGTTTTGGTTTTAGAGGCCATAAGTCCAAATTTTTTGGTCATTCTTGTTTCTAAGGGCCTCAATATGTTATAAGGATCATGCATACCAATTTTGATGAAGAAATTCATTATGGAAGTCATCTGTTCACTGGGTAACTTTTTGAGCAAGTCAGAGCAAAATCAGGGCATCTGAGGCCCCATCCATGGAACCAAAGTGGATTTTTCATCAAATTGAAGTTATATGATCTTTATTTGATCATTGAGTGCTTATAAGTTCACAAAATTGAAGAAAAGTGAGCTAAACCAAAAGTTGCCAAAAATGGAAATGACTTGTAATGTAAACTTTCCATTTTGGGAAAGTTTTTCAACCTCCTCTTTCTCAACCAAAAATGCTTCAAATGAAAAATTGTTGGTCATGAAAGTTGTAGATTGGATCATTCCCTTTTCAAAAAGTACAAGAACAAGACCTAACTCATTTTGGAACTCAAGATATGGCTTGTCAAAGTTGGCAAAAATCCCATAATTTTCAAGAATGCACCAAAGAGGGATTCTTGCAAAACCACTTGCCAAAGCATTTGGTGACTTCAAACACACTTCTATGTATCATAACATCATAGTGCATTGCTTTAAGATTAGAATTTCCCAAAGAATTGCATCATTCCATGCCTTGAACATCAAGAATTCTCAAAGGGGCCAAAACTTCACATAATTGCAAAACACCACATAACTTTGCTCCTACTTGCTGAATTGCCTCAAGACTGATTTTGTGGACATCCTTGAACTCAGCTGCGCATGGACAAGCCAATGATCCAGCTACACCATTGCCCATACCTCAAGTACAACACTTTTGACTTTTTGGCAAAAACACCCATACCAATCACAACAGTCCACCACCCACTCTCTGCCCAATCCAGACTCTACAAGCATGCTCTAAGGACTCATTTTCATAACACACATAAGCCTAACACTCCAAGAACTCAGCATTGCAAAAAATCATCCCTCTTGCATTTTCCTTCGAATCTCTCAGCTCACTCACTCAATCTTTAAACTAATTTCACCATTGATCTCAAAATCACTCACTGACCACAAAGCAACCATTAAACCAGCCAAGAACACCCCATACACAAAACACAATTCTTGGCCAGTTCAGTTGCTACAACACAAACCAGCCATTCTCAAAGCCTTTGAAGCATTCCATTAGTCTCAGGAGGTCAAAGGGAGTCATTTTTCACAAAGGAAGTGGCCAGAAGGCTCAAGTTTGGAAAGCTTCATCTCAGGTAGTCATCTGAAATCATTTTTCCAGAACTCATATTTTATGTTCCATTAAGAAAGAGCATGCTTCACTGATCACTCTGAGCTTTGTATTTTCGAAAATGGTTAAGAAATGAGTTTGTATGAATGTTATGAAAGTTTTGCCATTTTTAATCTTTCCTTCAAATCTTGAGTTTGAGCAAGAATAAATTTGTTTTAGGGGTGGATTTGAGTTCAGGGAGATGAGGGGAGTTGATCTGGAGCTTTAGAGCTCCAGAAATGACCTAGAGATGAAGATTTGAGTTTGCTCAGGGAGGGTGTGGCCGGAGAAGACGACCAAAGGTCTTTTCCGGCCACCTAAAAGTGATTAATGACTAATTAGGGTTAGGTCTAAGTTTAAATAGGGACCCTTGGATCTCTCCTTCCCGCGTGTGTTGTGTGGCCAAGATTAGTTCATTAACATTTAATCAGGATTAAATATTTAATTAATTAGGTTTAAGTGGATTTGAATATGGACCATTAGATGTGGCGCGTAGTCAACTAGGATTTCCCCAGAATCAATGACAGCCCTTGGATGCGCATACTTCTGTTTATTTTAATTTTTATTTCATTTTTCTCATTTTATTTTATACCATTTATTTAAAATAGCAAGAAAATTCTAAAAAATATTTTGTTCTGCATTTTTATTTCAAATAATTTTCTTAACCCAAAAATATTTTTATTTTTATTTTTCACATTAAAAAATCATTTTTAAAACATTTAAATGTTTATTTTAATTAATTAATGGGAATTAATTAATTAAAATATCATTTAGGTTTCTAAAAATCCAAAAAAAAATTCACATTGCATCTTTAAACATTTAGAAACATTATCATACCATCCACAAAAATTTCTTTTTGGTTTTGAACCATCTTTGATAATTTTCTTGAATTTAGGGTTCATAAAATTCCTATTTTAGAACCCTAACTTCAAGAATTCTTTTCTGCCTAACCAAGAATGGTATGACAATGGTTATTTTTGCATTGATCTTAATTTGACATGTAGTGTCTAGCATAATTTTGTCACAAATTTCTTCTGCATTTTTGAATTTATTTGCATTTTTTCCCTTTAGGTACCTTACAACCCTAGATAACTTAGAAAAAATCATAAGTTTCATTAGGTTAAGAGTTAGGTCTTCTCCTTTGGAGTGTGATTTCATATGGGGTTAGGGTTCCTTTGATTGCATTTTCAATTTTTTATCTTGTCATTTGCTTCTGTTTTTGGTTTTTGCATCTCATGTTGTATGAAAACCCTAATTTTCCATCTTCCTTTGCATACATCTTGCATAAGCATTCATATAAGAGCTTGCCATGACATTTTATGCATTCACATGACTTCTAAGACATCTTAGGACACATTAGAATCATGCTTGATCATTTCTTCATCCATTTACCATGTTATGCATTCATCACATTCCATGAACATTCATGAACTTTCATGCTTCTTTCATGTTTCATTTGCATTCTCATCACTTGTATGATCATCCGTTGCTCTTGACATACATTTGCATCATCTATTAGCATCATTTACACCATGAACATGCTTCTGGTTTTGGTTTGCATCCTTACATTCACTTCATTTTCATCTCATCTCTTTCTTTATACTAACTATTTCAGGTGGTAAGTAATTGAGAAGTGAATTTGCCTTCACTTCTCATCCCTCTTCTCATACTATTTTATGCATTCATTACTGCATTTTATCTTTGTTTTAGAGTGAGCTTGTTCATTCCTGTTCCTCCTTCACTTTCTTTCTTCAAGTAACTTATCTTCTTAAGTGAAGTAAGTTAGCTTATTTCTTCTGCATCTCCTCCTTTCATCTGCTTCTTCCTTTGTGGCTTATTCTTGAAGATCTCTTGCAAGCCTCATAAACCCTAGGAACACCCAAGCATGATAACATTGGTTTTTTTTTTATTAGTCCCCCCATTAGTTTTACCTTTGAGTCTCCTTGAGTCTCTCTTCTCATCTCATAATCAGAGACTAAACCTTTAAGGTTTTAAGGCTTTGTGATTAAGGTTATGCCTGCATCCTTCTCTTAGAATAGAGTGTATAACTTTAATCCTAAGTGTTAAACCCTTAATGGGTTTAAAGCTCTTAATTAACCCATCTTAATAATCACTAAGACAATAAGCTTGTAACTTAGGCCTTGCATTAGGGTTCTAATTCTTCCTTAATTGGTTAAGAAGGACTAACCCTAGTGTTAATGGACAAGTCCCCCTCAAGTTGTCTTACAAACCATAAAATTCATTTCTTAATCTTACCATTAACTAAAATCCACTTTAATAAAGGCTTTGTTTTGTCATGAGATTAATTCTTAATCATGGATTAAGTTGAGGTATCTTCCTTAGCTTAAATGTGCTCATCTATTATCCTTCTATTAGGATGGTGTAATGGGTCCATTAAATCCTTGATTATGGCTTAAACTCATTACTTAACACTAAACAAAAACTCCAAAAACATCTAAATAATCACAAGTAGGTTAATGATCTTAATCCTATATCATCATGGTAATTAAGTTTGAGATGTTTATCTCATACTTAAGGTATTCTCATTATCCCTGATCAAAGGGAGGATATGATGAGTTTACTAGCCTTTGGTTTAGGATTAAGCTCATTAACTTATGAAAAACTCCAAAAAGCAATAAAAGATTGAAAACACAAAAACAAACAATAATCGTCTCCTCCGAGATTCTTTTCTCACCTCATTCACTCACAAACGAGAACTCGCTTCTTCCATCTAATGCAAGACAGTTAGCACCTGAGCCAGACAGGTCATACACTTGAGTATAGACAAGCAAGCAGTTCATCAGTCAATTTATCTTTCAGTCTCTTTGAGTCGAACTACGGTGTTCTGACTTCCTCATTGCACGAGAGGATACGTAGGCATAACTTAACTGTTATCGAACAAAAGTCTCTTTCTCTTCCCCCCTCTTCCAGCATTATTCTTTAAGCCTCATCCCTGAACAATTCATTTCACATCTCTTTTGCACTGACACCTGTACATTCTTTTCCAGCTTTTTCACATAGATAGCACTGACACTACCCCTTTAAACACAAACTTTCAAGCGTGGATCCCGTCGAGTACGACGGACAATCTGGGTGCTAATACCTTCCCAGGTTGTAACCATCCCCCTTTCTCAGTTTCTCTGGTTCGCGACCGTCTTATCCATCGCTTTCTAGGTTTATGCAACATTACCTTCCCTTCGGGATAAAAATGCCTAGCTGGCGACTCTTTTCAGTTCATCTTCATGTTCTCTCTCTTTCGCCGACCGTTCGCGTCTGTACCCCGTCTGACCCGGTGTCACTTGGTGGGAGCGACAAGCTGGTACATGAAGTTAAGCAGGGTATCTATCCGAAGCTAGAAAGATTTAGCTAAAGCTTTTCTCAAGCAGTATCAATATAATATTGATATGGCTCCAAACCGCACCCAGTTGCAGAACTTATCTCAAGGACCTAAGGAAGGTTTTAAGGAGTATGCCCAGAGGTGGCGTGAGCTGGCTGCCCAAGTTCAACCCCCGTTGCTGGACTGGGAAATGGCAGACATGTTTATGGGCACCTTGCAAGGTGCATTCCTGGATCGTCTGGTCGTTTTTCCTTCCATCGGTTTTCTGATATCGTCATTGCGAGAGAAAGGATAGAGAACTTGCAGAAATTAGGAAAGATCTAGGATGTAAGCAGTGCTGGATCTTCTGGTGTGAAAAATCCTTTTGGCAACAGCCAAAGAAGAAGAGAATGAGATACAAATGTTGTGTATAGGGGCCGAGACAGAGGTCGTTCTCAAGGATACTACCAAGCAGCTACAGTGACTATTACGCCATAGGTTCAACAACAACCTCAGGGTCAGCAACAACAGGAACAAAGACCATTTCAGCAAAGAACAAGAGCGAGGGAACATAAAATTGATCATATCCCGTTTTTGTATGTTGTGTTGCTTCCAGAGCTGCTTAAATTGAACATGTTCGAGCTCCGTACCATGAGGAATCCTTCTCCTAACAATCTACCACCCAATTTTGATGCAAACGCCAGGTGTAAATTCCATTCGGGCGCCCAGGGGCACAATATTGAGAAATGTTGGGATTTTCAGAATAAGGTACAAGACCTAATTGACTCCAAGGCAATCAATTTCTCCCCTCACCCAAATGTGATCCGAAACCCAATGCCTAATCACAGTGGAGCCGGAGTGAACTTTGCAAATGAAGGTGCTAGGGTTGTTATAACAGATGGTCTGCTTTAAGCTGAAATCTTTAAATTAATCACCCAGGTTGCAGGGGTATTCATAGAAGCAAATAACACCAGTAGTATCCAAATACTCTCAGTGATGGCAATTGTGTGTGTCTTTCTTCAATGCATTTTTCTTCCCTATTTAGGGGAGTTATGTCGCTCTGATTCTTCATTAGTCATGGGTCAATGGAGATACATAGGCAGAAGATCATCAGGTCTTTCCGAGCAACCTTATGGGGAAACTTTAGTCCCCAACTTTACTCTTTCCTCTAGACGTCTCGGGTCAGAGCCTTAAGGTCAGAATAAATAGAAGAAGAGGTACGATTGCCATGTTGGGCATGCGGCCATTTACTTAAAGACTCAAATCCATGAAAAAACTACTGATCACTGAAAGTATCTAAGACTGATAGGTCCAGACAGAGTCAAGCCTCCTCAACTACGATAATATTCAGTTTCTTTACTGCATTTCCATTTGTAGTTTCTTTTTTTTGCTAAACATTTGTCGACATGTATGAAATTTGTTTGCTTTTGAATGTTAGCAATAATAAAACACACACGTTTTCTTGAAGTAATTCATTCATATTCACTTATAGTTTTGTATGTTTGCATTGTAATACCAACTGTCGTGCTTAAATTTTATGAGGGAGGATGACGAAACAAAAACGCAAGAATCTCTAATTGTGTGTTCTCGAATAAGATCTTGTTGACGATGTACATGCTTTATTTCAAATCCCTAAACATCGGAGATATAAGGGAGATAAACCCTCGCTAACCCCTTTGAGCCTTGAAGTAGGAGTTTCTTCTTGCATAAAAAAACCCTTACATTTAACCCAGGGGCAGGGTATGTGTCAACTAGTTGGACCGAGCGTTCAGACTTTCATAAAGGAGTGTATTTGAGGACCCATTACATTCCATTATACTAATCAAGAGGTCCAAAGACCAGAAACCACAATGGTTATACTAATCTGGAAGCCACAATGATTATCCTTCATCGAACAAAGAATGAGGCAGTTGTCGCTCCCAAAGATTTTCATCCAGGTGTAGACGCGAACTGTCGGTGAAATGAGAAATGAAGGTGAATTGAATAGAGTCGCCAGCTAGGCATTTTTATCCCGAAGGAAAGGTAATGCTGCATGAACCTAAAAAAGGATGGATAAGACGGTTGCGAACCAGAGAAACTGAGAAAGGGGGTTGGTTACAACCTGGGAAGGTATTAGCACCCAGATTGTCCGTCGTACTCGACGAGATCCATGCTTGACAAGATTGTGTTTAAAGGGGGAGTGTATGTGCTATCTGTGTGCAAAAGCTAGGAATGAATGTACAGGTGTCAGTGAAAAAGGTATGAATTGTTCAGGAACTGAGGCTTTAGAAAGAATGCTGAAAGAGGGGGAAGACACATAGACTTTTGTTCGATAACTGTTAAGTTATGCCTACGTATCCTCGCGTGCAATGAGGAAGTCAGAACACCGTAGTTCGACCCAAAGAGATTGAAAGTGAATTTGACTGTGAACTGCTTGCTTATCTATGCTCAAGTGTATGACTTGTCTGGCTCGAGTGCTAACTATCTTGCATTAGACGGAAGAAACAAGTTCCCGTTTATGAATAAGTATGATGAGAAAAGAATCCTGAAGGAGACGATTATTGTTTGTTTTTGTGTTTTTAGTTTTGTTATTTTTTTGTGTGTTTTGCATAAGTTAATGAGCTTAAGCCTAAATCAAGGGCTTGTAAACTCATTATATCCTCCCTGTTTAGGGATAATGAGCATACTTAAGTATGAGATAAGCATCTCAACTTAATTACCATAATGATGTAGGATTAAGATCATTAACCTACTTGTGATTAATTAGGTGTTTTTGGGTTTTTGTTTAGTGTTAAGTAATGAGTTTAATCTCTAATCACAAATTAGTGAGCTCATTACACCATCCTAATAGAAGGATAATAGATGAGAACACTTAAGCTGAGGAAGATACCTCAACTTAATCCATGGTTATGGATTAAATTCATTATATAACAAGCCTTTATAAAATGGATTTTAATTAAGGGATGAGATTAAGAAGTGGATTTTATGGTTTGTAAGACAACTTGAGGGGGAATTGTCCATTAAACACTAGGGTTAGTCCCTCTTAACCATGAGGAAGAGATAGAACCCTAATGTAAGGCCCAAGTTACAAGATAAAGTCTTAGTGATTATTAATGTGATTTGATTAAGAGGTTTAAACAAATTAAAGGTTTAACACTTAGGATTAAAGTTATACACTCCATCCTAAGAGAAGGATGCAAGCATAACCCTAATTCCAAAGTCCTAAAACTTTAAGAGTTTAGTCTCTGATTGTTGAGATGAGAAGAGAGACTCAAGAATACTCAAAGTTAAAAAGCTAAGGGGGACTAAACACAACCCTAAATATTATCATGCTTGGATATCCTAGGGTTTGTGAGGCTTAAGAGAAGGAATCTTCAAGGAAGCCACCAATGGAAGAAGCAGATGAAAAGAGGAGGAAGTAGAAGAATAAGTTACTTACTTCCTAAGAAGATAAGTAACTTAAAGGAATAAAGTGAGAAATATGGAACACAAGTGAACAAGTTCACTTCAAGGACATGTTGAAATGCATATGAGTGAGATAAGAAAAGGTGAGAGGTGAAGGCAAATCCACCTCCCAAAATAACTTACCAAAAGTTCCTGAAAAGTTAGTATGAAAGCATAAGACATAAAGCATGAAGCAATGAATTGAAATGATATGCAAAGACCAAAGTCAGAAGTGTTTATGCAATGCAAATGGCATATGAGATGATGCAATGTCATACAATATGCATATGAATGATCATACCAAGATGGGATGTCATGAAAGCATGCTTGGAAGCTTGAAAACACATGGATGTTTATGAAATGAAATGAATGCAAGACATGGCAAATGAATTAAGAAATGATCAAGAAAGGTTATAACATGTCCTAAGATGTCTAAGATGACATATGAATGCTTGAAATGTCATGGCAAGTTCATGTGATGATGCTATGTGTTGCACCCCAAATTTTGCTCTCACCAAGACAAGAAATTGTGTACTAAAGTGTCCCAAGGTTCACAGGGTATCTCAAGAGGTTCACAAGGTTCACAATTAATCAGAAAGTTTGACAATTCCCTCAAACAATGCATCCTCCTAAGCAATGCATCCTAAACTAGGGTTTTGACTTTCATCAGGCTAAATGGACTTCCAAGGCTTAAAGTGAGCTTCATGACACCCTATATGTGTTCAAGAATCCCCATGTCAAGTTTCAAGACTTTCCCAAAAGATTTGCTCAGTCAGATGATCAGATAGGCTAAAATCAGTCAAAGTAGTCAAAAAGTCAAACTGAGGTCAACTGTGGTCAAAACAAAGTCAAACTTCATGATTTTTTTGCCAACATCAAGTATATGAAATAAAATTCATCATTTGATCAAGGGTTGATCATAATTCATCAAGGAGATTTCAGATCATCAAGAATCAGGAGTTTCTAAATTAGGGTTTTCATAGGAAAAGTCAACTAAACTTTGACCAGCCATAACTTTCACATGCTTCATCAAAAATTTTCTATTCAAAGCTCATTTTGAAGGAAATTTAATTCTCTACAACTTTGTGACTCACAAGCCAAGCCCAAAAATGCTTCATTTGGAAAGTATGAGCTAAGACATTATAGGTCCTTTTAAAAGTCAACAAAAAGTCAACAACTTCCAAAGAACATAACTTGAGAATGGTAAAAGATATGGACATGAGACCAAAGATGTTGGTTATAAGACTCTTTAAGCTTTCCAAAATGTCCAATAACACCTTCATATCATTAAAATTGAGGGATTTGTGCCTTTGCAAAGTTGGGAAATTTTTGAGAGGTTTATGAAGCAAATGGGGTCTTAAAACCAAATTTCACCAAATGGGCTTGCATTTTTATGATCCAAACACTTCCATGACATCATGCACAAATTAAAAATTATGTATTCATATTTTTATTCATTTTATTTTATTTATTATGATTTTTTACATCAAAAATCATTTTAAATTAAAATAAAATATAGAAGTATGGATATTTGATTTTATTTTGGTTCTAGAAAGTCTTAAAGGCTATTTAGAAGTGATTGATATTATACAAATTCAGATCATACAAAAATAGCAAGGTTTTATCAAAAAAATTTAATCTTTGAAGGTGAATCTTTTTCAATCTCCATGGATCCAAAAGTCCAAAGGATGGACTATTATTTTGACCTAATTCTATTCTATGATATATAAACAACATATATCAATCATAAGACACGAAATTGGCAGCCTCAAGAACAACATGCAAACTTCAAAATTTCAAGCAAAAAGTGATATTTGGATTTGAGAATTTGGCCACTTTCAAAGCAAAACAAAGGTTGCATTGGCTTCCTTGATCCTCACTGATCATGATTCAATACTCATAAGCATCAAAATCATGTTGTAATGCTTAAACTGTGAAATTCTGGGATCAGATATGTGATGTCGAACCAGATGTTTAGACACTGATATCCTAAACAATAAATTAATGAGCTAGTAAATTAAATAACACAGGAAATTGTTAACCCAGTTCAGTGTATCTCCACACTTACATCTGGGGGCTACCAAGCCAGGAAGGAAATTCAATATAAGTAATATTAATTATGGAGTTAAACCAATCAGTTTAATCCTTCACTTAATATCTACCCAAGGCAATTTCTATCTAAGACTCTACTTAGATATGAGTACCTACTCACTCCCCCTCAATCACACAATGATCTTTAACTTAGAATGAATAATAAGTTTGAAGTCACACTTCAGACACACCAGCTTGATCTTACTTATTAGTTTCAATCAAGACACAATTCACTTTTTACTTAAAAGCTTATAAAGTGACTAACACACAAATAAAACCTGCTAGCTTCATTAACACCCTTGACAGTCTTCTTAAATTCGTTAGGTTTACTTGAGTGTATCAGTTTCTTAAATAGATGCTTGGTTTGTGGGCTTTTTGCAAATTATCCAGACTTTGATAAATCCCACATTTATCTCCTTGAATCAAGGTGAGTTAGTTTGTTATCTCCTTGAATCAAGGTGAGTTAGTTTTTCTGTTTCCTTTACACTGGAACCAGATAACTTAACTTCCTAAAGAGGCGCCTTGGAGTGCTCATCCTTTACAATTAATTCCAGATATTTACTCCTGATTTTAAGCACTTTTGTTACGCAACACTTAAGGTAGATAACAGGTTTGCGATGTCACAACATCTGGTGTGACATCCTGATGTCCTGAACTAAGTTCATAACTATTACTTTGTTTGTCAAAAATTCTGCCAATTTCTAACATCTATAAACTCCCCCTTTGGCTAATTTTTTGCTAACATATTCTTCTGGTTTTGTCAGAGAGCAGCGGAGTTCCTTTCTGTTGGATCATGTGAGAGCTAAGAATTTGCTCCCCCTCAAACATGTAGTTACCTGAGATGTATACTGCCATGACTTGGTCCAACAGACTTTGATAGGTCCAAAATATACTATTGAATATTCAACTTAGTTCAGCAGACATGCATTAACATCATTGTTCAATACACACATATTTCTCCCCCTTGTTAGACATAAATTTTGGGGCCAAACAAAACATTACAGAAATAGACATAACATTCAGAATTACAATGCAGAACAGACAGACTTCAAACAAATATTTTCCACCAACAAACAACTTTAGTCTTCATCCTCTGTATCATCAGACTCATCACCAGTTCCATCATCATTTCCAGCATCCTCTTCCAGCTCCAGTCTTTGAATCAGATCCTCAAGCTTCTTTTTCCTTTCTTCCAGCTCTTTGCAGGTTGTCCCGAGCTCTGCAATTAGGGTTGCCTTAGATATAGGTGTCTTGACAGCAGATGTCTCAGCAGATGTCTCACCTGGTGCTTCAACATCTGCAACATGATGACCTAGAAACAACTTGTAATGGAAAGACAGTGGACTTTCCCTTTTACAGACAGAGTCCTTGTCAGTAAGGATTCCTGGATACTGGTTGAGAATCACCCCACAGAGTAGTGATGGGAAGGATATTGGAAGCTTGATGGCTGAGGTTCCTACATGCTTGAGAGTCTGGTCAAAGATGTATGCTCCATAATCCAGCTTGGTTTGGGTGCCTACAACACAGATAAACCTCCCAAGCCCAGTGGCTATGGTTGAGGTGTGGTTGGTTGGGACCCATTTGACTGTCCCAATTCTGTGTAGCATGGCATATTTCCTGGTTAACAATCTGACTGGGAGTTTTCCTTTTACTGGCCATGTCTTGACCTGGTTAGCTGTAATTATTTTGCAAACTTGATTGTCAGTCTTGCCAAGCTCAGTTGGCCCATCTGCTTCTCTCCCCAGGTACTGATTTATCACCCTAGGAGAAAAGTCTACACATCTTCCCCTGACATACACTTTCCTGAAATCCTCAGATTTCCCATCAGCACATCCTTCTTGTAAGTTCACTATAAATTCTTTTACCAGCAACTCATAACATGGAGAAAATTTAGAGACAACCTTGAATAGTCCAACATTGGAGATTAAATCAATTACCTCAGTACATTCCAAGGCATTACTACCCAGCTCTCGTTCCAGAGCCACCCTTCTCTGATAGACATATTTCCACATGCTTACACTGGAGACATGGTGGAAGGACACATTATCCAGGGGTGCTTCAGGGACAGCAGTGGCAGTCCTAGGAGGTGCTGGCCTCTTTCTGGGTTGAGATGTTGGGACATCCTCCTCAACATCAGAATCAGATGGAGTTGTGGCCTTCCTCTTCTGTGTGCTGACCTTACTCCATTGCTTTGTAGGTCCAAAAGCAGTTTTGACCTTGTCCTTCTTGGGGGTTGGCTGTCTTTTCTCAGGAGTTGCTTGAGTAGCTGGCCTCTTATCCTTCCTAGCCCTGAGCCTCTTGGCTATGCTAGGATCAACAACAGCTATGATCTCTGTATCAGAATCATTGTCCAGGTTCACAGCTGGTGGAGGTTGGGAAGCCTCATTCTCAGCAGCTCGATCATCAGTAGCTTGATCATCAGTAGAACCTTCTACTCCTTCATCATCATTTGGGGCTTTGTCCTGGCCCTCAGTTGTCTCAACATTGCTTGGGACATCTTGTGGAGCAGGTATGTCTTCTTCAGCTTGGTTGATGGGAGGTGATGCAGGCATCCTGTTCAGGGGAACTGATACCCTAGGCACAACCCTTTCTTCTGCCAGGATCCTGGTTACAAGTTTTTTGATTGTTGCGTCCACGTAAGCAGAAGCTTTGGGAGCACTGGAAGTTGAAGAGGCTCCCTTAATTTTGCTGAAGACTGGCTCCTTGGGTCTTCTTGCATGGGGAGTCCTGGGCTTTTGAGCAATGGGAATGCTTCCTCTGATAACATTTATAGGTGTAGCATCCATGGGTACTACAGACAATGGAGTGACGTTCACTACGTCTTCCTGAAGGAGACCCTCATCAATGGAGTTAGGGTTATGATGTTGTGACATGTTTTCGATTGTAGTGGGGATGTATAAAGGTTTGATGATGGATTTAGATGAGTTCAGAGTTTCAGCTGTAGCATGCAAAAGATTCAGTGGTGCTAATGAGAATGTGAGAAGCTGAAAGCACGTTTGTACATAAATAGAGGTCGTTGCTATTGGAATTTTTAAAACTGGAATACAAACGGCTATTGGCCAGACTAGTGCTGCCACCTGGTGGTCATGCCACACGATGCCATAAGACATGCTGACACTTCTCCATAATTGCTATATGTCACATATGCAGATTCCCAATTTACCCCTTAGGTTTTAAAATTGAGTAGCATACAAGGCCTTGGTGAATATGTCAGCTAATTGCAGCTTTGTGGCTACATGCTCCAATGTGATCACCTTCTCCTCCACAAGGTCTCTGATGAAGTGATGTCTGATATCTATGTGCTTAGTCCTGCTGTGTTGGATAGGATTTTTGGAGATATTAATAGCACTTAAATTGTCACAGTACAATGTCATGACATCTTGTGTGACATTGTATTTTGTGAGCATTTGTTTCATCCATACCAGCTGTGAACAACTGCTACTAGCTGCAATGTATTCAGCTTCAGCAGTGGATAAGGACACACAATTTTGTTTCTTACTGAACCAAGAAATTAAATTGTTCCCTAGAAAGAAGCATCCTCCTGATGTACTCTTTCTATCATCAGCACTTCCAGCCCAGTCAACATCACAAAACCCAGTGAGGATGGGTTCACAACCATGAGAGTACATTATACCATAGTCACAAGTACCATTTACATATTTCAAGATCCTATTAACCTGGTTGAGATGGCTCACCTTTGGTTCAGCTTGATACCTTGCACACACACCTACTGCAAAAGCTATATCTGGTCTGCTAGCTGTAAGATATAGTAGACTTCCAATCATGCTCCTGTACAAGCTTTGGTCCACACTCTCACCTTTGTCATCCTTTGTCAGTTTTAGATGAGTGGGGGCAGGTGTTCTCTTGTGACTTGCACTGTCCATCCCAAATTTCTTGACAATGTTCTTTGCATACTTGCTTTGGGATATGAACATGAAATCCTCCATCTTTTTGATTTCTAGTCCAAGGAAGTAAGTTAATTCTCCCACTAGGCTCATTTCAAACTCAGACTCCATTTGAGTCACAAAATGTTTAACCATCTTGTCTGACATCCCACCAAACACTATGTCATGCACATATATCTGAGCAATCATAATCTTTCCCTCTTCATCTTTTACAAACAGGGTTTTGTCTATTCCTCCCTTCCTGTATCCATGCTTAATGAGAAAGGTGGTCAGTCTTTCATACCATGCTCTGGGAGCTTGCTTTAGCCCATACAGAGCCTTCCTCAGCTTATATACATGGTCTGGACAGATTAGATCAATAAATCCCTTTGGTTGCTCCACATATACTTCCTCATTAAGGTACCCATTTAAGAAGGCACTTTTAACATCCATCTGAAATAATTTGAACTTTAGGATGCAAGCAATTCCTAGGAGTAGTCTGATGGATTCAAGTCTTGCTACTGGTGCAAAAGTTTCATCAAGATCCACCCCCTCAATTTGAGTATATCCTTGAGCCACAAGCCTAGCCTTGTTTCTTGTAACTACTCCCTGCTCATTAGACTTGTTTTTGTACAACCACTTAGTGCCAATCACATTAATACCATCAGGCCTAGGAACAAGATCCCATACTTTATTCCTTGTAAATTGGCCTAATTCTTCCTGCATAGCATAGATCCAGTACTCATCATTCAGAGCTTCCTTGATGTTCTTAGGTTCTACCTTTGAAACAAAGTAAGAGCCTGAGATCATCTCTCTTGATCTAGTGGTGACACCACTGTTAAGATCACCAATTATCAGTTCTTTAGGATGATCTTTCTGGATTCTGATGGAGGGAGATTTGTTGGATTGCTCTGACTTTGCCTCAGTTAAAGTGAAGTCAAGATTATCACTTTCTATTTCAACTTCAGTTGGATTGTCAGCAGATGTTCCAACATCATCAGCAACATCTGTCTTTGCATAGGTATCATCAATAGTCACATTTATTGACTCCATTATAACCTTGGTTCTGGAGTTAAATACTCTGTAAGCTCTGCTATTTATAGAGTATCCAAGAAATATCCCTTCATCACTCTTAGGGTCCATCTTCCTTCTTTGATCCCTATCAGCCATGATGTAGCACTTACTTCCAAATACATGAAAGTACTTGACTGTAGGTTTTCTACCCTTCCAGACTTCATAGATGGTGGATAGAGTTCCCTTTCTTAGTGTGACTCTATTGTGGATGTAGCATATTGTGTTCATAGCTTCAGCCCAAAAGTACAGGGGTAACTTCTTGGCATGAATCATGGCTCTAGCTGACTCCTGAATAGTTCTGTTTTTCCTTTCTACAATCCCATTCCGTTGAGGGGTGATGGGAGAAGAGTACTCATGGTTGATCCCTTCTGATGAACAGAAGTCTGAGAATTTTTGATTCTCAAACTCCTTTCCATGATCACTTCTTATTCTGACCACACAACTTGCCTTTTCTCTTTGGATCCTATGGCACAGATCTCTAAATACATCAAACACATCTGACTTTTCTTTGATGAAGCTTATCCAGGTATATCTTGAGAAGTCATCAACAACCACATAGGCATATCTTTTTCCACCAAGACTCTCTACCTGCATTGGTCCCATAAGGTCCATGTGCAGTAATTCCAAGACTTTGGAGGTTGTCATATGTTGAAGCTTTGGGTGTGACATCTTGGTTTGCTTACCTATTTGACACTCACCACACACTTTTCTTTCATCAATATTAAGTCTTGGGATCCCTCTTACAGCCTCCATAGAGATGATCTTCTTTATTCCTCTAAGATGGAGATGACCCAGTCTTTGATGCCATAGCTTCACTTCTTCTTCTTTGGCTATGGAACAAGTAGATGTGAGGCTGAAATCTTGGGGTTCCCACATATAGCAGTTATCTTTTGATCTGGCTCCTCTCATGACCACTTTCTGCTCTTTATCAGAAACTATGCACTCAACTTTGGTGAAGTTGACACTGTAACCTTGGTCACATAACTGACTTATACTGATCAAGTTAGCAGTTAATCCTTTCACCAACAGCACACCATCTAGACTTGGTACACCTGAGCAGTCCAGGGTCCCAACTCCCTTGATTTCCCCCTTTGCTCCATCTCCAAAGGTTACATAGCTGGATGAGTGTGACTTTAAGTCTACCAACAGATTCTTCAGTCCAGTCATGTGCCTTGAGTAGCCACTGTCAAAATACCAGTCTTCCTTAGCAGATACCCTGAGAGATGTGTGTGCTATAGAGGCAACAACCTGCTTGGACCACTTGTGCCTGTTGTGAGGTTTCCTTTGCCTAGAATATGTGTTCAGATCAGGTTGTCTTCCTCTCTTAGGCTCTCACTGCTGGATATATGTGTGTCTCCTCTGATGCATCTGCCCTGGGTAGTGTTCATCTCTAGAGTTCCAAGGTTGCCTGGTGAACTTATTCTTCTGCTTAGGCATGTACTGGTAGCTTTGATCAGTATAATGTATAGCTTTAGGTATCCAAGTTTTCCTGGTGACCTCTGTCTTCTGCTTAGGAAGGTGCTGGGAACTCTGATTGGGGTATCCATGCAGTTTGTAGCAAAAAGGTTTGATGTGACCAAACCTTCCACAGTGATGACATCTCCACCTTTGATAATTTTTTTTAATCATGTTTTTCTCATGATGTTGAGACATCTGCTTGAACATCTTGTTTGACTTCATAGGATCTGGAGTTGTTTGGCTGGTCCTAGCCTCAGAGATTTGAGCTTTATTAAATCCCAACCCAGTCCTATCCCCTGAGTGCTTGTTGTTGTTGAGAATGGAATCCAGTGTGTTTGAGCCACTGTTCAACATTCTGACAGATTTGGACATATGCTCCATTTTGGAGTTGAGTAGGCTGACTTCATTTTTCAAAGTGTCAATGATCTCCAGATGACTTGCCTTTTCAGCCTTTAATTCCTCAATCTGCTTCTTCTGCTGTTTACTTTCCTTGCATACCTCAGTGCTCCTTTCACACAGCATCCTGTAAGATGTTTCAAGCTCTTCAAATGTCAGATCCTCATCACTGGATCCCCCTTCAGTTTCACATACTCCATCTAGAGCAGTGATGTGCTTTGCAGACTCTTCTTATGACTCACTACCTGAGTCTTCATCTGACCAGGACACAGAAAGACCTTTCTTTTGCTTCTTTAGATAGGTTGGGCATTCACTTCTAATGTGTCCATAACCTTCACATCCATGACATTGGATGCCTTTTCCTTGGTTAGTCTTCTCATCATAGTTTGACCTTCTGTTAGAGTCATAAGATCTTTTATTCTCAGAGGTTGAGTTTCTTCCACTTGGTCTGGGCCTGTTGTCCATTCTTTTGATAATTTTGTTAAATTGTCTCCCAAGCATAGCAATTGCATCTGATAAGTTGTCCTCAGAGCCTGCTTCATGACTTTCTTCTTCCTTATCAATGTTTGAGACCAGGGCTATGCTTTTGTTTTTCTTCACAATAGTATCACTCATTCCCGTCTTAAAGGTTTGAAGGGAACCAATGAGCTCCTCAACTTTCATTGTGCAGATGTCCTGAGCTTCTTCTATGGCAGTGACCTTCATGTCAAACCTCTTGGGAAGTGATCTGAGAATCTTCCTTACCAACTTTTCATCACTCATCTTCTCCCCCAAGGCACCAGAAGTATTAGCAATCTCCAGGATGTTCATGTAAAACTCATGAATGGTTTCATCTTCCTTCATCCTCAAGTTCTCAAACTTGGTGGTGAGAAGTTAAAGTCTTGACATCTTCACCTTTGATGTTCCTTCATGAGTAGTTTTGAGGGTGTCCCAAACATCCTTGGCTAGCTCACAGTGATGCACAAGCCTAAATATGTTCTGGTCAATGCCATTGAACAAGGCATTTAAGGCTTTGGAATTTCCAAGTGCTGACTCCTCTTCCTCCTTGCTCCACTCTTCTTCAGGCTTCATCACTTTTGCCCCATCCTTATTGTCTTTGACAGGGTGCTCCCATCCTTTGTTAGCTGCTTTCCAAGCCCTGCTATCAAGAGATTTCAAGAATGCTACCATTCTTGGCTTCCAGTAATCATAGTTGGATCCATCCAAAATAGGTGGTCGATTCACAGATCCTACATCTCTGTCCATGTTCCCAAAATTTGCAATCCCTAGATCTCACCCAGTTATACAGGCAGGGTGCCTGCTCTGATGCCAATTGAAATTCTGGGATCAGATATGTGATGTCGAACCAGACACTGATATCCTAAACAATAAATTAATGAGCTAGTAAATTAAATAACACAGGAAATTGTTAACCTAGTTCAATGTATCTCCACACTTACATCTGGGGGCTACCAAGCCAGGAAGGAAATTCAATATAAGTAATATTAATTATGGAGTTAAACCAATCAGTTTAATCCTTCACTTAATATCTACCCAAGGCAATTTCTATCTAAGACTCTACTTAGATATGAGTACCTACTCACTCCCCCTCAATCACACAGTGATCTTTAACTTAGAATGATTAATAAGTTTGAAGTCACACTTCAGACACACCAGCTTGATCTTACTTATCAGTTTCAATCAAGACACAATTCACTTTTTGCTTAAAAGCTTATAAAGTGACTATCACACAAATAAAACCTGCTAGCTTCACTAACACCCTTGACAGTCTTCTTAAATTCGTTAGGTTTACTTAAGTGTATCAGTTTCTTAAATAGATGCTTGGTTTGTGGGCTTTTTGCAAATTATCCAGACTTTGATAAATCCCACAGTTATCTCCTTGAATCAAGATGAGTTAGTTTGTTATCTCCTTGAATCAAGGTGAGTTAGTTTTTCTTTTTCCTTTACACTGGAACCAGATAACTTAACTTCCTAAAGAGGCGCCTTGGAGTGCTCATCCTTTACAATTAATTCCAGATATTTACTCCTGATTTTAAGCACTTTTGTTACGCATCATTTAAGGTAGATAGTAGGTTTGCGATGTCACAACATCTGGTGTGACATCCTGATGTCCTGAACTAAGTTCATAACTATTACTTTGTTTGTCAAAAATTCTGCCAATTTCTAACATCTACAAACTGAATGCATATTCATGGCACTTTATTGATTTTTTCGATTATGATTATTCATGATGTTTTACTTGTTTTTGTTTAGCTAATATTGTTTGTTTGATGACATAGAAGCTTTCTGGGCAATTATTTTTGAGTTTAATCGCAGGAATCGTGAAAAGCCATAACTAGGGTTTGGAAGTTGATATTAGGGGTTTGCGATTTATGCTATATAAATGACTTTGAACATGATATTTGGATTGTATGAGACCTGGGCAAGCTTTTGGTATCATTAATTTGGATGATTCGTGTCTGGATTGTATGTTATTAGTTTCGTAGGTTTAGCTACGAAGATGAATTCGCACGAAAACTTGTAGAAGATTTCGTAGGTAAATTTGCAGGGCTGGAGGTTGAAGAAGAAGCAGCTTGGCGCGAATTCTGAATTCAAATTTTAATTTGTTTTTATAATATATGTTTGTTAGCTTATTATCAGATGATGCGTTTGGCTCAGTTGACAAAGCAGGCGTGCATTTGGGATGAGAACCAGAGTTCGAATCTGGTTGAAAGCAATTTTTTTAATAACTCATTTATTTTGCAGGTTGTATATATTATGTATTCTTGCCGTCACTTATTCAAGCTGCGCGTTCAGTCCAGTGGTCTTGCCTCTTTACTGGTAAAGGGGAGGTCCTGGGTTCAAATCCAGGCCTCCCCCATTTTTTTTAAAACCTAATTTCTTTTATTTTCTTTTTTCTTATTTTAATTATATACATTATATTATCATATAAATTAATTTCTTTTAAAATAATAGTTTAATATTTTCTCATATAATAAAAAATAAAAAATAAACTTTATATTTTATTTTTCAAATATAATTTGTTTATGTTTATATTATTATATATATTTTATTTTTGAAAATAAATCAATTAATATTTCAATTAAACATTAAAACCCTAATTTTGCTTAAATAATTTCTAACCCTAATTTTCTTTCTTAATACAAAACCCTAATTTTTATTTACCCTAATTCTCATTAACTTTCACATTTAATCTAATTAATTCTTTTTTTATTCTAACTAAATAATTAATCATGTTTTGTAAATTATTATTATATTTGTTTATTGTTATTCTAATTACCTTATTTTCTTTTAAAAATTCTTCAAAATTATTTATTTAACTTAAAAATGTTCTCTTAAATTTTATATTTTTGTATATTTGTGCTAACCTCTTTTTCTTATGATTATTTTTATTACTAACCCTTTTAATTATAGTTTATTTATTATATATCTATTATTTAATTATTTCTATTATTATGTAAATGCGAAAGCCTTGTAATAGTCGTAGGTTTATTTTTGTCTTTATTATATTGTTTATAAATATTTTTATTGCCATGGTTAGTAATTATAGGGTGTGAACAACTAAGTGTAATTAAAATAATTTAGAAAACTAATTAAATAAGATAAATACTTGAATATGAACACTCACACACGTAAGTCGATCTTTCATCGCCATCTCACACTTTCTAGGGTTACTCCTCATGTTGCCTAATTATAAGGTCAAGTAAGGTGTCTTAAAGCAAAGTCCCTTCATAAAATATCATCAAGTCCCTTTAAGTTCATAAGATCAAGTCCCTTCGAGGTTGCCTACGGAATAATGATCTTGTCCCTTCGAATAAAAAGATGATAAGTCCCTACGAATTGCTAAAGACACCTTACAGTTGCCTAAATACAAATGTCTCTTCACATGCCCCTTATCACATCCAAGGTAATGACTACCTATTCCTTAATAATAGGGATAGTCTTACCATTGAAAGAACATAAGAACAGTAAAGACTTAGCATAGGGTAAGTTCCTCTTAAGTACTTGCTCACTTTTCTTCAAAATACTTCATTACACTTCACATTTCAAACAAATTTTCAAAACAAAGTATTTATATACATCCATACGAGGATCATTATAAAGTACTTAAATTTTTTTTAATCACACACAACACCTTTCTCAAAACAATTTAAAGTGAGCTAAGTAACTAAGAGCCCATGGATAACCATGGATATAAAGAGTGCTAACACCTTCCCTTTGTATAACCTACCCCCCGAACTCAAAATATTTTTAAGGTCTTTCCTGTTCTTTTATGTCCTTTCCTTTTGGATAAAATAAAAGTCAGTGGCGACTCTTGCTATCCGCAACATTTAACTAAAGTCAGTTCTCCCACCGTGTTACAGAACTGGCGACTCTGCTGGGGAATTAATAAAAGAGGGGTACCCTTAGAAACTAGATCACTTTATAATTGTTTGCCTTGTTTTCTTTATACTTATCTGTTGGGCTCTTACGTGTGAAAGATCCTAACCCGGATCTAGTGTACCTTAGGTAAATGACAATAGACCAAGGAAACTGTACGGCGTATACCGATATGGTTAATCTGGTGGCCATAGTTAGTGTGACTTCTTGGTTGGTGCTTATGTTCCTTAAGCAAGTTGAGGATAATATGAGGCTTCCATACGTTGTCAATACACTAACTAACTTTTAGAACCCTAGTTATCCCATCTTGGCCTTTAGAAAAGTAGTGAGATAACCGGCTTTGGTGAAGACTGAAGTTGGTTGATACTCGATGCTACACTCATTGAGATCTTAAACTTGGAGGGTTTTGGTTGGCAAGTAAGTTGCCTACTGAACAACCACCCTTGTGAAGGATCAATGATATTGAGATCCCTTAAAACCTGGTTACTTTTATAGGACAGGATGAACCATCTAAACTTCAGGGGAGGGTACTTACCTTTAAACCTCATGCAAGCCTTCAAACCTAAGGCTATTGTGTGACTTGTTTGTGATTGAGCATAACATCATAGCATTATCATGCATCATAAGCATAGCATTTTCACTAACCATTTCAAGGACCAAAGGATTTATCTTTGTTCTTTGTTGCAGGTCATGACTTCTGCTCGTAGGAACACTATCCGGATCAACTTTGTAGGAATACCTCCTAAGCTTAAGGAATTGGTCTCTCAGGTTTCTGAAAACACCCAGTTCATCAAGAGACATGGTCACCTACTGGATCTAGTCAATTCAGGGTTCAATGAAGACATGATGAATGTTCTGTTTCAGTTCTTTGACCCTAAACATCATTGCTTTACATTTCCTGACTATCAGCTGGTTCCTACAATGGAAGAGTTCTCCAAGCTTCTGGGTATACCTATCCTTGATCAGAAACCCTTCACAGGCTTGGAGAAAGAGCCTAAACCTGAAGTCATTGCTACATCCCTACATTTGAAGAAATCAGACATTGTCCTAGAAACAAGGAGTGGAGTTAAGGGTATTCTTGCTAAGGTATTGATGGAGAAAGCTCAAGTGTTCCTGAAGGCTATGAGTTATGATGCTTTTGAGGAGATCTTAGCCCTATTGATCTATGGCTTAGTGTTGTTCCCCAATCCAGACCAGTTCATAGACATACACGCCATCAACATATTTCTGACTCGCAATCCAGTGCCTACATTACTTGGAGACATCTTACACTCTCTTCATACCCGTACTACAAAGGCACGAGGAACTCTGATGTGCTGTATACCTTTACTATCTAGGTGGGTTATTTCTCACCTTCCTCGATTAGTGATGAAGAATGAACAAGGGTTCAGGTGGTCTAAAAGGATCATGTCACTTTCTCATTCAGATATTCATTGGTTCTCTCGATCTATGGAGAATGTTACTATCATTGACCGTTGTGGGGAGTTCCATAATGTGCCACTCCATGGCATAAGAGGGGGCATTACTTACAACCCTTCTTTAGCTCTACGACAGTTTGGTTACGCTCGGAGTGATGGTCCTCATGACATGTTGATTCAGGGTATTGTGTTCGACTACGAAAACGATCTTCAAGGTTACCGTCAAAGGTTCATACGAGCATGGGGTAAAGTAAACAAGGTTGACAACAAGACTCTGGAACCCAAGTACACTATTCCTATGGAAGCTTATCTCAGATGGGTGCGATCTCGTGCTCAGACTCTTATGATGCCATGTCCTGCCATCCTGCCAGTTACTATGGAGCCTGTTGCTGAAGGAGATACTTCTTCTATCATTCTTCACCCAGACATGCCCACTGACATGGAAGAGTTACAGAGGTCCTAGATCCAGTTGAAGGAGCAAAGAGATACTTTTGAGACTCATTACAAAGGTAGCCAAGAAAGAATCCTGGAGCTAACAAAACAACTTCACGAGGAGCGGAATCTCAACTCATATCTCAACACAAAGAGGAAACGTCCATGGGAGACTTAAAACCTCATTTTTGTATTCATTTCATTTTTTATTGTAAGCCCAAGGGGCAAACAAGTTTATTACTAATAGAAGTTTACTTTTTGGTTGTTTAAACAAATTTAAATCCCGTGGTCCTTGAAAACATTGCATATACATCTACATACCATATCATTGCATCACAGGTTTCTTATGTACATGTATCTTATCTTCTCGCTGTTTATTTCAGCAGAAATGGCTCTTGAACAGACTGTCAAAGATCTCCAGGCTCAGAATGCACAATTCCAAGAGTTGATTCTGAACTTGTCCAAGGGACAAGATGAGTTGAAGACACTGCTGGCTAAGAAGAAGAAAAAGGCTAGAAGATCAGGAGGCCTTATCAATCTGGGAAGAAGGTTCAGAGGTCCTGTCAAGACAAATGAACAGATTGATGATTCGGAGTCTGAAAATTCTGAGAAAGAGGGAGGTAGTCTTCATGATACTGTGGGAGATTCTGATTCTGAAGCAAATTATTATCATGACCCCAGTGAAGATAAGTACAAGATGCTGGTAGACAGAATGAATTCCATGGAGTTACAAAAATCTTCTGGGCTGGATTTTGAAGATCTGAGTTTAGTATCTGGAGTGGTTATACCTATTGGCTTCAAGGTTCCTACTTTTGTGGTGTACGATGGTGTCTCATGTCCCAAGCTGCACTTAAGATCTTATGTCCGGAGGATTCAACCACATATTGCTGACAAGAAGTTATGGATTCATTTCTTCCAAGAGAGCTTGTCTGGAGCTCAATTGGAATGGTACTATCAACTAGAAAGTGTTAATATTCGTGATTGGAATGATCTTGCTGAGGCCTTCTATAGGCAATACCAATACAATGTTGATTTAGCACCTACTCACATGCAGCTCCAAAGCATGTCAATGGGTGCTAAGGAGAATTTCAAGGTGTATGCCCAAAAATGGAGAGACCTAGCTGGCAGAGTTCAACCTCCTCTGACTGACAGGGAGCTAGTGGATATGTTTATGAGTACGCTGAATGGTCCTTTCTATAGTCACTTCATTGGAAGCTCATCATCTGGTTTCATCGAGCTGATAATGACTGGAGAACGTGTGTAAAGTGGTATAAGAAGTGGTAAGATACAGGTGGGTGCCTCTTCATCAAGCACTGCTAAAAAGCCCCCTAGTGGAAAGAAGGAGTCTAATGTTGTGTATGGTCAACATAGTCGTAGCAGGAATCACCAATCTGTGGGAGCAGTTCATATTTCCAATCTTACTCCTGCAGCACCAGAGCTACCACAAAACAATCAACAGAAGCCTAGAAGACAATTCACCAAGATCAACATGTCACTGGCCCAAGCCTTGCAACACATGTTGAAAGGGGAACTCATTACTTTGAAGGACCCTCCTCAGAATCCTAATACTTCCTCTCCTCGATACAACCCTAATGCACGATGTGCCTATAATTCTAATTGTCCGGGACATGACACCAACAGCTGCTGGGTGTTGAAAAACAAGATTCAAGATATGATTGAAGCTAGGGAGATTGAATTTGACCCTCCTGGGACTCCAAATGTGATTACTGCTCCCATGCCCAACCATGAGAAGACTGTTAATGTTGTTGATGAAGTTTCCTATGTTTCCTCAGTAGCAGATGTGACTACTCCCTTATCCATTATCAAGAAGAAGCTGGTGCAGGCTGGATTCTTTCCAGGTTGCAACGAAGACTGTTTTTATTGTGCCTACAAACCTGATAGCTGCTGGAAGTTGAAAGATGGTATTTAACGCCTCATGGACAATACACCATATTGTTTGAGAGGACACCTTCTGTGGAAAGTATATGTGAACATCTAACTCGAGGTATGAAGGTTGAAGATGTGGACATGGTTGATAAAGTGCCAGTGAAGATTACCTCTAAAGTCCCTGTCAAGATCACTCATAAAGGACCTATCAAGATTACTGCTGAAGGCCTGGTGAAGACTGTTGCTGAAGTTAGAGTGCCTCCCATGATTATTACCACTCTTGGCCTTATTCCTTATACTTCTGATAAAGCTATACCCTGGAATTACGGTTCTGATGTTTATATCCATGGTGTTAAGCAGGAACCTTTGACTGATACACCTATTACTAATGATAATCTTGGTGTTAAGCAGGAACCTTTGACTGATACACCTACTCCTCATGTTGCCTAATTATAAGGTCAAGTAAGGTGTCTTAAAGCAAAGTCCCTTCATAAAATATCATCAAGTCCCTTTAAGTTCATAAGATCAAGTCCCTTCGAGGTTGCCTACGGAATAATGATCTTGTCCCTTCGAATAAAAAGATGATAAGTCCCTACGAATTGCTAAAGACACCTTACAGTTGCCTAAATACATATGTCCCTTCACATGTCCCTTATCACATCCAAGGTAATGACTACCTATTCCTTAATAATAGGGATAGTCTTACCATTGAAAGAACATAAGAACAGTAAAGACTTAGCATAGGGTAGGTTCCTCTTAAGTACTTGCTCACTTTTCTTCAAAATACTTCATTACACTTCACATTTCAAACAAATTTTCAAAACAAAGTCTTTATATACATCCATACGAGGATCATTATAAAGTACTTAGAAAATTTTTAATCACACACTACACCTTTCTCAAAACAATTTAAAGTGAGCTAAGTAACTAAGAGCCCATGGATAACCATGGATATAAAGAGTGCTAACACCTTCCCTTTGTATAACCTACCCCCCGAACTCAAAATCTTTTTAAGGTCTTTCCTGTTCTTTTATGTCCTTTCCTTTTGGATAAAATAAAAGTCGGTGGCGACTCTTGCTATCCGCAACATTTAACTAAAGTCAGTTCTCCCACCGTGTTACACTATGCAAATGGGAATGCAAAATGAACATGAGAAATTAGGGTTTTATGAACATATGAGATGCAAATGGATAAAACAGAAGCATACAACATGATAAAAAATTGAAACCAATCTCAATCAAACCCTAATCCCATACTAGGTCACACCCCAAAAGGAGAAGGTCAGGAGCTATTCCTATTGAAAGTTATGATTTTCCTAAGTTTGCTAGGGTTTTTGGGTGATTCAAAAGAAAAAATGCAAATCAATTTGAAAATGCAAGATAAATTCATGAGGAAAATAACCTAGAAACTACATGCAATATGTGAAACAATGCAAAAAGAATCAAGTTCAAACTCTTCTTGGATAGGCAAAACTGATTTTTCAAAGTTAGGGTTAAAAATTGTGATTTTTAAAGAACCCTAATTCAAAGAAAATTATGAAATTATGATCAAACCTAAAAAGAAATTTGTATGAAGAGTTTGAAAATGTTTCTAAATGTATTGGAATGGTTCCTGATTTTTTTGGTGATTTTTAGAAACCTAAATACATTTTTAATTAATTAAAATACTGTAATTAATTAAAAATAACATTTAAATATTTTAAAAATACTTTTTAAAATGCAAAAAATAAAATAAAAATCATTTTCAGGTTGAGAAAAATATTTAAAACCAGAATGCAAAGTTTCATATTTTTTTGAAAGTGTTTTGGTATTTTTAATAAATTATGCAAAAGAAATGAATTAAATTGAAAATAAAATGAATAAAAATAGAAGTAATCAGATCTAGTCATGGCAAATAAACCCGCCCCCGTCGGGCCCCACCCACCCTCGCCCCGAAATTAACGGGGAAAATCCGATTTAAACGGGGGCGGGGGCGGGTGCGGGGAAAACCCGGTTTTTATTTACGGGTGCGGGTGCGGGGTCGGGTGATGCTAGTACCCGCCCCGCACCCACCCTCACACCCGCACCCGCCAACTAAATTTAATTTATTTCATCTTTTTAAATAATTTTATTACACATTTATACTTTTTAATTTTATAATATCATGTTTATTAGAATTATTATTTATTTTTTTGAAAATATAATTTAATTATAAATTATCAAGTATTATAATTATTCTTAAAATAATCAATTAATTAATTTAATTATTAATTTTTATTATTATTGAAAAAAATCATTTAAAAAAAAAATATAATTTATACGGGTGGGGGTGGGGCGGGTGCGAGTGAACCCGTTTCTTATTGGGGGTGGGGGCGGGGGAACAATTTTTAGCCCCAAACGAGTTTGGGGGCGGGTGCGGGTCTGGGGCTGGAAAGCGGATGCGGGTCTGGGTGTGCTTAAACCCGTCCCCGACCCGCCCCGTTGCCATCCCTAATCAGATCCAGTGGTCCAGATTCAAACCTAAGGGGATGGGGTTGACTGCGCGCGCTTTTGGATGGCTGGGATTGTTTCTGGCTAATTAATTTTAATTAAATTAAATAAACAGAATTAGGGTTAAGTGGAATCATCTGGGTCGTCTACACGATAATTAAAACATGATCCAAGGGTGGGAAATCAATCTGGGCAACTAAACCTAATTAGGGTTCTAATGATTTTCAGGTGACCAGAGCTAGCTCCGGTCATCTTCTCCGGTCACTCAAAATCTCAACTTCTTCCCTAGGTCAAATTAAAAGCTCTAAAGCTCCATAAATGATCACTACCCTCCCTAAACAAGAATCCATCATCATATAATATTTATATTTCATCAAAAGCAAGAATCGAATCAAACAAAAAATTTGGGCAAACTTTCAGAACAACCATACATGCTCATTTCTCAATCATTTTCAAAACTAAACATATCAGAGTGATCTAGAGAACATATAGAATCATTCTAAAACTTAAAAGAAGGTTTCTGGAAAATTTGTTCTTGAGGTATACCTGAGTTGAAGCTTTTTCAGTTTGGAGCTTTTTGACCTCCTCCTTTGTGCAAAACCACTTCAATGATCCCCCTTGTGCTTCTGAAAGGCTTAGAACAAGTTTGTTTTGGCTGGTTTGAGATGTTTGGTTCTGATAACTCAGAAATCGTATTTCTGATTTGGGGGGTTTCAGGCCATGGCGAGGGGTGTTTTATGTTCTATGAGTGATTTGAAGATGATTGGTGAAGTTTGTTTTGAAGTTTGATGGTTGTGTTTTGAGTTTCGAAGAAGGGAAGGTTTTTTGATAATTTTGTGAATTCTGAGCTCTCTAATGTTTCAGGCTTAAATGTGTTATGGAATGAGGTCCTTAGGGTTTGCATAAGAGGTTGTGTTTGGTCAGAGAGTGGGTGGTGGCTCAGTTTGATTGGTATGGGAGGAAATGCAAAAATTTCAACTTATGTGTACTTGAGGTATGAGCTTGTGCAGCAAGGATTTCTGAGCATAGATTGCCTCATCATGGTTCACGGGGAGCCCTTAGATCATTAAAATGCAGCTGGAAGGCTTAGATGAAGACATAGCAAGTTTTATGCAATTTTCCAACTTTGATGTTTCTTGTGAATCAAGCCATGAAAATGCCAAATTCTTGGGCCAATTCTGATGTTTAGAAGTTCCTTTGACATGTTATGAAGTGTTTGTGCACATTAGAGGTCATTTAGAAGCTTGAATTGCCAATATGCAAAAATCCCTCTTTGACATGAACTTGAAAATTATGTGATTTTTGCCAACTTTGAAAGTCCATATCTTGAGTTCTAGGATGAATCAAGACATGTTCTTGTACTTTTTGAAAAGGGAAAGACCTAATATACAACTTTCATGACCAAATTGTTTTCATTTGAAGCATTTTTATTCATGAAAGAGGAGGTTGAAAATCTTTCCCAAAATGGAAAGTTTGCATTTCAAGTCATTTCCAAAAATGGCAAGTTTGCAATTGGCTCAAAATTCTTCAATCTTGTGAACTTCCCACCACTTCTAAGATCAAATAAAGATCATAGAACTTCAATTTGATGAAAATGACCCTTTAGTTCCATTGTTGGGGTCCTCAGATGCCCTGATTTTGACTTAACTTGCTCAAGAAGTTATCCAATGATCAGATGACTTCCACAATGAATTTCTTCATCAAACTTGGTACATACAATCCTTATAACATATTAAGAACATTAGAAATAAGAATGGCAAAAAAAATGGATTTAAGGCCTCTGAAACCAAAACCCTAATTTTGGTCATCTGTGCAGGAAAACCCCAGCTCTGCCTCCATGCCTTTGCCAATCTTTGTGATTTCTTGACTTCCATGAACTTTGGGGAGCAAAATATGATTATAGAACACACATGGACCCTCTTGGAAATCTTTAAGACCTTTGGGATGGCTCATACTGATTCTTGGATTGCTCAGATCACAAACCCTAGATGCAGATGAAATTGAACTATGCAGTGAAGCAAACATGCAATATGAAATGTAATGTTTATGTTAAAACAAAATGGAAGATAAAAAGCCATGGTGTGAGAAAAGTGAGGGCAGATTTTGGGTGTTTACAACTGCCCCTATTCAAACATGAGTTAGCTATTGTTGCACCCCAAAATTTGCCCTCCACAAGACAAGACATTGTGTCTTAAGAGGCTCAAAAGGTTCACAATGTTCATAAGACATCTCATGAGGTTCACAAGGTTCACAAGATTCACAATTAGTCAGAAAGTTTGACAATTCCCTCAGGCAATGCATCCTAAACTAGGGTTTTGACTTTTATCAGGCTAAATGGACTTACAAGACTTCAAGTGAGCTTCATAACATCTTATATGTGTTCAAGAATCCCCATGTCAAGTTTCAGAACTTTCCCAAAAGATTTGCTCAGTCAGATGATCAGATAGGTTAAAATCAGTTAAGGCAGTTAAAAAGTCAAACTGAAGTCAAACTGAGGTCAACTGTGGTTAAACCAAAGTCAAACTTCATGATTTTTTTCCAAAATCAAGTATATGAAGTAAAATTCATCATTTGATCAAGGTTTGATCATGATTCATCAAGGAGATTTCAGATCATCAAGAATCAGGAGTTTCTAGATTAGGGTTTTCACAGGAAAAGTCAACTGAACTTTGACCAGCCATAACTTTCACATGCTTCATCAAATTTTTTCCATCCAAAGCTCATTTTGAAGGAAATTTAATTATCTACAACTTTGTGTATCACAAGCCAAGCCCAAAAATGCTTCATTTGGAAGGTATGAGCTAAGACATTATAGGTCTTTTTAAAAGTCAACAAAAAGTCAACAACTTCCAAAGAGCATAACTTGAGAATGGTAAAAGATATGGACATGAGACCAAAGAGGTTGGTTATAGGACTCTTTAAGCTTTCCAAAATGTCCAAGAACACCTTCATAGCATTAAAAATGAAGGATTTGTGCCCTTGCAAAGTTGAGAAATTTTTGAGAGGTTTATGAAGTAAATGGGGTCTTAAAACCATAATTCTTCAAATGGGCTGACTTTTTTGTGATCCAATTGGTTCCATGACATCATGCATGAAATTAAATTAATATTTTCATAATTTTATTCATTTTATTTTTATTTATTATGATTTTTTATATTAAAAATCATTTTAAATTCAAATAAAATATTAAATAATGAAAGTTTAAATTTATTTGGTTTCTAGAATGTCATAAATTATATTTGGACTTGATTGATACAAGAATTATGAAGATCATCCTAAAATAGCAAGCTTATATCAAGATATTTCAAGTTTTAAAGTCAAATCTTTTTCAATCTCAAACTATCCAAATATCCAAAGTTTTGTGCAATTTTTTTGACCTAATTCATTGTACCATATATATACAACATAAGACCAAGCTCTATTGAGGAATTTGCAGCCTCCAAAGTCATCTTCAAACTTCACAAAATCCATTCAAAACTCAAATTCGGTTTCTTCATTACAAGGCATTTTAAGGTATTTTAAAGACACAAGAAGGATCCTTGGACTTCACTGAGTCGAAACCAACCCTCAAACACATTTAATTCATGCTCATATGATCAAACCGAATCAAAGTTATTGGACATTCTTGAATTTTTCGTTTTCATATATTTGCGCAAAATAAATGATATTTGATTGTTGTTTCTTGTTTGTAGTGAGCTAATGATCGTATCTGGATATTTTAATTTGAGTTTTGGTACAGGTTTGAAGAATAGCCATTGTTAGGGTTTTCGGCTTTCATTTAGGGTTTCACCATTTAGCCCAAATAAATGATTTCTAAAGACGTAGAAGAATCGTACACATCATTAGGAACACAATGGCATCTTTAATTTCATGAAATTTTGTTGTTTGAATGAAGTTTGAAAATCGCAGGTTGTATTAGCAAGAAAATGCGCAGGAAAATTCGTAATAAAATTCGCAGGAAAACCTGCGAAACCAAGGTTGAAGAAAAAGATCTTCGCGCGTTTCAGAAATTCAAAAATTGATATTTATATTTATTATATTGTTTACGTTTTGTTTCACAGGATGTTAAGTGGCCTAGTGGTTGGTACGCGCATGAAAGAAGCCAAGGACAGGGGTTCGAACCCGTCCTCAGTTATTTTTTTGGTAAAAATTCCATGATATTTGCAGGCTTAATATATAATACTCAATAGTCATTCCTTGTTCACCATCAGTGCGCATCCCAGTGAAAGACAGGCTGGTCTAAGGATGTTGAAGCCTAGGGCGTGGGTTCAATCCCTGCCCCAGGTAAGTTTCGGTTTTTCTTTTTGTTTTGTTTAATTGTTTTGTTTAATTATTTTATTATTAAGTAAATATAATCATGTATATATATATATATATATATATATATATATATATATATTTAAATAATTCTAAAATAACATGTAAATATCTTATATTTTCTAAATTCTAAAATTAGTTTTATTTATTTATTTATTATGTACTTAAATTATAATATGTATATATTTATTTAATAATTAAATTAATATTGTATATTAAATTAAAAACCCTAATATTTTTATATATAAAACCCTAATTATTTTTAAACCCTAATTTATTTTCTAATAACTCAAAACCCTAATTTTCTTTTACAATTTTAATTTCTCATTTTTATTATTCTTGTTTAATTATACTTAATAAATATTTCTAATATACATATAATTGAATTATTAATCATGTTTATTTTTTTTAGTATATAATTATTATTATTATTTTATTCTCATCTCAAAATTCTTAAAAAAATTTGTTTATTTAAATCTAAAATTTTAATTGATTTCTACATTGTATATTATTATGCTAACCTCTTTTCTCTTATATTTATTTTTATTACTAATCTTTTTATTATTTATTTATATGCTTATTATTTAAATTGTTCTTATTATAATGTAATTGTACAAGCTATGTAATAGTCGTAGTATTTTTACTGTTTATTTATTTATAATATATTGTTATGGTCAGTAAACTAGGGAGTGAAAACATGCTTGTGTTTAAAAATCAACTTAGATCACTAACTATAAGATAAAAATATTTGAACTTGTACACGCACACACGTAAGTCGATCTTTGATCGCCATCTCACTTCCTAAGGGATACCTCTCATGTTGCCTAAATAAAAAGGTCAAGTAAGGTGTATAAAGCAATGTCCCTTCTTCCAGTAATATCATCTTGTCCCTTCAAATTATAAGATCAAGTCCCTTCGAGTGTTGCCTTCGTGAATGATCTTATCCCTTTCGAATAAAAAATGATAAGTCCCTTCAAATTGCTAAGACACCTTACAGTTGCCTAATCACAGATGACCCTTCACATGTCCCAAACAACATCCAAGGTAATGACTACCTATTCCTTAATAATAGGGATAGTCTTACTATTGAAAGAACATTTAAGAACAGAAAAAATTCAATTTAGGGTAGGTTCCTCTTAAGTACTTGCTCACTCATCAAAACATTTCATAAACACTTCACATTTTCAAACAATTTTCAAAACAAAGTCTTTATATATATCCGTACAAGGATCATTATAAAGTACTTAAGAAAATTTTTAATCACACACTACACTTCTCAAAACAATTTAAAGTGAGCTAAGTAACTAAGAGCCCATGGATAACCATGGATGTAAAGGGTGCTAACACCTTCCCTTTACATAACCTACCCCCCGAACCCAAAAATCTTTTAAGGTCTTTCCTGTTCTTTTGTGCCCTTTCCTTTTGGATAAAATAAAAGTCGGTGGCGACTCTTGCTATCCGCAACATAACTAAAGTCAGTTCTCCCACCGTGTTACAGTACTGGCGACTCTGCTGGGGACTTAATAAAAGAGGGGTACCCTTAGGAATTAGATCACTTTAAACTTGTTTGATTTGTTGCTTTACTTTAGTTGTTGGGTGCTCTTATGTGTGAAAGATCCTAACCCGGATCTAGTGTACCTTAGGTAAATGGCAATAGACCAAGGAAACTGTACGGCGTATACCGATATGGTTGATCTGGTGGCCATAGTTAGTGTGACTTCTTGGTTGGTGCTTATGTTCCTTAAGTCAAGTTGAGGATAATATGAGGCTGCCATACGTTGTCAATACACTAACTAACTTTTAGAACCCTAGTTATCCCAACTTGGCCTTTAGAAAAGTAGTGAGATAACCGGCTTTGGTGAAGACTGAAGTTGGTTGATACTCGATGCTACACTCATTGAGATCTTAAACTTGGAGGGTTTTGGCTGGCAAGTAAGTTTCCTACTGAACAACCACCCTTGTGAAGGATCAATGATATTGAGATCCCTTAGAACCTGGTTACTTTTGTAGGACATGATGAACCAACTAAACTTCAGGGGAGGGTACTTATCATTAAACCTCATGCAAGCCTTCAAACCTAAGGGCTATTGTGTGACTTGTTTGTGTGTGCCACATGTTTGTGATTGAGCATAACATCATCATGCATCATAAGCATAGCATTTTCACTAACCATTTCAAGGACCAAAGGATTTATCTTTGTTCTTTGTAGCAGGTCATGGCTTCTGCTTGTAGGAATACTATCCGGATCAACTTTGTAGGGATACCTCCTAAGCTTAAGGAATTGGTCTCTCATGTTTTTGAAAACTCCCAATTCATCAAGAGGCATGGTCACTGTTGCACCCCAAAATTTGCCCTCACAATACAAGACCCTGTGTTCTAAGAAGGTTCACAAGGTTCACAAGTTTCCCAACATTTACAAGGCCTTTCATGAGGTTCATGAAGTCTACAAGTTACTTTATGAAGGTTCACAAGGTTCACAAGTTCCACAATGCTTTCAATACCTTTCATGAGGTTCATGAAGTCTACAAGTTACTTTATGAAGGTTCACAAGGTTCACAAGTTCCACAATGCTTCCAATACCTTTCATGAGGTTCATGAAGTCTACAAGTCAATTCTTGAAGGTTCACAAGGTTCACAAGATTCACAATGATTACAAAGCTTTCCTGAGGTTCATGAGGTCTACAAAACCACTTCATGAGGTTCACAAGGTTCACAAGCTTCACAATACCTCCCATGAGTATCATAAGACACTTTATGAAGAGTCACAAGGTTCACAAAGTTCACAATTGGTCAGAAGAGTTGACAATTCCCTCAGACAATGCACCTCCTAAGCAGTGCATCCAAAACTAGGGTTTTGACTATAATCAGGCTAAATGGACTTCCAATACCTCAAGTGAGTTTCATAACATCTTATATGTGTGTAAGAACCCCCATGTCAAGTTTCAAGACTTGTCTCAAAAGTTTGCTCAGTCAGATGATCAGATAAGTCAAAATCAGTCAATGCAGTTAAAAAGTCAAACTGAGGTCAACTGTGGTCAAACCAAAGTCAAATTTCATGATTTTTTGCCAACATCAAGTATATGAAGTAAAATTCATCATTTGATCAAGGGTTGATCATGATTCATCAAGGAGATTCCAGATCATCAATAATCAGGAGTTTCTAGATTAGGGTTTCCTCAGTAAAAGTCAACTGAACTTTGACCAGCCATAACTTTCACATACTTCATCACCAAGTCTCCATTCAAAGCTCATTTTGAAGGAAATTGAATTCCCTACAACTTTGATGTTACAAGTTAAGCCCAAAAATGCTTCATTTGGAAGATATGAGCTAGGACATTATAGGTCATTTCAAAAGTCAACAAAAAGTCAACAACTTCAAAAGGGCATAACTTGAGATTGGTAAATGATATGGACCTGAAACCAATGGGGTTGTTTAGAGGACTCTTCAAGCTTTCCAAAAAATTCCAAGAACACCCTCATACCTTTAAAATTGAGGGAGATATGCTCTTGCAAAGTTGGGAAATTTTGTGATGGTTTATATTGAAAATGGGGGTCTAGAACCAATTCCTTCCAAATGGGCTTGCTAAATTGTGATCCAATCCACATCATATCATTATGCACGACCCAATTGACCAAAATTCAGAATTTTTATTATTTTATTTTTATTTATTATTGATTTAATTCATAAAAATCATTTTAAATAAATATAAAATATGAAAATCTATTTTTGGGTGAAGATTGAGCTTCTAGAATTTCATAAATGTTGATTGAATTTGAAAGAGAAAAGAATCATAAGATTGATCCAAGAATAGTAAGTCTTCATGAGCCAATATTTGAAATTCAAAGTTCAATCTTTTTCAATTTTTTTTGGATCAAATCTCCACACAACCAATGAGTTTTTCTGACCTAATTCACTCACATATAAGTATCAAGCATGAGCATAACCCTAGGACACGAATCCAGCAGCTTCAAAGGTAGGTTTTCAAAACCAAAAATTCATCAAAAAAGTGGCATTCGGATTCCATCATCCAAGAGGTTTGAAGGTAAAATAAGGACATAGCTAGGATCCTTGATCATCATGGAACATAACCAGATCATTACATTGCCTCATAGCATCACACATTGATGAACCCGAATCCAATTTTACCTTGAATTTCAATTTTTCGATTTTGTTCATTTGTGCATTATTAATGAATTTTGTTTGATCTTTTGTGTTTGTGAGGTTCCAAGGAATATTTCTGGACAATTGGATTGAAGAATGAGTGTCTAAAACGCAAACGGCCATGTTAGGGTTCATAACCTCATAATTAGGGTTTAACGTTTGAATGCATATAAATAAATTCTGGAAACATAGAGTTGTTGTGTGAACTGTGAGGATTGTAAATCACTAACCAATTTCATGAATTGATGCTGTTTCATGAGAGTTTGGATTTCGCAGGTTTGAACAGGTAGCAAAATTCGCAGGTAAACTCCCAGCTATTTTCGTAGCTAAATTCGCAG
The DNA here is from genome assembly GCA_963966055.1 of Lathyrus aphaca. Classification (NCBI taxonomy): domain Eukaryota; kingdom Viridiplantae; phylum Streptophyta; class Magnoliopsida; order Fabales; family Fabaceae; genus Lathyrus; species Lathyrus aphaca. Next base: position 134,854,593 of record OZ014522.1, on the reverse strand, counting down.
CTCTGGAGGTAGAAGATGACCTCCTCCCGCGCGTTTGAGAAATTCAAATATTAATGAAATATTTTATCTTTAATTGTTAATTTGTTTATCACACGCGCGTGTGTGTCTCAGTGGTAAGGCTTGCAGGCTGGTTGGATGATGGCATGAGTTCGAATCTGGCTTGTACCACATTTTTTGTTCTATTTTTCAGGATAAAAGAAGATTGAATATATTATAGTTTCTTGCCATTCAATAATCAGATGGGCTCTTCCAGCCAGGTGGTAATGCGCGCATGCTTGTATACATGAGGTCCTGGGTACGATTCCCACCCCAGGCCTTTTGTTTTCATCATTTTTTCCTGGATTTTCCAAGGCAAGGCACAAAACAAAGTGGATCTCTTTTATTATCACCTGCGCCTGGCTGGCCTGGTGGTGAGTTTTGATACTTGCAAACTGGATGACCTGGGTTCAAACCCAGCCAAGGTAAGTTTCCTTTTATTTTTTTTAATTTATTTTCTTCATTTGTTTAATTGTTTTATTATTCACTAAATAATTAAATTATGCATGGATGTATGTTTAACAAACATTTTTTTCTAAAAAAATTCTAAACTTTTATGTCTCCAATTCAAAATTCTTTTCTTAATTATGTGTGTAAATATAATATATGTATATTATTCAATAATTTTTGTAGTCAAATTATCAAACCCTAAAAATATTTTCTAAAATAAAACCTAATTCTATTTTTCTAAATAATTTTATTTTCTAATTCTTAATATAATTATTATGTATATTTGTTTATTTAACATGATTCTTGTAAATTTTATAAATATGATTAATTTTGTGAATATAATATTTAAAACTTATTTTCTTCTTACAATATGTAAATATTTATTTTTTTTAATTAAATTTGTAAATTATTAAAATTTATAACTATATTATGCTTAAAATTTTTTTTTTTATTATATATTTAGAATTAAATTTTGTGTTCATAATATTTTTTCTACTTATTTTTATTTACTTTAATTATTGTTATTAACCATACCATTATTTATTATTATATTATATTTTTATTATTATGTCACTAACCTTATTTTTTTAATTATATTTATCACTAACCCCTATTTATTTATTTATTGTTTACTTATTATTTATTGCTTATTTATTTATATTTTGCTTTGTTATTTATTTTTGCTATTTATTTATTATTATAATCATGTAATTGCTTCTTGGTGTAATTTTACAACTATTTAATTATTGCTATGGTTAGTAATTTAGGGAGTGCAAATATGTATTCTGTGTAAAAAATAAATTAGATCATTTTAATTATAAGATAAATTTAAATTGTACACTCACACACGTAAGTCGATTTCTAATCGCCATCCTACACTTTCTAAGGTTATCCCTCAAGTTGCCTAAATAGTAAGGTCAAGTGGGGTGTATAAAGCAAGTCCCTCAAGTAAAAATCATCAAGTCCCTAATGGTTGCCTTCACGAATCAAGTCCCTTCGAATAATGATGATAGTCCCTCCAGTATGCTTAATACACCTCACAGTTGCCTTCATAAAAACAGTTGTCCCTCTCATGTCCCTTACATCCAAGGTAATGCCTACCTACTCCTTAATAGTAGGGATAGTCTTACCAAGGAAAGGATAAAGAACAAGAAAGACTTTAGACTTTAGGGTAGGTTTCTCTTATGTACTTGCTCACTTCAAAAAACTTTTCAAACTCTTCACAATTTCAAACAAATTTTCAAAAAACAAGTTTTTACACATCCGTACATGGATTATTATTAACTATTATGAAAATTTTTCTATTCACACACTACACTTTCAAAAAGACAATTCAAAAGTGAGCTAAGTAACTAAGAGCCCATGGATAACCATGGATGTAAAGGGTGCTAACACCTTCCCTTTACATAACCTACCCCCCGGACCCAAAATATTCTCTTAAGGTCTTTCCTGTTCTTTTATACCCTTTCCTTTTGGATAAAATAAAAGTCGGTGGCGACTCTTGCTATCCGCAACATTACTTAAAGTCAGTTCTCCCACCGTGTTACAGTCACCTACTGGATTTAGTCACTTCAGGGTTCAATGAAGACATGATGAGTATTCTATTTCAGTTCTTTGATCCTAAACATCACTGTTTCACATTCCCCGACTATCAGTTGGTTCCTACAATGGAAGAGTTCTCCAAGCTTCTGGGTATACTGATGGGCTAAAGACGTATCTAATTATGTGTCTAGCGGTATCTTAACTGCAAGTGCACAGCCTATCGAAGTAATATTTAAGATTATCGATCCACAGGGACTCTATGGTTACTTAGTGCTAGAGGAACTTCTAGTTTAGCTAAGGTGAAGGGTTGTCACGATTTTTTTTGTTGTTTTTAAAGATTAAAGGCGGGAATTAAATTTAAGTTTAATAAAATAATACTAAGGCGGTCGGTATGTAATTATGCTAACTTAGGCGGGTCAATCTAACCTAGGCTTATAAAGATGGTTCACTTAATCTATTCTGTAGAGGTTACCAGTTTAAATATCTTTAACTCACACTCTCGTGGTCTTATCTCAGATCTTACCCCTAAAGCCCTATGCCTGCTCTCGCTAGCCCATAAGTGTTTAGAGATAATTTTTGGAAACTTAGTAATTCTAATTTATTTTAAAGCGCTCTCGCTGTGTTTAATTTAAATGCCTAACTTTAGCTATCTGGTTAAAATCTCACACTCTCGTGGTCTTGACCTAACCTAATACACTTTCCTTACTCTCGTAACAAAAAGGTTGATTTTATAATAAAAAGTCTCAGCCAGATTATTAAGCTCTTAATTATTTTAAGCCTAGAGTTGATTTTTCCGATTCAGTTTGTTTTAATTACATACCGCCCTAAGGTATTTAGCTACTCATTATTGTTGAACCAGACAGAGGCAGAGAAACATAAAACGAAATATGCATGGCAGAAAAATAAATATTCAACATAAATATAAAATGCAATTTAATGTAAACCTGGATAACAATAAAAATGGCAGACTCCTTCTTCCACAGGCTGGAAAGCTCGGAGTATTTGTCGGAATCGAAAATAAATTCTAAAAATTCTGAAGGCTTTGAAACAAATTAATTTATAACAATTTCCTGATGTTGGAAATTGTTATAAGGTTGGTTGGGATACAAGAAAATAAAGCAATGAAAATAATGCTGGAAAAATATAAAGGGTGTAAAATAATTCGGCAGAGCTTCCGCAAGAAATTAAAAATTAAAACTCTGTAAATTGTTCATTTCAATTAAGCTATTTATAGAAAACTAAATGGGCTTGGTAGTTGGATTGTTGCTTGGGCCTCGTAGGAGAATTGAGAGAATCCATGGACGTGTGGATACTGGGTCAGCTGGAAAATAGGCACTTCATGCAGCGTGACGTTCATGACCAAGTCTTCAGTCAAATAACCTATTTTTCCCTTGTCACGGTCGTGACAAGGGCATCACGTTCGTGTTCCTTGCATTATAAGTGTCACGGTCGTGAGGGATATGTCACGGTCGTAAGTGCTCCTTTTGGGGTGTCACGGTCGTGACACCTAGGTGACGACCGTGAGTGTAACAAAATATGCAGGTTATGCAGAATTCCTCATTTCTTCATCTTTGTAGATGTTTAAGAATTGGCAGAATTTTTGACCAACAAGAAATGTTGAATTCAGTTCAGAATGTCCTATCAGATGTTGGGACATTATCAAACAGAGTATATGAACTTATTTCAGGATGTCTCATCAGATGTTGGGACATTGTGTAAATGACTTAAGTTCAGTTTTTCAGGATGTCCCAACAGATGTTGAGACATCTCAAACCTGCTACCAGAATTAATTATTGATTAACAGATCAGAGATATTTAAGGAGAGTTATCTGGAATTAATTAATGATGGATAAAAACAGAACAAGGCGCATTTGTAGGGAGTTTTATATTGAAGATTCAGTTTAAAACAGAAGACCTAAAAGCACCTAGAATCTAGGAGGTAACAAACCCTAATTCAAGGTGGAAGCTGCTGCGCATTAGGGCTAGATCATTCTACAGAAAGCCCAAAATTCAGATACCTATTTAAGCAACAGAAACTCATAGAATTGAGTACGAATTTCAGAAGACCAAATAGGGTGTCTAGTGTTTTTAATAGCAGGTGTTTTATTGTACCACTTTATGAGCTTTTAAGCAAAAGTGCATTTGTGACTTGATTGAAACTGTGAAGTAAGATCAAGCTGTTTTGTTTGAAGGATGTCTTCAATTTCAGTAAACTTGTAAACTTGATCACTGTGTGATTGAGGGGGAGTGAGTAGGTGTCGCTCCCGATAAATGGAGAATAGGCCCAGATAAAGGTACAGACGCGAACGGTCGGCGAGAGGGACAATGAGAACACACAGCAGTGAACTCACTGGAGATGAATAGAGTCGCCAGCTAGGCATTTTTATCCCGGAGGAAAGGCAATGCTGCATAGGCCTAGAAAGATACGGATAAGACGGTTGCGAACCAGAGAGACTGAGAAAGGGGGTTGGTTACAACCTGGGAAGGTATTAGCACCCAGATTGTCCGTCGTACTCGACGGGATCCACGCTCAAAAGATTTGTGTTTTAAAGGGGTAGTGTCAGTGCAATCTGTGTATAAAAGAGCTGGAAAAGGATGTACAGGTGTCAGTGTAAAAGAATGTGAAGTGTATAAATGATGTGTCAGTGTAAGAATGAAGATGAGATGCTCTTGATAATGAGGCTAAAGAATAAAGCTGGAAAAAGGGGGAATATACAGAGACTTTTGTTCGATAACCGTTAAGTTATGCCTACGTATCCTCTCGTGCAATGAGGAAGTCAGAACACCGTAGTTCGACCCAAAGAGACTGAAAGATGAATTGACTTGTGAACTGCTTACTTGCCTATGCTCAAGTGTATGATCTGTCTGGCACAAATGCAAACTGTCTTGCATTAGACGGAAGAAGCAAGTTATCGTTTATGAGTGAAGGTGATGAGGAAAGAATCCCGGAGGAGACGATTATTGTTTGTTTTTGTGTTTTCAGTCTTTTATTACCTTTGAAAGTTTGTCATAAGTTAATGAGCTTAAGCCTAAACCAATGGATTTAGTAAACTCATCACATCATCCCTCTGATTAGGGGTAATGAGAATACCTTAAGTGTGAAGTCAGATTCTCACACTTAATCACCTTTGGTATAGGATTAAGATCATTAACCTATTTGATGATTATTTAGGTGTTTTTGTGGTTTTTGTTTAGTGTTGAGTAATGAGGTTAAGCCATAATCAAGGATTAAACAGACCCATTACACCATCCTAATAGAAGGATAATAGATGAGAGTGTTTAAGCTGAGGAAAACTCCTCAACTTAATCCATGATTAGGGATTAAACTCATGACCAAACAAACCTTTGATTAAGTGGATTTTATTTAATGATATGATGATGAAGTGAGTTTTATGATTTGTAAGACAACTTGAGGGGGACTTGTCCATTAACACTAGGGTTAGTCCTTCTTAACCAATTAAGGAAGAATTAGAACCCTGATGCAAGGCCCAAGTTACAAGTGTGATGTCTTGATGATTATTAGATGGATTGATTAGAGGAGTTAAACACATTAAGGGTTTAACACCTAGGATTAAAGTTATACACTCCATCCTAAGAGAAGGATGCAGGCATAAACTTAATCACAAAGCCTTAAAGCCTTTAGGGTTTAGTCCCTGATTATGAGGTGAGAAGAGAAGACTCAAAGAGAGACACAAAGGTAAAACTATGGGGGGAGACTAATCAAAACCCTAATTCATTGTCATGCTTGGTTGTTCCTAAGGTTTGTGTGGTTTGCAAGAACAATCTTCAAAGGAGCCACCAGGAAGCAGATGAACAAGACCAAGAGAAGCAAAGTGACTTGCTTCATTCAAGAAGTCAAGTCACTTGAAGAAAGAAAGTGGGAAGAAGAAGAATGAGCAAGCTCAAACTCAAACACATATAAAAATGCAGCAATGGATGCAAGAGAGATGAGAAGAAAAGGTTATGAGAAGTGAAGGCAAATTCACTTCTCAACATTACTTACCACCTGAAATGTTAGAAAAGAAATGCAATGCAATGCTAAATGAAATGAAATGACATGATGCTAGACCAAACCAGAAGCATACACATGATGATAATGATGCTATGAGATGCTACAAACATGAGGCAGCACATGGAGATGTTCATACAAGTTCATGAATGCAAATGGAGCAAGCTTAGAAGCATGGATATACATGAAAAGTTATGAAACATACAAGGCAAATGACATGGCAAATATGTGATGCAATGATCAAACATGCTTTCTATGTGTCTTAAGATGTCAAATGAATCACATGGATGCTGGAAATGTCATGGCAAGTCCTATTATGCAAGAGAATGCAAGAAGGATGCAAGAGAAAGCCCAAATTAGGGTTTATGGATCAAACAACAAACAAAAACCCAAAACAGAAGCAAACCTTAAGATAAAAAATGGAAAATGCCACACAAAGGATCCCTAAACCTATACTAGACCAATGTCCAAAGGGGAGGTCTCAACTCTTAACCAATCTTGAGTTATGAATTTTCTAAGTTATTAGGGTTTTTAGGGCTCCTAAACAAAAGAAATGCCAAACAAATGGAAAATGCAAGATCAAATCATGACCATTTTATCCTAGAAACTACATGCTAAACACAAAACAATGCAAAAAGAATCAATGTCCAACTCTTCTCAAATAGGCAGAAATGATTTTTTGAACTTATGATCAAAATAATGCACAAAAAATGATTTAATTCAATGAAAAATTCTCAAAATGCATCAAGATCAAAAAGAAATTTGGTTTGAAGGTTGGACAATGTTTCTAAATGTCTTAGAACATTTCATGAATTTTTTGGTGATTTTTAAATACTTAAAAGTATTTTTAATTAATTAATTTCCATCAATCAATTAAAAATAATCTTTTAAATATTTAAAAATACTTTTTTAATGATAAAAAATAAAATGAAAATATTTTTGTGTCATAAAAATTAATAAAACTCAGGAGAAAAAGTTTCACAATTTTTAGGAATTTTTAACTATTTTTAATAAATTAAACAAAACAAATGAGAAAAATATGAAAATAAATGAAAATAAAGGAAAGTCAACAGAATGGAGGGATGAGATTGAGTCTGGATTCAAATTTGTTGACCACGCGCGCTATCCAAGGGTCCAGGTTGATTCTGATTAAATTAATTAAATTATGCTTAATTAAACTAAACACGTGGATTAGGGCTAATTGGATGCATCTGAGCCTTCCATTCGCGCGGGGAGTCAACCAGGTCAGCCAATCCAACGCCCAGAATTCAAACAAACATTAATTACAGGATTAGGGCACTAATTACTTTCAGGCTGCCGGAGAAGACTTCCGGTCGTCTTCTCCGGCCAGCATTCCCCCTGAAAATCCCCAAAACCCTAAAAACCTAACTAAAATGAAATCTAAGAATTGGGAAATGATCCCCACTCACTCACGAATCAAAACCCTCTCTCAAAACAAATTTATATTCCCTAACAAAGCTGAATCGAAGCAAATAAGAACTAGGGCACGCAAGCTTCAGAGAGCAATTAAATGTTCATTTCATCACCATTTCAAAAACTGAAAGCATACTCATGATCAGGAAGACATGTAGAACAAGTTTAAAACAAAAGAAATGATTTCTGGAAAAATATTTTTCAAGCTACCTGAGATTCGAAGCTTTCACTCTGATGACTTTCTGGCCACTTCCTTCAGTGCAATCCACTCCACTTGATCCCCAGATGATGTTTGAATGCTCAAGAGGAATTTATGTTGGCTGGATGAGGAGTTTGACAAGCTTCTGCTCAAGCTCAGTCAGAAATGGCAGGGATGATTCAGGCAGTTTCAGGCCATTGTGAGTGGTTCTTTGTGATCCAGATGGTGAGTGGAGAAGGTCTGTGGTGTTTGTTTGTATGTTTGTGAGCTATGGAGAGAGTTTCGAATGAAACTGCAAGTTGAGGTGAGAAATGGCAATGGGGTGTTCTTGCTTGTTTCAGGCCTGGCTCTTGGTGGTTTGTGGTCTATGAAGTATGGTGAGTTGAAGTGTGGAAATGGTTTGGATGATTGTGTGCTGTGGAGGCAGATTCGAAGGCTTATGCAGCTGGGGTGTGTTTTGTGTATGTGATGATATGAAGTGTTTCAGCCTTGCCTCTTGATACATTTTGCTTGCCAAATGATATTGTATTTTAATCCTATAGGTCAGATGATGTGACCTGGCCTATAGTGATTGGTAAGTTTGCTTTTGCAAAAAGTCAAATTTTGTGTAAGGAAAGTATGGCTCATGATCTAGGCTAGTACAAAATATGGTTCTGGTGCAGCATGGTGTGTGTGTGATGTTGGGAAGGTCCAGCAGCCAATGCATCAAGTGGAGAGAAGCACAATGATGTTTTTGCATGTGGGCACACTTTTGAATCTTCATGAAAAAGTCTAGTTACACAAACCATAACCATGTGAAACCTTGGTCCAATTCTGACTTTTAGGACATATTGAATGTTTGCATACTGGTTTGAAATGAATTAGAAGTTGCAATTGACCTTGGTTCATGATTTTGCAAAATTCTCACTTGAAGCATGCCTTGAAAATCAATGATTTTTGGCAACTTTGTCACACCATAACTTTTGATCCAAGAAGAGTTTGATCATGTTCTTGTACTTTTTGAAAAGGGAAAGATGTAATCTACAACTTTCATGACCAAAGTTTTTACATTTGAAGCATTTTTGGATCAAGAATCAAGGCTTGAAAAATGACCTAAAATGAAGCATTCTTGAAAAGTCAACTATGCCCAAAAAGTCAACATTTGCAAAAAACTCCAAATTCCTGATTTTTGTGAACTTCAACCTTCTTCCATGATCAAATAAAGATCATATACACTCAAAATGATGAAGATCACCCATTGGTTGGGTCATTGGGGGCCTCAGATGCCCTGATTTTGCACTGACTTGTCCAGAAAGTCAACCCTTGATCAGATGACTTCCCCATGGAATTTCTTCATGAAAATTGATATGCATACTCCCTATACCATATAAAGACCAATGGAAACAAGAATGACCAAAAAATTTGGTGTTATGGCCTCTGAAACCAAAACCCTAATTTTCAGTCAACTGTGCAGTCAAACCTGGCTCTGCATCCATTCAAACCCTAGTTCTTGTGATTCCTTTGCATTTTTGACTTTGTGGGGATATAAAGTGATGCTTGAACACACATGGACCCCTTTGAAGTGATTGGTGGCCTTTGGAGTGGCTCAAGAGGCTCTTGGATTGCTCAGACCACAAACCCTAGGTGCAGATGCCTTAGAAACTATCCAGTGAATCAAAAATGAGATGTGAGATGATATGTTTGTGTTTATGCATATGAGATGATCACAAGCCATGGTGTGAATGGGTGAGGGCAAATTTGGGGTGTTTACAGCTGCCCCTATTCAAACATGAGTTAGCTGTGCAGGATGTAAGCAACGGCTTAACAGGCAAACAAGATAACTTGTGGTTGAATACCAAAGACAGTCCGAAATTTGCACTCACAGAATGAAGAAGAAAAGGGATATAGATTGTAAAAGAAAAATAAAGTATATTGTAAAGTGTAAGCGACGGAGGACGACCGTCGAGCAGAGGACGACTGCTGGGTAAAGAGCAATGACGGGGACGACCGACATGCTGGGAAAAGCGTGTTAAATAAAGCGATGACGGGGACGGCCGACATGCTGGGGATAAAAGGTAAAGCCAAGACGGGGACGGCCGACTAGCTGGGGAAAATAAGATTATGATGGGGACGACCATCAAGATAAAGCTATAAAATTCCCTGGGAGTTAATGAAACATGACGGGGACGGCCATCAAGTTCACAAAGGTAAAGTAACCAACGATGGGGACGGCCATCGGGCTAAAAAAGGGAAAAGGGACCACGATGGGGACGGCCATCGGGTTAAAGAATAAATGAAATGTACAGATGATGGGGTACGGCCACCAAAAGTGAAGGACGATCACCTAGCAGGGGACGGCTGCTCTGTTGGGAAAGAAATATGATGGGGATGGCCATCAGAGGTGGAGGACGACCACCTGGCAGGGTACGGCTGCCGCAAATATCACGACATAGGACGAATGCCGGATAGAAAAGGTCAACGATGGGGACGGCCATCGGACGAGCATGATGGAGGACGACCATCAAGAAGTGGAGGACGACCACTCAGCAGGGTACGGCTGCTCTCAAGGTTTATCATAACACAGGACGAGTGTCAGATAACCAAAATCAACAATGGGGACGGCCATTGGATAAAGTGATGAAGGACGATCATCAAAAGGTGGAGGACGACCACCTAGCAGGGGACGGCTGCTAAAATATCAACGATGGGGACGGCCATCGGATGAGCATGATGGAGGACGACCATCAAGAAGTGGAGGACGACCACTCAGCAGGGTACGACTGCTCTCAGGGTTATCATAACACAGGACGAGTGTTAGATAAAAAAGGAAGATTTGCTTTGTTGGCGATCTACTGGGGATGTAGTAAACACGGACGAGTGTTTACAACCAAGTAAAAAAAGTATAAGTGTTTGGCATTGTGTATAGATTAAAGATGCGGACGAGCATCCTTAAGACTACGATACGGACGAGTATCGGGTAGAAACAAACTGACACGTGTTCAGAAATGATGATACGGACGAGTATCAACTGGTTAACAAGGGACACGGACGAGTGTTGCATCTGAAAGGACTCTTCTGGGGGATAGTAGACACAGGCAAGTATCTATATTCAAGAAGACATAAGTGTTCGACACGGTGTATGGATTAAAGATGCGGACGAGCATCCTTAAGACTATGATACGGACGAGTATCAGGTAGAAACGAACACTAGACGCAATGTTCTGAGATGATGATACGGACGAGTACCAACTGGTTAACAAAGAACAAGGACTACCGTCGAATCTGCGGGGATATAAATGGTGTATACAAGATACGGACGAGTATCTGTATACGTGTGGGTGGTGTATAGATGAGTGCTTTAACTGCTGGGGAGAGTGACACGGACGAGTGTCAAAAGGAGAAAAGTATAATAATAACAAGTATACGGGTTGTAAAAGTGTAAGCGACCGCGTTGGGGATATGACACGGACGGGTGTCAGGAAAGTGTATATACAAGTATATGAGGTGTATGTGAGTGCAAAGCTGATGTCTTTGGCTTTCTGCTCGTGATTTGACATGGACGGGTGTCCAAAGGTGTATATACTGGTGTTTGTGATTTGGGAGGCAACTGCTTTTGCTGGGGACTCTGGGGATTTTGAGGAAAGTACTCTGTATCCCGATGGACGATTATCATTCACAAGTGTTCAATTCACAACATGACTTATGATTATGCTATGTATTTGATTTTTGCCGTAATGCTCCGTATTAGACGGAATGCTACGCTCTGAGGGGATAATATGATGCGAATGCTATGATTATGCAAAGAAGCACCGGTCCGGGATTCGGATCCCGTTGCTGCGAAGATCCCCGGATAATCTGCTTGAAGTGAAACATCCCAGCTGGGGATGAGATCATTGATAGATCTGATGATGTATCTGCTTGGGGATATAAGTCACTGATTGACATATCCTTGTAATACGGGACCCAGCTGGGGTTTGTAGAAGCTTTTTTGTACTCTGTTGTGACTCCTTCATGCGTGGCTCTTCTGGATAGAGGCTTGAAGCTCTGTGGGGAGATGGCTCCCTGGATCTTTGCATTCTGCTGAGGAAGAAGGATTGGTACCTCGGCTGGGGAACATTGTTGGTAACTCAGCTGGGGAAGAAGCAACTCAGCTGGGGAGAGTGCACTTCAGATGCTGAGATCATTTGTTGATTTACCAGCTTGCTGGGGTGTAACTTGCATGCCCCAAGTCGCGTTCTAGGTACCTGCAATCCTACAAAGATAAGGAAACGCACAAATGGTCCCGAGGTATCCTTTACTGGATTCCGTCATAGGAGTTAAGCACTTTTTGAGAGTAAGTATATTCCCTGCCAGCATGTGCTTTTTATTATTTTTTCCTTTTTAGTGAAAAACATTTGTACTTATGCAATTAATTTTTTAGAGACATCAGACATTCTTTGCAAATAAAATGTACAAGACGAAACATGACTGAAAATCTGATTTTATTAATTCAAACGCCCTGAATTGGCGAGATACAGTCAAAGAAACAAATCTCCTAAAATGAAGAGACTGTTACAAATTGAGAAACAAAATGCTGGCGATGTTGACGACGCTTTCAAGGAGCTTCCTCTTCTGCTATGACTCGTATGACAATGACGTTCTTCTCGTCTTGCTTTCTGAAGAAGGCTGATTCTTATTGAAGCTTGATTCTTTGGAGGCTTACCAAGTGATACGGACGAATTCAGAGTGCAGTTGTTCGCTTATTCCCTTATTTTGCATGGATCGCCCTTTCGGGTTTTCAATCCATCGGGATACCCATTTTTGCCTGAGTTGTCCAATGCGGCTTTTCAACTCAGCGGGTGTACATTTTTGTTTATTTTCCCTTATTTTTGCCCGAGTCTTTTATTCTGTTTTTGACTCGCCGGGATGCCCTATTTTTGCCTGGACTTACATTCTGTTTTTATGTCCAGCGGGTCATTTTTCATGCGAAGTATTTTTTAACTGCATCTGAATTCACAGGGGACGGGAAATCTTCACCATCAATGGTGCTGAGCATCAGTGCTCCACCGGAAAAGACTTTCTTTACAACAAATGGTCCTTCATAGTTTGGAGTCCACTTGCCCCTGTGGTCTGTATGAGGAGGGAGGATTCTCTTCAGCACAAGATCTCCTACCTGGTACCCTCGGTGCCTGACTTTCTGATCGAAGGCCTTCTTCATTCTCTTCTGATACAACTGCCCATGACAGATTGCAGCCAATCTCTTCTCTTCAATCAGACTCAGTTGTTCGTATCGGGCCCGAACCCACTCTGCTTCGCTCAGTTTAACATCCATCAATACCCGTAGAGAGGGTAATTCAACTTCAACAGGTAGGACTGCTTCCATACCATACACAAGCTGATACGGTGTTGCCCCAGTGGATGTTCTGATTGACGTGCGGTACCCATGCAAGGCGAACGGTAGCATTTCATGCCAGTCTTTGTAAGTGACTACCATCTTCTGCACAATCTTCTTGATATTCTTATTTGCCGCCTCAACAGCGCCATTCATCTTTGGCCTGTAAGGAGAAGAATTGTGGTGTTGGATTTTGAAGTCCCGGCATAATTCAGCCATCATTTTGTTGTTCAAGTTGGAACCATTATCAGTAATGATTCGCTCGGAAACTCCATATCGACAGATGATATCTCTCTTTAGAAATCTGGCTACCACTTGTCTTGTAACATTTGCATATGAGGCTGCTTCGACCCACTTAGTGAAATAGTCAATGGCAACCAGGATGAATCTGTGGCCGTTTGAAGCAGTTGGCTCAATCTTGCCAATCATGTCAATGCCCCACATGGCGAAGGGCCATGGTGAAGACATGATGTTCAAAGGATTGGGAGGCACATGCACCTTATATGCATAAATCTGGCATTTGTGACATTTTCTGGCGTAGGCACAACAGTCTGCGTCCATTGTGATCCAGTAATACCCTGATCTTAGCAACTTCTTAGCCATGGCATGCCCTCCGGCATGGGTACCAAAAGACCCTTCATGCACTTCATGCATCAACAAATCTGCTTCTGTCTTATCAACACATCTGAGGAGTACCATATCAAAGTTTCTTTTGTATAAAGACCCATCAGCGTTCAGAAAGAAACTACCAGCAAGCCTTCTCAAAGTCTTCTTATCATTGGAAGATGCCCCATGTGGGTATGTTTGATCCTCCAAGAAGCATTTAATGTCATGGAACCAAGGCTTATCGTCTTTGCCAACATCTGCTGCAAATACATATGCTGGTCTGTCGAGTCTGGACACTGAAATCTGAGGTACAAAGTTAGCAGTCTGAACTTTGATCATGGATGAAATGGTAGCAAGAGCATCTGCAAACTGATTCTCGTCCCGAGGGATATACTCGAGTTTGACCGTTGTGAAGAAAGTCAATAACCTCCTCGTATAATCCCTGTAAGGTATCAGATGGTCCTGGTGGGTGTACCATTTGCCGTTGGTTTGATTAACTACCAAAGCTGAATCTCCGAATACGGTCAATGTCTTGATCCTGAGGTCAATGGCTTCCTCAAGACCCATGATGCAAGCTTCATATTCAGCCTCGTTGTTAGTGCAGTTGAAAGTGAGTTTTGCCGAGAAAGGCATGTGAACTCCTTTTGGTGAAATGAGTACTGCACCAACACCACGGCCATTCATATTAACAGCCCCATCAAACATCATAGTCCATTCCTCTTCCGGGTCAGGCCCTTCAGTGTGAATAGGCTCTTCATGATCTTTTGCTTTTATGAGCATGATGTCTTCATCAGGGAAGTCAAATCTCATAGGCTGGTAGTCATCAATGGGTTGCTCAGCAAGATATTCAGATAGTACACTGCCCTTGATGGCTTTCTGAGATGTGTACTGTATGTCGTATTCTGTGAGAATCATCTGCCATCTTGCAACCCGTCCGGTAAGAGCTGGCTTCTCGAAAATGTACTTAACTGGGTCCATTTTGGAGATCAATAAAGTAGTGTGGGTCAACATATACTGTCTTAGTCGGCGAGCAGCCCACGCTAAAGCACAGCAAGTTTTCTCGAGCAGTGAATAACGCTGTTCACAGTCGGTAAACTTTTTGCTTAGGTAGTATATCGCATACTCTTTTCGACCAGACTCGTCATGCTGGCCCAGCACACACCCCATCGACTCTTCTAATACTGTCAAGTACATTATTAGAGGTCTTCCTTCTACTGGAGGCATAAGGATTGGAGGTTCTTGTAAGTACTCCTTGATCTTGTCAAAAGCCTTCTGACAGTCTTCGTTCCACCTGACCGTTTGTTCTTTTCTTAACAGCTTGAACAAGGGTTCACAGGTTGCTGTCAGGTGAGATATGAACCGTGAAATGTAGTTCAATCGACCTAAAAACCCTCGAACCTCTTTCTCAGTCTTCGGTGCAGGCATCTCTTGAATAGCTTTGACTTTATCAGGGTCAACTTTAATCCCTTTCTCGCTTACAATAAAGCCCAGCAGCTTACCAGATCGCACCCCGAATGTGCATTTGTTGGGGTTCAACTTTAGTTGGTACTTCCTCAGACGCTTGAATAATTTGAGCAGATTTACCAGGTGATCTTCCTCTGTAAGGGACTTGGCAATCATATCATCCACATAGCACTCGATTTCCTTGTGGATCATATCGTGGAATAATGTCACCATAGCCCGTTGATATGTAGCGCCAGCATTCTTCAGTCCGAATGGCATCACTTTGTAACAGAACGTGCCCCAAGGTGTAATGAATGTTGTCTTCTCCATGTCTTCAGGTGACATCTTGATCTGATTATATCCTGAAAATCCATCCATGAAGGAGAATACCGAGAACTGAGCCGTGTTATCCACCAGTACATCAATGTGAGGTAATGGGAAATCATCTTTCGGGCTGGCTCTGTTCAGATCCCGGTAGTCAACACACATTCTTACTTTGCCGTCTTTCTTAGGCACAGGTACTATGTTAGCAACCCATGGAGGATAGCTAGTTACAGCAAGGAACCCGGCGTCCCACTGTTTTTATACCTCTTCCTTGATTTTCATAGCCATGTCTGGGCGAGTTCGGCGCAGTTTCTGTTTAACTGGTGGGAATTCTTCCCTCAAAGGCAGCTTGTGCACAACAATGTCGGTATCCAACCCTGACATGTCTTGATACGACCAAGCAAACACATCAACATACTCTTGAAGCAGATCTATCAGTTGTCTCTTCACTGAGTCTTGCAGGCAGACCCCGATTTTAACCTCTTTCACGTCTTCCTCCGTACCAAGATTAATCACTTCAACCTCCTCCTGGTGAGGAGTAATAACCTTTTCCTCCTGTCTCAACAACCTGGCTAGCTCTTCAGGAAGCTCATATTCTTCTTCAACCCCTTCATCGGCTTGATTGATTGGATTGTCAAAGTCATACGATGTCATAGACGTGCTGTTGTCGGTGCTGTCAGGAAGGCACTTTCTGCAAGGGTTAAGTTGTTCATTTTAGTGATTGATTTTAATCTTGCTTTAGAAAAAAGTGAAATGAAGTTATCATTTTGAAAACACCGCCATTTATTTTTGTACAAAAAAGAAAAATGGAAAAACAGTGAGCAGAAAAGAAAAGAAAAAGACTCGTTTGCAAAAAGATGTCTGATATTTCATTAATTTAATCTTGTTTGCACAAAAGTACAGATGGCCCTGATTACAAAATGAGTCTTGTCATCTTGGGCAAGATGCAAGACTTTGATGCATGCTATAAAAATACAGGAAATAATAATTACTCTGCTTGAGTAACTCTTATAATTTCCTGGGAAGACCAGTTTGAGATACTGCTCCCCGGGATCCTTGGACGAATCCAATTCTCCAGATTGCGCTCCTCTTCCAGCTCGTCTTCCAAATTGTTGATAGCATCGGGGGTGAGCATCCCCCCACTGACAAAACCTGGCTTTTCAGCAGCCTTTGCTTGACGTTGAGTTGGTCTGTAACCCAACCCAAACTTGTCCTTCTTCTCCTCCACAGCTAAAACCTTGCCCCAGCCTAGGGCAGTTCCTTCCTCAACAACCTTCCGGGCTTGTTGGTAAGATGACATGGAGATCCCAGATACAGCAGATGCTTCATTGACATTCAAGGCTTCAAAACCTTGGCTCATTGTTTCATGGATCTCTCCATCCATCTCAATGTATTTATAAGTAGCCAGATGGCTAACGAATATATCCTCCTCCCCACAGATTGTAACAACTTGGCCTTCCCACTCAAATTTTAACTTTTGGTGAAGGGTAGACGTTATTGCGCCGGCGGCGTGAATCCAAGGTCTACCCAACAAACAGCTGTAGGCGGGCTGAATGTCCATCACATAAAAGATAGTTTTAAAGGTCTGTGGGCCAATTGTCACAGGCAGCTCAATCTCTCCCAGAACCGATCTCTTCGAACCATCAAAGGCTCTTACCACCAGGTTGCTGGGTCTCAATGCCAATCCATCATATTCTAACTTCACCAGAGCCTTCTTTGGTAAGACATTCAGGGATGAACCTGTGTCTACCAGCACATGAGAAAGGACAGCTCCTTTGCATTCCATGGTTATGTGCAAGGCTTTGTTGTGGTTGCGGCCATCCGTTGTCAAGTCAGTATTGGTGAACCCTAGCCCATTGCTAGCAGTAACATTTCCAACTACGGTTTCCAATTGATTGACAGTGATCTCTTCAGGCACGTAAGCTGCGTGCAAGACTTTGAGTAGTGCATTCCGATGGGCTTTGGAGCACATGAGCAGAGATAAGATAGAGATCTTGGATGGCGTATGGTGAAGCTGATCCACAATTTTGTAATCACTCTTTTTGATGATCCTCATAAACTCATCAACTTCCTGATCGAATGGTGTCTTCACAGTTTCTTTAACAGCTTGGTCTTCCTGCACCGGGCTCTTTCCTTTTGCCTTAGCAGCAGCTTCTGCTTCGGCAGTGGGTCTTTGAATTGGTGGAGCAAAGAGACGTCCGCTTCGAGTGAAGCCTCCGCCTCCTCCTACGTTGTCTATCTGTGGTGCAGGTGTTAATGTTTCAAGAGTGATTCTTTTTCCTTCGCAGTACACGTCAGAGCCATAGTGCCAAGGGATGGCCCTATTGCTTTCATATGGTACGGGTCCAGGCACTGTGACAGTGACTGGACTGATTGCAGCTGCTGAAGGGACTGTAATTGTTTGTGGATCATAATAGATTGTAACTGGTGCTCTGATGGGAGCAGCACCTTCTGAATGGTAGGCAGAGTTGTTCTCAGGATCATAGAATATGGTGACAGTAGAGACATCTTCATGATTGGTTGCTGGAGTTGTAGGAGACATTGTTGGAAGTATGGATGTTGTTGTTGTAGGAGATTCAAAATGGAATGAAGCTGAAGTTGTAGCAGGAGAAATTGTTGAAAACTGATCAGTTGAGATAATGGATGAAGTACTTGTTGATGAAGCCGAAGAATTGTCAGGAACGATGGTTGCTGCAGTTGTAGGAGGTTCTGAAACCGTTGCTGATGAGATTGCTGGATTTGTTGGAAATGATGTAGTGATCTGGAGTTGGCCACTCTGAATAAGGCCATCTATGCCATTCCTCAGATTATCGCACCCATTTATTGAGATATTGCAGTAAGCACATCCCAACTCGCATCCTGGGAACATGTTGCATTCCAAGAGCTGAGCCTTGATTTCTACCAATGGTGTCCTGATTTGTCCCACACTGGTTATTAAATAAGACGGTTTGTCTTCTTCAATAGCGTTAATTCGGGGACCACCATGATTTGGCATAGGATTTTTGTTGACATTGGGTGGCGGTGCAAAATTCAGGGCTTTTGAGTCCACCAGGTCTTGTACCTTCATATGCAGGGCTCTGCACTTTTCCGTACTATGGCCAGGTGCGTTTGAATGAAAAGCACACCTAGCGTTGGAGTCATAGTTCCTGGGTAAACTGTTGGGATCCGGAGGTGCCAACGTTCTTAGCTCAACTAGGTTGAGTTTCAGAAGTTGTGGCAGCAAGGCAGCATATGGCATTGGGATCGGATCGATCACTCTGTTAGCTTGAGATGGCCTCTGTTGGAATGGCCTTTGCTGATTATTGTTGTTGCTGTTGCTGTTGTTGTAATTCCTTGGAGGATACTGATTTGGTTGATGGTACTGAGGTTGTTGTTGATAGTTTTGTTGCGGAGGTTGATAGACTGGCTGAGGATGAGCTGGAGCAGGAATGGTGACTGCTGCTATTGACCTTTGAACGTACTGGGGTCTGCCCCTGTTGGTGTGAATGGCATTGGTCTCGCCAGTTCTTCTCGGGCCTGCGAAAGGCTTTCTTGCATTACTGGACGAGCTGGCACCATTGTCAGAGATCTTACCCATTTTTAACAGGCTTTCAATTCTCTCCCCAGCTATGACAACATCTGCGAAGCTAGTGGAAGAGAAAGCAGCCAACCTGTCAATATACGTTCCCTGAAGAGTGTTCATAAACATGTCTGCCATTTCTCTCTCAGACATAGGTGGTTGAACGGCAGCAACCAATTGCCTCCATCTCTGGGCATATTCTCGGAAACTTTCCCTTGACGACTGTGACATTCCCATTAGGAGAGTCCTGTTGGGTGCCATATCCAGATTATACTGATACTGTCTGATGAAGGCCTCTGCCAGGTCCTTCCAGCATCTAATAGTTGCCCTTGTCAGATGGGAATACCATTCCCTTGAAGCTCCCGTCAAGCTATCCTCGAAATAGAACATCCAGAGCTTCTCATCCATTGTATAGGCCTTCAGCCTTCCCAGAAATGATTGCAAATGAGTCCGGGGGCATGAAGTCCCATTATACTTTTCGAAACAAGGAGGCTTGAACTTATGGGGGATCCTGACCCCGTCTACCAAACCCATGTCCATGACGTCGAAACCCAAAGAATTTTGAGATTCTAAGGACCTCAACTTCTCAGCTATCTCTTCCAACCGTCTATCGTAAGCTTCTTCCCCAGCACCCATTACTGTGAATTGGTCCTCCTGAGGATCTTCTTGAAGTACCCTGGCTGCAGTGGCTGTCCCTTGAACGTTTGCAGGAATGTTGATCTCGGGATGTAGATGTGGGCCAAACACAGGGGGGTTAACGTGAGGTTGTACCCGTTCATTGTTGCTGGTGCCGGCAGTCCCTATATGTGGATCCTCTTGATTTTGCCTTTCGACCATGGCTCTCAGTCTCTCCTGGCTCTGAGCCATGTTGTTCATCACTTCCATGAACTGCGTCATCTGTGTTCTCATTTCCAATCTTTCGTTTGCCATCTGATTTCTGACCTCCGTAAGGTCCTGTTGCATCTGATCCATCTGGATGCCCGGAAGGTTGTTTCTAGTAGGGTACCTGTGTGGCCTGTTGAGTGGGAAACCTCGTCGCCGAGCAATAATTCCTGAACATCACAACAGAGTTAGCAACAACAAAAACAAAACCTACAAAACAAACAAAGTGTTAGCATGCAATGCAGTATGCTTATTTGTTCCCAAGGTATCCGGCTTGGCATTCGGTTTTGACCCTTCCAGACCCTTTGGAGATGATGCTGTTGAAGTTGCTTTTGAAGTAAACTTTGAATGGAATAACACAAATATATTACAGAAGGTGAAATAATACAACTTGTTCAATTTACAACACAAGCCCTCTAAGGGATCAAAATACATCACAAAAAAAGTAAAAGTACATGGAATGGAAACAACAACAAGCAAATGATCAAACACCAAGGCCAAGCTCATCCTCACGAACTTCCTTGAGAAGTGCTTCGGTCACAGGATCAGCCGGACGCTCCGTAAGATTCCGGATAAGGAGGTTCCGGGTAGCAACAGCTGTAGTCAACTTCTTGTTCTGACTTTGGTCCTTAGACCTCTTCACTCCAGCTCTGATCTTTAGCTCTGATATCTCCTTTTGGGCTGCTGCCAGGGCTTCCTCCATCTGTTCCATCTTGTCTTGGACCCTCTTGTCCTCCAGGGTACGAGCCTCGGTGATCCGGACCCACCGGGCTTGACTCTCTTTCAAATACAAGTCTGTCCTTGCTCTCTGGAATTGGGCTTCTTTGCAAGCATTCTTCAGAATTTGTTCACCAGCCTTAGACTTCTTAATATAATCCCCAGACTTTTCAATCTTAGTCAGCTGCTCCACTCTCAACTTCTCCAATCTCTCAATCTCCCTCACACCTTCACTCCTCTCTCGGAGGGTCTTCTGCAAAGCCTGGGTTAACTTCTCATTTCTTTCTTTCAAGCTCTCAAACTCCTCCAAACTGATAGTGGCAGGGGGTGGTGCTGAAGATGACTCAGGCGTGTCTTCTATGGTAAAGGGCATTCCAGAGAATTGGGCCCTGGCACGGGACCACTCATAATATCGTGCCGATGCCACATTATTGCACTTCCCCAGAATGGTGACTCCCTTGGTTTGAACATGATCCCAGGCCCAGGCAGCCTGCCTAACAACAGCCAAATTAATCTTGTTCTCACAATAGAGGGTCTCAACCAAGTCCTGTGCCTTAGGAGTATGGACCAGTGCATAGCCCAATTGCCTCCTGAACAGCAGAGGGTTGTAATTGATACTTCCCTTAACTCCTATCAAGGGCACATTGGGAAAGTGCCCACAGCTGGTGATGATATCTCTGCCCTTGGTGCTTTGAGTACACCATCTGATATCTGCTGAAGTTAGGGCAGTGAGTCTCTTAGCCCAGTTACTCTGCTGATGAGGGTTTAAAAATGCATCTGTCCTGGGTAGATGCTTGAGAAGCCAAGTATGGAACAATGGAGCACAGCACCTCACTAATCTCCCCCTCTGCTTCTCATTCCTCTGATGCACTGAATAGTAAAGATCCCCCAATAAAGTTGGCACTGGGTTCTTCAGGATGAACAGATGGATTGCATTCTTGCTAATGAATCGGGGCTCATCTGCAAATAACACAATTCCATATACACTTAAGGCCAACAAAGCACAAACAACTTTCCACTCTCCTAGGGAAGCCTTCAGACTAGCTTGAGAAATTAAGAAGTCCAGATGAAAGCCAGGGATCCCAGCTTTAGAGGTCATATGTTGCTCAATCAGGACAGGCTCTAGATGCAAAGCCTTTGCTACCTCTCCATTGCTGGGAAAGACCATCTCAGGGTTGAAAGGGATTCCAGCCCTGATAGGTATACCAACCAAAGATGAGTATTCTTCTAATAGAGGGCCCAACTGAAAGTCTTGAAAGGTGAAACATCTCAGTGGGGGATCATAAAACTGAATGCAGGTGTGGATCAAACTTCTCTGTGATGGGTCCAAATCCATAACCAAGTCAAGTATATCCCCATAATGCTCCTTGAACCAAGGTATGTGATCTGGAGAGATCAGGGTTTGAATCCTCCTGATGTCTGATAACTCTGGCTGGAAGAAGTGATAGGTGATGTTGCTCTTTTTAGGAGCCATGATGCTGAAGACTGAGTAGAGACAAGTACTGATGAAGATACTGAGAGAAGGGCCACTGATTGGCTGGAGTAGATAGCTGATAACTGAAGCAAGTGCTGATGAAGATGGGTCAATACTAAAGATGGGGTCAAAACCAAAACCAGACGAAGATGGATACCCTGAAACACAAATAAGCAAATGTCAATATGATGCAATGATTATGTATGCAAATGATATGCAAGGGTCTGTGACTGAGCTGGATCTGATCAAATGTTCTGACATAAGTCCATGTGTGTAAGAAATCCAGTTGGAGGTCTATAAGTCCAGTAACCAAGGTGGGGGACTCAAATAAAGAGCCACAAGTCCAAGGTTTTAGAATCACAAGAACTGTTCCAAGATGGAGTACTCTCATTCAAACAAAGTAACAGGGTATTCTGAGGTCAAGGTACCTGCAAACCTGTAAACAACCCAACCCCCTCACAGGTGGTGATCTAGAACAAGGATCCTCAGACTTGGATCAGTTATGAGAAGTGTAACCAGATCCAGCCAGCAGTACAGTATGATAATATGATATGTACAAAAGCAATAAAGAAAGCAGCAAAGCAACTGTACAAACAAATAAATACACATATACAAATACAAATAAGCACATAACACCCCAGTAAACACAAATCAATCAAGCGCTAGGAGGAACCCACAAAAGAACCAGAAGCCCTGGTTGCAGCATAAGTCTCCCCAGCAGAGTCGCCAAGCTGTCGCTCCCGATAAATGGAGAATAGGCCCAGATAAAGGTACAGACGCGAACGGTCGGGGAGAGGGACAATGAGAACACACAGCAGTGAACTCACTGGAGATGAATAGAGTCGCCAGCTAGGCATTTTTATCCCGGAGGAAAGGCAATGCTGCATAGGCCTAGAAAGATACGGATAAGACGGTTGCGAACCAGAGAGACTGAGAAAGGGGGTTGGTTACAACCTGGGAAGGTATTAGCACCCAGATTGTCCGTCGTACTCGACGGGATCCACGCTCAAAAGATTTGTGTTTTAAAGGGGTAGTGTCAGTGCAATCTGTGTATAAAAGAGCTGGAAAAGGATGTACAGGTGTCAGTGTAAAAGAATGTGAAGTGTATAAATGATGTGTCAGTGTAAGAATGAAGATGAGATGCTCTTGATAATGAGGCTAAAGAATAAAGCTGGAAAAAGGGGGAATATACAGAGACTTTTGTTACATATAAGTATCAAGCATGAGCATAACCCTAGGACACGAATCCAGCAGCTTCAAAGGTAGGTTTTCAAAACCAAAAATTCATCAAAAAAGTGGCATTCGGATTCCATCATCCAAGAGGTTTGAAGGTAAAATAAGGACATAGCTAGGATCCTTGATCATCATGGAACATAACCAGATCATTACATTGCCTCATAGCATCACACATTGATGAACCCGAATCCAATTTTACCTTGAATTTCAATTTTTCGATTTTGTTCATTTGTGCATTATTAATGAATTTTGTTTGATCTTTTGTGTTTGTGAGGTTCCAAGGAATATTTCTGGACAATTGGATTGAAGAATGAGTGTCTAAAACGCAAACGGCCATGTTAGGGTTCATAACCTCATAATTAGGGTTTAACGTTTGAATGCATATAAATAAATTCTGGAAACATAGAGTTGTTGTGTGAACTGTGAGGATTGTAAATCACTAACCAATTTCATGAATTGATGCTGTTTCATGAGAGTTTGGATTTCGCAGGTTTGAACAGGTAGCAAAATTCGCAGGTAAACTCCCAGCTATTTTCGTAGCTAAATTCGCAGCTCTGGAGGTAGAAGATGACCTCCTCCCGCGCGTTTGAGAAATTCAAATATTAATGAAATATTTTATCTTTAATTGTTAATTTGTTTATCACACGCGCGTGTGTGTCTCAGTGGTAAGGCTTGCAGGCTGGTTGGATGATGGCATGAGTTCGAATCTGGCTTGTACCACATTTTTTGTTCTATTTTTCAGGATAAAAGAAGATTGAATATATTATAGTTTCTTGCCATTCAATAATCAGATGGGCTCTTCCAGCCAGGTGGTAATGCGCGCATGCTTGTATACATGAGGTCCTGGGTACGATTCCCACCCCAGGCCTTTTGTTTTCATCATTTTTTCCTGGATTTTCCAAGGCAAGGCACAAAACAAAGTGGATCTCTTTTATTATCACCTGCGCCTGGCTGGCCTGGTGGTGAGTTTTGATACTTGCAAACTGGATGACCTGGGTTCAAACCCAGCCAAGGTAAGTTTCCTTTTATTTTTTTTAATTTATTTTCTTCATTTGTTTAATTGTTTTATTATTCACTAAATAATTAAATTATGCATGGATGTATGTTTAACAAACATTTTTTTCTAAAAAAATTCTAAACTTTTATGTCTCCAATTCAAAATTCTTTTCTTAATTATGTGTGTAAATATAATATATGTATATTATTCAATAATTTTTGTAGTCAAATTATCAAACCCTAAAAATATTTTCTAAAATAAAACCTAATTCTATTTTTCTAAATAATTTTATTTTCTAATTCTTAATATAATTATTATGTATATTTGTTTATTTAACATGATTCTTGTAAATTTTATAAATATGATTAATTTTGTGAATATAATATTTAAAACTTATTTTCTTCTTACAATATGTAAATATTTATTTTTTTTAATTAAATTTGTAAATTATTAAAATTTATAACTATATTATGCTTAAAATTTTTTTTTTATTATATATTTAGAATTAAATTTTGTGTTCATAATATTTTTTCTACTTATTTTTATTTACTTTAATTATTGTTATTAACCATACCATTATTTATTATTATATTATATTTTTATTATTATGTCACTAACCTTATTTTTTTAATTATATTTATCACTAACCCCTATTTATTTATTTATTGTTTACTTATTATTTATTGCTTATTTATTTATATTTTGCTTTGTTATTTATTTTTGCTATTTATTTATTATTATAATCATGTAATTGCTTCTTGGTGTAATTTTACAACTATTTAATTATTGCTATGGTTAGTAATTTAGGGAGTGCAAATATGTATTCTGTGTAAAAAATAAATTAGATCATTTTAATTATAAGATAAATTTAAATTGTACACTCACACACGTAAGTCGATTTCTAATCGCCATCCTACACTTTCTAAGGTTATCCCTCAAGTTGCCTAAATAGTAAGGTCAAGTGGGGTGTATAAAGCAAGTCCCTCAAGTAAAAATCATCAAGTCCCTAATGGTTGCCTTCACGAATCAAGTCCCTTCGAATAATGATGATAGTCCCTCCAGTATGCTTAATACACCTCACAGTTGCCTTCATAAAAACAGTTGTCCCTCTCATGTCCCTTACATCCAAGGTAATGACTACCTACTCCTTAATAGTAGGGATAGTCTTACCAAGGAAAGGATAAAGAACAAGAAAGACTTTAGACTTTAGGGTAGGTTTCTCTTATGTACTTGCTCACTTCAAAAAACTTTTCAAACTCTTCACAATTTCAAACAAATTTTCAAAAAACAAGTTTTTACACATCCGTACATGGATTATTATTAACTATTATGAAAATTTTTCTATTCACACACTACACTTTCAAAAAGACAATTCAAAAGTGAGCTAAGTAACTAAGAGCCCATGGATAACCATGGATGTAAAGGGTGCTAACACCTTCCCTTTACATAACCTACCCCCCGGACCCAAAATATTCTCTTAAGGTCTTTCCTGTTCTTTTATACCCTTTCCTTTTGGATAAAATAAAAGTCGGTGGCGACTCTTGCTATCCGCAACATTACTTAAAGTCAGTTCTCCCACCGTGTTACAGTCACCTACTGGATTTAGTCACTTCAGGGTTCAATGAAGACATGATGAGTATTCTATTTCAGTTCTTTGATCCTAAACATCACTGTTTCACATTCCCCGACTATCAGTTGGTTCCTACAATGGAAGAGTTCTCCAAGCTTCTGGGTATACTGATGGGCTAAAGACGTATCTAATTATGTGTCTAGCGGTATCTTAACTGCAAGTGCACAACCTATCGAAGTAATATTTAAGATTATCGATCCACAGGGACTCTATGGTTACTTAGTGCTAGAGGAACTTCTAGTTTAGCTAAGGTGAAGGGTTGTCACGATTTTTTTTGTTGTTTTTAAAGATTAAAGGCGGGAATTAAATTTAAGTTTAATAAAATAATACTAAGGCGGTCGGTATGTAATTATGCTAACTTAGGCGGGTCAATCTAACCTAGGCTTATAAAGATGGTTCACTTAATCTATTCTGTAGAGGTTACCAGTTTAAATATCTTTAACTCACACTCTCGTGGTCTTATCTCAGATCTTACCCCTAAAGCCCTATGCCTGCTCTCGCTAGCCCATAAGTGTTTAGAGATAATTTTTGGAAACTTAGTAATTCTAATTTATTTTAAAGCGCTCTCGCTGTGTTTAATTTAAATGCCTAACTTTAGCTATCTGGTTAAAATCTCACACTCTCGTGGTCTTGACCTAACCTAATACACTTTCCTTACTCTCGTAACAAAAAGGTTGATTTTATAATAAAAAGTCTCAGCCAGATTATTAAGCTCTTAATTATTTTAAGCCTAGAGTTGATTTTTCCGATTCAGTTTGTTTTAATTACATACCGCCCTAAGGTATTTAGCTACTCATTATTGTTGAACCAGACAGAGGCAGAGAAACATAAAACGAAATATGCATGGCAGAAAAATAAATATTCAACATAAATATAAAATGCAATTTAATGTAAACCTGGATAACAATAAAAATGGCAGACTCCTTCTTCCACAGGCTGGAAAGCTCGGAGTATTTGTCGGAATCGAAAATAAATTCTAAAAATTCTGAAGGCTTTGAAACAAATTAATTTATAACAATTTCCTGATGTTGGAAATTGTTATAAGGTTGGTTGGGATACAAGAAAATAAAGCAATGAAAATAATGCTGGAAAAATATAAAGGGTGTAAAATAATTCGGCAGAGCTTCCGCAAGAAATTAAAAATTAAAACTCTGTAAATTGTTCATTTCAATTAAGCTATTTATAGAAAACTAAATGGGCTTGGTAGTTGGATTGTTGCTTGGGCCTCGTAGGAGAATTGAGAGAATCCATGGACGTGTGGATACTGGGTCAGCTGGAAAATAGGCACTTCATGCAGCGTGACGTTCATGACCAAGTCTTCAGTCAAATAACCTATTTTTCCCTTGTCACGGTCGTGACAAGGGCATCACGTTCGTGTTCCTTGCATTATAAGTGTCACGGTCGTGAGGGATATGTCACGGTCGTAAGTGCTCCTTTTGGGGTGTCACGGTCGTGACACCTAGGTGACGACCGTGAGTGTAACAAAATATGCAGGTTATGCAGAATTCCTCATTTCTTCATCTTTGTAGATGTTTAAGAATTGGCAGAATTTTTGACCAACAAGAAATGTTGAATTCAGTTCAGAATGTCCTATCAGATGTTGGGACATTATCAAACAGAGTATATGAACTTATTTCAGGATGTCTCATCAGATGTTGGGACATTGTGTAAATGACTTAAGTTCAGTTTTTCAGGATGTCCCAACAGATGTTGAGACATCTCAAACCTGCTACCAGAATTAATTATTGATTAACAGATCAGAGATATTTAAGGAGAGTTATCTGGAATTAATTAATGATGGATAAAAACAGAACAAGGCGCATTTGTAGGGAGTTTTATATTGAAGATTCAGTTTAAAACAGAAGACCTAAAAGCACCTAGAATCTAGGAGGTAACAAACCCTAATTCAAGGTGGAAGCTGCTGCGCATTAGGGCTGGATCATTCTACAGAAAGCCCAAAATTCAGATACCTATTTAAGCAACAGAAACTCATAGAATTGAGTACGAATTTCAGAAGACCAAATAGGGTGTCTAGTGTTTTTAATAGCAGGTGTTTTATTGTACCACTTTATGAGCTTTTAAGCAAAAGTGCATTTGTGACTTGATTGAAACTGTGAAGTAAGATCAAGCTGTTTTGTTTGAAGGATGTCTTCAATTTCAGTAAACTTGTAAACTTGATCACTGTGTGATTGAGGGGGAGTGAGTAGGTGTCGCTCCCGATAAATGGAGAATAGGCCCAGATAAAGGTACAGACGCGAACGGTCGGCGAGAGGGACAATGAGAACACACAGCAGTGAACTCACTGGAGATGAATAGAGTCGCCAGCTAGGCATTTTTATCCCGGAGGAAAGGCAATGCTGCATAGGCCTAGAAAGATACGGATAAGACGGTTGCGAACCAGAGAGACTGAGAAAGGGGGTTGGTTACAACCTGGGAAGGTATTAGCACCCAGATTGTCCGTCGTACTCGACGGGATCCACGCTCAAAAGATTTGTGTTTTAAAGGGGTAGTGTCAGTGCAATCTGTGTATAAAAGAGCTGGAAAAGGATGTACAGGTGTCAGTGTAAAAGAATGTGAAGTGTATAAATGATGTGTCAGTGTAAGAATGAAGATGAGATGCTCTTGATAATGAGGCTAAAGAATAAAGCTGGAAAAAGGGGGAATATACAGAGACTTTTGTTCGATAACCGTTAAGTTATGCCTACGTATCCTCTCGTGCAATGAGGAAGTCAGAACACCGTAGTTCGACCCAAAGAGACTGAAAGATGAATTGACTTGTGAACTGCTTACTTGCCTATGCTCAAGTGTATGATCTGTCTGGCACAAATGCAAACTGTCTTGCATTAGACGGAAGAAGCAAGTTATCGTTTATGAGTGAAGGTGATGAGGAAAGAATCCCGGAGGAGACGATTATTGTTTGTTTTTGTGTTTTCAGTCTTTTATTACCTTTGAAAGTTTGTCATAAGTTAATGAGCTTAAGCCTAAACCAATGGATTTAGTAAACTCATCACATCATCCCTCTGATTAGGGGTAATGAGAATACCTTAAGTGTGAAGTCAGATTCTCACACTTAATCACCTTTGGTATAGGATTAAGATCATTAACCTATTTGATGATTATTTAGGTGTTTTTGTGGTTTTTGTTTAGTGTTGAGTAATGAGGTTAAGCCATAATCAAGGATTAAACAGACCCATTACACCATCCTAATAGAAGGATAATAGATGAGAGTGTTTAAGCTGAGGAAAACTCCTCAACTTAATCCATGATTAGGGATTAAACTCATGACCAAACAAACCTTTGATTAAGTGGATTTTATTTAATGATATGATGATGAAGTGAGTTTTATGATTTGTAAGACAACTTGAGGGGGACTTGTCCATTAACACTAGGGTTAGTCCTTCTTAACCAATTAAGGAAGAATTAGAACCCTGATGCAAGGCCCAAGTTACAAGTGTGATGTCTTGATGATTATTAGATGGATTGATTAGAGGAGTTAAACACATTAAGGGTTTAACACCTAGGATTAAAGTTATACACTCCATCCTAAGAGAAGGATGCAGGCATAAACTTAATCACAAAGCCTTAAAGCCTTTAGGGTTTAGTCCCTGATTATGAGGTGAGAAGAGAAGACTCAAAGAGAGACACAAAGGTAAAACTATGGGGGGAGACTAATCAAAACCCTAATTCATTGTCATGCTTGGTTGTTCCTAAGGTTTGTGTGGTTTGCAAGAACAATCTTCAAAGGAGCCACCAGGAAGCATATGAACAAGACCAAGAGAAGCAAAGTGACTTGCTTCATTCAAGAAGTCAAGTCACTTGAAGAAAGAAAGTGGGAAGAAGAAGAATGAGCAAGCTCAAACTCAAACACATATAAAAATGCAGCAATGGATGCAAGAGAGATGAGAAGAAAAGGTTATGAGAAGTGAAGGTAAATTCACTTCTCAACATTACTTACCACCTGAAATGTTAGAAAAGAAATGCAATGCAATGCTAAATGAAATGAAATGACATGATGCTAGACCAAACCAGAAGCATACACATGATGATAATGATGCTATGAGATGCTACAAACATGAGGCAGCACATGGAGATGTTCATACAAGTTCATGAATGCAAATGGAGCAAGCTTAGAAGCATGGATATACATGAAAAGTTATGAAACATACAAGGCAAATGACATGGCAAATATGTGATGCAATGATCAAACATGCTTTCTATGTGTCTTAAGATGTCAAATGAATCACATGGATGCTGGAAATGTCATGGCAAGTCCTATTATGCAAGAGAATGCAAGAAGGATGCAAGAGAAAGCCCAAATTAGGGTTTATGGATCAAACAACAAACAAAAACCCAAAACAGAAGCAAACCTTAAGATAAAAAATGGAAAATGCCACACAAAGGATCCCTAAACCTATACTAGACCAATGTCCAAAGGGGAGGTCTCAACTCTTAACCAATCTTGAGTTATGAATTTTCTAAGTTATTAGGGTTTTTAGGGCTCCTAAACAAAAGAAATGCCAAACAAATGGAAAATGCAAGATCAAATCATGACCATTTTATCCTAGAAACTACATGCTAAACACAAAACAATGCAAAAAGAATCAATGTCCAACTCTTCTCAAATAGGCAGAAATGATTTTTTGAACTTATGATCAAAATAATGCACAAAAAATGATTTAATTCAATGAAAAATTCTCAAAATGCATCAAGATCAAAAAGAAATTTGGTTTGAAGGTTGGACAATGTTTCTAAATGTCTTAGAACATTTCATGAATTTTTTGGTGATTTTTAAATACTTAAAAGTATTTTTAATTAATTAATTTCCATCAATCAATTAAAAATAATCTTTTAAATATTTAAAAATACTTTTTTAATGATAAAAAATAAAATGAAAATATTTTTGTGTCATAAAAATTAATAAAACTCAGGAGAAAAAGTTTCACAATTTTTAGGAATTTTTAACTATTTTTAATAAATTAAACAAAACAAATGAGAAAAATATGAAAATAAATGAAAATAAAGGAAAGTCAACAGAATGGAGGGATGAGATTGAGTCTGGATTCAAATTTGTTGACCACGCGCGCTATCCAAGGGTCCAGGTTGATTCTGATTAAATTAATTAAATTATGCTTAATTAAACTAAACACGTGGATTAGGGCTAATTGGATGCATCTGAGCCTTCCATTCGCGCGGGGAGTCAACCAGGTCAGCCAATCCAACGCCCAGAATTCAAACAAACATTAATTACAGGATTAGGGCACTAATTACTTTCAGGCTGCCGGAGAAGACTTCCGGTCGTCTTCTCCGGCCAGCATCCCCCCTGAAAATCCCCAAAACCCTAAAAACCTAACTAAAATGAAATCTAAGAATTGGGAAATGATCCCCACTCACTCACGAATCAAAACCCTCTCTCAAAACAAATTTATATTCCCTAACAAAGCTGAATCGAAGCAAATAAGAACTAGGGCACGCAAGCTTCAGAGAGCAATTAAATGTTCATTTCATCACCATTTCAAAAACTGAAAGCATACTCATGATCAGGAAGACATGTAGAACAAGTTTAAAACAAAAGAAATGATTTCTGGAAAAATATTTTTCAAGCTACCTGAGATTCGAAGCTTTCACTCTGATGACTTTCTGGCCACTTCCTTCAGTGCAATCCACTCCACTTGATCCCCAGATGATGTTTGAATGCTCAAGAGGAATTTATGTTGGCTGGATGAGGAGTTTGACAAGCTTCTGCTCAAGCTCAGTCAGAAATGGCAGGGATGATTCAGGCAGTTTCAGGCCATTGTGAGTGGTTCTTTGTGATCCAGATGGTGAGTGGAGAAGGTCTGTGGTGTTTTTTTGTATGTTTGTGAGCTATGGAGAGAGTTTCGAATGAAACTGCAAGTTGAGGTGAGAAATGGCAATGGGGTGTTCTTGCTTGTTTCAGGCCTGGCTCTTGGTGGTTTGTGGTCTATGAAGTATGGTGAGTTGAAGTGTGGAAATGGTTTGGATGATTGTGTGCTGTGGAGGCAGATTCGAAGGCTTATGCAGCTGGGGTGTGTTTTGTGTATGTGATGATATGAAGTGTTTCAGCCTTGCCTCTTGATACATTTTGCTTGCCAAATGATATTGTATTTTAATCCTATAGGTCAGATGATGTGACCTGGCCTATAGTGATTGGTAAGTTTGCTTTTGCAAAAAGTCAAATTTTGTGTAAGGAAAGTATGGCTCATGATCTAGGCTAGTACAAGATATGGTTCTGGTGCAGCATGGTGTGTGTGTGTGATGTTGGGAAGGTCCAGCAGCCAATGCATCAAGTGGAGAGAAGCACAATGATGTTTTTGCAAGTTGGCACACTTTTGAATCTTCATGAAAAAGTCTAGTTACACAAACCATAACCATGTGAAACCTTGGTCCAATTCTGACTTTTAGGACATATTGAATGTTTGCATACTGGTTTGAAATGAATTAGAAGTTGCAATTGACCTTGGTTCATGATTTTGCAAAATTCTCACTTGAAGCATGCCTTGAAAATCAATGATTTTTGGCAACTTTGTCACACCATAACTTTTGATCCAAGAAGAGTTTGATCATGTTCTTGTACTTTTTGAAAAGGGAAAGATGTAATCTACAACTTTCATGACCAAAGTTTTTCCATTTGAAGCATTTTTGGATCAAGAATCAAGGCTTGAAAAATGACCTAAAATGAAGCATTCTTGAAAAGTCAACTATGCCCAAAAAGTCAACATTTGCAAAAAACTCCAAATTCCTGATTTTTGTGAACTTCAACCTTCTTCCATGATCAAATAAAGATCATATACACTCAAAATGATGAAGATCACCCATTGGTTGGGTCATTGGGGGCCTCAGATGCCCTGATTTTGCACTGACTTGTCCAGAAAGTCAACCCTTGATCAGATGACTTCCCCATGGAATTTCTTCATGAAAATTGATATGCATACTCCCTATACCATATAAAGACCAATGGAAACAAGAATGACCAAAAAATTTGGTGTTATGGCCTCTGAAACCAAAACCCTAATTTTCAGTCAACTGTGCAGTCAAACCTGGCTCTGCATCCATTCAAACCCTAGTTCTTGTGATTCCTTTGCATTTTTGACTTTGTGGGGATATAAAGTGATGCTTGAACACACATGGACCCCTTTGAAGTGATTGGTGGCCTTTGGAGTGGCTCAAGAGGCTCTTGGATTGCTCAGACCACAAACCCTAGGTGCAGATGCCTTAGAAACTATCCAGTGAATCAAAAATGAGATGTGAGATGATATGTTTGTGTTTATGCATATGAGATGATCACAAGCCATGGTGTGAATGGGTGAGGGAAAATTTGGGGTGTTTACAGTAGGGTACTCTTATCTAAGGTGTGTCTTAGGTAGAAATTGCATTGGGTAGTTATTAAGTGATAGATTAAACAGGGTGGTTTAAGTCTAGAATTAATATTACTTATAGTGGATTTCCTCCTGGCTTGGTAGCCTCCAGATGTAGGTGTGGTTATACACTGAACTGGGTTAACAAACTTCTGTGTTGTTTACTTTTCTTGCTATTTAAGTTTTGGTTAAATTTGTCAAGTGTCCTATCAAGTGTTGGGACATCTCTTAGGACATCTCATACCTGATCACAGAATTTCAATTGGCATCAGAGCAGGCACCCTGCCTGTTTATACTGGGTGAGATCTAGGGAAAACAAATTCTGTAACATGGACAGAGATATAGGGTCAGTAAATAGACCACCTATACTGGATGGATCTAATTATGACTACTGGAAGCCAATAATGATTGCATTCTTAAGATCACTTGACAACAGGGCATGGAGAGCAGTCAATGTTGGATGGGATCATCCTGTCCAAGACAACAAAGATGGATCAAAAGTGCTGAAACCTGAAGAAGAATGGAGTAAGGAGGAAGAAGATTCAGCACTAGGCAACTCAAAAGCCTTGAATGCTTTATTCAATGGCATTGATAGGAACATTTTCAGACTTGTGCATCATTGTGAGCTGGCCAAAGATGTTTGGGACACTCTCAAAACAACTCATGAAGGAACATCAAAAGTAAAAATGTCAAGACTTCAACTTCTCACCACCAAGTTTGAAAACTTGAGAATGAAGGAAGATGAATCAATTCATGAGTTCTATATGAACATCTTGGATATAGCCAATACTTCTGGAGCTTTGGGAGAAAAGATGACTGATGAAAAGCTTGTAAGAAAGATTCTCAGATCTTTGCCAAAAAGATTTGACATGAAAGTCACAGCAATAGAAGAAGCTCAAGACATATGCTCCATGAAAGTTGAAGAACTCATTGGTTCCCTTCAAACTTTTGAGATGGGAATGAATGACACAAATGTCAAAAAGAACAAAAGCATAGCCTTGGTTTCAAATACAGATGAAGAAGAAGATGATGAATCAGCAAATGATAAAAGCTTATCAGAAAACCTTGCCATGCTTGGAAGACAATTCAAACAGATTCTCAGAGGAATGGAAGGCAAATCCAAACCCAGTGGAAGAAACACAAACTCTGAGAACAGGAGACCTTATGATGCTAACAGAAGGTCAAAGTATGCTGAAAAGACCAGTCAAGATAAAGGAGTCAAATGCCATGAATGTGAAGGATATGGACACATCAAGATTGAATGTCCTACCTACTTAAAGAGGCAAAAGAAAGGACTCTCTGTGACCTGGTCTGATGAAGACTCAGGAGTTGATTCAGAAGAGGAATCAGCTAAACATATCACTGCTTTAGCTGGTTTATGTGATTCTGAAAGTGAATCCAGTGATGGAGAACTTACTTATGAAGAACTTGAGCAAGCATTCAAAGATCTATACAAAAGAAGCTCTGAAATATGCAGTGAGGTTACAAAGCTAAAGAAGCAGAATGAGGCATTAGAAGATGACAAAGCAAATGATCAGGAGATCATTGACACCTTAAAAGGTGAAGTAAGCCTTCTCAACTCTAAGTTGGAACATATGTCCAAATCTGTTAGAATGTTGAACAGCAGCTCAAATACACTGGATGTTATTCTCAGCAATAATAAACATTCAGGGGACAAAAGTGGACTGGGATATAACAGAGATGAAGCCAGCTCTAGCAAAACTACTTCAAAAACTACACAGTCAAACAAGATGTCCCAACAGATGCTTCAACATCAGAACACAAAGACAAACATAATTTTCCAACAGATGTCTCAACATTCTGGAAAGAACAAAATGAAGAAGAAGTATCAAAGATGGAGATGCCATCACTGTGGAAGATTTGGGCATATCAAACCTCACTGTTATAAGCTACATGGATATCCAAATCAGATGTATCAGCAACCTCCCAAGCAGAAAATAGAAGTTACCAAGAAAGTGATGCATAAACATCAAAGAAATCAGCAACCTCCTAAGCAGAAGACAGAAAACTTCAAGAAGGTATGGAAACCAAAAGCTAGCACTGAAGCTGATCAAAGCTACAAGAACAAGATCAATAATCAAGCTTGGAGTTCAGCTGATAAACATCACACAGGGCAGAGGCATCAAAAGAAATCTCAACTCATCTGGTCAAAGAAAAGTACTGCATACATAACACATACATCACTGAGAGTATCAGCTAAAGAAGACTGGTACTTTGACAGTGGATGTTCAAGACACATGACTGGATTGAAGAATTTGCTAGTAAACTTAAAATCACATTCATCCAGGTATGTGACCTTTGGAGATGGAGCTAAAGGAGAAATCAAGGGAGTTGGAACCTTGGATTGTCAAGATGTTCCAAGACTAGATGATGTGCTGCTAGTTAAAGGTTTAACTGCTAACCTGATCAGCATAAGTCAATTATGTGATCAAGGATACAGTGTAAACTTTACCAAATCTGAATGCATAGTGACTAACAAAGAACAAGAGGTTGTCATGAAAGGAGCCAGATCTAAAGACAACTGTTACATGTGGGAATCCCAAAATCTCAGTCTCACTTCAACTTGCTCTTTAGCTAAAGAAGAAGAAGTGAAACTATGGCACCAAAGACTAGGTCATCTTCATTTCAGAGGCATAAAGAAGATAATATCCATGGATGCTGTAAGAGGTATTCCTAAACTAAAGATTGATGATGGCAAAATATGTGGTGAATGTCAAATAGGCAAACAAACCAAGATGTCCCATCCAAAGCTCCAACATCTGACAACTTCCAAAGTTTTGGAACTTTTACATATGGATCTTATGGGACCTATGCAAGTTGAAAGTCTTGGTGGTAAGAGGTATGCCTATGTGGTGGTTGATGACTTTTCAAGATATACATGGATAAATTTCATCAAAGAAAAGTCTGATGTATTTGATGTATTCAAAGAATTATGTCAAAGATTACAAAGAGAAAAATCCAGCTGTGTGATTAGAATTAGAAGTGATCATGGAAAAGAATTTGAGAATCAAAAGTTCTTAGATTTCTGCTCTTCAGAAGGAATCAATCATGAATATTCTTCACCAATCACTCCTCAACAGAATGGGATTGTTGAGAGGAAGAATAGAACTATTCAAGAATCTGCAAGAGCTATGATCCATGCTAAAAAGTTACCTCTGTATTTCTGGGCTGAAGCTATGAACACTGCCTGCTACATCCATAACAGAGTTACCTTGAGAAAAGGAACTTTGTCCACAATATATGAAGTCTGGAAGGGCAGAAAACCCACTGTTAAGTACTTTCATGTGTTTGGAAGTAACTGCTATATTCTGGCAGATAGGGAGCAAAGGAGAAAAATGGATCCTAAAAGTGATGAAGGGATTTTCCTTGGATACTCTATAAACAGCAGAGCATATAGAGTATTTAATTCTAGAACCAAGGTTATCATGGAGTCCATAAATGTGATAATTGATGATGATTCTACATATGTCCCAGAAGATGTTGGAACATCTGCTGATATCAAGATTGAAGCTGAAGAAAAGAATGATCAATATAACTTCACTCAAACTGATACAAGGACAGAAGAATCAAGCAAACCTCCCTCCATCAGAATACAGAAGGATCATCCCAAAGATTTGATAATTGGTGATCCCAACAGAGGTGTGAGCACTAGATCAAGAGAAGTGATTTCAGGTTCTTGTTTTGTTTCCAAAATAGAACCTAAAAATATCAAGGAAGCTCTCACTGATGAATACTGGATTTGTGCTATGCAAGAGGAATTAGGTCAATTCACAAGGAATGAAGTGTGGATTCTTGTTCCTAGACCTGATGACATAAATGTAATTGGTACAAAATGGGTGTATAAGAACAAGTCAAATGAACAAGGAGTTGTTACAAAGAACAAAGCTAGACTTGTAGCTCAAGGATACACTCAAATTGAAGGAGTAGACTTTGATGAAACCTTTGCACCAGTAGCAAGGCTTGAATCAATTAGACTACTTTTGGGAATTGCTTGTATCTTGAAGTTCAAGCTATTTCAAATGGATGTGAAAAGTGCCTTTTTAAATGGCTACCTTAATGAAGAAGTATATGTAGAACAACCTAAAGGATTTGTTGATCCAAGCTGTCCAAATCATGTATACAAACTAAAGAAGGCACTTTATGGGTTGAAGCAAGCTCCAAGGGCATGGTATGAAAGACTGACCACATTTCTTATCAAGCAAGGATACAGAAAAGGTGGGATTGATAAAACCCTGTTTGTTAAAGATGAAGAAGGAAATGTCATGATTGCTCAAATATATGTTGATGACATTGTCTTTGGTGGGATGTCTGACAGGATGGTCAAACATTTTGTCAAGCAGATGGAATCTGAATTTGAAATGAGCCTAGTAGGAGAGTTAACCTACTTTCTTGGTCTGCAAATAAAGCAAATGGAAGACTCAATGTTCATTTCCCAAAGTAAGTACTCCAAGAACATAGTCAAGAAATTTGGAATGGAAAATGCTTCTCATAAAAGAACTCCTGCCCCCACACATTTAAAGCTGACTAAAGATGAAAAGGGTGAGAATGTAGATCAAAGCTTATACAGAAGCATGATTGGAAGCTTGTTATACTTGACTGCTAGCAGACCAGACATTGCATTTGCAGTAGGAGTTTGTGCAAGATATCAAGCTGATCCAAAAGTCAGTCATCTAAATCAAGTCAAGAGAATTCTTAAATATGTTAATGGTACTTGTGACTATGGCATAATGTACTTTCATGGTTGCAAACCAATTCTCACTGGCTTCTGTGATGCTGATTGGGCTGGAAGTGCTGATGACAGAAAAAGCACTTCAGGAGGATGCTTCTTTCTAGGAAACAATTTGATTTCTTGGTTCAGTAAGAAACAGAATTGTGTATCCTTATCTACAGCTGAAGCTGAATATATAGCAGCTGGAAGCAGTTGTTCTCAGTTGGTTTGGATGAAGCAAATGCTCACTGAGTACAATGTCCCACAGGATGTCATGACATTGTACTGTGACAACTTAAGTGCAATAAACATATCAAAGAATCCTATCCAACATAGCAGGACCAAGCATATTGATATCAGACATCATTTCATCAGAGATCTTGTAGAAGAAAAAGTGATTTCATTGGAACATGTAGCTACAAATCTGCAGTTAGCTGATATCTTTACCAAAGCATTGGATGCTACACAATTTGAGAACTTAAGGGGCAAACTTGGAATCTGTTTATGTGATATTTAGCAGTTAATGAGATGTGCCAACATGTCATATGACATTGTATGGCATAAGTTCCAGATGGCAAAA
Organism: Lathyrus aphaca; assembly: GCA_963966055.1. Classification (NCBI taxonomy): domain Eukaryota; kingdom Viridiplantae; phylum Streptophyta; class Magnoliopsida; order Fabales; family Fabaceae; genus Lathyrus; species Lathyrus aphaca. The sequence continues at coordinate 134,816,023 of OZ014522.1, read as the reverse complement.
CCAGTCTGGACAAGATTCTTGGGAATTCCATTCCTAATCATTTGCACTGTAACGGCTACTTATTTAGTAACTATTTATAAGCAGCTATCAAGATTCTCATCATACTATCACAAGCGAATCACTTTAACTAGCTATTCTCCAGAAATCATAAACCCTAAAGCTGTTCATCCATCTTCCTCAACAATGTCTCAAAACCCTAACACAACTGAGGAAGTTCTCAACAAGGAAGACGTAGTTCATGCCACTCCCATCTCTGTGGTACCAATGAAATCAACTCCATTGGACGAGCTCAGAGGAAGCGTTTCTCACACTAAAAAGCCAAGAACTCCAAAGAGAGCTAAAGATCAAGTCTGCAGCAAAGCCAAAGGAGGCATTCCTTCTCCTGCTAACATGCCTCCAAAATCTTCAAACTATGTGGATGATTCAATCAAGGAGATTGTCACCCAAATTCTGTTTGAACAAAGAAAGGTGAGTGGAATCTCTGTTCCTTTGAACACCATGCCTGCACCTCAAGAAGAACAAGCTCAAGATGCAGATGACACTCCTGCAGAACCAGATGTCCCAATAGATGTTGGAACATCTGAAGATGAGAAAAAGAACTCATCTGATGCTGATACTGAACAGACTGAGGACCAGAAAAAGGCCTCAAGTGAAAGTAATGAAGAAAACTCTGAGGAACATATCAAATCCTCAAATGAAGATCAAATCCCTGCTGATCAACCAGCTGAAGAGGAGACTGCTCAATCTCCTCCAGTGGTCAACCTGGAGCAGGACTCTGATACAGAGATCATAGCCTCTGTTAAACCTAGCATAGCCAAAAGGCTCAGGTCCAGGAAAGGCAAGATGCAAGCTGAAGCAGCAATTCCTGAGAAGAAGAAAGCCTCTCCAAAGAAAGGCAAAGCTAAAGCCACTTTTGGGCCATCAAAACAATGGAGTAAAGTCCAAACTCAGAAAAGGAAAGCTGTCACCCCATCTGACTCAGATGTTGAATCAGATGTCCCAACATCTCCTCCCAAGAAGAGACCAGCCCCATCTAGGGCTTCAACAGCTGTTCCAGAAGCTCCATTAGACAACATATCTTTCCACCATGTCTCTAGTGTGAACAAGTGGAAGTTTGTGTACCAAAGAAGAGTTGCCCTAGAAAGAGAACTGAGCAGCAATGCACTTGAGTGCACTGAATTGATTGATCTCATCTCTGCTGCAGGACTATTCAAAACAGTCTCAGACCTCTCTCCCTGCTATGAACTTCTTGTCAAAGAGTTCATTGTGAATCTTCAGGAGGATTGCTCAAATGGTAAGTCATCTGAGTTCAGAAAAGTGTTTGTGAGAGGTAAGTGTGTTGAGTTCTCTCCTCAAATCATAAATCAGTACCTAGGAAGAGAAACAGATGGACCAAATGAGCTAGGTAAGACAGATAATCAAGTCTGTAAAGTGATCACTGCAAACCAGGTCAAGGCATGGCCTGTGAAGGGAAAGCTCTCAGTGAGCATGCTTACCAGAAAGTATGCCATGCTAAACAGGATTGGTACAGCTAACTGGGTGCCTACCAACCACACATCTTCAATCTCCACTGGTCTGGCCAGGTTTATATATGCTGTGGGAACTCAAACCAAGATGGACTATGGAGCTTTCATTTTTGATCAAACCATGAAGCATGCCAGCTCTTCTGCAACAAAGCTGCCAATAGCTTTTCCATCATTGCTGTGTGGTATTGTGCTCAATCAATACCCTGGAATTCTCACTGACAAGGATACAACCTGCAAAAGAGAAAGCCCCTTGGCTTTTCACTACAAGTTATTCCTCAGTCATCATGCAGCAGATGTTGAAGCACCTTCTGGGACATCTGCAGGTCCTTCAACTGCTAAGAATCCAATCTCCAAGAAGGCTTTAATTGCTGAACTCAAAAGCACCTGCAAAGAGCTTGAAGCTAGAAAGCAGAAGCTTGAGGAAATCATTAAAAGACTGGAGAGTGAAGAAGATCAGAATGCTGCCTCTGATGAAGACAGTGAAGCTGATGAAGAAAGTGAAGCTGATAAAGAAACAGAAGTTGAGGAAGAAACTGAGAGTGATGAATCTGAGTGATTAATGTATGTGAGGCAAATGTAATGACAGCAATGTATTTCTGGAATATTGTCTTTGGCCCCAAATTTTGTGTCTACCAAGGGGGAGAACAACATCAAATTGTAATTGCTGTTTAAGTATGAATGAAAAAATTCTGTTTGTTTGCTTCTGAACTGAATAAGTTTTTTTTCTGTTGCAACAAGATTGGATACATATATATTTGAGGGGGAGTAATCTCAAATAAGAATCAACAGAAAAGTAATGCTATACTCTGATAAAAAGAACTTCTGCTGCACTCTGAAAACCAGAAAAGATGTTAGCCAAAAATTAGCCAAAGGGGGAGTTTGTAGATGTTTAAGAATTGGCAGAATTTTTGACCAACAAGAAATGTTGAATTCAGTTCAGAATGTCCTATCAGATGTTGGGACATTATCAAACAGAGTATATGAACTTATTTCAGGATGTCTCATCAGATGTTGGGACATTGTGTAAATGACTTAAGTTCAGTTTTTCAGGATGTCCCAACAGATGTTGAGACATCTCAAACCTGCTACCAGAATTAATTATTGATTAACAGATCAGAGATATTTAAGGAGAGTTATCTGGAATTAATTAATGATGGATAAAAACAGAACAAGGCGCATCTGTAGGGAGTTTTATATTGAAGATTCAGTTTAAAACAGAAGACCTAAAAGCACCTAGAATCTAGGAGGTAACAAACCCTAATTCAAGGTGGAAGCTGCTGCGCATTAGGGCTGGATCATTCTACAGAAAGCCCAAAATTCAGATACCTATTTAAGCAACAAAAACTCATAGAATTGAGTACGAATTTCAGAAGACCAAATAGGGTGTCTAGTGTTTTTAATAGCAGGTGTTTTATTATACCACTTTATGAGCTTTTAAGCAAAAGTGCATTTGTGACTTGATTGAAACTGTGAAGTAAGATCAAGCTGTTTTGTTTGAAGGATGTCTTCAATTTCAGTAAACTTGTAAACTTGATCACTGTGTGATTGAGGGGGAGTGAGTAGGGTACTCTTATCTAAGGTGTGTCTTAGGTAGAAATTGCATTGGGTAGTTATTAAGTGATAGATTAAACAGGGTGGTTTAAGTCTAGAATTAATATTACTTATAGTGGATTTCCTCCTGGCTTGGTAGCCTCCAGATGTAGGTGTGGTTATACACTGAACTGGGTTAACAAACTTCTGTGTTGTTTACTTTTCTTGCTATTTAAGTTTTGGTTAAATTTATCAAGTGTCCTATCAAGTGTTGGGACATCTCTTAGGACATCTCATACCTGATCACAGAATTTCAATCTTTTAATGGTTGTTTTTGCTCATTTCACTTGTGGCTCATGATTTAGCTCTGTATATGATGTACCTGCAAAATGGCAAAGAAAACTCGAGGAATCGGGTGTTAAAACGACAATTATGCGATAAAACGGTATTGAAACATAGCAATATAATCGATACATTTTCTCGTTATCAAACTTCCCCAAACTTAAACCTTTGCTTGTCCTCAAGAAAATAGTCAGTTGAAAATTGTCGGACAAGTTTTTATCGATGCACACACATAACAAACCGTACGAGGGATCGTTTTGTCGGATAAACCGGTACTTTGATAAAACACTAACGATACACTAATGACACAAGCAACAAGCTAAGTCGTCGACTTCCCGTTAAACGAAACAATCGGTAATTGCTTTACGATTTCACCTAGAGTCTTTCGATCTTATTTCGCCCGGTTTCATTCTAGCGCAATCACATTAAGCCCTTTGCCTTAGCACGCACGTAGTGGAGTAGCCGGTTAGCGAATTTGATCCTTTATAAGCACGGGGTCTGGTACACGAATGTGGTAACCCTACATACATTATCCGATTTGGAGGTTGTGGGGGATCGACCCGTGGCACGCCCTACCAAGTTCAGAACCAGTACCTCTGAACCAACCCGCAATGGACTCCTTCTCATATTTCTCGTTTCTTATATGCGACCGTGTACTTTGGTGCAATTTCTTTTCATTTGCATAGAGATATGAAGGATTATTATAGATTAGGCATCAAACGCTTATATTCATCGGCTCCCCACGTGGTTTGTGTTCAGACGGTGCTGACTGCTAGTATAAACTACTAGGGGTTACTTTAGAACTGAAACTTAAGGTGTAGTCGTAACAATCATCGGAACGGAATCGCTTAAGTGGGAAGTCTAAGGTGTCAAGACTGTATTGATCTTGTTGAATCGTTCTCAGCTTCCTAATTATGATTTCGTAGGTAAGTCGGTTGATGCGAAGAATTAATTAAAGATTTTTTTTCGGTATGGCTAAATAAACGGGGAAAGTTCGAAACTAAAGAAAACAGCACAAAAAATTGCTCGTTTCATTAACTTATGAAAAGGAAATACAACGGAATGGAAATACAACGGAATGGAAAAATGCGAAAGGGAAAAATGCGGAAAATGAAAGGTACCTCTCCCACACTATATCAGACATTGTCCTCAATGTTGTGATATAATAGCGGTAAAGTACAATACAAACAACGAAAACGGAAAAACATAAACAAAAACTAAAACTAAGGTTGCTGATGACCGCGGCCTCGGCTTCTGGTGCGGGAGCGTCTGGTCGGAGTCGCTTCAAGATCAGAACCGGTATCAGTGATAGCAGTGCTATCAATGCGTAAGGCCTCTAGCTCGCTAAAGATTTCTCCGAGCTTCTCATCAGTAGACGTCTGGTTGGTTGCAATAGTGCGGAGTAATGCATCATGCTGCTCCTTCTGCCTTCGCTCCAGTGCGGCATTCATCTGGTTTTGCTGATGAATCGCACGGAGGACCTCCTCAAGAGTGTATTCGTGCGCAGGAGGCTGTCGGGTGGATGTCTCAGGAATGTCCTGGACAGGCTCAGCTGCATCCATGGCATCTTGCATCTCGTCCGCTGGTAGATCGGCCTGCTCATCAGGAATGGGGGCGTGGCCGACAGCATCCGGTAAAGCAAAGAGCCAGTTGGCTCGGCTAGACGGATCGATGCGGTCACGGCACGGCAAGATGATGTGGTGATAAACAGTGCCGTGGATAACAGGGCTAAACCTGCCATCCTCTCTTTGCGCAATCAAGTGTGCGGACCTGCAATAATTCTTGGTTAGGAACTCGGCGGCTCTGCTAGGCAAATTTACGACCAAGTCACCAAGGTCCAACTGAATGGCGAGGGTGGTGACAATGCCGCCTATGTAAAAGGGGGTTGCGCCTCTTTGCGCAATGGATTGGATATGTGATAGCATGAATGGGGCAGCGTTGATAGGCTCGTCATTTAGAGCGTAGTGCAAGAACAGAAGCTCCTTGGAGTTGAGCTTGTGGTTACTCTCTCGTGCAAAGATGGTGTTGCAAATGATGCGGTGAAAGTATCTGATCGCTGGGTTGTGGATATGCGTAGCATTCAGGCTCTGAAAGGCTGAGGCACGGGTGTTGGTTATGTCGTGTCATAAGGTGAAAGCGGTTTCACTAAAATTATCCGGCACGCGGAGGTGAGCTTCATTCCCGTGATCGAAACCTAGCAACTCGGCTATCCTATTTTGCAAAAGTTCGAACTCCCGACCAAGTAATCTGAACTTTGCGACGCCGGTGAGTTGACTCTGAGAACCGATAGGAGTGATGTAATGGAATGAGCTTAGGAATTCCAATGTCAGAAGCTCGAATGTGGGCTGGGGCTGACTGCAAAGATCCCACAGACCGACCTTTTGAAGCAGGCTCTTGACACTGTTAAGCATTCCCAATTCTCTCAAACAGACAATGTCGATATATCGCGTGGGTTGCACACTACGGTTCTGGAATCGGATGAACCTCTCTCTCTGGTTTTCTCCATGCTCACCATCTCTAAATTGTATTGCTTCCATTGCATGCAAGAACAAGAGTGGGAGATGAGGAGTTTTGATTTTTGTGAGAAAAGTGATAAAATGAGAGGAAAATGGTTCGGAGTAATATTGCAAGGTGAGAATGTGATAGGTGTGGTGATAATGGAGAGGTTAATGGGGTTTAATTTGGTAATGGGAGGTTACGGAAGTTGGAGGAGATAATGGGTGGTTTTGAAAGTTATGGAAGATGAAAGAAGAAGAGGTTTCGAAGAAGAAACAGTTCTGTTTCTCACCAATCCTATAATTAGGTCGTCACGGTCGTGACAAGTGAATGACGGTCGTGACGCGCTAATTAGCTTGTCACGATCGTTAGGGGGGTGATGACGACCGTGAGGGCTTAATTCCTTGAATAATTTCCAGAAAGCATATTATCTCTCACGTTACAATTTATATAATATTCTTTGTATCACTTCTCACTTAATATTAAACATAAACACCATATAATATATAATATATAATATCACATAGTACTTTGTAAATTGCATCACACGAGAGATTGTATATAACATTAATCAATTTAAACATGACAGTAAATAAATTGAAAGCATATAAATTGATCAAATTGGAAAAATTTTGTAAACTAGAAATGCTTGCTTTTGATACTTGAAGTGAAATTACATTAATGAAAATACGGTACGAAAATGTTTGCGAAATGTAAAACTAACTAGAAACGAAAACAATAAGTAAAATAAGCTAGATCACTACAACATTTTCAAAAGTGCTTCTTCAAATCTTCGATTGCAGAGTTCAGGTGGTAGAATTGCTCACATGTTATGTCAGTTAGACCTATAATATCCAATCGCATGCTCTTAATCTCATCCTTAACGGTATTTATATCGGTTTGGTAAGCTTCAAGAGTGTTCATGATGTTCTTTAAGTTGTCAGCATAATCTACTTGATTCACTTCAGGGGTTTCAATCACTTCGTCAGTGTGGTCAATGTCATGGTAACCAGGAGGTGTCTCAGGGTCACTTTCTACATCGGTCATTATATCATCCTGTATCTTGTAAGATTGAGGTGTTTCAGGAGTAGATGGATAGTCAGGTGGGGTTAACTCATAAAGCCAATTATTCTTATTGTGAACACTTACTCTAGCATGGTTTGGTAGTGTGAACAGGGTTACTACTTCATTCCTGATTAGGTACTCGAAAGGTGGATGTCCTAAATTCCTTATGATATGGCGATTAAAGCAAAAGTTAAGATTCATAGGACGGATGGTACCTAAACGGTTACACCTGTGCAATTGGTATCTAAGTCCTAAGGTATCAGCAATCATGGTTACAAGACCTCCTACTAATATAGGTAATTCAGGTTCTTCTTGGATTCGGGTGAAGGTTTGCATCATGAAAGGCACACCATTGACTGGTTGTCCATTGGTGAAACATGACATAATGAATATCTCATCTTTAGATACTCCAATAAGGTTCTATTCTTTTCCAAAGAAGGTGTGGGCAAGGATCTTATGGAAGTAACAGATAGCAGGGTTATGTATCTCATCATTGTTCATGCTATTTGGTTCAGGGTGGTAGTTTCCGGTTAATGTTCCCCAAAATAAATCCAGCTCAATGTCCATCAATTCTACCTGTGTGGTAGTAAAAGCAAAGGGTCCACTAGGGAATCCTAATAAGTCAGCTAGTTCTTTATGGTTAAAGTCATATTCTATTCCAAATAGGCGGAAACTGATAAATCCTTTCCTGAATCCAAAACCGCGCTCGGGTAGGTAAACTAAGGAGCTAAGGAACTCAAGGGTGAGCTCGCAGTAAGTCACAAACTTTTGTTGAATCAGTGCATTCTCCCATCCAAGTCGGTTAAACAAGTATAGGATGCTATCATGTATACCTAAGGTTTCCATAGTCAGATCATCCGGGTACAAAGTCAAATCCATTGGTCTCTGTGATAACTCTTCAAATTTCATTCTTTGGTTCCTACCTCTAAATTTGGTTTCCATAAGGTTTATCGGTTGGTTAGCCATAGTTAGTGCAAATACGGAGGAAACAAATCAGGGGGAGAAGGAAAGTGGAAAAGACTTTAGAAAAATCTGTAAAAGTGATTTAAAATTAAAATAAGGAAAAATAAGAAAATAAAATGCATAAATTAAAAGCAATAATAGTAATAATGAAATAAAACTATAAAATGACAAAACAAATAAATGAATAATAAAATGATAAATGACAAAATAATAAAATGATGAAAATGATTTAAATGATTTAAATGATTAAATGGGTTGCCTCCCACTAAGCGCTGTTTTTATCGTCTAAAGCCTGACGTAATGCTTAGGTGTAGATTAATCAGGGGAATTAGTGGACAACTCTAAAAGCCTTAGACTATTCGCATAATCTCTATTTTCAACTTTATGATAATGTTTTAAACATTGTCCGTTTACTGTGAATGGTTCACTATTCCTACCCTTAATTTCTATTGCTCCACTCGGGAACACTCTAGTTATTTCAAAGGGTCCTGACCATCTAGATTTTAATTTTCCAGGAAAGAGCCTAAGTCTTGAATTAAAGAGGAGTACAACGTCTCCCACACTAAATTCTTTCCTAGATAGGCGTTTATCATGCCATCGCTTAGTTCTTTCTTTATATATTTTAGCATTCTCATAAGCATCTAACCTTAATTCTTCTAATTCGTTAATATCTAGGATTCACTTTTCTCCTGCAGCATTATAGTTTATATTGAGAGTTTTGATCGCCCAATAAGCTTTGTGTTCTAGTTCTACCGGGAGGTGACAAGATTTTCCATAAACTAATTTGAAAGGTGTAGTTCCTATGGGTGTCTTGTAAGTGGTCCTATAAGCCCATAAAGCTTCATTAAGTTTAGATGACCAATCTTTCCGAGATATGGCGACAGTCTTTTCTAAGATTTGTTTAATTTCTCTGTTCGAGACTTCGACTTGTCCACTTGTTTGTGGATGATATGGTGTTGCCACACGGTGTCTTACTCCATACTTAGATAGTAATTTGTCAAAGATTTTTGAAATGAAGTGTGAGCCACCGTCACTTATGACTAGTCTAGGCACACCAAATCTGGGAAAGATTATATTTTTGAAAAGCTTTATAACTACTCGTGTGTCATTTGTAGGAGAAGCTATAACTTCAATCCACTTTGAAACATAATCAACAGCTACGAGTATGTAATTATTACCGAAAGATGATGGGAATGGTCCCATGAAATCTATTCCCCAGGCGTCAAAGATTTCTACTTCCAATATCTATTTTGAGGCATTTCATCTCTTCTTGAAATATTATCGGTGCGTTGACACCGATCGCAATTTATAACAGCGATGTGGACATCTTTCCATAAATTAGGCCAGAATAGGCCGGCTTGCAAGATTTTTTCACAAGTCTTGGAAGTGCTTGCATGTCCACCATAAGGAGATGAATGGCAATGAGCAATGACATCTTCTATTTCTTCCTTGGGAATACATCGACGAAAGATTCCATCGGGTCCTCTTTTGAACAATAATGGTTCATCCCAATAGTAATGTTTTAGATTGTGAAAGAATTTCTTTTTCTGTTGATAGGTTAAATCAGGTGGGAGAGCTCCTGCAGCTAGGTAGTTAACAATGTCAGCATACCATGGCAGTCCTACAGTCGTTTGGATTGTTTCCACGGGTTCTGGTTCATCTATGTCTAACTGGATTGGGTCGCTTCCTATTTGTGCTATCAGCTGTTCATACGGAAAATCATCGTTAATCGGCACTTGTTCGGGTTTAATACCTTCTAATCTAGATAAATGGTCCGCTACGACGTTTTCAGTACCTTTCTTATCTTTTATTTCGAGATCAAACTCTTGTAAGAGTAAAATCCATCTCAAGAGTCTTGGTTTAGCATCTTTCTTAGTCAATAGATATCTGATAGCAGCGTGGTCTGTGTAAACGATTATTTTCGCTCCTACTAGGTAAGAACGGAATTTGTCCAGCGCAAAGACAACTGCTAACAATTCTTTTTCAGTAGTGGCGTAGTTAATCTGAGCAGAATCTAAGGTTCTACTGGCATAGTAAATCGCATGAAGTTTCTTTTCCTTCCTCTGGCCTAGAACTGCGCCTACAACATAGTCACTCGCATCGCACATGATTTCGAAAGGTAATCTCCAGTCAGGGGGTTGCATGATTGGTGCGGTGATGAGGGCTGTTTTTAGAGTTTCGAATGCTTTAAGACAATCTTCATTAAATATAAACTCAACGTCTTTCATTAATAAACCAGTAAGAGGTTTAGTGATTTTCGAGAAATCTTTGATGAATCGTCGGTAGAAACCGGCGTGTCCTAAAAAGCTTCGTATTTCTCGAATGGTTTTAGGGGGTTGAAGATCTTTTATGACTTCTATCTTAGCTTTATCAACTTCAATTCCCTTGTCGGATATGACATGTCCTAATATGATTCCTTCTCTGACCATAAAATGACATTTCTCCCAGTTAAGAACGAGGTTTACTTTTACACATCTTTCTAACACCATTTCTAAATTTGATAGGCATCCTTCAAAACTTTGCCCGCATACAGAGAAGTCGTCCATGAACACTTCCATGATGTTGTCTATAAAATCTGCGAAGATTGACATCATACATCTTTGAAAGGTTGCAGGAGCGTTGCATAATCCAAAGGGCATTCGTCTATAAGCGAACGTTCCATAGGGGCATGTGAATGTAGTCTTTTCTTGATCATCTGGGTGGATAGGGATTTGGAAAAATCCTGAGTAACCATCAAGATAACAGAAATAAGAATGCTTGGCTAATCGTTCTATCATTTGATCTATAAAAGGTAGTGGGAAATGATCTTTTCGAGTGGCTTTGTTTAGTTTACGATAATCGATGCACACTCTATGTCCCGTCACTACTCTTTGTGATATCGATTCGCCTTTAGCATTTTTCACAACAGTGATACCTCCTTTCTTTGGCACTACATGTACTGGACTAACCCATTTACTATCAGAGATTGGATATATTATTCCGGCATCTAGTAGTTTCTTAACTTCGTCCTTTACTACAGTGCTAAGGATTGGGTTAATTCTTCTTTGAGATTCTATGGAGGTTTTGCAATCTTCTTCTAGCAGAATACGATGCATACAGATTGAAGGGCATATTCCTTTGAGATCAGATATGTTATATCCTAACGCAGTTAGATATTTCTTTAAGACATCTAAAAGTTTCTTTGTTTCGATTGCTCCTAAACTGGAATTTATTATAACTGGTCTTTTACATTCAGTGTCTAAGAATTCGTATCTTAGGTTATTAGGTAAAGTTTTTAATCCCAATGTAGGTTTATCCTTACTTGGCATGGGATCTGGTGTAAGTGCTAAACTTTCACTTAGACTATCATCCTGATACGGCGCACGCCAATTATCATCTTCGAAAATCGGAGGGATTTGAATTTTCATAATTTCAGAATAGGTAGTTTCTTTCATTTCCATTTCTCTTACACATTCGTCAATTACGTCCAGTAGATAGCATGTATCCTCTATAGCTGGTGATTGTAAGAATTGTGTTAAAATAAATTCAACTTTCTCTTCACCTACTTCAAAGGTTAGCTTTTCTCTCTTTACGTCTATTATAGCTCCGGCGGTGGCTAAGAATGGTCTTCCTAGTATGATAGGTGTAGTGGAGTCTTCAGAGATGTCCATGATTATGAAATCAGTAGGGATGTAGAATTGTCCTATACGTACTGGGACATTTTCTAGTATGCCTACAGGATATTTAACAGAGCGATCGGCTAGTTGAACAGACATTTTAGTTGGTCTTAGGTCTCCCATGTCTAGCCTTTTGCAGATCGTTAAGGGCATAACACTGATACTGGCTCCTAAATCTCATAGAGCTTTGTCAATGACGAATTTTCCTATTACACAGGGTATAGAGAAACTTCCTGGATCTTTTATCTTAGGAGGCATATTATTCTGAATTATGGCGCTACACTCAGCAGTAAGTGTAACTGTTCCGTTATCCTCTATCTTTTTCTTATTGGATAAGATTTCTTTTTAAAACTTAGCATACGAGGGCATTTGAGTGATGGCTTCTGTAAATGTAATAGTAATATTCAACTGTTTCAGAAGTTCGACAAATTTCTTAAACTGGCCCATCGTCTTGGAATTGGTTAATCTCTGAGGGTACGGAATTGGTGGTTTATAGGGTGGTGGAGGCACATAAGGCTTTTCTTTCTCCACTGCCTTTTGATTATCATCTTCCTTTTCTTCTGGATCGTTCACCTTTTCAGTCGGTTTATCCGGTTTTTGGTACATGGTCGGATTGTCAAGTCTTGGATCGGTAGGTCTGTCAAGTTCCTTGCACTTCTTAATATCACGACATTGGCCTGTCCTTTCGGATTAGGTTGAGGTTGTCCAGGAAATACTCCAGCTGGTGCAGCGGTAGGTGCTTGTTGTTGAGCTACTTGTGAAATCTGAGTTTCAAGCATTTTGTTATGTGTAGCTAATGCATCTACTTTGCTTACTAATTGCTTAATCTGCTCACTAGTGTGAATGTTTTGGTTTAAGAAGTCCTTGTTTGTTTGAGATTGGTTAGCTATAAAGTTCTCCATCATCAGTTCAAGGTTTGATTTTCTAGGGACATTAGGAGCAGTCTTTTGATATCCTGGTGGTGTAGCTGGTGCTTGACCTGGTGCGTATAAAGCATTGTTATTCTTATAGGAGAAGTTCAGATGATTCTTCCAACCTGGGTTGTATGTGTTTGAGTATGGGTTTCCTTGAGCGTAATTCACTTGATCTGTGGGAATTCCTGTCAATAGTTGACAATCAGGAACTTCATGTCCTGGAACTCCACATAACTCACAGTTAGGTGTTACTGCAGCCACGGTGGCTGTTGGTGTTATGGCCAAGTTGTCGATCTTTTGGTTTAGTTGGTCAAACTTCGCATTGACTTGGTCCATACTACTCACTTCGTACATACCTCCTTTTGTTGGTTTCTCAGTTGCGACTCTCTCGCTTCCCCATTGGTAATGGTTTTGAGCCATACTTTCGATAAGTGCATAAGCATCATTATATTCTTTGTCCATCAGTGTACCGCCCGCGACAACGTCAATTGTCATTCTTGTATGGTACAAGAGTCCATTGTAGAAGGTATGGATGACCATCCATTCTACTAATCCGTGATGTGGACAAAGTCTCAGCATATCCTTATAGCGTTCCCAAGCTTCGAATAGTGATTCGTTTTCCCTTTGCTTAAATCCGTTGATCTGAGCTCTCAGCATAGCTGTCTTGCTAGGTGGGAAATATCTGGTCAAGAAAACTCTCTTTAGTTCCTCCCACGTAGTTACTGAGTTCGAAGGCAGAGATTGAAGCCAGGCTCTCGCTCTGTCTCGAAGTGAAAAAGGAAAAAAACGTAGTCTAATAGCTTATTGGGTAACTCCATTGGCTTTTACGGTATCTGCGTATTGCACAAATATCGATAGATGAAGGTTCGGATCCTCGGTAGGATTTCCGGCGAATTGATTTTGTTGCACGGCTGATATCAACAAAGGTTTTAGTTCGAAATCATTTCGGTTGATAGCCGGTGCAGCAATGCTGGAATGCGGTTCAGCTTGCGAAGGACTAGCGTAATATTTGAGTGGGTGATTCTGTTCTTCAGCCATCTCTGCGTCCTTTGATGTTACGACTGGTTTAGGTGGATCTAATTGAAGATCTGGAATATTGTAATTTTGTTCGTAATCGAATATCCGTCTTCTTACGTGTAAGAAGCGTTCCGATTCTGGGATTAGAGGTTGCAAGTCTTCGCCTTGGGAGCGAGTACTTGGCATACACTCGGGAATTTAGATTAAGAAAAGAAAATAGTTGTTACCTTAGTCTAGACAATGCTATCCTAAAGTGCACTAGTAACTAAATTAAGGTCCCCGGCAATGGCACCAAAAACTTGATGGGCTAAAGACGTATCTAATTATGTGTCTAGCGGTATCTTAACTGCAAGTGCACAGCCTATCGAAGTAATATTTAAGATTATCGATCCACAGGGACTCTATGGTTACTTAGTGCTAGAGGAACTTCTAGTTTAGCTAAGGTGAAGGGTTGTCACGATTTTTTTTGTTGTTTTTAAAGATTAAAGGCGGGAATTAAATTTAAGTTTAATAAAATAATACTAAGGCGGTCGGTATGTAATTATCCAACTTAGGCGGGTCAATCTAACCTAGGCTTATAAAGATGGTTCACTTAATCTATTCTGTAGAGGTTACCAGTTTAAATATCTTTAACTCACACTCTCGTGGTCTTATCTCAGATCTTACCCCTAAAGCCCTATGCCTGCTCTCGCTAGCCCATAAGTGTTTAGAGATAATTTTTGGAAACTTAGTAATTCTAATTTATTTTAAAGCGCTCTCGCTGTGTTTAATTTAAATGCCTAACTTTAGCTATCTGGTTAAAATCTCACACTCTCGTGGTCTTGACCTAACCTAATACACTTTCCTTACTCTCGTAACAAAAAGGTTGATTTTATAATAAAAAGTCTCAGCCAGATTATTAAGCTCTTAATTATTTTAAGCCTAGAGTTGATTTTACCGATTCAGTTTGTTTTAATTACATACCGCCCTAAGGTATTTAGCTACTCATTATTGTTGAACCAGACAGAGGCAGAGAGACATAAAACGAAATATACATGGCAGAAAAATAAATATTCAACATAAATATAAAATGCAATTTAATGTAAACCTGGATAACAATAAAAATGGCAGACTCCTTCTTCCACAGGCTGGAAAGCTCGGAGTATTTGTCGGAATCGGAAATAAATTCTAAAAATTCTAAAGGCTTTGAAACAAATTAATTTATAACAATTTCCTGATGTTGGAAATTGTTATAAGGTTGGTTGGGATACAAGAAAATAAAGCAATGAAAATAATGCTGGAAAAATATAAAGGGTGTAAAATAATTCGGCAGAGCTTCCGCAAGAAATTAAAAATTAAAACTCTGTAAATTGTTCATTTCAATTAAGCTATTTATAGAAAACTAAATGGGCTTGGTAGTTGGATTGTTGCTTGGGCCTCGTAGGAGAATTGAGAGAATCCAGGGACGTGTGGATACTGGGTCAGCTGGAAAATAGGCACTTCATGCAACGTGACGTTCATGACCAAGTCTTCAGTCAAATAACCTATTTTTCCCTTGTCACGGTCGTGACAAGGGCATCACGTTTGTGTTCCTTGCATTATAAGTGTCACGGTCGTGAGGGATATGTCACGGTCGTGAGTGCTCCTTTTGGGGTGTCACGGTCGTGACACCTAGGTGACGACCGTGAGTGTAACAAAATATGCAGGTTATGCAGAATTCCTCATTTCTTCATCTTTTAATGGTTGTTTTTACTCATTTCACTTGTGGCTCATGATTTAGCTCTGTATATGATGTACCTGCAAAATAGCAAAGAAAACTCGAGGAATCGGGTGTTAAAACGACAATTATGCGATAAAACGGTATTGAAACATAGCAATATAATCGATACATTTTCTCGTTATCATATACCTATTCTTGATCAGAAACCCTTCACAGGCCTAGAGAAAGAGCCTAAACCTGAGGTCATTGTTGCATCCCTACATCTGAAGAAATCAGACATTGTCCTAGAAACGAGGAGTGGAGTTAAGGGTATTCTTGCTAAGGTGTTGATAGAGAAGGCTCAAGTGTTCTTGAAGGCTATGAGCTATGATGCTTTTGAGGAGATCTTAGCCGTGTTGATTTATGGCTTAGTGTTGTTCCCCAATCCAGATCAGTTCATAGACGTTCACGCCATCAACATATTCCTGACTCATAACCCAGTGCCTACATTACTTGGAGACATCTTACACTCTCTTCACACTCGTACTACGAAGGCACGAGGAACTCTGATATGTTGCATACCTTTTCTATCTAGGTGGTTTATTTCTCACCTTCCTCGATCAGTGATGAAGAATGAACAAGGGTTCAGATGGTCCAAAAGAATCATGTCACTTTCTCATTCAGATATTCATTGGTGCTCTCGATCTATGAAGAATATTACTATCATTGACCGTTGTGGAGAGTTTCCTAATGTGCCACTTCTAGGCATAAGAGGAGGCATTACTTACAACCCTTCCTTAGCTTTACGACAGTTTGGTTACGCTCAGAGTGATGGTCCTCATGACATGTTGATTCAGGGTATTGTGTTTGACTACGACAACGATTTTCAAGGTTATCGTCAAAGGTTCATACGAGCATGAGGGAAAGTGAACAAGGTTGACAGCAAGACTCTGGAGCCCAAGTACACTATTCCTATGGAAGCTTATCTCAAATGGGTACGAGCTCGTGCTCAGACTCTTATGATGCCATATCCTGCCATCCTGCCAGTTACTATGGAGCCTGTTGCTGAAGGAGATACTTCTTATACCTTCCTTCACCCAGACATGCCCACTGACATGGAAGACTTACAGAGGTCATGGATCCAGTTGAAGGAGCAATGGGATACTTTTGTGACTCATTACAAAGCAAGTCAAGAGAGAATCCTGGAGCTAACAAAGTAACTTCACGAGGAGCGGAATCTCAACTCATACCTCAACACAAAGAGGAAACGTCCATGGGAGACTTAAAACCCCATTTTTTGTACTTATTTCATTTTTATTGTAAGCCCAAGGGGCAAACAAATTTATTACTAATAAAAGTTTACTTTTTGGTTGTTTAAACAAATTTAAATCCTGCGGTCCTTGAAAACATTGCGTACGCATTTATACACCATATCATTGCATCACAGGTTTCTTATGTACATGTATCTTATCTTCTCGCTATTTATTTAAAGCAATGGCTCTTGAACAAACAGTCAAAGATCTCCAGGCACAGAATGCACAATTCCAGGAGCTGATCCTGAACTTGTCCAAGGGACAAGATGAATTAAAGACACTGCTGGCTAAAAAGACTAAGAAGACTAGATGATCAGGAGGCCTCATCAACATGGGAAGAAGGTTCGGAGGTCCTATCAAGACCAAGGAACATGTTGAAGATTATGAGTCTGAAGAGTCTGAGAAAGAGGGAGGAAGTCTCCATAATACAATGGGGGATTCTGATTCTGAAGCAAATTACTATCATGATCCTAATGAAGATAAGTTCAAGATGCTGGTGGATAGAATGGATGCTATGGAATTGCAAAAGTCTTCTGGGATGGATTTTGAAGATCTGAGTTTGATATCTGGGGTGGTTATACCCATTGGTTTCAAGGTTCCTACATTTGTAGTATATGATGGTGTCTCCTACCCCAAGCTGCATCTGAGGTCCTATGTCCGGAGAATCCAACCCCATACTGCTGATAAGAAATTATGGATCCATTTCTTCCAAGAGAGCTTGTCTGGAGCTCAATTGGAATGGTACTATCAACTGGAGAGTTTCAACATCCGTGATTGGAATGATCTTGTTAAGGCTTTCTATAGGCAATATCAATACAATGCTGATTTAGCCCCAACTCGCATGCAACTACAAAGCATGTCTATGGGTGCTAAAGAGAATTTCAAGGAGTATGCCCAGAAGTGGAGAGACTTGGCTGGTAGAGTACAACCTCCTCTAACTGACAGGGAGTTAGTGGATATGTTCATGTGTACGTTGAATGGCCCTTTCTATAGTCATCTCATTGGAAGCTCATCATCTGGCTTCACTGAGTTGATAATGACGGGAGAGCGTGTAGAAAGTGGCATAAGAAGTGGCAAGATACAAGTGGGTGCTTCTTCATCAAGTACTGCAAAGAAGCCCCCTAGTGGGAAGAAAGAGTCAAATGCTGTTTATGTTCAACCTGATCGTAATAGGAGGCACCAATCTGTGAGTGCAGTTCATATCTCCAATCCTACTCCTGCAACACCAGAGCCACCATAGGGCAATCAGCAGAGGCCTAGAAGACAGTTCACCAAGATCAACATGTCACTGGCCCAAGCCTTGCAACACTTGTTGAAGGGTGAACTCATTACTTTGAAGGACCCTCCTCAAAACCCTAATGTTACCTCTCTCAGGTACAATCCTAATGCACGATGTGCATATCATTCTAATTGTCAGGGACATGATACCAACAATTGTTGGATATTGAAAAATAAGATTCAGGATATGATTGATGCTGGAGAGATTGAGTTTGACCCTCCTGGTACTCCAAATGTAATTACTGCTCCCATGCCGAATCATGAAAAGACTGTTAATGCCATTGATGAAGTTTCACATATTTCCTCAGTTGCAGATGTGACTACACCATTGTCTGTTATTAAGAAGAAGTTGGTACAAGCTGGGTTCTTTCCAGGTTGTAATGAAGATTGTTTCTATTGTGCTTATAAACCGGATAGTTGCTGGAAGTTGAAAGACGGTATTCAACGCCTCATGGACAATTACACCATATTGTTTGAGAGGACACCTTCTGTAGAGAGCATGGTTGAACATATAACTCAAGGTGCGAAGGTTTAAGAGGTGGATATGGTTGATAAAGTGCAAGTGAGGATTACTTCCAAGGGCCCTGTCAAAATCACTCATAAGGGTCCAATTAAGATTACTGCTGAAGGCCCTGTGAAGATTGTTGCTGAAGCTAGAGTGGCTCCAATGATTATTACCACTCCTGGGCCTATTCCGTATACTTCTGATAAAGCGGTACCTTGGCATTATGGTTTCGATGTTTATATTCATGGTGTTAAGCAGGAACCCTTAGTTGATACACCTGTTGCTGATGAAAACCTTGATGTTGACAATATTGCTGGATCTAGTAAGATTACAAGAAGTGGAAGAATTTTCTCTCCTCCGGCTACCTCCAAGAATACAGTTACTCCAACTACTACCTCCACTGCCGAGGCTCGGGGCAAAGGTCCTGTTATTGAATCTATGCAAGCTGAGACACCAATTGCTGATGATCTTTCTAAGCAGATGGAAGAAGTACTGAAGATCATTCGCAAGAGTGATTATGATATTATTGATCAATTGGGGCATACTCCCTCCAAGATTTCCATGTTGTCTTTATTGTTGTGTTCTGAGGCTCATGCTAAAGCCTTGATTAAATTTTTGAAGACTGCTCACGTACCAAATGAGATTTCTGTAGATCAGTTTGAAAGTTGTGTTGCACACTTGACCTATGATAATGGGTTAGGTTTCTCCGATGCTGATTTGACTCCCGCCAAGAAAGATCATAACAGGGCTTTACATATATCTATTGAGTGTAGGGGCACTACCATGTCTCATGTGTTGATAGACAATGGTTCTTCGCTGAATGTGTTGCCCAAAGAGGTTCTGAATAAGCTTAGTCCTGAAGATGCTGTGTTAAGGCCCAGTAATATAGTGGTGAAGGCCTTTGATGGTTCGAGAAGAGTGGTGCACGGAGAAATAGATCTCCCAATCAAAGTAGGTTCTCAGGTCTTCAATGCTACCTTTTATGTAATGGATATTCGTCCTTCGTATTCTTGTTTGCTTGGGCGCCCCTGGATCCATGGGGCAGGTGCTGTAACCTCCACCTTACATCAGAAGCTGAGATATCTAGTAAAGGGAAAGGTTGTCACTGTTTACGGAGAGGAAGGATATATGATTAGCCATGTGAACACATTTAAATATCTTGAAGTAGAAGGTGAATATGTTGAAACTCCTTGCCAGACGTTTTAAGTAGTTCCTTGGGTTGTTCCTAATGTTGAAGCTCCTCCTATTGTCAAAAGAGTTACCGTGGTCACCAGAGTACCTCCTACAATGGCCTCCCTCAAAGATGCCAGAGCTGTGGTTGAAGAAGGTGGTTGTACTATTTGGGGTCAGCTTCCTGACATTCCTTACAAGTCTGACAAGTTTGGTTTGGGTTTCACTGCAGAGTCCCAGAAGGTTGTTCGTCGTGCTCGTGCTGTTCGTATCAGCAATCAAGGGATTATGAAAGATCAGATCAATGATGTGGGTGACTATGATGAAGACTACAACCTGGATGCTTGGATTTTTCCTACTGTGGGTGATGGGCTCAATAATTGGAAGGCTGAAGATGTTATTCCTATCTCCTTTAGTCAGGAGTAAATACTATTACTGTGTTGTTACTTTTAAGTTTGTATTTTTTGAACAATTAAACTCTTAAGCCTTGTGCCTTACCCGGGGCACAATGGTATGCTTGTTTCGGGATGTCATTTCATTTGCATACTTCATTCAATAAAAATCAGTGGACGTTTCGTTTTCGTAAATATTGTGTTCCTTGTCTTTATTTTATTTTATTTTTTGTTTTATCAGCTATGTGTTCTTACACACACCCATATCACTAAAATGCAGATCCTCATCCACTATGGATTCTGTTGATAATAGTTCTACTATTGCCAATTATAATTTTGAGAATCCGATCTATCAAGCTGAAGATGGAAAGGAGGACGATTGTGAAGTACCTGTAGAGCTTGCTAGGTTGTTACAACAAGAAGAGAAAGCTATACAGCCACATGAAGAGCCAATCGAAGTTGTGAATCTGGGAACTGAAGAAAACATGAAAGAGGTCAAGATAAGGGCTGAATTAGAGGATGGTGTTAAGAGCAGATTAATTCAGATGTTACATGATTATGTGGAGATCTTTGCTTGGTCCTATGAAGATATGTCAGGGTTGGATACAAACATTGTGGTTCACCGGTTACCGGTAAAAGAAGATTGTCGTCCAAAGAAGCAGAAGGTTCGTCGCATGCGTCCTGAAATGTCAGAGAAGATTAAAGCAGAGGCGATGAAACAGTTTGATGCAGGGTTCTTAGGTGTGACTTCTTATCCTCAATGGGTTGCAAATGTGGTACCGGTACCAAAGAAAGATGGTAAAGTACGTATGTGTGTAGACTACAGGGATTTGAACAAGGCCAGCCCTAAAGATGACTTTCCACTTCCTCATATTGATGTTCTGGTAGACAACACTGCTCAGCATAAGGTATTCTCTTTCATGGATGGTTTCTCTAGTTACAATCAAATCAAGATGGCACCTGAAGATATGGAGAAGACAACATTTGTTACACAATGGGGCACCTTTTGTTATAAAGTGATGCCATTTGGTTTGAAGAATGCTGGGGCAACATATCAGCGTGCTATGGTGGCTTTGTTTCATGATATGATTCATCATGAGATAGAGGTATATGTGGATGATATGATAGCCAGGTCCCAGAATGAAGAGCAACATCTTGATCATCTGCATAAGTTGTTTGAAAGGTTGAAGAAATACAAGTTGAGATTGAACCCAAAAAAGTGTACTTTTGGAGTTAGGTCTGGTAAACTCCTGGGTTTCATCGTCAGTGGAAAAGGTATTGAAGTAGACCCTGTAAAAGTGAAAGCTATACAAGAGATGCCAGCTCCCCGTACTGAGAAGGAAGTTAGAGGTTTCTTGGGATGATTGAATTACGTTGCAAGATTTATTTCCCAATTAACTGCTACCTATGAGCCAATCTTGAAATTGTTAAAGAAAGATCAGGTAATGGAGTGGAATGATGAGTGCCAGACTTCCTTTGATGAAATCAAGAAATATCTGCTAGAACCACCAATTTTGATGCCACCAGTTGATGAAAGACCCTTGATTATGTACTTAACAGTATTAGACAACTCAATGGGGTGTGTATTGGGGCAACATGACGAGTCTGGTCGAAAAGAGCAGGCAATATACTACCTTAGCAAAAAGTTTACCGACTGTGAAACAAGATACTCACTGCTCGAGAAAACTTGCTGCGCTTTGGCATGGGCTGCTCGCCGATTAAGACAGTATATGTTGACTCATACTACCTTATTGATTTCGAAGATGGATCCAATCAAGTACATATTCGAGAAACCTGCTCTCTCCGGACGAATAGCGAGATGGCAAATGATCTTAACAAAATATGATATACAGTACACTACTCAGAAGGCCATTAAAGGAAGTGTTGTAGCTGATCATTTGGCCCATAAAGCAGTGGATGATTATCAGTCAATGAGTTTTGAGTTCCCTGATGAAGACATTATGATTATTACCAAAGAACCTGGACAATATGACGGACCTGAACAAGGATCCCAATGGACTATGGTTTTTGATGGAGCTTCTAATGCACTTGGTAATGGTGTTGGTGTTGTGATCAGTTCCCCTGAAGGTTGTCATACCCCTATTACTGCAAGGCTTTGTTTTTATTGTACCAATAACATGGCTGAGTATGAGGCATGTATCCTGGGTATCAAAGCTACCATTGATATGAAGATTCAGTTCCTTGACGTGTATGGAGATTCAACCCTGGTAGTAAGTCAAATCAAAGGAGAGTGGGATACCAAGCATGATAACCTCATTCCTTACAGAGAGCATGTTTTGTATTTGATCCCCTATTTTGAAGAGATTACCTTTGGACATATTCCACGAAGAGAGAATCAGTTGGCAGATGCATTAGCCACCATGGCATCTATGTTTGAGATTAGCTGGGATGATGAAGCTCCCAAGATTACTATTGATAGATTTGAGAAGCCTGCATACTGCAATGAGATTAACACTGAAGAAGCAGAAGAGAAGCCTTGGTTCTATGAAGTGAAAAGATATCTTGAAGCTCAGGAGTTCCCTGAAGGGGCATCTGTCAAAGATAAGAAGTTCCTAAGGAGGTTTTCTGCTAAGTTCTTCTTGAGTAATGGAATTTTGTACAAGCGCAATCATGATTCAACTTTGCTTCGTTGTGTGGATAAGAAAGAAGCAGTAGAGATTATGGAAGACATGCATGATGGGATATTTGGCACTCATTATAGTGGTCATACTATGACAAAAAAGATATTGAGAGCAGGTTACTATTGGTCTACAATGGAAGCTGACTGCTATCAACATTCCAGAACATGTCACAAGTGTCAAATCTATGCTGATAAAGTACATATACCTCCATCACCATTGAATGTGTTGACTGCTCCTTGGCCTTTTGCCATGTGGGGCATTGATATGATTTGTGAGATCAAGCCAACTGCTTCTAATGGGCATCGTTTCATCCTGGTTGTTATTGATTACTTCACGAAGTAGGTAGAGGCAGCTTCATTTGCATCTGTTACCAAGAATGTTGTGGCTCGATTCATTAAGAATAATCTTATATGTAGGTATGGCATCCCTGAAAGGATTATTACTGACAATAGCTCTAATTTGAACAACACTATGATTACTGATCTCTGCACGCAATTCAAGATTAAGCATCACAACTCTTCTCCGTATCGTCCGAAGATGAATGGGGCAGTAGAAGCTGCTAACAAGAACATCAAGAAGATTCTACAGAAGATGATTGTTACTTATAAGGATTGGCATGAGATGGTACCATTTGCTCTTCATGGTTATCGTACTACAATAGGTACTTCAACAGGGGCAACCCTATTCTCCTTAGTCTATGGTATGGAAGCAGTTCTGCCCATTGAAGTTCAGATACCCTCCTTAAGAATCATGAAAGATGCAGGCTTGGATGAAGATGAGTGGATTCAGACTCGACTCGACCAGATAAATTTGATTGATGAGAAGAGGTTGGCAGCTGTTTGTCATGGTCAGATGTACCAAAAACGGATGATCAAGGCTTTCAATAAGAAGGTTAAGCCGAAGGTATATCAGGTTGGTGACTTAGTAATCAAGCGTATCATACTACCACAGGGTGATCCTAGGGGCAAGTGGACTCCTACATATGAAGGACCATTTGTGGTCAAAACAGTATTCTCAGGAGGTGCCATGATGCTTACTACTATGGATGGTGAAGACTTCCCACAGCCTGTAAACGCAAACATAGTTAAAAAATACTACGCATAAAAAGAGACCCGCTAGGTTGACTGGCCTAGGCAAAAATAAGGGCATCTCGGCGAACCAAAAGGGTTCGGGCAAAAATTAGAGATATATATATAAAAAAAAGTGTACACTCGGCAAGTTGAAAACCTGAAAAGGCGGCTTGGGCAAAAAAGGGTATTCCGGTGGATTGAAAACCTGAAAGGGCAATCCAGGCAAAAGTTAGGGATTAAAGCGTATGACTATGTCTCGTTTGGATCACCCATGTAACTCCAACCAGTTGTGCTACTTAACCAAGCTCGAACAGATAAAGCTCAATCCAATTGTTTCCGTCTCAACAGCAGAAGATGAGATACTTGAAGATAATGGCAATAGTAGAATTGAAACTCAATAGGATTATTTCCCACATAGCTGATTTTCTTTGTTTTGTAAAATCTTTTATGACAAATTCCTCTTACTAGGATTTCTGTCTCCTTGTACAAACTTGCCTATGTATAGGTCACTTTGTGATATAAATGAAATTTCATCTTTGAATCCAGATTTACTTTTACCCTATTTACATAAGCGAAACGTCCATTGGTTGTGTTTGAATGTATGTATGCTTTTGAATATGATTGATGTTTACCAGAAATGCATAAAATGCTTAATATGATTGATGTTTACCAGAAATGCATGAAAATGCAGTAATAGTATTTACTAAGGACGAACGAGGGAAGGAATTCAACGAAGCTTCACCGGTTCATCCCCACGAGATAACTACAAATCCCCAGTATAGCAAATCTTCAGATTACATCTCCCCTTGAATTTATGTCAATCTCTTTTATCCTCAGTCGGGATACTCGGGAACTTATTCCTTTAATAGAAGTACGACGAACGAAGATGAGAGGTTATAAATACTATACTATCAAACGAAACGGGAACGAATTCCTCATATTCTTCAGCAACAAATCGGGATTTATTTTCCCTAGCCAGCAGTTGTTATACGAAGATATCCAGACGCTTCAGATTGCATGATTCATACATACATCATTTACATCATACCATAACATACATATCCATAAATACATAATACATTTACTTAGGTGCATCGTACTATGCATACATACATATTGCATAAACTAACTTTCTCCTTGCAGGAAAGTTATATGCAGGTAAAACAATATCAACAATTCACAACAGATCAGAAATGATCCATACATTACTCAAGATGTCCTCGGAGAGTAGGCAAACGGTCTGTACCAAGATCCATTCCCTAATCCAGGATATTTCCAAAAGATTTCATCTATCTGGCCTTGAATAGCAGGCAAACAATCTGTACAAAGATCCATTCCCTGGTTCAAGATATTTTTCAGAAGAACTAATCCTGACGTTCTTTTGGCCCTTGAATAGCAGGAAAACGGTCTATACAAAGATCCATTCCCTGGTTCAAGATATTTTTCAGAAGAACTAATCTTGACGTTCTTTTGGCCTTGAATAGCAGGCAAATGGTCTATACAAAGATCCATTCCCTGGTTCAAGATATTTTTCAGAAGAACTAATCTTGACGTTCTTTTGACCCTTGAATAGCAGGCAAACGATCTGTACAAAGATCCATTCCCTGGTTCAAGATATTTTTCAGAAGAACTAATCCTGACGTTCTTTTGGCCCTTGAATAGCAGGCAAACGGTCTATACAAAGATCCATTCCCTGGTTCAAGATATTTTTCAGAAGAACTAATACTGACGTTCTTTTGACCTTGGAGAGTAGGCAAACGGTCTGTACAAAGATCCATTCCCTAATCCAAGATATTTCCAGAAGAGATAATCGCCACGAAGATTTATTTCTATTGGTCCATTCAACAATTCAAACTATGTTGCATAAACAATTCAGAGACGGCCTATACGAAGACCTAGTACTGATATCCAGTATCAACATAAAGACATCATCACATCCTGATACTTTAGATGGCATCTCCAAGCCCATCTCCAGATATCATCTCTAAGCCCATCTCCAATTCTTCCAAGTGGCATCTTCAAGCCCACTCAAGCATATACAACAAATCATCAGTGTTATTTTACGCATCGGTGAGTGAAAATTTTAGGGCTTTTGTGTTCAATCCCCTTCAACCTTCCAGGTCACGATTGGCACGTATACCAATCTAACCCCTCAGGTTTCAGAAAATTGAACAGGGGCAGCTGTTGCACCCCAAAATTTGCCCTTCACAAGACAAGACATTGTGTCTTAAGAGGCTCAAAAGGTTCACAATGTTCACAAGACATCTCATGAGGTTCACAAGGTTCACAAGATTCACAATTAGTCAGAAAGTTTGACAATTCCTTCAGACAATGCATCCTCCTAAGTAATGCATCCTAAACTAGGGTTTTGACTTTTATCAGGCTAAATGGACTTACAAGACTTAAAGTGAGCTTCATAACATCTTATATGTGTTCAATAATCCCCATGTCAAGTTTCAGAACTTTCCCAAAAGATTTGCTCAGTCAGATGATCAGATAGGTTAAAATGAGTTAAGGCAGTTAAAAAGTCAAACTGAAGTCAAACTGAGGTCAACTGTGGTCAAACCAAAGTCAAACTTCATGATTTTTTGCCAACATAAAGTATATGAAGTAAAATTCATCATTTGATCAAGGGTTGATCATGATTCATCAAGGAGATTTCAGATCATCAAGAATCAGGAGTTTCTAGATTAGGGTTTTCACAGGAAAAGTCAACTGAACTTTGACCAGCCATAACTTTCACATGCTTCATTAAAATTTTTCCATCAAAAGCTAATTTTGAAGGAAATTGAATTCTCTACAACTTTGTGTCTCACAAGCCAAGCCCAAAAATGCTTCATTTGGGAGGTATGAGCTAAGACATTATAGGTCTTTTTAAAAGTCAACAAAAAGTCAACAACTTCCAAAGAGCATAACTTGAGAATGGTAAAAGATATGGACATGAGACCAATAAGGTTGGTTAGAGGACTATTTAAGCTTTCCAAAATGTCCAAGAACACCTTCATAGAATTAAAACTGAAGGATTTGTGCCCTTGCAAAGTTGAGAAATTTTTGAGAGGTTTATGAAGTAAATGGGGTCTTAAAACCATAATTCTTCAAATTGGCTGACTTTTTTGTGATCCAATTGGTTCCATGACATCATGCATGAAATCAAATTAATATTTTCATAATTTTATTTATTTTATTTTTATTTATTATGATTTTTTATATTAAAAATCATTTTAAATTCAAATAAAATATTAAATAATGAAGATTTAAATTTATTTGGTTTCTAGAATGTCATAAATTATATTTGGACTTGATTGATACAAGAATTATGAAGATCATCCTAAAATAGCAAGCTTATATTAAGATATTTCAAGTTTTAAAGTCAAATCTTTTTCAATCTCAAACTATCCAAATATCCAAAGTTTTGTGCAATTTTTTTTGACCTAATTCATTGTACCATATATATACAACATAAGACCAAGCTCTATTGAGGAATTTGCAGCCTCCAAAGTCATCTTCAAACTTCACAAAATCCATTCAAAACTCAAATTCAGTTTCTTCATTACAAGGCATTTTAAGGTATTTTAAAGACACAAGAAGGATCCTTGGACTTCACTGAGTCGAAACCAACCCTCAAACACATTCAATTCATGCTCATATGATTAAACCGAATCAAAGTTATTGGACATTCTTGAATTTTTCGTTTTCATATATTTGCGCAAAATAAATGATATTTGATTGTTGTTTCTTGTTTGTAGTGAGCTAATGATCGTATCTGGATATTTTAATTTGAGTTTTGGTACAGGTTTGAAGAATAGCCATTGTTAGGGTTTTCGGCTTTCATTTAGGGTTTCACCATTTAGCCCAAATAAATGATTTCTAAAGACGTAGAAGAACCATACACATCATTAGGAACACAATGGCATCTTTAATTTCATGAAATTTTGCTGTTTGAATGATGTTTGAAAATCGCAGGTTGTATTGGCAAGAAAATGCGCAGGAAAATTCGTAATAAAATTCGCAGGAAAACCTGCGAAACCAAGGTTGAAGATGAAGATCTTCGCGCGTTCCAGAAATTCAAAAATTGATATTTATATTTATTATATTGTTTACGTTTTGTTTCACAGGATGTTAAGTGGCCTAGTGGTTGGTACGCGCATGAAAGAAGCCAAGGACAGGGGTTCGAACCCGTCCTTAGTTATTTTTTTGGTAAAAATTCCATGATATTTGCAGGCTTAATATATAATACTCAATAGTCATTCCTTGTTCACCATCAGCGCGCAGCCCAGTGGAAGACAGGCTGGTCTAAGGATGTTGAAGCCTAGGGCGTGGGTTCAATCCCTGCCCCAGGTAAGTTTCAGTTTTTCTTTTTGTTTTGTTTAATTGTTTTGTTTAATTATTTTATTATTAAGTAAATATAATCATGTATATATATATATATATATATATATATATATATATATATATATATATATATATATATATATATATATATATATATATATATATATATATATATATTTAAATAATTCTAAAATAACATGTAAATATCTTATATTTTCTAAATTCTAAAATTAGTTTTATTTATTTATTTATTATGCACTTAAATTATAATATGTATATATTTATTTAATAATTAAATTAATATTGTATATTAAATTAAAAACCCTAATATTTTTATATATAAAACCCTAATTATTTTTAAACCCTAATTTATTTTCTAATAACTCAAAACCCTAATTTTTTTTTACAATTTTAATTTCTCATTTTTATTATTCTTGTTTAATTATTCTTAATAAATATTTCTAATATACATATAATTGAATTATTAATCATGTTTATTTTTTTTAGTATATAATTATTATTATTATTTTATTCTCATCTCAAAATTCTTAAAAAAATTTGTTTATTTAAATCTAAAATTTTAATTGATTTCTACATTGTATATTATTATGCTAACCTCTTTTCTCTTATATTTTATTTTTATTAATAATCTTTTTATTATTTATTTATATGCTTATTATTTAAATTGTTCTTATTATAATGTAACTGTACAAGCTATGTAATAGTCGTAGTATTTTTACTGTTTATTTATTTATAATATATTGTTATGGTCAGTAAACTAGGGAGTGAAAACATGCTTGTGTTTAAAAATCAACTTAGATCACTAACTATAAGATAAAAATATTTGAACTTGTACACGCACACACGTAAGTCGATCTTTGATCGCCATCTCACTTCCTAAGGGATACCTCTCATGTTGCCTAAATAAAAAGGTCAAGTAAGGTGTATAAAGCAAAGTCCCTTCTTCCAGTAATATCATCTTGTCCCTTCAAATTATAAGATCAAGTCCCTTCGAGTGTTGCCTTCGTGAATGATCTTATCCCTTTCGAATAAAAGATGATAAATCCCTTCAAATTGCTAAGACACCTTACAGTTGCCTAATCACAGATGACCCTTCACATGTCCCAAACAACATCCAAGGTAATGACTACCTATTCCTTAATCATAGGGATAGTCTTACTATTGAAAGAACATTTAAGAACAGAAAAGATTCAATTTAGGGTAGGTTCCTCTTAAGTACTTGCTCACTCATTCAAAACATTTCATAAACACTTCACATTTTCAAACAATTTTCAAAACAAAGTCTTTATATATCCGTACAAGGATCATTATAAAGTACTTAAGAAAATTTTTAATCACACACTACACTTCTCAAAACAATTTAAAGTGAGCTAAGTAACTAAGAGCCCATGGATAACCATGGATGTAAAGGGTGCTAACACCTTCCCTTTACATAACCTACCCCCCGAACCCAAAAATCTTTTAAGGTCTTTCCTGTTCTTTTATGCCCTTTCCTTTTGGATAAAATAAAAGTCGGTGGCGACTCTTGCTATCCGCAACATAACTAAAGTCAGTTCTCCCACCGTGTTACAGCTGTGCAGGGTGTAAGCGCCTGGCTTAACAGACAAACAAGATAACTTGTGGTTGAATACCAAAGACAGTCCGAAATTTGCACTCACAGGGGAGAAGAAGAAAAGGGATATAAATTGTAAAAGGTAGTATAGTATGATTATTAAATGAAGGCGATGGAGGACGACCATCGAGCAAAGGACGACTGTTGGGGATAAAGTGGTAAGTTAAGCAATGACGAGGACAACCGACAAGTCGGGGAAATAAAGAAACCACGACGGGGATGGCCATCAGGTAAGGAAATAAGATTATCTGGGGATTAAGGTAATGAGAAAAGCAATGATGGGAACGGCTACCAGGCTTGGAAAGTAAAGTAAACAACGATGGGGACGACCATCAGTTTAAAGAATAAATGAAATAATGATGAGGGACGGTCATCAAAGGTGAAGGACGATCACCTAGCAGGGGACGAATGCTCTTTATCATGACATATGATGAATGTCGGATAGAAAAGGTCAGCGATGAGGACGACCATCGGATAAGCATGATGAAGGACGATCATCAAGAGGTGAAGGACGATCACCTAGCAGGGTACGACTGCTCTCGGGGTTTATCACGACATAGGACGAATGTCGAATAACAAGATCAACGATGGAGATGACCATCGGATAAATGATGAGGGACGATCATCAAAAGGTGAAGGACGATCACCTAGCAGGGGACGGCTGCTAAAGATATCATGACATAAGACGAATGCCGAATAGAAGGTTCCAATAATGGAGATTCCACTGGGGAAAAGGATGAGGGACGGTCACCTGGCAGGGGACGACTGCCGAAAGTATCACGACATAGGACGAATGTCGGATAGAAGAAAGTTGTTTTGTTGACGAATTACTGGGGAACGGTAAACACGGACGAGTGCTTACGCTTTCAAGAGTAAAAGATATAAGTGTTTAACAGTGTGTACAAATTAAAGATACGGACGAGCATCCTTAGGACCATGATACGGACGAGTGTCGGTAGAAGCAAATGCTGACATGTGTTCAAAGATGATGATACAGACGAGTATCAACCGGTTAAGCAAGGAACACGGACGAGTGTTAAATCTGCTGAGGAGTGATATATACAAGATATGTACGAGTATCAAAAGACTTCTGTATAAGTATGTATGAGTATTGGTCTGTTGGTGAAGTATGCGCAAGACACGGACGAGTGTTTGACTTGCTGGGGAAGTATGACACGGACGAGTGTCAAAAGGAACACGTACAAGTTATGAACAAATATTTGTATTTGAGAGTGCAAAGAGGACGCTTTGGCTTTTATCTGCATGGGACATGAGTTTCGTATATTGCTGATGAAATATCGATGGTATTTGCAGGTGACTGACTCGAACCTAGCTTGAGATCATGCAAATGTTTGATTTTTGCCGCAATGCTCCGTATTAGACGGAATGCTACGCTTATTTCGGTGAATATGATGTGAATGCTATGATTATGCAAATGAGAATTTTGATCCGAGACTCGGATCCTGAGGGGATACAGATCCCTGGCTGATCTGTTTGGAGGATAGCCCGGTTGGGGGAAGAGATCATTGGTAAATCTGTTCGGAGGGAGAACTCTGCTTGGGGAAATAGATCATTGGTAGATCTCTCTGGAGGGAGAACTCCTTAATGAGGATGAGGAAGTTTTAGCAACTCAACTGGGGATGTGTTTCAGGTATTGCTCTTTTGGGGAGACAACTCTGTGGGAATCAGTTCCACAAACTCTGCTGAGGATGAGAGAAATCTGGCACTCTGGTGGGGGATAGGAAATTCCTTGACCACTTTGCTGTGGAAGGGGCTATCAAGCACTGCTCGAGAGGTCCTGCTTGGGGGAGGAAATAATTTTTGGGAAGTGCTCCTCTGGGGATATAATACTTGATATGCCTCGTGTTGCGAAAGATTGTATGCCTTGAGTACCTGCAACCTGTTAAGACAAAGGAAAACACACAAGTGCCCCGAGGTATCCTTAACCGGATTCCGTCATAGGAATGAGATTTACTTAGAGCAAAATATTTCATGCAAGCATTTATTAAAATAGCTCATATGTTTTACGCAAGTGTTATACTATGAACATTGGACATTTTGCAAACGAAACAAAAATGTATAAAACAAATTGTGACTGGAAACTCTGATTTTATTAATTCGTGTGCCCTGAATTGGCAAGTACAGTCAAAAGAAGCGAATCCCCTGAAATGAGGAGATTGCTGTAAATTGAGAAAATAAAAGTGTTGGCAATGTTGATGATGACGCTCAAGTGAGCTGCCTTTGCTATGACCTGTATGACCTTGACGCTTTTCTTATCTTGCTTTCTGAAGAAGGCTGATTCCGACCGCAACTTTGTCCCTTCGAAGCTTGCCATGTTGTGAATGATACAGACGAATTCAGAATGCAGTTGTTCGCCTATTCCCTGATTTTGCATGGATTGCCCTTTCGGGTTTTCAATCCACCGGGATACCCATTTTTGCCTAACCTGTCCAATGCGGCTTTTCAACTCAGCGGGTGTACATTTTTTTGATTTTTCCCTTATTGTTTCCCGAGTCTTTTTATTCTGTTTTTGACTCGCCGGGATTCCCTATTTTTCCTGGACTTACATTCTGTTTTTATGTCCAGCGGGTCATTTTTATGCGAAGTATTTTTTAACTGCATCTGAATTCACAGGAGACGGGAAGTCTTGACCATCCATGGTTGCGAGCATCAGTGCTCCACCTGAGAAGACTTTGGTTATGACATAGGGACCTTCATAATTTGGTGTCCACTTGCCCCTGTGGTCTGCATGAGGAGGAAGGATTCTCTTCAGAACAAGCTCTCCTACTTGGTATTCCCGAGGTCTGACTTTCTGATCGAAGACTTTCTTCATTTGCTTCTGATATACCGGCCCATGACATATGGCAGTTAATCTTTTCTCTTCAATCATATTCAGTTGATTGTACCGAGACTGGACCCATTATGCTTCATCCAGTTTTACGTTCATCATTGCCCGTAAGGAGGGTAACTCAACTTCAACAGGTAGGACAACTTCCATACCATACACAAGCTGATAAGGTGTTGCCCCAGTAGATGTTCTGATTAAGGTTCGGTATCCATGCAAGGCAAATGGTAGCATCTCATGCCAATCTTTATAGGTAACTACCATCTTCTGCACAATCTTCTTGATGTTCTTGTTGGCTGCCTCAACAGCGCCATTCATCTTTGGCCTGTAAGGAGAAGAGTTGTAGTGTTGAATTTTGAAGTCCCGGCATAACTCAGCCATCATTTTGTTGTTCAAATTGGAACCATTATCAGTAATGATTCGCTCGGGAAATCCATATTGACAGATGATATCTCTTTTCAGAAATTTGGCTACCACTTGTCTGGTGACGTTTGCATACGAAGCTGCTTCAAACCATTTGGTGAAGTAGTCAATGGCTACCAGAATGAATCGGTGACCATTGGAAGCAGTCAGTTCAATCTTTCCAATCATGTCAATGCCCCACATGGCAAAGGGCCAAGGTGAAGACATTACGTTCAAAGGATTTGGAGGCACATGTACTTTATCTGCGTAGATCTGGCACTTGTGGCATTTTTTGGCGTAGGCACAACTGTCTGCATCCATTGTGATCCATTAGTAACCCGATCTTAACAACTTCTTTGCCATTGCATGTCCTCCGGCATGGGTGCCGAAAGAAGCTTCGTGTACTTCGTGCATCAGCAGGTCTGCTTCCTTCTTGTCAACACATTTGAGCAGGAACATGTGTTGCACCCCAAATTTGCCCTCCCTTAGTACAGACATTATGCTTCAAAGTGTCCCAAGAGGTTCACAAGGTTCACAATTAGTCAGAAAGCTTGGAAGTTCCCTAAGACAAAGCTTCCTCCTAAGCAATGCACCCTAAACAAGAGTTTTGGATTTCATCAGTATAAATAGACTTACAAGGCCTAAAGTGAGCTTCATAGCATCCTATATGTCTTCAAGAATCCCTATGACAAGTTTCAAGGCTTTCCCAAAAGGTTTGCTCAGTCAGATGATCAGATATGCAAAAATCTGTCAATGCAGTTAAAAAGTCAAACTGAGGTCAACTGTGGTCAAACCAAAGTCTAACTTCATGATATTTTTACAACATCAAGTTTATGAATTAAAATTCATCATTTGATCAAGGATTGATCATGATTCATCAAGGAAGTTTCAGATCATCAAGAATCAGGAGTTTCTAAATTAGGGTTTTCACAGGAAAAGTCAACTGAACTTTGACCAGCCATAAATTTCATATGCTTCATCAAAAATTTCCCATAAAAAGCTCATTTTGAAGTAAATTTAATTCTCTACAACTTTGTGTCTCACAAGCCAAGCCCAAAAATGCTTCATTTTGAAGGTATGAGCTAAAACATTATAGGTCACTTTAAAAGTCAACAAAAAGTCAACATCTTCCAAAGGGCATAATTTAAAAATGGTAAAGGATATCGACATGAGACCAAAGAGGTTGGTTAGAGGACTCTCTAAGCTTTCTAAAATTTCCAAGAACACCTTCATAGCCTTAAAATTGAGGGATTTTTGCCTTTGCAAATTTGGGAAATTTTTGGGAGGTATGTGAAGCAAATAAAGCCTTAAAACCAATTTTTGTCAAATGGGCCTACCAAATTATCATCCAATCTTCATGATATCCTCAAGCACGACCCAAACCAAGTATTATCTGATTTTTTATTTTTATTTAGTATTTATTTGAATTTTATTCATTAAAATGCAAATTAAATCAAAATAAAATATATAAATCAAATATTGGGATGGGATTGTGGTTCTAGAAGATCATAAACATCATTTAACTTGATTGGATACACTCCAAATTCGTGCAAGGCTTTAAGAGAATGAAAATATTTGATTTTTCTCACTTTTAAGATCATATCTTTCTTCACCATCAAGTTATCCAAAAGCCCAAAGAAGGGACATGTTTTTAAACTTAATTTCGTTCATTATATGTATATGAACATCACACAATAAGCAGGTACGAAAATTAGAGGCAAGGTAAGAGAGTTGAAGTTTCAAAAAAGTGAAGAAAAGTGAAATTCGGTTTCATTGATTTAGGGCATTAACAAGTGAATTAAAGGTGTAGAATCGTTCCTTGAGGTCTCCTGAACATGTTTCAATCATCATTAACATCAAAATCATGCTAAATATCTCAAACCGAATTGTTCTTGTTCTTGAAAATTTGATTTTTCGATTTCGATTATTCATGCATTGTTAATGTGATTTGACTCTGGTTTATTGTTTGTGAGGTTACATAGATGATTTCTGGATGATTTTATTGAGGTTTCATGGCCATATCCGTGTATCACCATTGTTAGGGTTTGGACCTTCGAATTGGGATCTTCCCCTTTAGACCATTTAAATACTTTTTAAGACTGTGTTTGAATTATATGAGCTATGGGAAATCATTTGCCATTGTCAATTTGCTCTGATTTTACGTGTTTCTAAGGTTTCAAAAAAACCTAGGTTCTTCTGTTAAATTCACACGCAGGTAAATTCGCAGGAAGAATCGTATGAAAATTCGCAAGAAATTCAAACGAAGAAGATGAAGTTTGGCGCGGAAATTCAATTTGAATATTTGTTTTATTTTATTATGATTTGTTTAGGTTATATTGTCAAAGCATGTTGGTAGCTCAACTGGTAAGGCATGCACGTGTGGAGACCAATGAACCTGGGTTCGATTCCCAGGTTTTGTAACTTTTTGTTTTATTTTCTCATAATTATCAAACTTAATATTTATTGATTAGGTGGTGTTCATTGTTCACTAGCACGTGCTAGCCCAGTGGTCTGGTTTTGTTGTGGTAAGGGGGAGGTCTTGGGATCAAAACCAGGCCTCTCCACCTTTCTTTTTTATCACTTATTTCATTTATTTTATATAATTAAATATTAGTTAATTTATTTAATATTAAACTATTAATTTTATTTAAAATAATAATTAAACTTTATATTTTCATTAATCTCATAATTTTTCTTGATTAGTCATTTTAATTAATTTCATAAATAATTTTGTATATAAATTTTATTATATATAATTTCTA
The DNA here is from genome assembly GCA_963966055.1 of Lathyrus aphaca. Lineage (NCBI taxonomy): Eukaryota > Viridiplantae > Streptophyta > Magnoliopsida > Fabales > Fabaceae > Lathyrus > Lathyrus aphaca. The sequence goes on along the minus strand of OZ014522.1, from coordinate 134,780,492 downwards.
AATAATTTATTTAAGTTTTAATTAATTATTTAAACCTAAAATATTTAACCCTAATTAAAATACTAAGCCTAATTTTTCTATTAACCCTAAAATTTAATTTATTTTTTTCTAAACCCTAATTAATATATTAATCTTTATTTTTATTAATATGTAAATAATTTAATATTTTTCTTATTATTATTAAATTTGTTTTATTCTCTTAATTAATCTCTAAAGAAATTTTCAAATATTTGTTTAACCTGAAAATAATTTCTCTTTTTAATTTTGATTTCTTATTTCGCTATTATTATCATTATTATTATTGTTATTATTTTATTATTGCTAATATTATATTATTGTTTATTTATTATTCTTATTATATTTATTATTATTATTTTTATTTGATTATTATGTATCTGCTAAAGCCGTGTAATACTTGTAGGTTTATTTTCTATCTTTATTATATTTTGTAAATATTTTATTGTATGGTTAGTAATCTTAGGGTGTGTATATCCTAAATGTGATTAAAAATAACTTAGAAAATTAATTTAAAAAAGCTAAATATTTGAATATAAAACTCACACACGTAAGTCGATCTTTGATCGCCATCTTGCACTTCCTAGGTTACCCCTCTCAGTTGCCTTATTTAAAATGGTCAAGTCCCTCGAATATAGGGGTGTCTTAAGCAAAGTCCCTTATAAAATCATCATAGTCCCTTCAGTTTAAAAGATCAAGTCCCTTCGATGTTACCTACGAAATAATGATCTTGTCCCTTCAAATAAATGATGATAGTCCCTACGAATTGCTAAAGACATCCCTTAAGTTGTCTTCTATGACCATACGATGACCCTACGCTTGTCCCTTCACATCCAAGGTAATGACTACCTATTCCTTAATAATAGGGATAGTCTTACCATTAAAAGAACATATAAGAACATGAAAGACTTAATCTAGGGTAGGTACCTCTTAGTTGCTTGCTCACATTTCAAAATACTTTTTATACCTCACTTTCCTAAACATTTTTTAAAACATGGCTTTGTATACATCCATACGAGGATCATTACAAAGTACTTAGAAAAATTTCTAATCACACACTACACACTTTTCAAAAACAATTTAAGTGAGCTAAGTAACTAAGAGCCCATGGATAACCATGGATATAAAGGGTGCTAACACCTTCCCTTTATATAACCTACCCCCCGAACTCAAGTCTTTTAAAATAGGTCTTTCCTGTTCTTTTATGTCCTTTCCATTTGGATAAAATAAAAGTCGGTGGCGACTCTTGCTATCCGCAACATTTATAGAAAGTCAGTTCTCCCACCGTGTTACACCATGTCAAAGATTCGCTTGTATAATGAACCATCAATATTGAGGAAGAAACTACCGGCCAGCCTTCTCAATGTCTTCTTATCATTTGACGATGCCCTAGGTGGGTATGTCTGATCCTCCAAAAAGTATTTGATGTTATGGAACCAAGGCTTGTCATCACTAGCAGTGTCCACAGAAAATGCATATGTTGGTCTGTCCAGTATGGATACCAAAATCCGAGGCTCATAATTGGCAGATTGAACTTTGATCATGGAGGAAATGGTAGCTAAAGCGTCTGCAAACTGATTTTCGTCTCGAGGGATGTATTCAAGTTTGACCGTTGTGAAGAAGGTCAATAATCTCCTCGTATAATCACGGTATGGAATCAGATGCTCCTGATGAGTGTACCATTTGTCGTTGGTCTGGTTGATTACCAAAGCTGAATCTCCGAATACATTCAATGTTTTGATCCTGAGGTCAATGGCTTCCTTAAGACCCATGATACATGCTTCGTATTCTGCTTCGTTGTTAGTGCATGCAAAGGTGAGTTTTGCCGAGAAAGGCATATGAACTCCTTTAGGTGTAATGAGCACTGCACCAACTCCACGACCATTCATATAGACAGCCCCATCAAACATCATTGTCCATTCTTCTTCTGGGTCAGGCCCTTCAGTGTGAACAGGCTCTTCATAATCTTTTGCTTTCAAGAACATGATGTCTTCATCAGGGAAGTCAAATCTCATAGGCTGGTAATCATCAATGGGTTGCTCAGCCAGATAGTCAGACAATACACTGCCCTTGATGGCTTTTTGAGATGTGTACTGAATGTCATACTCTGTCAGAATCATTTTCCATCTTGCAACCCTTTCGGTAAGTGCTGGCTTCTCAAATATGTACTTGACGGGGTCCATTTTTGAGATCAACAAGGTATTGTGAGTCAGCATATACTGTCTTAGTCGGCGAGCAGCCCACGCTAAAGCACAACAAGTTTTCTCGAGCAGTGAATAACGTTGTTCACAGTCGGTAAACTTTTTGCTTAGGTAGTATATTGCATACTCTTTTCGACCAGACTCGTCATGCTGGCCCAACACACTCCCCATTGACCCTTCTAATACTGTCAGGTACATTATCAGAGGTCTTCCTTCAATTGGAGGCATGAGAATTGGAGGTTCTTGTAGGTACTCCTTGATCTTGTCAAAAGCCTTTTGACAATCTTCGTTCCACCTGACTGTTTGCTCCTTCCTTAATAGTTTGAACAGGGGCTCACAGGTTGCAGTGATGTGAGATATGAACCTTGATATATAGTTCAATCTACTTAAGAACCCCCAAACTTCTTTTTCAGTCCTAGGTGCAGGCATCTCCTGAATGGCTTTGACTTTGTCGAGATCAACCTCAATTCCCTTTTCACTTACAATGAATCCCAACAACTTACCAGAACGTACCCCAAATGTGCATTTGTTAGGGTTCGACTTCAGTTGATATTTCCTCAGACGCTTGAACAACTTCAGTAGATTTACCAGATGGTCTTCTTCAGTAAGGGACTTGGCAATCATATCATCCACATATCATTCGATTTCTTTGTGGATCATATCGTGGAATAACGTTACCATAGCCCGTTGATAAGTTGCACCGGCGTTCTTTAGTCCAAACGACATTACCTTGTAAAAAAATGTGCCCCAAACTGTGATGAAAGTTGTTTTTTCCATGTCTTCGGGTGACATCTTGATCCGATTATACCCAGAAAATCCATCCATGAAAGAAAATACCGAGAACTGAGCTGTGTTGTCAACCAATACATCAATGTGAGGTAATGGGAAGTCATCCTTTGGGCTAGCTCTGTTTAGGTCTCGGCAATCCACACACATACGCACCTTTCCATCCTTTTTAGGCACGGGTAAAATATTAGCAACCCACGGCGGGTAACTAGTTACAGCAAGGAAACCGGCGTCCCACTGTTTTTGTACTTCCTCCTTAATATTCATGGCCATATCTGGGCGAGTGCGGCGCAACTTTTGTTTGACTGGAGGGCAATCTTCTTTCAATGGTAGCCTGTGCATGACAATATACGTATCTAGACCTGGCAAATCTTGATAGGACCAAGCAAAAACGTCGACGTATTCCCGAAGCATGCTGATAAGTTTTTCCTTCACTGGAGCTTGCAGGCTGGCCCCAATCTTCACTTCTTTCAAATCCTCCTCGATACCAAGATTAACAATTTCAATTTCCTCCTGATGAGGAGTAATCACTTTCTCTTCTTGCCTCAACAACCTGGCCAACTCTTCAGGCAACTCATAGTCTTCCTCAACCCCTTCCTCTGCTTGATTAATTGGATTGTCGAAGTCATACAAGGTCATATCAGTGTTGTTGTTGGTGCAATCTGGAGGATAATCTCTACAAGGGTTGAGATTTGCTCTTTTTAGTGATCAATTTTAATCTTGTTCAGAAAAATAAAGTTATTTATTTTGAAAACATTGCCATTTTATTGTTTTGTCCGAAAAATAACAAAAATGAAAAGACAGTGAGCGAAAGAGAAATTTTTTTGCAAAAGATGTCCATTGTTCATTGATATTCCATTTGCACAAAATACAAATATGGCCCTATTACAAAATGAGTCCTGGCACCTTGGGCAAGATGCAGGACTTGATGCATGCTAAAAACAGGAAATAGTAATTACTCTGCAGGAGTAACTCTTATAATTTCCTGGGAATACCAGTTAAGGACTTGTTGGCCCAGGATCCTTGGACGAATCCAACTCTCCAGGTTGAGGTCGCTTTCTGCCTCGTCTTCCACGTTATTGACAGCATCTGGGGTCAACATTCCCCCACTCACGAACTTGGGCTCCTTAGCAGCCTCTACTTGATCTTGTCGAAATGGTTTGTAACCCAAACCGAATTTGTCCTCATTCTTCTCCACCGGTAGCAGCTTGCCCCAACCTTGAGTGTTTCCATCTTCAACAACCTTCCGAGCTTGCTGATAGGAGACAATTGAAGTACCCATCCTATCCTCCTGGGATGCAGCAAATACTTTAGTTGTCGCCTCATTGACGTTCAGTGCTTCGAAACCTTGGCTTATGGTCTCGTGGATTTCACCATACATCTCAATGTATTTGTAGGTGGTCAGATGGCTAACAAAAATATCCTCTTCACCAAAGATTGTGATAATTTTCCCCTCCCACTCGTATTTTAATTTCTGGTGAAGGGTCGACGTAACTGCGCCAGTGGCGTGAATCCATGGTCGACCCAACAAATAGCTGTAGGCTAACTGAATGTCCATCACGTAGAAAGTAGTTTGAAAGACCTGCGGGCCAATTATCACAGGCAGCTCCACCTCTCCAAGAACAGACCTCTTGGAACCATCAAAAGCTCTAACCACCAGATTGCTTGGTCGAAGAGCTATACCATCATACTCAAGCTTAACAAGGGCGTTTTTTGGCAAGACATTGAGTGAAGACCCAGTGTCAACTAGAACGTGTGAGAGTACAGCCCCTTTACACTCCAGAGTGATGTGTAAAGCTTTGTTATGGTGACGACCTTCCGTTGTCAAATCAACGTTGGTGATGCCTAGCCCATGGCTAGTATTAACATTAGAAACCACTGTCTTTAGCTGATTCACCGTGATCTCCTCAGGCACGTAGGCTGCGTGCAAGACTTTAAGTAATGCATCCCGATGAGCTTCGAAACACAATAGCAATGATAAAATGGAGATCTTGGAAGGAGTCTGGTGGAGTTGAGCCACAACCTTGTAGTCGCTTCTCTTGATTACCCTCATAATTCATCCACATCTTGATCAAAGGATGTTTTATGGGCTTCTTTCATAACTGGTTCTTCCGGCACCACATTTTTACCTTTGGCTTTGGCAGCAGCCTCTACCTTAGTATTAACTCTTGGAACTTGTGATGCGAAGAGGTGTCCGCTTCGGGTGAAGCCTCCGCCTCCCTCGACATTATCCACCTGTGGTGTATGAGCTGAAGAATCAAGAAGGACTCTCTCTCTATTGCAGTAAAGGTCTAAACCATAGTTCCATGGTACATCATTATCTTTTTCATACAGAATGGGTCCAGGTACCGTGATGGTGACTGGACTGACTGCAGCGGAGGTAGGAACTGTTATTGTATGTCGATTGTAATATATGGTGACAAGATTTCTGACTAATGATGGCGGTGAATGACTGAAGTTGGGTTGTTGCTGAGATTGTTGCTGAAAATTGTTGGAATCAGGGACCATTGCTGGGTCGTAGTATATGGTGACTGTGGAGACGTCGTTGTTAATGGTTGCTGTAGTTGTAGAAGCGGATGCGGTTGAACTAGTGTTTGTTGAAGTGGTGGAAGAGATTATTGTTGATTTTGTAGACGAGTCTGTCGGAACAATTGTCTTCGAAGTCGTAGGAGGAGTGTTTGTTGTTGTTGTAAGAGGAGTTGTTGATGTTGTAGAAACCGTTGATGTTATCTGCAGGATACCTTCTCTGATAAGGCCATTGATACCACTTCTTAAGCTTGCACACCCATTGATGGAAACTTTGCAAGATTCACAGCAGACCTCACAACCTGGGAACACCTAGCATTTTAAAAGCTGAGCTTTAACCTCTGCCAGAGGTGTTTGAATGCTTGCAGTATCTTCAACTAAATTCATGGGTTGGTCCTCCTCAATTGCATTTATCCTTGGCCCATCGTGGCTAGGCATAAGATTCTTTGTGACGTTAGGAGGTGGTGCAAATTTAAAGCCTTTGAGTCAACTAGATCCTGGACCTTCATGTGCAAAGCTCTGCACTTTTCTGTGGTGTGACCAGGTGCATTAGAATGGAAGGCACATCTGGCATTGACGTCGTAATTCCGTGGAAGGTTCTGAGGATCTGGTGGAGCCAGAGTCCTTAATTCGACAAGATTAAGCTTCAGAAGTTGTGGTAACAAAGTGGCATAGGGCATTGGTATAGGCTCAATTACCTTGTTGACTTGAGATGGCCTTTGCTGGAAAGGACGTTGTTGTTGGTTGTTGTTGTTGTTATAGGACCTTTGTTGAGGAAAATGTTGTTGAGGGAACTGTTGTGGTTGCAGGGTGTATTGTTGTTGAGGAGGTGGAGTAGGAATTGTGACAGCAGAAATTGATCTTGGCATATACCGGGGCTTCCCTCTGCCCATGTGTATTGAGTTTGTTTCACTGGACCTGCGAGGCCCTGCAAATGGTTTCCTTGTGCTGCTTGAGTTGGCGCCATTATCAGAAATCTTTCCCATTTTCAATAAACTCTCAATCCTTTCTCTAACTATGACCACATCTGCAAAGCTAGTGGAAGAGAAAGCAGCCAACCTATCAATGTATGTCCCCTGGAGGGTGTTCATAAACATATCTGCCATTTCTCTTTCTGACATTGGAGGTTAAACGACAGCAGATATTTGCCTCCATCTCTGAGCATACTCTCTGAAGCTTTCCCTAGAGGATTGTGACATACCCATTAGAAGAGTTCTGTTAGGAGCCATGTCTAGATTGTATTGGTATTGACGTATGAAAGCCTGGCCAAATCTTTCCAATTTTTGATTGTTGCCCTAGTCAGATGAGAGTACCACTCACGGGATGCCCCTGTCAAGCTATCCTCAAAATAGAACATCCATAGCTTTTCATCCATAGTGTAGGCCTTTAATCTTCCCAGGAAAGATTGGAGATGGGTGCGAGGGCAAGATGTTCCATTATATCTTTCAAAGCAGGGAGGTTTGAATTTGTGAGGAGTTCTTACTCCCTCCACTAGCCCCATATCCATAACATCAAACCCTAAGGAGTTTTGAGACTCCAGAGATCTCAACTTTTCTGCTATCTCGTCCAGCCGACGATCATAGGCTTCATCTCCTGCTCCAACTACAATGAACTGTTCCTCTTGAGGGTCCTCTTGCAAGGCACGCCCTCCAGTATTACCATGGGTATTCCTGATAGCATTAATGTCAGGGTTAAGATGATGTCCAAACTCCGGGGGATCAGTATGAGGTTGTACATGATCATTGTTGCTGGTACCCCCTGTTCCTGGGTGGTTTTCTTCAGGAGTTTGCCGCTCGACCAACTCTCTTAATCTTTCTTGGCTTTGGGCCAGCCCAATCATCACTGCCATAAACTGGTTCATTTGTAAGCTCGAAAGGTTGTTTCTTGTAGGATACCGGTGAACTCTGTTGATGGGGAAGACTCTCCTATGAGCAATGTTTCCTGAAACCACAACAAAGTGAGAAAACAACAAAAAAAACCTACAAAACAAAGAATGTGGTTAGTATGCAATGCAATATGTCTATTTGTCTTCCAAGGGTATCCGATTTGGTTCTTTGGTTTTGACCTTCCAGACCTCGAGGAATGATGATGTTGAAGAGAAATGAAACCCACAGAATAGCACACAAACCATATATTACAAAAATGTAAAGATACATAGTTCATGATTACAACAAGTTACCATGATGGGTCAAAATCAAAATACAAATACAAAGAAATTAGACATCCATCCCATAATCATCCTCCTTGACTTCCTTCAGGAGAGCATCAGTCACTGGTCCAACTGGATGCTCTGTGATGGTCCTGATAAGAAGGTTCCTGGTAGAAATGGCACTTGTCAACTTCTTATACTTGTCTTGATCTTTGGATCTCTTCAACCCCGTCCGGAGTTTCAATTTAGATATTTCCTTCTGTGCTGCTAATAAGGCTTCTTGATTCCTCTTCTCATTAGCTTCCAGTTGCTCTAACTTAGCCTGTGTCTTTTGATCTTCCTGTGAACGAGCTTCAGTGATTATGATCCATCTAGCCTGACTCTCTTCCAAGTAGTGCTCAGCTTTGGCCTTCTGAATCTTGGCTTCCTTGCAATCATTCTTCAACACTAACTCCCCTGCTCTAGCCCTTCTGATGTAATCATATGTCTTCTCAATCTTGGTCATATGCTCGATCCGGAGTTTCTCTAAACTTTCATTGTCCAGACGACTATCATTCCTCTCCTAGAGGGTCTTCTTCAGAGCTTCAGAAAGTTGAGTATTCCTTTCTTTCAACTTTTCAAACTCTTCTAAACTGACTATGGCTATAGTCTCTACTGTTGATGGTCTAGGCACATCCTCCAGGGTGAATGGCATACGGGTGATTTGTCCTCTGATATGAGACCAATCAATATACTGAGCTGAAGCTATGTTGTTACACTTGCCAAGAATGGCAGTCCCTTTTGTTTGAATGTTGTCCCAAGCCCAGGCTGCTTGTTGGGCAATGGCATGGTTGTGCTGAATGTCACAGTAAAGGGTTTCTGATAAGTCCTGCTCTCTTGGTGGATGTACCAAGGCACACCCTAATTGCCTTTTGAACAACAAAGGATTGTAGTTGATGCAACCCTTCATTCCAATCAGAGGTACATTGGGATACTGCCCACAGCTGGTGATTATGTCTCTACCCTTGGTGCTTTGAGTGCACCACCTAATGTCTTCTGATGTAAGGGAAAACATTCTCTTAGCCCAGTTTCTTGACTGACGAGGATTCAAGAAAGCTTCTGACTTTGGCAAGTGTCTCAATAACCAGCACTAGAAAAGAGGTGCACAACATCTGACTAATCTTCCCCTCTATTTCTCATTCCTTTGATGCACTAAATAATAGAAATCCCCAAGCAAGGTAAGAACTGGATTCTTCAACAGGAAGAGATGGATATCACTCTTACTTACAAACTTAGGCTCGTCTGCAAACAAGATGATACCATATATGCTAAGGGCCAAAAGAGCACAAACAATGTCCCATTTCCCTGCTGCAGCATGACTAGTGGCCTGAGTAATCAAGAAGTCTAAATGGAGGTCTGGGATTCCAGCCTTAGTAGTCATATTCTGATCAATGATGTGGATTCCAAGTACAGAGCCTTAGCTATATCTTCATTCCTGGGAGCAGTCATCTCAGGGTTGAAAGGAATCCCTCTCCTGATGGGGACCCCCAACAACATGGAAAACTCTTCTAATAAAGGGCCCAACTGAAAGTCTGGAAAGGTAAAACATATGAGAGGAGGGTCATATAACTGAAGGAAAGTGTGGATCATACTCCTCTGTGATGCATCCAAGTCCATGATTATGTCCATAATGCCACCATAATGTTCCCTGAATAAAGGGACATGATCAGGAGTGATGAGTGTCTGAATCTGCCTGATGCCTGCCAGAGTGGGCTCAAAGAAATGATAGGTAATGTTGTTCTTCCTGGATGAGTCCATACTGATAATGGAAGCTGATGAAGATAACTGAGGAGAAGCACTGATGAAGACAACTGGTGAAGGTGCTGAAGAGAATCTCTGATGAAGGTGGTTGTTAAATATATCTGATGAAGATGAACAGTCAAAACCAAAACCAAATAAGATATGGATACCCTGTAAAACAAATAGACAAATGTTAAAATGATGCAGAATGATGAGGCCAAGGGTTCCTGCAAACCTGTAAACATCCCAACCCCCTCACATGTATTGTTCTAGAACAAGGATCCTCAGACTTGGATCAGTTATGAGAAGTGTAAACACTTCTAACCCGGAGGTACAGTGTTTACAATAATCATAAAGGATCCTCCTCTAATTCACCTCAGATGCTGAAGGTCATAAAAAGGTCATCCAGACTTAGCAGGCTTCCCAGATAGCCTTAGTACTACAGGAAATCCGTAGCACATAGTTCTCAAGAAGAAACCCATGTCTGAATTGTGTTTCATATTCCCGCACCAGACCAAAATGGAATGGGAAAGAATATGAAGCCACTATATCCTATGTGACACTCAAGTTCCCGGTATAGGACCTTACTCACTGAATTTCCCTCCCAATCAAGGCAAAAAAGATCCAGCACATGATATGATGATAATAGTATGAAATGCATAAAAATAATAAATGAAAGCAATAAATAAAGCTGTACATAAAGCAATAAATAAAGAAATAAACAACAAGCACAAGTAGCACATAACACCCCATAAACACAAATCAAACAAGCGCTAGGAGAAACCCACAAAAAGAACCAGAAGCCCTGGTTGCAAGATAAGTCCCCAGCAGAGTCGCCAAGCTGTCGCTCCCAAAGATTTGCATCCAGGTGCAGACGCGAACTGTCGGCGAAATGAGAAATGAAGGTGAATTGAATAGATTCTCCAGATAGGCATTTTTATCCTGAAGGAAATGTAATGCTGCATGAACCTAAAAAAGGATGGATAAGACGGTTGCGAACCAGAGAAACTGAGAAAGGGGGTTGGTTACAACCTGGGAAGGTATTAGCACCCAGATTGTCCGTCGTACTCGACGGGATCCACGCTTACAAGATTGTGTTTAAAGGGGGAGTGTATGTGTTATCTGTGTGCAAAATATAGGAATGAATGTACATTTGTCAGTGCAAAAGGTATGAATTGCTCAGGAACTGAGGCATTAGAAAGAATGCTGAAAGAGGGGAAGACACAGAGACTTTTGTTCGATAACTGTTAAGTTATGCCTAAGTATCCTCGCGTGTAATGAGGAAGTCAGAACACCATAGTTCGACCCAAAGAGACTGAAAGTGAATTTGAATGTGAACTGCTTGCTTATCTATGCTCAAGTGTATGACTCGTCTGGCTCGAGTGCTAACTGTCTTGCATTAGACGGAAGAAGCAAGTTCCCGTTTATGAATAAGTGTGATGAGAAAAGAATCCCGAAGGAGATGATTATTGTTTGTTTTTGTGTTTTTAGTTTTGTTATTGTTTTTGGTGTTTTGCATAAGTTAATGAGCTTAAGCCTAAATCAAGGGCTTGTAAACTCATTATATCCTCCCTATTTAGGGAAAATGAGCATACTTAAGTATGAGATAAGCATCTCAACTTAATTACCATAATGATGTAGGATTAAGATCATTAACCTACTTGTGATTAATTAGGTGTTTTTGGGTTTTTGTTTAGTGTTAAGTAATGATTTTAATCTCTAATCACAGATTAGTGAGCTCATTACACCATCTTAATAGAAGGATAATAGATGAGAACACTTAAGCTGAGGAAGATACCTCAACTTAATTCATGGTTAGGGATTAAATTCATTATATAACAAGCCTTTATAAAATGGATTTTAATTAAGGGATGAGATTAAGAAGTAGATTTTATGGTTTGTAAGACAACTTGAGGGGGACTTATCCAATAAACACTAGGGTTAGTCCCTCTTAACCATGAGTAAGAGATAGAACCCTAATGTAAGGCCCAAGTTACAAGATAAATTCTTAGTGATTATTAATGTGATTTGATTAAGAGGTTTAAACAAATTAAAGGTTTAACACTTAGGATTAAAGTTATACACTCCATCCTAAGAGAAAGATGCAGGCATAACCCTAATTCCAAAGTCCTAAAACTTTAAGAGTTTAGTCTCTGATTGTTGAGATGAGAAGAGAGACTCAAGAAGACTCAAAGGTAAAAATCTAAGGGGGACTAAACACAACCCTAAATATTATCATGCTTGGATATCCTAGGGTTTTTGAGGCTTAAGAGAAGGAATCTTCAAGGAATCCACCAATGGAAGAAGCATATGAAAAGAGGAGGAAGTAGAAGAATAAGTTACTTACTTCCTAAGAAGATAAGTAACTTAAAGGAAGAAAGTGAGAAAGATGGAACACAAGTGAACAAGTTCACTTCAAGGACATGTTGAAATGCATATGAGTGAGATAAGAAAAGGTGAGAGGTGAAGGCAAATCCACCTCCCAAAATAACTTACCAAAAGTTCCTGAAAAGTTAGTATGAAAGCATAAGACATAAAGCATGAAGCAGTGAATTGAAATGAGATGCAAAGACCAAAGTCAGAAGTATTTATGCAATGAAAATGGCATATGAGATGATGTAATATCATACAATGTGCATATGAATGATCATACCAAGATGGGATGTCATGAAAGCATGCTTGGAAGCTTGAAAACACATGGATGTTTATGAAATGAAATGAATGCAAGACATGGAAAATGAATTAAGAAATGATCAAGCAAAGTTCTAACATATCCTAAGATGTCTAAGATGACATATGAATGCTTGAAATGTCATGGAAAGTTCATGTGATTATGCTATGCAAAGGAGAATGCAAAATGAACATGAGAAATTATAGTTTTATGAACATATGAGATGCAAATGGATAAAACAGAAACATACAACATGATAAACAATTGAAACCAATCTCAATCAAACCCTAATCCCATACCAGGTCACACCCCAAAGGAGAAGGTCAGGAGTTATTCCTATTGAAAGTTATGATTTTCCTAAGTTTGCTAGGGTTTTTGGGTGATTCAAAAGAAAAAATGCAAATCAATTTGAAAATGCAAGATAAATTCATGAGGAAAATAACCTAGAAACTACATGCAATATGTGAAACAATGCAAAAAGAATCAAGTTCAAACTCTTCTTGGTTAGGCAGAAATGATTTTTCAAAGTTAGGGTTTAAAATTGTGATTATTAAAGAACCCTAATTCAAAGAAAATTATGATATTATGATCAAACCTAAAAAGAAATTTGTATGAAGAGTTTGAAAATGTTTCTAAATGTATTGGAATGGTTCATGATTTTTTTGGTGATTTTTAGAAACCTAAATGCATTTTTAATTAATTAAAATACTTTAATTAATTAAAAATAACATTTAAATATTTTAAAAATACTTTTTAAAATGCAAAAAATAAAATAAAAATCATTTTCAGGTTGAGAAAAATATTTAAAACCACAATGCAAAGTTTCATATTTTTTGAAAGTGTTTTGGTATTTTTAATAAATTATGCAAAAGAAATGAATTAAAATGAAAATAAAATGGAAGTAATCAGATCCAGTGGTCCAGATTCAAACCTAAGGGGATGGGGTTAACTACGCGCGCTTTTGGATGGCTGAGATTGTTTCTGGCTAATTAATTTTAATTAAATTAAATAAACAGAATTAGGGTTAAGTGGAATCATCTGGGCCGTCTACACGATAATTAAAACATGATCCAAGGGTGGAAAATCAATCTGGGCAACTAACCCTAATTAGGGTTCTAATGATTTTCAGGTGACCGGAGCTAGCTCCGGTTATCTTCTCCGGTCACTCAAAATCCTAACTTCTTCCCTAGGTCAAATTAAAAGCTCTAAAGTTCCAGAAATGATCTACTACCCTCCCTAAACAAGAATCCATCATCATATAACATTTATATTTCATCAAAAGCAAGAATCGAATCAAACAAAATTTTCGGGCAAACTTTTAGAACAACCATACATGCTCATTTCTCAATCATTTTCAAAACTAAACATATCATTCTAAAACTTAAAAAGAAGGTTTCTGAAAAAATTGTTCTTGAGGTATACCTGAGTTGAAGCTTTTCAGTTTGGAGCTTTCTGACCTCCTCCTTTGTGCAAAACCACTCCAATGACACCCCTTGTGCTTCTGAAAGGCTTAGGACAAGTTTGTTTTGGCTGGTTAGAGATGTTTGGTTCTGATAACTCAAACATCGTATTTCTGATTTGGGGGGTTTCAGGCCATGGCGAGGGGTGTTTTGTGTTCTATGAGTGATTTGAAGATGATTAGTGAAGTTTGTTTTGAAGATTGATGGATGTGTTTTGAGTTTCGAAGAAGGGAAGGTTTTTTGATAATTTTGTGAATTCTGAGCTCTCTAATGTTTCAGGCTTGAATGTGTTATGGAATGAGGTCCTTAGGGTTTTCATAAGAGGTTGTGTTTGGTCAGAGAGTGGGTGGTGGCTCAGTTTGATTGGTATGGTAGGAAATGCAAAAATGTCAACTTATATGTACTTGAGGTATGGGCTTGTGCAGCAAGGATTTCTGAGCATAGATTTCCTTAGCATGGTTCATGGGGAGCCCTTAGATCATTAAAATGCAGCTGGAAGGCTTAGATGAAGAGATAACAAGCTTTATGCAATTTTCCAACTTTGATGTTTCTTGTGAATCAAGCAATGAAAATGCCAAATTCTTGGGCCAATTCTGATGTTTAGAATTTTCTTTGACATATTATGAAGTGTTTGTGCACATTAGAGGTCATTTAGAAGCTTGAAATGCCAATATGCAAAAATCCCTCTTTGACATGAACTTGAAAATTATGTGATTTTTGCCAACTTTGAAAGGCCATATCTTGAGTTCTAGGATGAATCAAGACATGTTCTTGTACTTTTTGAAAAGGGAAAGACCTAATATACAACTTTAATGACCAAGAATTTTTCATTTAAAGCATTTTTGGTCATGAAAGAGGAGGTTGAAAATCTTTCCCAAAATGGAAAGTTTGCATTTCAAGTCATTTCCAAAAATGGCAAGTTTGCAATTGGCTCAAAATTCTTCAATCTTGTGAACTTCCCACCACTTATAAGATCAAATAAAGATCATAGAACTTCAATTTGATGAAAATGACCCTTTGGTTCCATTGTTGGGGGCCTCAGATGCCCTGATTTTGACTTAACTTGATCAAGAAGTTATCTAATGATCAGATGACTTCCACAATGAATTTCTTCATCAAACTTGGTACACATGATCCTTATAACATATTAAGAACATTAGAAACAAGAATGGCCAAAAAATGGAGTTAAGGCCTCTGAAACCAAAACCCTAATTTTGGTCATCTGTGTAGGAAAACCCCAGCTCTGCCTCCATGCCTTTGCCAATCTTTGTGATTTCTTGACTTCCATGAACTTTGGGGAGAAAAATATGATTATAGAACACACATAGACCCCCTTGGAAAGCTTTAAGACCTTTGGGATGGCTCAGACTAATTCTTGGATTGCTCAGTTCACAAACCCTAGATGCAGATGAAATTGAACTATGCAGTGAAGCAAACATGCAATATGAAATGTAATGCTTATGTTAAAACAAAATGGAAGATCACAAGCCATGGTGTGAGAAAAGTGAGGGAAAATTTAGCGTGTTTACAGCAGTCACAACCCTCTCAAAGCAATCAAGACAAACAGTGTCACACGATTTGTTCAAAAAAGAATCGGAAAAAAAATGAAAAAGCCCGCTAAGACAAAACTTGAAAATAAGCGACTTAGGAAAAAATTAGGGCATCTCGCTGGACTTCACAATCAAAGATTCACAAGAATCAGTCCAAGCAAAAGTTAGGTATATACAACAAAGAATGCAAAAGCGAAAGACGAAAAGGATTACACAAGAAATATCCTCAAGTAAGAACAAATTCGTGTGGCATAGACACGAAAGAAAGAGGGGTGACTCACTCCAAACGACAACCTAATTGGTGCTTGAACCATTAGCAACAATGGTTGCTCAACCAGCACGAAACCCTTATGAAAGGTAAGCGCTTGTGAAGATTAGTTGAACATAGGAATGAAGGACATCACGAAGAGGGGTGGGCACATATAAACTTCGAGCCTATATCCTTTATTTCTATAACCATGAACCTAGCCTCGATACAACCCTTACAAGTCCTAACTGAAACAGGGTTAATTTGAGAGCATATTGCCACGCGATATCGTTCCTGACTCCTATGAGTTATGCTAAAAGATCCTTGTTGGTATTGCATGTACATGCTTTCACTTATTCAAATAATGTCTTATCTTAACCAGTGATTCACTCACAAAGGTTTGTGACATCTTTTTCAATAAAGACTTCAAGATTAACATGTGTGTTGCATTAGAATTTTCATTCTCAGAATAAACATTTTCTGCTTGCATACATTTGTTTGACATCCTAAGTTCACATACGGAAACTCAGTCCAGAAGCTTAATCTTTCCAAGTTGAGAAGTCTGGAACTTCTGAAAGACAATCATGTTGAGGTGCACTTTTCCGAGAAAGCTCCATTGAGTAAGGACTTTCCCAACTAGTCGTGGTAAGAGCTAGCCAATCCGGGGCAGTTAAATCGAGCAATCTCTTCAAAATTCAGCCAAACTGGGGCAATACTTCGAGATTCAAATCTCTCAAAGAGCATTTAGTCGGGATATTCCTTCAAAGATTAGTCAGTCAATGACAAAACTCTTCAAAGATTCGTACTGGGGCAGGCCACCCCAATAGCACGAAAATTCTTTCTTTCCCGAAGATAGACAATCGGAAGCACCTATCCAGAGTTCAGAGTACCGGGACAACTATGCTCCTGAAGAGTTTCCGTGTCACCTTTTCTGTCACAACTTTTACTGATTGAGTCCATTACTCATCTAGAGGTCGCTCGTCAAGCCAATTCTCTCATCCAACATTTCTAACAGCTACAAGCTCATCTCTGTTGACAATGGCTACCTCCCCAGCAAAGTTATTATGTTAATTCACGATACTTAAGAGTTTAAAGACACCAAGTCTTTTGTAAAATCCTCTTAAGGTAAAGTCTGGAAAAAGCAAATGAACCCTAGAACGAGACTACTTGAAGTCTTTCCTCCTCAGCAGGATGTGTTTTGGTTTTGATATTCCCAATAGACATATGAAAGTTATGTCCAACAGAGGGCATCACAAATTTTGTCTCTTCAGCAGGTTTCCTTGATTATGTTGCCTCATCAGAGCTAGGGTGACTCCCGTTCTCCCAGCAGATCTCAGATAAATTTTTCTCTTCCCCAACAGATCTCAGAATATTTTCTTGCTCCAGCAGAGCAGCAAGGGTTGATAATCCCCAAGTAGAGAGTCGTCTTCCCACGATGAAGTATTTTACAAGAGTTCACGTATTCCCGAAAACCAGCTGAACGGTTCCCTTCCCCACAGAGGTTTGGAAAATTCATGTACACAGAGAGTTCTCCTCAGCAGAGCCTTGACAAGACTTTTCCTCAGCTAAGTCGAAAAGTTTCAGATCCCTTAGTGGAGTCTTATGGGTGGGATTCAATCCCCAGTTGTTGAGGTATCCCATAGGAGGGTCCTCAAATCAAAAGTCCAATTTATTTTTGGCCAGTGTCATAATTCGAGACAAACAAATTATTCACGCTTTTCTCCAGCAGAGATGTTATCCTCGCAGGGCTTCTCAAGATCGAATCAGCGATCATTTGCAGTCTCAGTAGAGTCAGCAAGGACTTATTACTTCCTCATCAGGAATTCCTCTTGCATTTGCATCATTTCATTGACATGTTCAAAACATAGCATCCCCAGTGTCATGGGGCATCATGCCATGCAATTCAACATATGCATACCTAGCATAATCCAAGTTTGATATCTTGCAAAGTCCAACCGCAGATTGGCCAAAGTCCATCCACTGGGTGGAAAATTTCTAAAGTCCAGCCGTAGAGTGGCCAAAGTCCATCCACTGGGTGGAAAATTTATAAAGTCCCAGTCGTAGACTTTCCAAAGTTCATCCTTCGGGCGGCAAATTTTCAAAGTCCAACCGCAGATTGGCGAAAGTCCATCCTCAGGGTGGCAAACTTCAAAAGTCTCCCGCAGTGAGCAAAAGTCCTCCGTAGTGGGAAAAAGTCTCCCGCAGTGAGCAAAAGTCCTCCGCAGTGGCCAAAAGTCTCCCGTAGTGAGCAAAACTCCCCCATAGTGTGGCAAGAAGTCTCCATAGTGTGGCAGAAAGTCCCCCATATTGTGGCAAAAGTCCCCCGTAGTGTGGCAAAAGTCCCCCGCATTGGGAAAAATTCCCCCGCAGTGGGCAAAAGTCCCCCGCAGTGTGGCAGAAGTCCAATTGCATATTGGCAAAAGTCCATCCTCAGGGTGGCAAAGTATCTTGAAGTCCAACCGCAGATTGGCGAAAGTCCGTCCTCAGGATGGCAAAGTATTTTGAAGTCCAACCGCAGATTGGCGAAAGTCCATCCTCAGGGTGGCAAAGTATCTTGAAGTCCAACCACAAATTGGAGAAAGTTTGTCCTCATGATGGAAAAGTATCTTGATGTCCAACCGCAAATTGGCAAAAGTCCGTCCTCAGGGTGGCAAAGTATCTTGAAATCCCACCGCAAATTGGCGAAGGTCCACCCGCAATGTGGCAAGTTAGTAATCTTCTGACTCCATCCGAAAGACATCATTAAGGTACTATTGTAGACTTTCAAAGTCCACCCGCGACGTGGCAAGTCAGTAGTATTTTGGCATCATTCAAAAGGCATTCCTCGTTTACTATTCTTTCCATCAAAATTATATCCAAGCAGTTCATATGGTTGGGTTTATTTCCCTATTCTCCTTCCACATAGTGCAAATTTTCTGGTTGTTCCTGGTATTCAATCCCTGCATACCTTAAATTTCTGAAAGCAACTGCTATCATGCATTCAGGTCTACAGTGATTGAATAGGGGCAGCTGTAACACCCCAAAATTTGCCCTCTCATTTCATGGCTTTTAGCATATCATATTGCATATATCCTTTCATACATTGCATTACATTCAATAAATAATAAAAATAAATAAATCATTCATCATTGATGGACACGTGGGGCATGTGATCAAGGTTTTTCAAGGAAAATATCAATTATCGGGCCTCAGGAGGAAATTGAGTTCAGAACGGCTGACACAAGCACATTTCAAGGGTTTCCCACCAAAAGGAGGGAAAATTTGAATTTGGCTTGTGTTAACCGGTTAACACACAAGGTTAACCGGTTAACACATGTAATTTTTGGGGAAAATTTGCAAAATTTGACTTTGAAGGATTTCCTCCCACTTTTTCACTTTGCCTTGAATTACACTCCATTTCCCTTCACTTTACCTTGCATTACACTCCATTTCCCTTCACTTTACCTTGCATTTCTTAGACACTTTCTAGACCTTTCGACCACTTTCCTATGGAATATTCCAAGAATATTCTAGAAACCCTAACTAACTTTAACTAACTCCAAACCTAAATCCCAAGCCTAATGCCCCAAGCCTAGCTCCTAACCCCAAGTCTCATTCCAAGCCTAGTTCCTATATAAACTCAATATGCTCCAAACATCAAGACTTCAACCTCATTTTTCAATTTCACTTTTCTCTCATCTCTCTCATTTTTCTCCCATTTTCAACCTTTCACCAAAGCTTCTTCATTCTAAGTTCTTCAAGTTTTGCATTGAGGCTTGAAGAACTTGAAGCTAAAACCTCATTTTAGCCTTGATTATATGGTTTATTGAATATTTATGGAAGAAGTTGCTACTGTTTGGGGTTGATTTTATCTTTTTGGAAGTGCTTTTTGGAAGTGTTCATCAAGATCTTCATCAACCACGTTTATTTTTCGCATTTGAGGAAGAGCATCGTGTTGCACCCCAAAATTTGCCCTCACAAGACAAGACTTTGTGTACTAAGAGGTTCACAAGGTTCACAAGGTTCACAAGACATCTCATGAGGTTCACAAGGTTCACAAAGTTCACAATTAGTCAGAAGATTTGACATTTCCCTCAGACAATGCATCCTCCTAAGCAATGCATCCTAAATTAGGGTTTTGACTTTAATCAGGCTAAATGGATTTCCAAGACTTCAAGTGAGCTTCATAACATCTTATATATGTTTAAGAATCCCCATGACAAGTTTCAAGACTTTTCTCAAAGGTTTTCTCAGTCAGATGATCAGATAAGTCAAAACCAGTCAAAGTAGTTAAAAAGTCAAATTGAGGTCAACTGTGGTCAAACCAAAGTCAAACTTCATGATTTTTTGCCAACATCAAGTATATGAAGTAAAAATCATCATTTTATCAAGGGTTGATCATGATTCATCAAGGAGATTTCAGATCATCAAGAATCAGGAGTTTCTAAATTAGGGTTTTCACAGGAAAAGTCAACTGAACTTTGACCAGCCATAACTTGCACATGATTCATCAAGAATTTTCCATCCAAAGCTCATTTTGAAGGAAATTGAATTCTCTACAACTTTGTGTCTCACAAGCCAAGCCCAAAAATGCTTCATTTGGAAGGTATGAGCTAAGACATTATAGGTCCTTTTGAAAGTCAACAAAAAGTCAACAACTTCAAAAGAGCATAACTTGAGAATGGTAAAAGATATGGACATGAAACCAATGGGGTTGGTTAGAGGACTCTTTAAGCTTTCCAAAATGTCCAAGAACACCCTCATATCATTAAAATTGAAGGATTTGTGTCCTTGCAAAGTTGGGAAATTTTAGGGAAGTTTATGAAGCAAATAAGGCCTAAAATCAAATTTTTGCTAAATGAGCCCACCAAATTGCCATCCCATCTTTATAAAAACACCAAGCACGACCCAACCCACTTATTTTCTGAATTTTTATTTTTTATTTCATATTTATTTGAATTTTATTCATTAAAATATCATTTAAATTGAAATAAAATATGAAATCAAATATTTAAAAGGGGATATTGCTTCTAGAAAATCATAAACATTGTTTGGATCAGATTGATATACAAATTATGATGATTGTCCTAAAATATCAAGGTTAGATCAAATGAAAATCAAATTTTAAGACATAATCTTTTTCAATCTTCAATGATCAAAATATCCAAAGTGTGACATGATTTTTTGACCTAATATCATTCATATATATACAAGGAATTGATCACAACCAAGGGGACACGAAAATTGCAGCCTCAAGAACAAGTTTCAAACTTTCAAAATTCATCAAAAAATCTCAATTCGGATTCTCACTTGCAGGCCATATTAGGGTGTTTTAAAGGTTGCAAAACATTCCTTGGACATCATTGAACCTATCCCAATCCTCAAAAGCATCATAATCATGTCATATTGCATAAACCGAACCACACTTGTTCTTGTGTTTTGAATTTTTCGATTTCATATATATCTTTGTTTTAAATAATATTTGATGATTGATTAATGTTTATAATGATGTTTAGAATAATTCTGGATGGTTTGATTGAAGGTTTGATGCAGGAAACATGAGAAGCCATTGTTAGGGTTTCGGCCACTTATTTGGGGTTTCATGATAAACCAAATATAAATAATTTTTAAGGACATAGGAAGATTGTATGAGCTCTGAGGATCATAGTGCACTAATCAATTGGAAGAAATTTTGTTGTTTCGATGATGTTTGATTTTCGCAGGTTATGGACATTGAAAGATTCGCAGGTAAACGCGTAAGAAAAAGCCTAGGAAAATTCGCAGGTATCAGGAAGAAGATGAAGTTTCTTGGCGCGCAGCTGGGATTTGAATTATTGATTTAATATTTTATGAAATTGTTTGAATATGATATCAGTTGATGCTGTCTGGCCCAGTGGTAATGGTTGCGCGTGTTATTGTTCAGGACCTTGGTTCGATTCTTGGAGGCAACATTCTTTTTATTGATTTTTACATTCATTCATATAACTTAATATATTATGAATTGTTGTGGTTGTCTAACAGATGCGCTCATGTGGCTTAGTGGGTGGAGTGTTTGATTGTTGGTTGATGGGCAGGGGTTCGAATCCAGGTTCCCACATTTTTTTCTCATAATTATTTTGTTTTAGCAGGTTTATAATATAATGATTGTGAGGCATATGGCTATCACCAGCGCATGCTGGCTCAGTTGGTTTTGAGTGTTGTTGATTGAGGTAAGGGACCTGGGTTCAAATCCCAGGTCCTTTCTTTTTGGTCAATTTTCTATGTTTTTCTTATTTAAATTTATTTTATTATATTACGTCTATTTTATTTAAATTGGTAAATATAAATTATAAAAAATATTTTCTAATACCATTAAAATACTCTTCTTTATATTCTTAAAATATTATAATTTATTTTCTTAAAAGAAAATTTTAAATTGTTTATATTTATTTTTTATATAATATGTACAATTATCATATTTTTGTAAATAAATTGTTTTGTTTTGTAAATTAACTACAAAACCCTAATATTTTTATAAACCCTAATTATGTTATGAATATTAATTTATGTGTTTGTAAATTTTAATTGGATATATTTATTTTATAATTTGTTCATATTATTAGTATATGTAGTTTTTATATATAAGTAATTTAAATAATTTAATTAAGTAGTAAACCCTAATTTATTTTTAAAAAAAAATTAAAAACCCTAACTTTATTTTATGAGTTTAATTTATTATATAATTATAATTAGATATTTTTACAATTTGTATATAAATTTAAAATATTAGAACTATTAGTTATACTTATTAGTATATAATTGTTATTATTTATTTCTTTTATTTAAAATTCCCTTAAAAATAATTATTTATTTAAATTTTGAACTTCTAATTTATTTCTATATTATATTGTTATACTAACCTTCTTATATTTATTTTTTGTTTATTATTACTAACCCATTTAATTATTTGTTTATTTGCTTATATATTTTAATTATTCTAATTATTATAATGTAATTGTACCCACTATGTAATCGTTGTAGAATTTCTTATTATTTATTTTAATTGTCATGGTTAGTAAAATAGGGAGTGTAAACATGTTTGTATTTAAAATTGAATTTAGATCATTAATCTCAAGATAAATATATGAATTTGTACATGCACACACATAAGTCGATCTTTGATCGCCATCTCACATTCTTAAGGATACCTCTCATGTTGCCTAAACAAAAAGGTCAAGTAAGGTGTAAAGCAAAGTCCCTTCTCTCATATCATCTAGTCCCTTAAAAGATAATAAGATCAAGTCCCTTCATGGTTGCCTTCGTAAATGATCTTGTCCCTTTCAAATAAAGATGATAAGTCCCTTCGAATTGCTAAATACACCTTACAGTTGTCTAATCACAGTTGTCCCTTCACTTGTCCCTCATACATCCAAGGTAATGACTACCTATTCCTTAATAATAGGGATAGTCTTACCATTTAAAGGATATTTAAGAACAAAAAAGACTTAACTTAGGGTAGGTTCCTCTTATGTACTTGCTCACTTTTCAAAAACATTTCAAAACACTTCACATTTTTCAAGCAATTTTCAAAACAAAGGCTTTATATATATCCGTACATGGATCATTATAAAGTACTTAAGAAAATTTCTAATCACACACTACACTTCTCAAAAACATTTTAAAGTGAGCTAAGTAACTAAGAGCCCATGGATTACCATGGATGTAAAGGGTGCTAACACCTTCCCTTTACATAACCTACCCCCCGAACCCAAAAATATTTTAAGGTCTTTCCTGTTCTTTTATGCCCTTTCCTTTGGATAAAATAAAAGTCGGTGGCGACTCTTGTTATCCGCAACATTTAACTAAAGTCAGTTCTCCCACCGTGTTACACATCGGATCTCCGGTTTTCTCTCCTATCACGTTTCGTTTCGACATTGCAACAATCACCAAATCAAGCCTCTGCTTTGTAGGTTGGTGAATACAAAATAACTTCCTTGTTTTAACTTATTTCTCTTCATCTCGCCTCGCGCATTCTTCGTTTTATCATTTTTGTGCTTATTGATTCTTTGGTTGATTAATCATTAGAGGATAGAATTGTGATGAGCTTGTAGTGCTACTAGGTGTTAAATTGTTGCCTTTAGGTGTAGAATTCATGCTCACTTGATAGGGTTGATAATGGGAGCTTTAGGAAATAAGTTAGTGGCTAAAAGTTCCTTTTTTCCACAAATTTTCCAGTTCTGGTTCAGTGTTAACCGGTTAACGCACAGGGTTAACCGGTTAACACACCGTGTGTGTGTGTGCTCTGTTTGCTATTGTTTGTGATTCGTTAACCGGTTAACACCCAACATTAACTGGTTAACGCTGTGCCATTTTGTGTTTTTTTTGCTTTCTCGCATGTTTGTGTAACACTCCTTATTTTATCATCTTGGATCGTTATATTAGGATTTTAGGGAATTTTTAGGAGCTTGTTTAGTGCAAGTGTGCGTAGTTTCGATAGCTTTCGACATGCGTTTCGTTAGGTTCTGATTTTAGGCATAAGTGTCATATACATGTTCATAGCTTGTTAGGATCATTGCTTACATGGTTTAGCATCCTTCATAGCATGTCAATAAATGTTTACACTTCTCTTTTGCATCACATTTGAAGTCCATTCATGTTTTGGTTCAATCATGTGCATAATGGAAAAATTGCATATTGTTAAAACCACATAATCATGTAGTTTGCATCCATTGATTGTATGATGATATGTTGCATTCCATTGTTGATATCTATTGCATGTTATTGCCTAAGTCGTATGATCATTGCATTCCATTGTTTGCATTAAAACTCATGTTTTTGCATTTGAAAAATAATGAAAATCTGCCTTGTTTCCATCGCTGCATTTTGAAACAGGAGCTGTAAAAACATGTTGCATTATTCTGTTTTAGGTCTATTTTCATGTGATTTTGTAGCTGTAATAGGTTGTTTGTATTGTGCATTGCATTTAGTAGCTGTTTGTGCAATAAGAAGTAGTAAAAGCTGCTGGATTTAGGCGTTACTTAATTTTTAGGATCCTTAGACTTAGGATTGAGTCTAGTTTAGGCCATAGATGTATTAGGATATGTGTGGTACTTGTTTACCTCTTTCCTTTTATCATTTTAGCCATATCCTACTAACCTTTGTTTTGTAGGGAGGTTGAGGTAAGTTCGCTAACAAAACTTATTCCTTTTTATTTTTTCTTTATGCTTTCTAAGTGTGTTTGCCTTAGCACTTGGTGCTTTGTTTGTATAGGATTTTCCCCCCTTTTTAGAAACAACTTAACTTCCTTAGGAAGTAAGTTTCTTTCTATGCTTTTCTTCTTTTCCTTTTTTCTCATTAGGATTAGAAAACCACACAAACCATTAGGATCTTCTTTTGCATGCAATAAACTACTTAGGGTTATGTCTTAGTTCCCATAGTTTTTCCCTTTCTCGATTTGAGTCCTTCTTTCTCATCTCATGAAGAAAACAGTAAAAAAACACCTAATAAAGGTCGAACTTTCTCGTGCGCCAGGAGACTTTGCCGTGAGTTACTTGTATATGTTCCATTTTGGGGCGAGGTGTAAGGCATCTACCAAGATGAAAAAGTCTTAGTATGAGAATATTTCACAAACAACAAACTCAAAACACTTCTTCTAAAAGACAATAAACAAAGACACTGCGTCTTCTCTTCTAATTTCCCATTCATTACGGACGATCATGACTTGTCTCAACAGTTGAAACAACAACATGGTAACGCCCTTGATTCAGCGAGTCGGCAACACCTGAGTTAAAGTTATGGCAACATCATCCTAAAAAACACAAACAAGTTCCGCCTTAGTTAGGTGAACTACGTCGACTCTGATCCTCATATTCCCGATGAGGTACGTAGGCAGCAGGGTAGGGCCCGTTCGAGCACACTCTTTATTTTCCTTACATTTTTCCCGTTCCTTTTCGATCTCTTTTCCAGTTTCCTTTCTCATTCCAGTTCCAGTAGCGGTTTTTATTCAGCAACAACTTTATTCTTTTACCCTTTGAAACAGACAAACAAGCGTGGATCCCTTTGAGTACGGCAGACGGTCTGGGGTGTTAATACCTTCCCAGGTTGTAACCAACTCCCAAACCCAGATCTTTGGTTCGCAGGACCTTGTCCTTTCCTTTTTCCTTAGGTTTGTGCATCATTACCTTTCCCATTCATTCAGGATAAAAATGTCTGGTTGGCGACTCTACCTTTTCCGTGCCACTTTCGCGTTTGTACAAGGATGAAAATCTCGGGAGCGACAAGTGTTGATTCCAAAAAGTTTAATGACTATGGTCAAAATATCAATGTCAAAAAAGTAAGACACTGATTCAGAATTGGAGAATACACCAACCACACCAACAACATACTATAACAATTAAAAAAATTCATGAAAGTAAAGTGTAACACCCCATTTTTAATATTTAATCGACGAGTATTTTTGTTGTCTGTGTTGGCCTTAGTTAAGGCGTGTGTCTTATTATTTTTGGTGTCGTGTCCTAGTGGGACGAGTACAATCGGGTGCGATTAGTAATAAAGAGGGTGTGAATGTTAATAAGACTATTTATTTATTATTTTTATTATTATTAATTATTTTATAAAAACCAATATTAGTAAATATTAGAATTAAAATTGATATTATTATTAACTAGATTAAGGGGCAGTTTAGTAATTGTTAAGAGAGGGTTATTAGAGAATTAGTAAAAACAGAAAAATTAGTAGAACGATTAATCGTGAAAATTGGTGAGAAGAGCAAATGGGCCAGGAAGGAAGAACTTAATCTAGGGCATTCAACCTTAAGGAAATTCGTGAATTTTTTCACCCAATTCGAGGTAAGGGGGAGAACGGTTTAAATTCATGTGATTTAACATGATGGGTAGTTGGGGGTATCCTTCCCTCTTAGGGATTTTTGTTATTCATGATGTTTACGATGAATCTGTGAATTGTATGATGTTTGTACGAATTTGTGTTTATGATGATGGTTCTGATGATGATTCGTTAATATATTGTTGTTGTTCTGATGAATCCATGAATTATGATGAATATTGTTGTTATTGATGAACTGAATGGATTGTAGATCTAGAACGAAAATCAATCGAAATATAGTAGCATATATGAAAGATAGATGAAAATCAGAGAGTAAAACTGGTGTAGAAACGGTTTTAAGATAGGTATGAACCATGGAATCGATTGGAATGAGGTATATATATGAAATTATGCAGAAAACTCAGAAAACACACTATTTCTTCCCATACGCGTATGGACTAGGCCATTACGCGTATGAAGGGCTTAAATTTAGGCCAATATGCGTATGAGAGATAAATACGCATATTGAGGGGCGTATAGGGACGTATGGGGGCGTACAGACCTAGGCCAATACGCGTATTGCCAGGCTAATACGCGTATGGCTAGTGTGTAGTGCAAAAACACGCAGTTTTGCGATTTCTCTCCCGATTTCGCGTGCCTAGCTGATTCTTTTGGTGTGAGGTATTGAGATGAATCTTAAGATATGTTTAATCGATATTTAGCTTGGAGAACAAATAAATGTTGGAATTTAGGTGGCTTAATTTAGTCGGAAAATCGATTAAATCGCGTGAGGTAAATATTAGTGAATTTCGGTGTAAACTTTGTTGTGTTTTGGTCGGATGGATCGTGTAGATGTATAATATGGTGAATTATACATGATGTATACTTTTAAATTGTCATGCATACATTTGTGGATTATTGTTGGGATGATCGGCCGGATGGGCGAATACGATCATCTGTACTCCGTTATGGAGAGTTTTGGGATAACCATTGTCGGATGGGTGTATGTGATATTCCGTGTTCGATTGAATGAACAAAACCTAGTACCATATGCATTGTGTCGTGTTGAGTCACATTGCATACATATTGTTGTTTGTTGTGCATAATTATTGTTGTACCTGTCGTTGTGGATTATGGGTGGATGTTGTGGTAATTGTTGTTGTGGAATGAATGAGAAACTACCATGTATATGTTATATGCACCGTTTATATTTGAATTTGTTTCTCACCCCTTTGTTCTTGTTGTTTTTGTTGTTATTGTTGTTGCGTATGTGCTTCTTTGGAAGTACAAATAATCCAGGTACTTAGAGTGCGTGGAGTCGGGTTGTTTATGTTTGAGTCTTAGGATGCTCTGATACATAACACGGGATGGGGATCTTTTTGTTGTTATTTTATTGCTATTATGTATCTGTTTTTATGGAATTAAACATATTGAGGATATTTTGTTGAAACTGGCTTATTGCCTTTGTTGTTTTGTAACGATTATTATTTCGCTGTTTATAATGAGAGAATATTTTGTTGGTTATAAATGTTGAAAACGTGACATTCCACTTTAAACTCTAATTTTCGATATATAAATGTTAATTTTGTTTATTTGGGAAAGTGGGGTGTTACAATTGGTATCATAGCAGGTCGGTCCAACCGGCCAGATGTTGTGTCGAGTCAGTCCTTAGAATAGGGGTTGTTGTTGTGTTCTAACTTGTAGTTAGGGATGTAAATGGATATTCGTAGGGACGAATATTATGATATTCGTGTCTGCCCCATCAGATAAATATGATATCCATATCCACCTCATATTCGTGCGGGTATCTGCAAAGTGGGTATCCACGGGTTTTAAGATATCCACGGATATTTACAGATATCCATGGATAACATTTTATTCTAAAATTATTTATAAAAAGAAAATATTTTTCAGTTTCTTATAAAGACACAAAAAAATATTATTACATAACATTCATACAATTCACTCTTAATTTAACAATAAATTTTCATCCTATTAATATTTGACTTTTTCACCAAAACATAATAACATCCCTACACAACATTCATAATTTTTAACTAAAACAATATTCATCATAGCATATAATAATTATTCCAAACAAAACAAAAAGTAATAATGCAAATAGTTTTCATCCATCATTATAAAATTCCATATTATGCATTCTTTGCTTCAACAATCCCACTTTGATTTCCTGGCTCCTGAAATAAAAGCATACAAATATTCAAATAAAAATCAAAATAATAATGACATTTAAAATAAAATCTTTAACATTTTACTAACAATGTTAACATCCATATCTTCCAATACTTAATTAATTTCAATGACATCAACTTTTGATTTCATATAACCTGAAAAAAGAAAAAGTCAAATTCTAAGTGTTTATAATTGGTTTTAAGAAACAATGAATTGTTATAATTGTTTTTAAGAAGCAATGAATTGTTATAATAATTGTTGTTAACACTAACTATGCTAGAAAATAAAATTACAGTGGTCCAAGGAATTGATTTAGAATTTAACAGGAACTTATAATAAATCATAAATGGTAGAAAGTATAATAAATTATAACAGGAACTTATTATAACATCATAACAGAAACTTATTATAACACCATGGCAGAAAGTATAATAAATTATAACAGGAACTTATTATAACACCATGACATAAAGTATAATAAATCATAACAGGAACTTATTATATTATAAAAGGAACTTATTAATTTAATTACCTTTCACATCAGTCCATAGCCAATTTTGGACACACATCAATGCCTCCAAAGTATCTAAATGCAATCTACTACGAAAAGGAGTAAGAATCTGACCATTTGTGCTAAAAGAAGACTCTGAAACAACCGTTGAAATAGGAATTGCTAAGAAATCTCTCAATCATTTGCAAGATTGGATATTTTAATCCATTAGCCTTCCACCAACCTAAGATGTTAAAATTTTCATCATCCGACAACACTTTTTCCTCTATATATCCATCAAATTCGGCCCTACTAGATGTGACACTTTTTTTTGCACTAATATGTTTTGCAAAATTAGACCTCCAAGCTTCTTCTTTTTCCAACAACAATTGCATCAAATAAATTTTGAGTTTGATTTAAGGATGAAGAAACATTCTCATTCTCCTTGAATTTCAAATCATACTCAATTACCATATTTTGAAAAAAAGATTTTATCTTCTCAATTTCATTCTCAGCTCCATCTCCATAAATTAGAGGGAAAAAGTAATCTAACAAATCAACTTTGTACCTTGGATATAATACAATTCCTATTGCCATCACTCCATTGACTACCTTCCAATATTTGTCAAACTTGGAAAGCATACCAGAAGCCATATATTTAATAACACAATCACTAGAACCAAGCCATTCAATCAAAGCCAATTTTATTTCGCATACTTTAGGAAAATAAACATTTGCAGTTGGATACTTTGTACCAGAAAATAGTTGTGTAACATCATAAAAACTTCTAACCTTTCACAAATTTCTTTTGCTTTCATCCACTCATTTTCACTAGGCAAGGTTTTATATTGAGTATCTCGCTTTTCCAATCGACCAAACACATCTTTATATTGTATGGAAACCTTAAGCATTAAGAATGTCGAATTCCATCGAGTCCTGCAATCTTGTACCAACTTTTTATCACTTGAGCACATGTCTCTATGAATTTTTCCTCTCTTTTTGGTGTTGTTGTCCAATAGATTACACTTTCTCTAATATTCTCAATGGCACCCGAGATTATGGACAACCCCTCTTTTACAATTAAATTTAATATATGTGCGAAACAACGCATGTGAAACAATTTACCACCCAATATCAATGACCTAGGTGTAATCTTGTTTAAAATGTGTTCAATCATAGCATCATTCGTAGAACAATTATCAACAGTCAATGTGGACAACTTTGTATCCAGATTCCAATCCATCAAACATTGAGTCAAGGTATCAACTAGAGTTTTGCTTGTATGAGGAGCAAACACATAAATGAACCTACCATAAATTAAAATTTCAATAATAACATTACTATCATCATACAAAAAATAATAAGAATACCAAAAAAATAACATAAATTAAAATTCCAATAATAACATTACTAACATTATACAAAAAATAATAAGAATACCAAAAACAATTATTGTTATTACCTCACAAGTCGATTTTGAAGGGTCCATGAATCATCAATAAAGTGAGTTGTAACTGTCATATAGCCTTTGTTTTGGTTACTTGAAGTCCACATATCACTGGTAATTGCAATACAACTTTGATTCTTTGACAACAACTTCATTGTATTCTCTTTCTCATCACTATAAATCTTTATGATGTCATTCTTGATGGTGTTACGAGAAACCACCTTAAATAAAGGTTGCATAGAAGCACAAAATTCTTTAAAACCACGTGTTCAACCATTGCTAGAGGATACTCATGAAGAATTATCATCTTAGAAACAACATGCCTTGTGATCGTACCTAGAGATCAGGATCCGATGTGGTCGCGTCGAACATGGATGAGCACATTTGATATGGAGAAAAAAGGGGGTGTACATGCAAAGGCACTCTGATGCTAAATTCAGAGAGTGAGCAACGAGTGAGCAAGTACAATATTTTTGGGGCAAGATTTGAATACCTGGCCCTCTCAAATGAGAGGGTTTATATACTGATCCAAGTGGATGGTTATTGGCCCAAATTGTTGGGCACAGATCGTGGATCCCGCAATAACCGTTGACGGTTAGGAACTAGTCGTTAGGGCAAGAATGAATCTGCTCGACTTGTCTTGGGTCGGATGGCTTTAGCACCGAGCAAGGGGTTCGTCGAGCAAACGATCCTCAGGATTTCGAGCATCGTGGGGTCATAGGGCCGTTGGGCCGCGAGATAGATAGGGCCCAATTCTAAGAATTGGACCAGTCCGGAACACCTTGCTATGTCCTGATTAAATGCATAAGAACCAACCACTATATTTTGACCCTCAACTTGTTCAGTTTTGATCAAAGCTTGTTTTATATCTCGATTATTTCGACATGGGCAGGATTTAACGTGTGACTTTAAATGTGACGTTCCTTGAGTTGGAACACCCAATAGTTTTGTGCCACAATAATTGCAAATGGCCTTCATCTTTCCATCTATTTTTTGTCTTTTAAAATGATTCCAAACTTCAGAAGTTAGCTTTCTTTTAGAACCTCCAATCTCGACTTCACATGAAACTTGACTTTCAATTTCATTAGGAGTTGAATTGATTTCAACATTCGAAACATTTGGAGCAGCGACATGAGACTCGTCCGCGTTGGAGGATGCCAAATTTCTTGTACAACTTTGTCGATAGGAGTAATGGTTTTGTCAAAAGACATTCTAAAAAATAAATATTTGTTAGGAAGACATTATAAATCATGACTAATAAATTCAAATTAGAGCACACAAGTTTTCCGTTTATTTCTTTATCTAGCAGAACAAATGACTTTTTCTTCCATCATTTTAAGTGAGTTTGGTATGATCAATACTACCTTCCGATAGGTACTAAAACAATACTCCCTTCATAAAAAATGATAGTTTCATTCTTTATTCTAAATCATAATTAATAAAAGACATTATTTTAATTGAGTTAAAAGTTATGATCTAACAAAATCAAACCATAAAAAAACATTTATTAATCAAATAATTTCTATTTTAATTTAGAGAGGTCTATTTCTTAGCATCAAAATTATCATAAATTTTTCTCCAACGGTTAGAACAACTTTAGAGATTCCATTTCCATATTGTCGATTCACAAGTCATATTATTAGAGATTCCATTTCCATATTGTCGATTCACAAGTCATATTATTTAATATAAATTGAAAATAGTTATTAAACATATAAAAATGAAAAAGAGAAAAAGAAGTGTAGATAAAATATAAAGTTGTTGCTTGCCTAGTGATATGGGAGGGTTGATTGTGAGTTGCAGACGGAACTGGTAAACACAGAAGATAAAATGGATGTCGCTTGAGTGGAATTGGAGAAGTCAAGAGAAGTGATCCTATAGAAGAAAATTAATTGGGAAATGGAAAAGGTCTATATGGAATATAAAAGGTTTTTTAAAGAAAATATAAAAAATAAATAAAAGACCAATATTTTTTTGGAAGATGAAAAGAGTTAGTAAAATATAAAAATATTTAAACAATTTTTATAATTAATTAACGGATACGGATATCTGCGGGTACGGATATCATTAAAACCGCATCCATATCCATTAAATAACGGATATTTAAATATCCATTTATTTTATCCGTGGATATCCATTAAGATATCTGTCTCATATCTGTGACGGATTTTATCCACGGATATGGATATTTTTGCCATCCCTACCTGTAGTGGTTGTGTTTGTTGTAATAGTATGGTAGGAAGGAATGATGTTGCACTTGCTGCTACTATGCAAGCCATGGCATAAGCTGTTGTGAACATTGCTCCAGATGCGGGGAATGTTGAGTTTCATGATCTGGACCAGTTCAGAAGTAACAAGCCACCGAAGTACGAAGGGGGTATTCTGGATCCAGAGGCTGCACAGAAATGGCTGAAGGCAATTAAGAAGATCTTCAGGACCATGGGGTGTGTAACACGGTGGGAGAACTGACTTTTCTATAAATGTTGCGGATAGCAAGAGTCGCCACCGACTTTTATTTTATCCAAAAGGAAAGGACATAAAAGAACAGGAAAGACCTTAAAGATTTTGAGTTTGGGGGGTAGGTTATATAAAGGGAAGGTGTTAGCACCCTTTATATCCATGGTTATCCATGGGCTCTTAGTTACTTAGCTCACTTTAAATTGTTTTGAGAAAGTGTAATGTGTGATTAAAAATTTTCTAAGTACTTTATAATGATCCTCGTATGGATGTATATAAAGACTTTGTTTTGAAAATTTGTTTGAAATGTGAAGTGTAATGAAGTATTTTGAAGAAAAGTGAGCAAGTACTTAAGAGGAACCTACCCTATGCTAAGTCTTTACTGTTCTTATATGTTCTTTCAATGGTAAGACTATCCCTATTATTAAGGAATAGGTAGTCATTACCTTGGATGTGATAAGGGACAAGTGAAGGGACATCTGTATTTAGGCAACTGTAAGGTGTCTTTAGCAATTCGTAAGGACTTATCATCTTTTATTCGAAGGGACAAGATCATTTACCGTAGGCAACATCGAAGGGACTTGATCTTATAATCTTAAAGGGACTTGATGATGTTAATGAAGGGACTTTGCTTTAAGACACCTTACTTGACCTTATAATTAGGCAACCTGAGGAGTAACCCTAGAAAGTGTGAGATGGCGATCAAAGATCGACTTACGTGTGTGAGTGTTTATATTTATATATTTATCTTATTTAATTAGTTATTCTAAATTAATTTTAAATCACAAACATGTTATCACTCCTTATAGTTACTAACCATGACAATGAAATATTTATCAATAATAAAATAAAGACAAAAATAAACCTACGACTATTACAAGGCTTTCGCAATTACATTATAAATAATAAATAAAGAAACTATAATTAAAATGGTTAGTAATAAAATAATTATAAGAAGAAAAGGTTAGCACAATCATACAAAAATATATAGAATTTAAGAGAATATTTTTAAGTTAAACAAATAATTTTTGAAGAATTTTTAAGAGAAAAGAAAGTAATTATAATAATAAACAATTATAATAATTTACAAAAACATGATTAATTATTTAATTATATATTAGAAAAATTAATTAAGTTTAATATTTAAAATTAGGGTTAGAAATTAGGGTTTACATATTTAAGAAAATAAAATTAGGGTTTTAATGTTTAATTAAAATATTAATTGATTTATTTACAAGTTAAAATATATAAATATAATATAAACATAAACAAATTATATTTTAACAAAAATAAACTATAAAGTTTTCTTTTTATTTTTTATTATATATGAAATATTATACTATTATTTTAAAAAAGAAATTAATTTATAATGTAATATATATAATTAAATAAATAAGAAAGAAGAAATAGAAAAATTAGGTTAAAAAAATAATGGGGAGCCTGGATTTGAACCCAGGACCTCCCCTTTACCTGCAGGGGGATCACCACTGGGCTGCGCACGCAGCTGATGATCTAAAACCATCAAACAAACACTATATGATAAATCAGATGAAATAGTTGGGAAAAATAAAAAAAAATTGTTGAGGGTTGGACTTGAACCCACGCCCTGATGCCTACAACCATCATCACTCTACCAACTGAGTCAAGCGCGTTACCTGATAACAAACTAACAAACACATATTATAAAAACAAGTCAAATTTTGAATTCATATTTCGCGCCAAGCTGCTTCTTCTTCAACCTCCAGACTTACGAAATTACCTGCGAATTCATCCACCATATTTCCTGCGAATTTACCTGCATATGAAACCTGCCAATCTCATACCCTCATCAATATGCAACGATTCATCAAATTAATTACATGGTTGTGATCCCCAACCTTCATACAGTTCATTTATGGTCTTAAAATCAATTTATATAGTCTAAATCGAAGAACCCTAAATGAGAGTCATAAACCCTAGCTATGGCCGAATTCGTTTTAGGCAGTGAAACTCCAATCAATTGATCCAGGTACGATCTAAAGCTCATCACAAACAAGAAAACAACATCAAAAATCATTAATAATGCTTGAATAATTGAAATCGAAAGTTTGCAATTTTAAGAACAAAGAGGATTCGGGTTGGTCATTTGAGCATGATTTGGATGATTATAATGATGCAAACATGTTCAGTGATAGTCCAGGAACGATTTGCCACCTTCAAATCACCTTAAAAGCCACAAATTTGAAGAATCCGGATTTCACTTTTGGATGAATTTTTG
Organism: Lathyrus aphaca; assembly: GCA_963966055.1. Taxonomy (NCBI): domain Eukaryota; kingdom Viridiplantae; phylum Streptophyta; class Magnoliopsida; order Fabales; family Fabaceae; genus Lathyrus; species Lathyrus aphaca. The sequence goes on along the minus strand of OZ014522.1, from coordinate 134,745,485 downwards.
AAATTTGAAAGGTGTTCTTGAGGCTGCCAAAATCGTGTGTCTTGCTTCTCTTATGTTGTTTATATATCACATATCAGAATTAGGTCAAAAAAATAGTTCCTCCTTTGGACTTTTGGACCTATGGAGATTGAAAAAGATTCATCTTTAAAAATTGAATTCCTTTGATCTAACCTTGCTATATTTGTATGATCTGAAATTATATGATACCAATCACTTCTAAATGAATATTAAAACTTTCTAGAACCAAAATCAAATCAAATATTCATCCTTTTATATTTTATTTTAATTTAAAATGATTTTTAATGTAAAAAATCATAATAAATAAAATAAAATGAATAAAAATATGAATAAATAATTTTTAATTCGTGCATGATGTCATGGAAGTGTTTGGATCATAAAAAAGCAAGCCCATTTGGTGAATTTTGGTTTTAAGACCCCATTTGCTTCATAAACCTCTCAAACATTTCCCAAATTTGCAAGGGCACAAATCCCTCAATTTTAATGCTATGAAGGTGTTCTTGGACATTTTGGAAAGCTTAAAGAGTCCTCTAACCAAAAATTTTGGTCTCATATCCATATCTTTTACCATTCTCAAGTTATGCTCTTTGGAAGTTGTTGACTTTTTGTTGACTTTTAAAAGGACCTATAATCTCTTAGCTCATACCTTCCAAATGAAGCATTTTTGGGCTTGGTTTGTGAGACACAAAGTTGTAGAGAATTAAATTTCCTTTAAAATGAGCTTTGGATGGGAAATTTTTGATGAAGCATGTGAAAGTTATGGCTGGTCAAAGTTCAGTTGACTTTTCCTATGAAAACCCTAATTTAGAAACTCCTGATTCTTGATGATCTGAAATCTCCTTGATGAATCATGATCAAAACTTGATCAAATGATGAATTTTACTTCATATACTTGATGTTGGCAAAAAAAAATCATGAAGTTTGACTTTGGTTTGACCACAGTTGACCTTAGTTTGACTTTTTAACTACTTTGACTGATTTTTGCATATCTGATCATCTGACTGAGCAAACCTTTTGGGAAAGTCTTGAATCTTGACATGGGGATTATTGAACACATATAGGATGCTATGAAGCTCACTTGAAGCCTTGGAAGTCCATTTATCCTGATGAAAGTCAAAACCCTAGTTTAGGATGCATTGCTTAGGAGAATGCATTGTCTGAGGGAGTTGTCAAACTTTCTGACTAATTGTGAACCTTGTGAACCTCTTGAGATACCTTGTGAATCTTGTGAACCTTGTGAACCTCTTGGAACACTTTAGTACACAATGTCTTGTCTTGGTGAGGGCAAATTTTGGGGTGCAACAGGGTGCACTGATGATCAGAAGGTGAGGTTTGGTACTCACATTCTTGAGGGTGAAGCTGGAGTCTGGTGGGACAACAGTCGCCAAAGGTTGGAAGCTGCAGGTACTGTTGTTACTTGGGCTGTATTTCGTGGTGAGTTTCTGGAGAAGTATTTTTCGGAAGATTTTCGCAATGCTAAAGAGGTTTAGTTCCTGGAACTGAAGTAGAATACTATGACCGTGACCGAGTATACTGCGAAATTTGAAGAGCTGGTACAATATTGTACTCATTATAACAATGAAAAGGCTATGACTTCGAAATGTTTGAAATTTGAGAATGGGTTGTGTCCTGAGATCAAGCAGGGCATCGCTTGTCAGAAGATCAGGAGTTATCCAGAGTTGGTGAGTAGGAGCAGAATCTATGATAATGATAACAGGGCTCGTATTGCTCACTATAAAGCGGTGAATGATAAGAAGGGTAAACAGAGGTTTAGGGGTACTCCTTATAGTGCTCCGGATGATAAAGGTAAATAGAAAGTTGTTGCTGACAAGAAGTGTTTCAGATGTGGAAGCACAGGTCATCATGCTAATACTTGTCAGAATGAAGTCAAGAAGGGCTTCAAGTGTGGAAGGACGAGTCATATGGTAGCTGACTGTAGAGAGACTATGCCTAATTATTTCAATTGTGGTGAACAGGGTCATATAAGTACAACTTGTCAGAAACCGAAGAAAGACCCAAGGAACCAGTGGTAAAGTGTTTGCATTAGTGGGAGCCCAATCCACTAACGAGGAGCGTTCTGTTAAAGGTATTTGCCTTATTAATAATACTCCTTTGGTTGCTATTATTGATATGGGTGCAACACACTCGTTTATTTTTGTTTATTGTATGAAGAGATTAGGAATTGTTCTGTCTACTCTAGAACGGAGAATGACTATTGAAACTCCATCTATTGGTTATGTGGTTACATTGTTAGTATGTCTGAAGTGTCTGATCAATATTTTTGACAGGGATTTCTATGTGGATTTAATTTTTTTACCGCTTGGTAGTATGGATGTTATTCTGGGGATGAACTGATTGGAATTCAACCGGGTCTATATTGACTGCTATAGGAAGAAGTTGTTGTTTCTTAATCCTGAAGAGGAAGCATTGGCTAATTCGTTATCTACGAAAGAGTTGAGGACCTTGTTGGAAGATGAGGCGATGATGTTTGCATTATTCGTGTTGTTATATGTTGAAAGTAAAGTATCGATTATGGAGTTGCCAGTTGTGAATGAGTTTCTAGAAGTATTTCCTAATGATATTACGAAATTACCTTCGACGAGAGAAGTTGAGTTTACTATTGATCTTATTCTTGGTACAAGGCTTCTTTCTATGGCGTCGTACAAGATGTATGCATCAGAGTTAGCTGAGTTGAAGACTCATATTGGTGAATTGCTTAATAAGAAGTTTATTAGACCAAATGTGTCGTCGTGGGGAGCTCCAGTATTGTTGGTGAAGAAGAAAGATGGTAGTATGCGTCTATGCATCAATTACCGTCAGTTGAACAAGGTGACCATTAAGAATAAGTATCTCCTTCCAAGGATTGATGATTTAATGGATCATCTAGTTGGTGCTCGTGTTTTCAGTAAGATTGATCTGAGGTCAGGCTACCATCATATTCGAGTGAAAGAAGGGGATATTCAGAAGATTGCATTTAGAACTTGATATGGACATTATGAATATGCTGTGATGTCGTTTGGAGTGTCTAATGCATCAGGTGTATTTATGGAATATATGAATCATATTTTCCATTCTTATTTGGATCAATTTATTGTGGTGTTTATCGATGATATACTTATTTATTCTAAGAGTGAAGATGATCATATGGAACATTTGAGAGTTGCTTTGCAGGTGCTGAAAGATAACAAGTTGTTTGCTAAATTATCGAAGTGTGAATTTTGGCTTGATAGTGTAAGTTTCTTAGGTCATGTTATTTCTGGTGATGGTATATCAGTGGATCCTTTTAAGCTGAGCGTTGTGTTGCAATGGGAACCTCTGAACACTGTAACGGAGATTCGAAGTTTTCTTGGTTTAGCAGGCTATTATAGAAGATTTATTCAGGGATATTCTAATTTGGCATTACTGTTGACTCAGTTGACTAGGAAGAGTCAAGCGTTTATTTAGGATGCAGCTTATGAGGAAAGTTTTGAGGAATTAAAGAAGAAATTGACTATGACACCAGTGTTGATTTTACCAAGTCTTGGTGAACCTTTTGTTGTTTATTATGATGCATCCAAGATGGGACTAGGTGGTGTACTAATGCAAGATGGTAAGGTGGTAGCTTATGTTTCTAGACAATTAAGAGTGCATGAAAGGAATTACCCTACTCATGATCTTGAATTAGCTGCAGTGGTTTTTGTGTTGAAGATTTAGAGGCATTACTTGTATGGGTCAAGATTTGAAGTGTTTAATGACCATAAAAGTTTAAAGTATTTGTTTGATCAGAAAGAGATGAATATGAGGCAAAGAGGGTGGTTAGAGTTTCTGAAGGATTATGATTTTAATTTGAGTTATCATCCGGGTAAGGCTAATGTTGTAGCAGATGATTTGAGCCGCAAGACAATTCATATGTCGGCGTTGATGGTGAAGGAATTGGAATTAATTGACCAGTTTAGAGATTTGAGTATGGTTTACGAGACGACACCTGAGAGTGTTAGACTTGGAATGTTGAAAGTGAATAATGATTTATTAGATATTATTAAAGAGAACCAGAGACTTGATGTGAAGTTAGTTGATTTGATGCCTTCGGGAGACAATGATCCTGAAAGTGATTTCCAGGTGGATAATGCTGGTGTATTGAGGTTCCAGGGCAGAATTTGTGTGTCGGACAATGCTGATATAAAGAAAGCAATTTTAGAAGTCATCGTAGTAGCTTGAGTATTCACCCAGGAGCTATGAAGATGTATCAAGACTTAAAAAAGTTATTTTGGTGGTTTGGTATAAAGAGATATATTACACAATTTGTGTATGCTTGTTTGGTGTGTCAGAAATCGAACGTGGAACATCAGAAACCTTCGGGATTGATGCAACCGTTGGAAATCCCAGAATGGAAGTGGGACAGTATTATGATGGATTTTGTTACGGCGAGAGGATTCGATGCTATTTGGGTGGTTGTGGATATACTTACAAAATCTGCACACTTTATTCCTATTAATATGAGTTTTCCGTTGACGAAGTTGGCTGAGATTTACATAAGGATAATTGTGAAACTACATGGTGTTCCATCGAGTATAGTGTCAGATAGAGATCCAAGATTTACGTCTGAATTTTGGAAGAGTTTACAAGAGGCTTTGGGTTCAACATTGAAATTGAGTTCGGCTTATCATTCGCAGACGAACGGTCAATTGGAAAGGACTATTCAGACTTTGGAAGATTTATTGAGAACCTGTGTGTTGGAACAAGGTAGGGTGTGGGATGCTCATTTGCCATTGATTGAGTTCACGTACAATAATAGTTACCATTCTAGTATTGGGATGGCGCCGTTTGAAGCTTTGTATGGTAGAAGGTGTAGAACTCCTTTATGTTGGTATGAAACTGGTGAAAATGTGGTGCTTGGACCTTAAATTGTATAGCAGACTACTGAGGAAATTCATATGATCCGTGAAAAGATGAAAGCGTCTCAGAGTAGACAGAAAAGCTATAATGATAACCGGAGAAAATAATTATAATTTTCTAAAGGTGATCATGTATTTTTTAGGGTTAACCCAATGACAGGTGTTGGTCGTGCTTTGAAATCGAAGAAGTTGGATCCTAAGTTCATTGGACCATATCAGATTTTGCAGAGAGTTGGTACCGTTGCGTACAGGGTGGCGTTTCCTCCAGAGCTTTCGAATTTGCATGATGTGTTTCACGTGTCGCAACATCGGATGTATGTGTCTGACCCATCTCATGTTATTCAGAGAGATGTGGTGCAGATTAGAGATAATCTTACTGTGGAAGCGATGCCAATAAGAATTGAGGATCACAAGATGAAGCAACTCAGAGGTAAAGAGATTCCTCTGGTGAGAGTAGCTTGGGGTGGAGCTGCTGGTGGGTGTGTAACCTGGGAGCTAGAAAGCATGATGCGGGAGTCGTATCCGAAACTTTTCTCATCAGGTACATTTTCGAGGACGAAAATATTCTAAGTGGGGGAGAGTTGTAACAACCCATTTTTAATATTTAATCGTCGAGTATTTTTGTTTGTTTGTGTTGGCCTTAGTTAAGGTGTGTGTCTTATTAGTTTTGGTGTTGTGTCCTAGTGGGACGGGTACAATCGGGTGCGATTAGTAATAGAGAGGGTGTGAATGTTAATAAGACTATTTATTTATTATTTTTATTATTATTAATTATTTTATAAAAACCAATATTAGTAAATATTAGAATTAAAATTGATATTATTATTAACTGGATTAAGGGGAAGTTTAGTAATTGTTTAGATAGGGTTATTAGAGAATTAGTAAAAACAAAAAAATTAGTAGAACGATTAATCGTGAAAATTGGTGAGAAGTGCAAAGGGGATAGGAAGGAATAACTTCATCTAGGGCATTCAACCTTAAGGAAATTCGCATATTTTTTCACCCAATTCGAGGTAAGGGGGAGAACGGTTTAAATTCAGGTGATTTAACATGATGGGTAGTTGGGGGTATCCTTCCCTCCTAGGGATTTTTGTTATTCGTGATGTTTACCATGATTCTGTGAATTGTATGATTTTTGTACGAATTTATGTTTATGATGATGGTTTTGATGATGATTCGTTGATATATTGTTGTTGTTGTTCTGATGAATCCATGAAATATGATGAATATTGTTGTTATTGATGAACTGAATGGATTGTAGATCTAGAACAAAAATCAATCGGAATATAGTAGCATAGATGAAAGATAGATGAAAATCAAAGAGTAAAACTGGTGTAGAAACGATTTTAAGACATGTATGAACCATGGAATCGATTGGAATGAGCTATAAATATAAAATTATGTAGAAAACTCAGAAAACACGTTGTTTCTACCCATACGCGTATGGACTAGGCCATTACGCGTATGAAGGGCTTGAATTTAGGAAAATACGCGTATGAGAGTATAAATATGCGTATTGGGGGCATATGAGGACGTATGGGGGCGTACATGCCCAGGCCAATATGCGTATTGTTAGGCCAATACGCGTATGGCCAGTGTGTAGTGCAAAAATGCGCAGTTTTGCGATTTCTCTCCCGATTTCGCATGCGTAGCCGATTATTTTGGTGTGAGGTATTGAGATGAATCTTAAGACATGTTTAATAGAGATTTAACTTCGAGAACGAATAAATTTTGGAATTTATGTGGGTTAATTTAATCGGAAAATCGATTAAATCGCGTGAGGTAAATATTAGTGAATTTTGGTGGAAACTTTGTTGTGTTTTGATCGGATGGATCGTGTAAATGTATAATATGGTGAATTATGCAAGATGTATGCTTTTACATTGTCATGCATACATTTGTTGATTATTCTTGGGATGATCGACCGGATGGGCGAATACAATCATTTGTACTCCGTTATGGAGAGTGTTGGGATAATCATGCTGGATGGGTGTGTGTGATTATCTGTGTTCGATTGAATGAACAAAACCTAGTACCACATGTATTGTGTCGTGTTGAGTCACATTGCATACTTATTGTTGTCTCTTGTACATAATTATTGTTGTACCTGTCGTTGTGGATTATGGGTGGATGTTGTGGTAATTGTTGTTGTGGAATGAGTGAGAAACTACCCTGTATATGTTATATGTGCCGTTTATATTTGAATTTGTTTCTCACCCCTTTGTTGTTGTTGTTGCATATGTGCTTCTTTGGAAGTACAAATAATCCAGGTACTTAGAGTGCGTGGAGTCATGTTGTTGTGTTCAAGTCTTAGGATGCTCTGATATGTAACACGAGATGGGGATCTTTATGTTGTTATTTTATTTCCGTTATGTATATGTTTTTATGGAATTAAACATATTGAGGATATTTTGTTGAAACTGGCTTATTGCCTTTGTTGTTTTGAAACGATTATTATTCTGCTGTTTATAATGAGAGAATATTTTGTTGGTTATAAATGTTGAAAACGTGGCATTCCACTTTAAACTTTGATTTTCGATATATAAATGTTAATTTTGTTTATTTGGGAAAGTGGGATGTTACATAAAGCACCGAAAGACTTTAGCTGAAAGCTTGATTGATACAAAAAGTAATGAAAACCAATTAGCCAAAGGTGAAGGCGAGGCAAAATAATTTAAATGAATGTCTGTCTACCTCCAGTCCATTAGCCAAAGGTGAAGGTGAGTCAAAAGAATTTGATTGTGAATTTTGCTCAGGCCTTAGAATATTTTCAATCATCACAGTAGCTCGATCAACAACTAAAACCCATTTTGTCGTATCTTTTATCTACAACTACAATTGAAGTCTCATCGAAGTATCACTTGCTCACTAATAATTATATCTTGAAGTTTGATATGCTAGGTAAAAATTGCATGTTTGTTATAACTGTAACGCCCAAATATTTAATTAATTGTTTTATTAAATATTTAATTCACAATTTGTGTTTAGTCGATATATTTTTTTATGTTGTGGTTGATAAAGTCGATAAGTCGGAAAAATAAGTCGGAAGCCGTAGAATTATTATTAGAATTAATAATATAGTTGTTGTGTTAATTGTGTTGGTGGGCTTAAAATCGTGTATGAATTAGTAAAATAGGAGGTGTTATGTTTAGGCCCATTAATAATTATAATATTTAATTAATTTAATAAAAAGAACATAAAAGTATAGAAACAAAATATCAGTAGAAGAGGAAACTGGAAAACTGGAAAACTGTTGCATGATTGTGAGAGAAAGAGGAACGACAAATTGGAATCCGATTCTAGGGCTACCTTCGATCCAAACCTAAGGTAAGGGTGAGTTCTATTCTTATAATCAAGTATGAAATTCAATACTATGATTGAGTTTGATTTGGGTAGTTAGGTTTGTTGAATCTGAACTGATATGAATGATCTGCTGATTATTGTTGTTGTTGTGAATGTTCGTGTGAAAATTGATTGTCCGATTATTGAATTTTGCTGATTATACTCTGTTTAATTATGTTGGTTTGTTGCTGGAAAAATTACGTTGAATTGTTTCTGAAAAATTGTGAATTGGGGACGACGAAGACAAATTGGTAGAGTGGTAGCCAAAAGGCCAAGTGACGGGTGCCACATTTGGGGGGGGGGGGGGGTAGAAACTCCAAGTGGAGGACGCCACTTTTGGATGTGGCAGGTGCCACTTTTTATCACTTTTTGTCATTTTGTTAGCATAATTATGTATTAGGTGGAGATTAAGGCATGTTAACTTTAATTAGTTGTAAGGAAAATTAATGAGGATGAAGTATATAAGAAAGTGGCGCACACCACTTTTCACTTTGGTGGGAGCCACTTTGGAATCCAATTCATCTAGTTAGTTCATGTAATGTAATTAATGGTGGAATATATCATGTGTTACTTAGTTAAATTGTTAATGACGTTAATTAGTGAAGAGAATCATTCAAGTGGCGCAAACCTCTTCTCTTGGTGGCAGGAGCCACTTTAATTTAAGTATCATGGACTACTTAATAGAATTATTAGGCATATGAGGAAATGTATTAGTGATGGGGCGAAGACGCGATATGTGTCTAGCGGTATCTGAACTGCAAGCGCACAGCCTATTGAAGTAATATAAAAGATTGTCGAACCCACGGGGACTTTGTAATCACTCTAGTGCTAGAAGGTCTGCTAGTTTAGCTAAGGCGGAAATTTGTCACGATTATGGTTTTAAGGATTAAAAACAGGAATTAAACTTAGTTTAAGGAAATAATGAGAAGGCGATCGGTATGTATTTATATTTAACCTATGCGGGTCAATCTAACCTAAGCTTATAAAGATGGTTCACTTAAATTATTCTGTAGAGATTACCAGTTTAAAAACCCTCGACTCACACTCTCATGGTCTTATCTCAGATCTTACTCCTAAAGCCTTATGCCTGCTCTCGCTAGCCCATAAGTGTTTAGAAAATAATTTTTGAAAACTTAATAAGTCTAATTCATTTTAAAGCGCTCTCGTTGTATTTAAATCAAATGCCTAACTTTAGCTATCCGGTTAAAATCTCACACTCTCGTGGTTTTGACCTAACCTATTACACTTTCTTACTCTCGTAACAAAAAGATTTTATTTTAATTATAAAAAGCCACAGCCAGAATATAAGTTCTTAATTATTTTTAGCTTAGATTCGATTTAACCGTTTTGGTTTAGTTTATTACATACCGACTAATTAATTTAGCTACTCATTTTTATTATACCAACAGACAGATATAGATTGAAATAAACAAATATTAAAGTATGCATTATAAAATAATAATAGAAACTTAACATAAATAATTAAATAGATTCAATATAAATTGCAAAAAATAAAAACCTGGATAATTTAATTCTTAAACTCCTTCTTCCACAGATTGGCAAGCTCGGAGTGTCGGAATCGAAATCGAAATACAATAACAAATTCGGAGGCTAAAAAGAAATTAATTGAAATAACAATTTCCTAATGTTGGAAATTGTTATTAATTGGGTTGGAAATAAAAAGCAGAAAAATACAGCAAGAACAAGGCTGGAAAAATAAAAGGGTTCAAGAAAAAATACGGCAGAGCTTCCGCGTAAAAATCAATAATAAACTCTGTGTGTTTTCATTTGCATCTTCGGTATTTATAGCAGAGGAAATTTGCAGTTGAATTGGTAGCAAGCGTGGGCTTCGTTCTGTTTGAGAAGATCTAGCAAAAAAGTAGCGTACTGGGTTGCTTCAGTTGAGGAAAAGCAGGAGTCCTCGAAGACTCGTTGCACGTCTTCATGAATAACTTCAAATAAATTAAATACACTTTCCTTGTCACGTTCGTGACATGGGCGTAACGGTCAGATTCTTCAATTTAAGCGCGTCACGATCGTGATAAGGTTGTGACGATCGTGAGACCTCAAAGTAACACGTCACGATCGTGAGGAAGTTGTGACAACCGTGAGTGTAACAAAAAATGCAGACTTAGCAGAATTGTTCTCTTCATCTTCTTTTCATGCTAGATTTGGTTCATTTGATTTTTTCTCATAATTTAGCTCTAGACATGTTATACCTGCAATGTGACAAAAAACTCGAACAATCGGGAGTTAATAGGATCAATGTACGATAAAATGGACTAAAAACGTAGTAATAATGTGATACGATTTCTCGTTATCAAACTCCCCCAAACTTAAACCTTTGCTTGTCCTCAAGCAAATAGTCAATTGAAAAATGATCGGACAATTTTCATCAGACACATACACATAATATACCATACGAGAAATCATTTAGTTAGATAAACCGGTACTAGAATAGAACACTAACGATACACTAATGACACAAGCAACAAGCTAAGTCGTCGACTTCCCGTTAAACGAAACATTCAGAAATTTCGTTATGATTCTACCTAGAGTCTTTCGATCTTATTTCACCCGGTTTCGTTCTAGCGCAATCACATTAAGCCCTTTGCCTTAGCACGCACGTAGTGGAGTAGCCGGTTAGTGACTTTGATCATTTATTAGCACGGGGTCTGGTACACGAATGTGGCAACCCTTTAATGTTATCCAAATTGGAGGTTGTGGGGGATCGAGCCGTAGCACGCCCTACCAAGTTCAGAACCAGGTACCTGTGAACCAACCCGCAATGGACTCCTTCTTATATTTCTCATCTCTTATATGCGACCCTGTACTTTGGTGCAATTTCTTTTTTTTATGGCATCGAGATATGAAGGATCGATTATAGATTAGGCATCAAACACTTATGTTCATCGGCTCCCCACGTGGTTTGTGTTCAGACGGTGCTGACTGCTAGTATAAACTACTACGGGTTACTTTAGAACTAAGACTTAAGGTGTAGTCGTAACAATTATCGAAATGGAATGCTTAAGTAGGAAGTCTAAGGTGTCAAGACTGTATTGATTTTGTTGGATCTTTCTCAGCTTACTAACTACGATTTCATAGGTAAGTCGAGTAATGCGAAGATAAAGCAAAAAAAATTCGGTATGGCTAAATAAAGCAGGGAAGAATTGAAACTGGAGAAATAGCATAAATATTACTTTGTTTAATTGAAAATGAGGAAAGGGAAATACATTGAAATGGAAAACGGGAAAGGGAAAGGTACCTCTCCCACACTATATCAGACATTGTCCTCAATGTTGTGATATAATAGCGGGGAAATACAATACAAGAACAGAAATGTAAAAACAAAAAGATAATCTAATGATGCTGACGACCGCGGCCTCGGCTTCTGGTGCGGGAGCGTCTGGTAGGAGTGGCTTCCTCATCAGAACCGGTGACGGTGAGAGCGGTGACATCTATATGCAAAGCTTCCAACTCGCTGAAAATCTCTCCTAGCTTTTCATCTGTTGTCCTCTGGTTACTGACAACAGTTGCAAGGAGTGCATCGTATTGCTCTTTCTGCCTACGCTCAAGTGCGGCATTCATCTGATTCTGCTGATGAATGGCACGGAGGATTTCTTCAAGGGTGATATCAGCTGAAGGTGGCTGCCTGGTGGAAGACTCAGGGATGTCCTGAACTGGCTCAGCAGCATCCATCGCATCCTGCATCTCGTCCACAGGTGCATCAGGCTGCTCGTCAATAATCGGAACATGGCCTGCGGCATCCGGCAAATCAAATAGCCAATTGGCTCTGTTTGATGGATCAATGCGGTTCCTGCAAGGCAAAACAATATAATGATAGATGGTGCCTTGGATCACAGGGTTGAACCTACCATCCTCACGCTGCGAGATCATATGAGCAGACTTGTAATAGTTCTTGGTAAGCAGCTCCGGTGCTCTATGAGGCAAATGAGTGAGGTGGTCACCAAGCTCCAGCTGTATGGCAAGGGTAGTGACAATCCCGCCAATGTAGAAGGGAGTGGCGCCTCTTTGCGCTACAGACTGAATGTGGGCCAAAAGGAACGGAGCGGCATTAATGCGTTCTTCATTCAAGGCACAATGCAAGAATAAGAGCTCTTTGGAATTGAGCTTGTGGTTGTTCTCTCTTGCAAAGATTGTGTTGCATATGATACGATGAAAATATCGTATTGCTGGATTATGGATATGAGTGGCATTGAGACTCTGGTAGGCGGAAGCACGGCTGTTTGTGATGTTGTGCCACAAAGTGAAAGCTGCTTCATTAAAGTTGTCGGGCACACGAAGGTGAGCACCGTCTCCGTGACTGAAGCCTAACAGTTCAGCGATTCTGGTTTGAGTGATTTGGAACTCTCTTCCAAGCATTCGGAATTTTTCGATGCCGGTGAGTTGGTTCGTTGATCCTGAAGGTGTGATATATTGAAACGAACTTAGAAACTCCAAGGTGAGGTTTGTAAATGTCGGTTGCGGTTGACTGCATAAGTCCCACAAGCCAACATGCTCAAGCAGTAGCTTCACTCTGTCGAACAATCCTAACTCCCTCAAGCAGTCGAGGTTGACGTACCAAGTAGGTTGGATGCCACGGGTTCGAAACCTTTCAAACTTCTCTCTCTGTGCTTCTCCTTGTTCTCCGTCTCTAAACTGAATATTTTCCATTGCATGCAAATGAGGTTTATGTGAGATAGGTGTTTGAGGTTTAGTGATGAAAGTGTGAAGAAATTGATCGGTTTATAATGGAATGAAGTGAATGTGTGGAGTTGGGGTTAAATGGGAATGTGGAACGGATTAATGGAATTGATTGGAGAGTAATGGGTGGTTACGGGAGAAGAAGAGGTAATGGGAGGTTAGAGTTTTGTAAAATTAGAAATGGGGTTTGCGAAGAAGAACGGCCTCTGTAACTTCAGAGGTCGTGAATTAGGTTTGTCACGGTCGTGAGGGGGGTCTTACGGTCGTGACGCGCTAAATAGCTCGTTACGATCGTGAGGGGATGGTGATGACCGTGATGATCACAAAATATGGAATTTTCACAGAATGGATTACCTCAGTTCAGTTCAATTGTAATTCTTATCACTTTCAATATTTAATTCCAACATAACACATAGCAGTGGATCAATATATATATATATATATATATATATATATATATATATATATATATATATATATATATATATATATATAAGCAGTGGATTTCATCACACGAAAATTCACAAAATATCCAGCAATTAAAAATATCAGTAAATAATGAAAAGCATGTAAATTGATTAAATTGGAAAATTGCATAAATGGAAGTACTTTGCTTTTGACATAAGAGAAAGAAATTACAGTGATAAAAATAAACTATGAAATGTTGCAAAATATCAAACAAACTAGAAATAAAAAGCGAAAAGTAAGATAAATCAAATCACTACAGCATTATCAAAGTTGTTTCTTCAAATCTTCAAGTGCGGAGTTTATATGATAGAATTGTTCACATGTTATGTCAGTTAAACCTATAATGTCCAATCTCATGCTTTTAACTTCATCCTTAACAACATTAATATCAGCTTGGTAAACTTCAAGAGTGTTCAGAATTTTCTTTAAGCTGTCACCGTATCCTACTTGATTGATTTCAGGGGTTTCAATAACTTCATCAGTGTGGTCGATGTCATGGTAACCAGGAGGTGTCTCAGGGTCACTTTCTACATCAGTCATTATGTCATCCCTAATTTGGTAGGATTATGGTGTTTCAGGTGTTGTTGGATAGTCAGGAGGGGTAAGCTCATAAAGCCAATTATCTCTATTGTGAACACTGACTTTAGCATGGTTCGGTAATGTGAACAGGGTTACGATTTCATTTCTAATTAGGTATCCGTATGGTGGTTGTCCTAAGTTTCTTATAATTTGGCGGTTAAAGCAGAAGTTCAGATTCATAGGGCGGATGGTACCTAAACGGTTGCACTTGTGTAACTGGTATCTAAGTCCGAGGGCATCAGCAATCATGGTGACCAAGCCTCCTACCAATATTGGTAGATCAGGTTCCTCTTGGATGTGGGTAAAGGTTTGCATCATAAAGGGTACAACATTTACGGGTTTTCCATCGGTCAAGCAGGACATTATGAATATCTCATCTTTAGATACTCCAGTGAGGTTCTCTTCCTTTCCAAAGAAGGTGTGGGCAAGGATTTTATGAAAATAGCGGATAGCAGGGTTGTATATTTCATCATTGTTCATGTTATCCGGCTCAGGGTGGTAATTTCCGGTTAAGGTTCCCCAAAAGAAGTCTAGCTCAATATCCATTAATTCTACCTGGGTGGTAGTAAAGGCAAAAGGTCCGCTAGGGAATCCTAGTAGGTCAGCTAGTTCCTTATGGTTAAAGTCATATTCGATACCGAATAGTCGGAAACTAATAAATCATTTCCTTAATCCAAATCCGCGCTCGGGTAAGTAAACTAAGGAGCTTAAAAACTCAAGGGTGAGCTCGCGGTAAGTTACAAACTTATGTTTTATGAGAGCATTCTCCCATCCAAGTTGGTTAAACAGGTATAGGATGCTATCATGTATACCTAAAGTTTCCATAGTCTGTTCATCATAGTACAAAGTCAAATCCATTTGTCTCTGTGATAATTCCTCAAATTTCCTTCTTTGATTTCTACCTCTAAATTTGGTTTCCATAAAGTTTCTTGGTTGGTTAGCCATAGTTAGTGTTAAAGTGGAGGAAACAAATCAGGGGAAAAAGGAAGGTAGAAAAGACTTTAGAAAATCTGTAGCAAAGTAAATTTAAAAGTGATTTAGAAAATGAAAATTAAAATAAAGTAAATAAATAAATAAATACATAAATAAAGTCAATAATAATAAAAATGAAATAAAACAATAAAATGATAAAATGGGTTGCCTCCCACTAAGCGTTGTTTTTATCGTCATAAGCCTGACGTAGTGCTTAGGGGTAGATTAATCAGGGAAGTTAGTGGACAACTCTAAAAGCTTTAAACTATTCGCATAATCTCTATTTTCAATATTATGGTAATGTTTTAATCGTTGTCCATTTATTGTGAACGGTTCACTATTCCTACCCTTAATTTCTATTGCTCCGCTCGGGAACACTCTAGTTATTTCAAAGGGTCCTGACCATCTAGATTTTAGTTTTCCAGGAAAGAGCCTAAGTATTGAATTGAAGAGGAGCACTACGTCTCCCACACTAAATTCTTTCCTAGATATGCGTTTATCGTGCCATCGCTTGGTTCTTTCTTTATATGTCTTAGCATTTTCATAAGCATCTAACCTTAATTCTTCTAATTCATTAATGTTGAGGATTCGCTTTTCTCCAGCGGCATTGTAGTTTATATTGAGTGTTTTAATCGCCCAATATGCTTTGTGGTCTAGTTCTACCAGGAGTTGACAAGCCTTCCCATACACTAGTTTGAAGGGTGTAGTTCCTATGGGTGTCTTGTAGGCTGTCCTATAAGCCCATAAAGCTTCATTAAGTTTAGACGACCAATCTTTCCTAGATATGGCGACAGTCTTTTCTAGGATTTGTTTTATTTCTCTGTTCGAGACTTCGACCTGTCCACTTGTTTGTGGATGATATGGTGTTGCTACACGATGTCTGACTCCATACTTAGATAGTAATTTGTCAAATATTTTCGAAATGAAATGCGAGCCACCGTCACTAATGACAAGTCTAGGCACACCAAATCTTGGAAAGATTATATTCTTGAAAAGCTTAATTACTACTCGTGTGTCATTTGTAGGAGAAGCTATAGCCTCAATCCATTTTGAAACATAATCGACAGCTACGAGTATGTACTTATTACCGAAAGATGATGGGAATGGTCCCATGAAATCTATTCCCCAGACGTCAAAGACTTCTACTTCTAATATTCCTCTTTAAGGCATTTCATCTCTTCTTAAAATATTACCGGTGCGTTGACACCGATCGCAATTTATAACAGCGATGTGGACATCTTTCCATAAATTAGGCCAAAATAGGTCGGCTTGTAAGATTTTGGCACAAGTCTTGGAAGTGCTTGCATGTCCACCATAAGGAGATGAATGACAATGAGCAATGACATCTTCTATTTATTCTTCGGGAATACATCGACGAAAGATTCCGTCAGGTCCTCTTTTAAACAATAATGGTTCGTCCCAATAGTAATGCTTGAGATTGTGGAAGAATTTCTTTTTCTGCTGATAGGTTAAGTCCGGTGGAAGTGCTCCTGCAGCTAAGTAGTTGACAATGTCAGCGTACCATGGCAGTCCTACGGTTGTTTGGATTGTTTCCACGGTTTTTGGTTCATCTATGTCTAACCGAACTGGGTCGCTTCCTATTTGTGCTATCAGCTGTTCATACGGAAAATCGTCGTTAATCGGCACTTGTTTGGGTTTAATACCTTCTATTCTAGATAAATGGTCCGCTACAACGTTTTCAGTACCTTTCTTATCTTTGATTTCGAGATCAAACTCTTGTAAGAGTAAGATCCATATCAAGAGTCTTGGTTTAGCATCTTTTTTTGTTAATAGATATCTGATAGCAGCGTGGTATGTGTAGATGATTATTTTTGCTCCTACTAGGTAGGAACGGAATTTATCAAGCGCAAAGACAACTGCTAATAATTCTTTTTCAGTAGTGGCGTAGTTCATCTGAGCAGAATCTAAGGTTCTACTGGCATAGTAAATTGCATGAAGTTTCTTGTCCTTCCTTTGTCCTAGAACTGCGCCTACAACATAGTCACTCGCATCGCACATGATTTCGAAAGGTAATCTCCAGTCAGGTGGTTGCATGATTGGTGCGGTGATGATGGCTGTTTTTAGAGTTTCGAATGCTTTAAGACAATCTTTATTGAATATGAACTCAGCGTCTTTCATTAATAAACCGGTAAGAGGTTTAGTGATTTTCGAGAAATCTTTGATGAATCGTCGGTAGAAACCGGCGTGTCCTAAAAAGCTTCGTATTTCTCGAACGGTCTTAGGGGGTTGAAGATCTTTTATGACTTCTATCTTAGCTTTATCAACTTCAATTCCCTTATTAGATATAACGTGTCCTAGTACGATTCCTTCTCTGACCATAAAATGACATTTCTCCTAGTTAAGCACGAGGTTTACTTTTACACATCTTTCTAACACCATTTCTAAATTTGACAAACATCCTTCAAAACTTTGCCCGCATACAGAGAATTCGTCCATGAACACTTCCATGATGTTATCTATGAAATCTGCGAAGATTGACATCATACATCTTTGAAAGGTTGCAGGAGCGTTGCATAATCCAAAGGGCATTCGTCTATAAGCGAACGTTCCATAAGGACATGTGAATGTAGTCTTCTCTTGATCATCTGGGTGGATCGGGATTTGGAAAAATCCTGAGTAACCATCAAGATAACAGAAATACGAGTGTTTGGCTAATCGTTCTAACATTTGATCTATAAAAGGTAGTGGTAAATGATCTTTTCGAGTGGCTTTGTTTAGTTTTCGATAGTCGATGCACACTCTATGTCCGGTCACTACTCTTTGTGATATCGATTCGCCTTTAGCGTTTTTCACAATAGTGATACCTCCTTTCTTTGGTACTACATGTACTGGACTAACCCATTTACTATCAGAGATTGGATATATTATTCCAGCGTCTAGTAGTTTCTTAACTTCTTCTTTTACTACAGTGCTAAGGATTGGGTTAATTCTTCTTTGAGATTTTCTGGAGGTTTTACAATCTTCTTCTAGCATAATACGATGCATACAGATTGAAGGACATATTCCTTTGAGATCAGATATGTTATATCCTAATGCAGTTGGGTATTTCTTTAAGACATCTAAAAGTTTCTTCGTTTCGATTGTTCCTAAATTGGAATTGATTATAACTGGTCTTGTACATTCAGTGTCTAGGAATTCGTATCTTAGGTTCTTAGGTAAGGTTTTTAACTCTAATGTAGGTTTCTTCTTACTTGGCATGGGATCCGGTGTAAGTGCTAAACTTTTGCTTAGACTATCATCATGATACGGTTCACGCCAATTGTCATCTTCGAAAATCGGAGGGATTTGAATTTTCATAATTTCAGAATAAGTAGTTTCTTTCATTTCCATCTCTCTTACACACTCGTCAATGACATCCAATAAATAGCATGTGTCCTCTATAGCTGGTGATTGTAAGAATTGTGTTAAAATAAATTCAACTTTCTCTTCACCTACTTCAAAGGTCAGCTTTCCTTTCTTTACGTCTATAATAGCTCCGGCGGTAGCTAAGAATGGTCTTCCTAGTATGATAGGTGTAGTGGAGTCTTCAGAGATGTCCATGATTATAAAATCAGTAGGAATGTAGAATTGTCCTATACGTACTGGGACATTTTCTAGTATGCCTACAGGATATTTAATAGAGCGGTCGGCTAGTTGAACAGACATTTTAGTTGGTCTTAGGTCTCCCATGTCTAGCCTTTTGCAAATCATTAAGGGCATAACACTGATATTGGCTCCTAAATCGCATAGAGATTTGTCAATGACGAATTTTCCAATTACACAGGGTATAGAGAAACTACCTGGATCTTTTAACTTAGGAGGCATATTGTTTTGAATTATTGCGCTACACTCAGCAGTAAGTGTAACGGTTCCGTTATCCTCTATCTTCTTCTTATTGGATAAGATTTCCTTTAGAAATTTAGCATACGAGGGCATTTGAGTGATAGCTTCTGTAAACGGAATAGTAATATTCAACTGTTTCAGAAGTTCGACAAATTTCTTAAACTGACCCATCATCTTGGAATTTGTTAATCTCTGAGGGTACGGAATTGGTGGTTTATAAGGTGGTGGAGGCACATAAGGCTTTTCTTTCTCCACTGCCTCTTGATTATTATCTTCCTTTTCTTCTGGTTCATTCTCCTTTTCAGTCGGCTTATCTTGCTTTTGGTACATGGCTGGACTGTCAAGTCTTGGATCGGCAGGTCCGTCAAGTTCCTTGCCACTTCTTATTATTACAGCATTGGCCTGTCCTTTTGGATTAGGTTGGGGTTGTCCAGGAAATACTCCAGCTGGTGCAGAGGTAGGTTCTTGTTGTTGAGCTACTTGTGAAATCTGAGTTTCAAGCATTTTGTTATGTGTAGCTAATGCATCTACCTTGCTCACTAATTGCTTAATCTGCTCACTAGTGTGTATGTTTTGGTTTAAGAATTCCTTGTTTGTTTGAGATTGGGTAGCTATGAAGTTCTCCATCATTAACTTAAGGTTTGATTTTCTAGGAACATTAGGAGCAGTCTTTTGATATCCTGGTGGTGTAGCTGGTGCTTGACCTGGTGCGTATAAAGCATTGTTGTTCTTATAAGAGAAGTTCAGATGATTCTTCCAACCTGGGTTGTATGTGTTCGAGTACGGGTTTCCTTGAGCATAATTCACTTGATCTGTGGGAATTCCTGCTAATAGTTGACAATCAGGGACAACATGTCCTGGAACTCCACATAACTCACAGTTAGGTGTTACCGCAGCCACGGTGGCTGTTGGTGTTATGGCCAAGTTGTCGATCTTTTGGTTAAGTTGGTCAAACTTTGCATTGACTTGGTCCATACTACTCACTTCGTACATACCTCCTTTTGTTGGTTTCTCAGTTGCGACTCTCTCGCTTCCCCATTGGTAATGATTTTGAGCCATACTCTCGATAAGTGCATAGGCATCATTATATTCTTTGTCCATTAGTGCGCCGCCTGCGGCAACGTCAATCGTCATTCTTGTGTTGTACAAGAGTCCATTATAGAAAGTATGGATGACCATCCATTCTACTAATCCGTGATGTGGACAAAGTCTCAGCATATCTTTGTAGCGTTCCCAAGCTTCGAAAAGTGATTCGTTTTCCTTTTGCTTAAATCCGTTGATTTGAGCTCTTAGCATAGCTGTCTTACTAGGTGGGAAATATCTTGTCAAGAAGACTCTCTTTAGTTCCTCCCACGTAGTTACTGAATTCGAAGGCAGAGATTGAAGGCATGCTCTCGCTCTATCTCGAAGTGAGAAAGGAAAAGGCGTAATCTAATAGCTTCTTGGGTAACTCCATTAGCTTTTACAGTATCTGCGTACTGCACAAATATCGAAAGATGAAGGTTCGGATCCTCGGTAGGATTTCCGGCGAATTGGTTTTGTTGCACGGCTGATATCAGCGAAGGTTTCAATTCGAAATCATTTCGGTTGATAGTCGGTGCAGCAATGCTGGAATGCGGCTCAGCTTGTGAAGGAGTAGCGTAATATTTGAGTGGATGATTTGGTTCTTCAGCCATTTCTGCGTCCTTCGATGTTCCAAGTGGTTTAGGTGGATCAACTTGAAGATCTGGAATGTTGTATTTTCGTTGGTATTCGAATATTCGTCTTCTTAAATGTAAGAAGCGTTCTAATTCTTGGACTGGAGGTTGCAAGTCTTCGCCTTGAGAGCGAGTACTTGGCATACACTCGGTAAATTAGATTAGGGAAAATAAGTTGTTACCTTAGTCTAGACAGTGCTACTCTAATAGTGCACTAGTGACTAAATCAAGATCCCCGGCAACGGCGCCAAAAACTTGATGGGGCGAAGACGCGATATGTGTCTAACGGTATCTGAACTGCAAGCGCACAGCCTATCGAAGTAATATAAAAGATTGTCGAACCCACAGGGACTTTGTAATCACTCTAGTGCTAGAAGGTCTGCTAGTTTAGCTAAGGCGGAAATTTGTCACGATTATGGTTTTAAGGATTAAAAACGGGAATTAAACTTAGTTTAAGGAAATAATGAGAAGGCGGTCGGTATGTAATTATATTTAACCTATGCGGGTCAATCTAACCTAAGCTTATAAAGATGGTTCACTTAAATTATTCTGTAGAGATTACCAGTTTAAAAACCCTCGATTCACACTCTCGTGGTCTTATCTCAGATCTTACTCCTAAAGCCCTATGCCTGCTCTCGCTAGCCCATAAGTGTTTAGAAAATAATTTTTGAAAACTTAATAAGTCTAATTCATTTTAAATCGCTCTCGCTGTATTTAAATCAAATGCCTAACTTTAGCTATCTGGTTAAAATCTCACACTCTCGTGGTCTTGACCTAACCTATTACACTTTTCTTACTCTCGTAACAAAAAGATTTTATTTTAATTATAAAAAGCCACAACCAGAATATAAGTTCTTAATTAATTTTAGCTTAGATTCGATTTAACCGTTTTGGTTTAGTTTATTACATACCGACTAATTAATTTAGCTACTCATTTTTATTATACCAACAGACAAATACAGATTGAAATAAACAAATATTAAAGTATGCATTATAAAATAATAATAGAAACTTAACATAAATAATTAAATAGATTCAATATAAATTGCAAAAAATAAAAACCTGGATAATTTAATTCTTAAACTCCTTCTTCCACAGATTGGCAAGCTCGGAGTGTCGGAATCGGAATCGAAATACAATAACAAATTCGGAGGCTAAAAAGAAATTAATTGAAATAACAATTTCCTAATGTTGAAAATTGTTATTAATTGGGTTGGAAATAAAAAGCAGAAAAATACAGCAAGAACAAGGCTGGAAAAATAAAAGGGTTCAAGAAAAAATACGGCAGAGCTTCCGCGTAAAAATAAATAATAAACTCTGTGTGTTTTCATTTGCATCTTCGGTATTTATAGCAGAGAAAATTTGCAGTTGAATTGGTAGCAAGCGTGGGCTTCGTTCTGTTTGAGAAGATCCAGCAAAAAAGTAGCGTACTGGGTTGCTTCAGTTGAGGAAAAGCAGGAGTCCTCGAAGACTCGTTGCACGTCTTCATGAATAACTTCAAATAAATTAAATACACTTTCCTTGTCACGTTCGTGACATGGGCGTAACGGTCAGATTCTTCAATTTAAGCGCGTCACGATCGTGATAAGGTTGTGACGATCGTGAGACCTCAAAGTAGCGCGTCACGGTCGTGAGGAAGTTCTGACGACCGTGAGTGTAACAAAAAATGCAGACTTAGCAGAATTGTTCTCTTCATCTTCTTTTCATGCTAGATTTGGTTCATTTGATCTTTTTCTCATAATTTAGCTCTAGACATGTTATACCTGCAATGTGACATAAAAAAACTCGAACAATCGGGAGTTAATAGGATCAATGTACGATAAAACGGACTAAAAACGTAGTAATAATGTGATACGATTTCTCGTTATCAATTAGTAATATTAGGAAGTGGATTAGTAGGATAATTATGAATTAGAGAAATAGTATTTTCATGAAGAATGAAATAATTAATTAAGTGTGTTAATTTAATTATATCAATTTCATTTGGTAAATTTAAGAAAAAAATTAATATGATTCAGGATTTAGTCGTAGCAGAAAATCAGAGGATGTAATATAACTAGTATCAGCAGGTAATACTGTAACTGAAGTTTTGACAGGAAATTATAAAAAACCAGAACTTTAGTAGAATTGGTAGCAGCAGGTGAGTTCATGACAGAAAAAAATTAGCTACGCAGAATTTCGAGGATCGTGATAAATTCGTAATAATTCGCAGAAAGTTAGAAACAATGTCGGTTTAGTCGGTTTAGCCGAATTAGGTGAAAAACGAAGTTGTCCGGAAATTAACGAAATTATTTGGGGTAAGTCGGGTAAATTAAAAGTAGGTTTTTATTATGTTGTTTTGTCAAAAATGTATTGTATAGTCGATTTGTAGGTACAATTAAGTTGTTGTACGTTCCGGTTTACGAAATGGTTCCAAAGTTGATATGTTGGAGGCTTCTATGCCAAAGTCGAATATAAGTTGTTTATGTTGTACAAGTTGTTGTGTTGTTTGTGTTGTTATGTTGTTTGCGTTGTAAATTCGTGTATGTCATGTAGATTCATATGCATTTTATCGGAGCCGTTGCTCACACCACGTTGGCCTGGATTGGCAAATTTTAAGTTGAAAGTTGAAGGCTTATGCCTTGATGCCTCGATAACCTAGAAATGATTTAAGTTGGGAGTTTTACTCAGAAATGATACTACATGCATATTTGGTAGAGTCACATAAAAGTCTCATTATTTTGAGTTGTTGTATTGTTGTGCTAGTTGATATTGTGAAGTGGTGAATTATGTAAAATCCTTTTCTGTGTATTGTGTTTCATATACTGCTTATAATTATCGTAACTCACCCCTTATGTTTGAATGTTGTCCTTATGTTGGCTACATGCAGGTAATCTTGAGGAGTAGTCAGTTACCTTTAGTCGAGTCGGTGGTCAGTCGCTCTGAGATGTAGCACTGGGGGGGGGGGGGGAATGACGTGTGTATGTTTTGTTGATTTGTTGCAAGCTGAATTTTATTTCAATTTAAGAACTTAGAATGTTCATTTATTACTTTGAAGTTTTTTTTATGTTGGATAAAGATGCTGCAAGTTTTTTTATGAATCTGCTGCGTAATGTTTTTATGAAGTTGAACTATTTAAGTAAAATGAAGTTATTTTATGTTTATTTATGAAAAGTGCTATGTATTAAGCAGGTTATAATTTTAAAGTTGAAATTTGTTGAAAGTCGAAATGTAATATCCCATTTATGCGGAAGTTTTTGTGAACTCTGATTTTAATTATATTTAAAGTATAGAAATGGGGTGTTACAATAACAACATAATATATACTAACTGGAGAATGAAAAATCGTGCATCATGTACTAAAATAAAAACTAAATCACAAATATAATGCTTGTATCGCTACAACCACAATTGTAACATCGCAACCGCAATTGTAACATCGCAACCACAACAGAAGTAATCATAATTGTAATGATGCAACCACAATACTTGTAACACCGTAGCCGAAATGCTTATAACACAACAAGTGCAACGACAACAATCACAATTGTAATGTCGCAAGCCTAATTTTGTCAATCTCTTCAATGATTCAATATTCAACTTGAATCCTAACCATTCTCAGCCAACAATCGTGTGTTAAAAAAGTAAGGAAAAGCAAAGAAAAGCATAAAATTATTCAGCTCTAACCTTCAATTTCATATTAAATTAGTCAAAAATAAAAAAAAACTAAATAACATGGATTAAGATTTCAGAGGTTATCATTAATGATTGAATGACTAAATATAATAAAGTACAATGACAGTAAGCACCACAAAGTCTTGACAAAAGGTGAACATACCATTAGAGTTAGGTCATCTCTTTGCACACGAGTTTCCAAACCAATTCGCTGGTAACAAAAAAATATTGCAAATAAGTAACAATGTTACAATAGATATTTTAGGGAAAACTTCACATCTTATAGTCTGCTTGCATTAAAATCTAAAATCCAAGACAATACACAAACAATCCACATGTTTAAAAGTACTTTATCAAAACCTAATTGTATACTAATTATTAAATGGATCCTAATGAATAATACACTTTCAAAAGTAGTTATCAATAACCTGGCTCACTGTAGCCCCGACTTTTAGCAGCTCTAACAACTTGACTCAACGGTTTTCCTTCTTCAACCTTACTCAGTACATATCACATTGTTCCTAGTAAGAGTATGCAACATAAATTCCAATATCAATATAACAGTACTTTAAATTTATGTAGAAGACCGTCAAATTGAATATGTGATCAAGCACAAAAAATAATATCTAAGGGATATAATCATACAAAGACGAAAGATGTCATACCACTCAAACTTCCAATAATCCGATGAACTGGTTCACCAAATGAGATAATGAGATTCATGGATGCTATCACAGGAAGACCAACACCAACATTTAGCAAATTTCTTCGGCTGTGAAACATGATGACCTAATAAACCATTGATATAAACTAAAACATTTTTGAAAACATTTTAAATAACCTAATTGATTCTGAAACAATAGCCAACAAATTCAATGGGCTTAAATCCTACACAATATAATGACATATAAAATATTTTTAATGAAACCAAAATAAAATCAATCATACCATAACCAATTAGAATGAAAACCTGAAAAAAAAACAGAAGACAAAACATTAAAATACACGAGTAATATCAAATACCCAATCAAATACAAAACAAAATTAGTTGAAAAATGAGAAGATGAACACAAACACATTTTTCCCGGGATTTGTATGTTAATTGGGGAACAAAATAACAACTGAACTAACATAAACTCAAGATTCAATTTGAAACCAAGTGTCACGAAAAAACCTTTAAATTCCCTTAATCTTCAATCGAAAATAACCAATAGAAACCTTTCCAAACAAGTTTCAAACTCACTCTTCACAAACTAACTTGAGCCAAACTCCACCCTTTCTCCTTCACCTTCATCACGCCTCACTCACACAACAAATCAATCACCCACAACCTTCCAATCTTCATCACAATCTTCAATCTCAACCCTTCATAATCTTCAAAATCGCGAAGCATAGAGAGGAATTCACGAATGGGAGGAAAAAGAAAGGGACCGCAAATGAGAGATTGAGAATGTACCGAGTCTTGAGAGAGTAAGAGTGAAATTGCGATTTGTGTTGGAGGTGGTGGTGGCAGAGGCGATTTTGAGAGGCTTGTGTGAAGAGTGGGTTTGCATGTTCTCATGAATTGCACAACAAATATTCCCTTATTTATGAATTTTTGTGTTAATAAATAATTAATTGTATTTAATAATTAAATTAAGTTAATTTGCCAAGTGGCAATTGCTTAGAGTGTGTAATTAGCCAAGTGACACAATTAATTAACTAAGAAGGTAATTAAGACTTCTAATAAACACATTCCTTTCTGTCACACCCCAATTTTGACCCTGAATTGCAAAAAAAAAAATTCATTCATCTGACTGTATTTTCCCTTTGCATCAACTGCATCACATATCATATTTTTTCATCATGCATATTACCTGAATTATCAACCAACATAAGCTTGTTGGATTTACAGTCGATTCGGTCAAAATAAAAATCAATTCTGCGGAAATTAGTGAACGAAAAGTTTTAAAATAGATTTTGCAAGCATCAGTTATATTAATTTATGTTTAACATATTTTAATATGATGTGCTCGTTTTAATTTTTTGGAAACTTTTTCAGTCACATTTTGATCAGTTGAGCCTTTTAATCGGTCTATTTATTTCAAAATTTGATCAAACGCTGTATTTTTCCAATGCATATTTTTTGCGCTGATCATTTTGGTGCGTCCATTTTTATTTTTTATTTTTGACAATTTCGATACCAGGCAGTTTACTCATTTTTAATTTTTAGTTAATAATATTTTAATTTAATCAGATTTTAATTTAAGTTTATTTTTTTATTTTAGTATCACTTTTTCTATTTTTATAATATTTAATATTTGACTTTATCTCTTTTTAGTAAAACTTAATCACTAAGTATTAAAAAGTTTGTTTTGTCTCTTTCCTTGACTTTTAGTTTATCCTGTATTATAATACCTAGCCATTTCAAGAGAGAGGGGGTGTCACACCCTAAATTTTGACCTAAACTTTTTTCGAAATTTTCATTCATTTGGTGCATTTCATAACTTTATCGATTGACAGTCAGTCTTGCACAAGCGTCTCATTAATCATTAATTTTATCAATTCATATCATTCTATTCTTAATGTTGAGAGTTTAATTTTAGAACTTTTAGAAGTTTGTTTCGTTTTTGTAGCTTTATTTATCTTAATTTTTAAATAATTATATTAGATTTCTTAGATTTAGTCTAGTCTAAATTTTTTTTTTAGTTTATTTTAGTTTAACTAGAACTTATTTTAATTCGATTTTAATTTAATTAAGACTTATTTAACTCTTATTTTATTTTTAATTTTTACTTATCTATTATGACTAAGCTTTTATTCATTTATTTGTAAAGTCTATTTCAATTTAAGTTATTTGTTTAGTTTAATTAATCAATTTAATTTTGGGTAAAATATTTTTTTTTATTTTTATTTATTATTTAATTTTAATTAGTTTACTTAAATTTTTCTTTTATTATTATTATTATTATTGTTATTAGTTTAGTTTAATTGTTTAATAGTTGTTAATCAGTCAACATGTCCAAACAAATTGTGCCATAGCTCTACATCAAATGTATACATCAAAATAGAAGCAAAAATCCTGAGATCCAAAAAGGCCATAAACCAAGTCTACAATATTACATGTAAAAATTCTGCAACTCTGCAACATTGCCTGCAAGACCAACAACCATAAACTTACACAAAACAAGCAAAGCAAGAAAAGTTGTATCAAAAGTAAAATTGAGTTTTCATGAAATTAAATAGAATTTGTTTTATAAGAGGAGGCACATAACACAGTTAAAGGAAGAAAACAAAAAAAACTCAGAAAAAGGAGAAATTTCCTTCTCCATCGCAGAACCACCAAACTGCAAACAGTAAACAACTACAAACCAACTCACCGAACCCCCTTCACCGCAAATCTGCAACACACCATAAAATCCCAATACCGGATCTGAACAAAAAGAAACCATGACCATAAACCATTAAAATAAACCAAACCGAGAAATCGTCGCCGAGAGGACGAATCTGAAACCGCGAGTCTGAGTGCAAACCGGATCCGAAAACCAAACGAAATCAGAACCGCCACTGGTGACGCGAAAACCCACGAGTTGAAACCAACCCAGCCACCGCCATGCGAGAACCGAGACCGGAGAGAATCTAAGATCGTGAACAACCCAAAGTCAATCTGTTCACGAGAGCGAGAAGCATTATGCGACTAGGAGAGAGACGCGACGGAAACTGAGATAAGCCGACGAGCACAGAGAGATTTGAGAGAAATTAACGGAGAGGGAGCGCCGTTTGGGAGTGGCTTCGCTTTCTGCTTGTGTTTGCGTATTGAGAAAGAGGAATAATAAACAGGGTATCCATTCTATTATGATGTTATGTTTTATATTTTTTATATTTAGTGTATTTTATTTTATTTATTTTAATCTATTTTGTTTGTTGAACCCTTTTTTTTATTATTGTTTCTATTTATTCTCTTATAAAATCTTTCTTCTTTTAAATTTAAAAAAATTTATTTGTTCTAATTAGTTTTAAATGATTTTGTCCATCCTTATATTTCTACCTTTAATTGTATTTCACTTTTGAATGTATCATCGTTTTTTTTTGCTAACTTTCTCTTTTAAATTATTTTTTTTTCTTTTCATTTTATTATTAAGAATAAATAATGACGTTTCTATTTTAACATGATAATAATGGCTTAGTTTATTTCATCAAGTAAGGTTCTTAACTTTTTTTTTAGCTTCGTTTTTTAAATAAGAAAAGGGATATACATCTTAATTAATATTTGTTGTGGTATTATTTTATTGACTTTAATTTCTATTTTGTTTTTTTATCATTAATAGTTATTTTTATTATTATTAATTTTTATTATTAGTAATTTTTATTATTAGTATTGGACTCAAGTAAAAACATATATACTTGTTGCTGTTGGGCTTGGTCTCTTTCATTTGGAAGTATGTCTAACTCTTTCAAATTCACTCCTTCGTAAGTCGAATACACTGTGCATTGTCATCTACCTAGTACAAATAGGTCTTTGCTAAACCTAATTTAAAAATTTTAAAACAAATGCGACTTTATCAAATTCTTTTATTAAAATATATTAATCGTATAAATTAATTCGCGAAAGAACAGAGCTCCGGAGTCTAGCACTCCGCACGTTCTAGAATGGATCGCTCCTGGGCTAGCCCCACGCGACGTGGTCCATTCGCCTCTCGTATTTTAAAATATCTTAATCGCACAAATTAACTCGGGAAAGAATAGAGCTCCGGAGTCTAGCATTCCGCACGTTCTAAGAACGAATCACACCTGGGTTAGCCCCACGCGTAGTGTTTCGTTCACTCCTTTGTTATTAAACACGTTAATTCTAAAACGTCTAAAAAATATATCCAACTTATTTTATAAATTAACTTATCAAAATAGAGCTCCGGAGTCTAGCACTCCGCACGTTCTGGATTGGATCGTTCCTGGGCTAGCCCCACGCGACGTGTTTCAATCACCGTTCTTATATCAAAATATCTCAATCATTTTATAATTTCAAATACGAAAGAATAGAGCTCCGGAGTCTAGCCTTCCGCACGTTCTAGAGTGAATCTCTCATGGGCTAGCCCCACGCGACGTGGTTCATTCACTCTTTCATATCTTAAAACAATTCAAAATTTACCAACCAATTCAAATCATTTTCATAATTAATCAGCGAAAGACGGAACTCCGGAGTCTAGCACTCCGCACGTTTTGGAATGCAATCACTCCTGGGCTAGCCCCACGCGACGTGGTCCATTCGCCTTCCGTATTTCGAAATATCTAATCACACAAATTAACTTACGAAAACAGAGCTCCTGAGTCTAGCACTCCGCACGTTCTGGATTGGATCGTTCCTGGGCTAGCCCCACGCGACGTAGTTCATTCGCTCTTTCATACTTAAAACAACTTAAAACTCACCAACCAATTCAAATCACTTTCATAATTAATCAGCGAAAGACGGAACTCCGGAGTCTAGCACTCCGCACGTTTTGGAATGCAATCACTCCTGGGCTAGCCCCACGCGACGTGGTTCATTCACCCTTTCGTTTAAAACACCTTAACAAAAGTCAAACACTTTTCTTTGAAATGAACATTGTTTAAATCTTTCTATCTTGCAAACAAGCTAGCGCTTCAGCCTCAACCGCGAGTATAAGCCTACGCTTAGCAGTAGAATGCGTTTTAAACAATCGTTCAATTTAAAAATCACAAACCATAGTCGCACGAACTACGAAGCTCTGACTTTCCCATTGCACAAGGGAATACGTAGGCACGAAGATTTTAATCCTTCGCGAGCACCCTATTAAAAAAAATCAATCTTTTTCTCTCCGTCACAGTAATAAAAAACTTTAATCTTTTCTTCGTCTTAATAATAAAATTTAAAACTTTAATTTCCTTAGAACAAACATATTAACAAACATTTAGAAGACAAAAACTTAAGATCAAACATTTAATCGCATACTTAGCTAAGAGGTTCCCGTTGAGTACAACGGACGTGAGGGGTGCTAATACCTTCCCCTTGTGTAACCGACTCCTGAACTTAGAATTTGGTTTCGTAAACCATTTCTTATCCTTCCTTTATGTTGTATCTATATCTCCCTTTTCTCTCGTAGAATAAATAGAATTAGGTGGCGACTCTGTTGTTTGTTTTAGGATCGTATTTTTCGAGGTACGACAGTTGGCGACTCTGCTGGGGAAATAAGAATAGCTCCATGCTAGACAGAGTCGAGCCTAACTTAGCTTTGTGTGTTTATTTGTTTGATCTTATCTTTTCTTGTCTTCTCTATGTTTGTTATTTATGTTTGTTTATTCTTTTACCTCTTTCCCTTTATTGCTCATTATATTACTTGTCTGTGGGATATTGGGGTCACTTTGCAAGTAAATTTGAGTTGTGGAAAAAGCAGAGGGAACACCTAAGTTAGAATTGGATGTTATTAGTGTTAGTCTCCAAGGACTCGCTCCTTGCATGTCTAGCATGAAAGCTCCCCCAGATAGTTAGACTTTTTGTAGATCTTGTCGCAACGCAGCTAGTCTGTCGCGTGACCTGATTCACGAAAGGGTTGTGATTCTGGGACCCCCTAGGACCTGTTTCAATTTTGGTAGTTGTGTAATGTTAGGCTCCAAGGGCTCGCCCCTTTATCAGACTAGCATGAGAACTCCACTCAAGGTAGACCTTATCGTTATTATCGTCACAATGCAGCTAGCCTGCGGCGGGGCGTTAGTACGATAAACGTCTGTGACTTTGAGTTTCCTTAAACCATCACCGTAGAAACCATCTTGTGAGTGGGATTTATGGGTACAGACTGTAGAACCAATCTCTTGCAGCCTACCATTTAGGAAGTTTCGAGCTTTTCCAGCTTCTAAGTCTGTTTGTGCTTGTGATCTTAAGCATCCTTGCATTGCATCAATTTGCATATCATTTTCTTTCCTCGGAGAAAGCTCATCCTCGTCCTGTGTCCATAACCCGCAGTTGATTTCCCAACACCTACTTTGGACTTGAAGTAGTTCTTGATTGATCATGGACCCTGAAGGACAAAAGCAAACTGCGACAAGGGGAGACTTTGATTTGACAAAGGACCAGATGAACCAACTCATGGATGATGTGACAACTTTGGCAAAGAGAGAGGGTAATGTTCAACAGGCTTTCGTGACTGGAGATGTCTTTCAACCTCAAGTGAACAACTTTGCAAGGACCCCAGTTGGGGCACCCTTTATTCAAGAGCATACCATTATTCGAGATGGAAACTCCTTACCTCACGATAACGTTGAGTACCAAAGCTTTGGGTTCTCTGAGCAAAATTCTCAAGGGGCAGTCCCGGTAAGGAAGACCAAGGTGTCGTACCCCGAAAAATACGACCTTACGCGGTCCGAAAGGACGGGAGCCGCGCGCCGGACGGACTGAAGAGTCGCCACCTAATTCTATTTATTCCCGAAGAGGGAAAGGGAAGATATAGATACAACCCGGGAAGAGAAGGATAAGGACAAAGGTCAACGGAACCATTGCCTGGGTTCGGGAGTCGGTTATGCAGGGGGAAGGTATTAGCACCCCCTACATTCATCGTACTCGATGGGAACCATCTAAGTTATCACGCGCGAAAGGATGTCTATGCTTAAACGAATTGCTTGCTAGAGGGAAATGAGTTGAATTATAAGTTAGATTGATCCTAGGTGCTCGGCAAGGATTGAGATCCTCGTGCCTACGTACTCCCGTGTGCAATGGGAAAGTCAGAGCCTCGTAGTTCGGCCTACTAAGGGTAATGGTTGTTCGTTTTATTACCTTTCTTCGATGAAAGGGTTTAGGAGTTGAAATGCACTAAAGACTATGGATAGTTTATTTCGGCCAACAAGACAAGCATCTTGCGCCGAAATAATCGGAGCGAGTAACGAGAGCTCGTTATCCTCCTTTCTACCGCTTAAGGCTCGTGGCGTACAATTTCTTCTCGTTTTATTAGAATGTGTTTTATTTCCTAAGACCGCTTGACGTTGGATCAAGGGTTTGGATCTAATCGAAACGTTTTGGTTTTTTTGAGGTTAGAGGGTAAATGCAAATGGAGGTTTATTTTGTAGTTTGTCAGCGAGGCACAAAGCGCTCGGCTCGCAAGGTAAGATGGATCCTAATAAACGATAAAGGTAACTGGAAAATAAAGTGCAAGTGTGCAAGTGAGATCGCTTGGCGTTGGACCAAGGATTCGGAATTAAATAAAATACGGAAAATAAAAATGCGTACAAAGAAATGGGAGAGGGATACAAAATAAATACAGGGGATTGCGCGAAATAAATGGTATCATTGTAGTTTGCCCAAGAGGAAGCGTGTGTGTAGTGTTTTTGAACTATTCGAAGGCGTTCGGCCTGTTTAATCGGAAACAACTATTCGAAGGCGTTGGACCTTTTAATCGAGAACAACTATTCGAAGGCGTTGGACCTTTTTGGGACGCGGCGAAATTTAGTTCGTGAACTACCTTAGAATCGATTTAAAATTGGAATCATTCTATGAGGAGTCGAAACGTAATTTTTTTTTAAATGCGGAAATAAATAAAATTGATTTGCGAGAATTAAATCAAAATAGAATAATAAATTAAATAATTAAATCAATCAAATAATATTAAGAATAATAAAATAAATTAAATTAATTTACATGTTTGTTTGCCAAAATAATAAAAAATAAATAATAAAAAAACTAATTACAAGGAGGGCCTCATATTGACCGAATATCACCGATTTAACAAAATCGGGCGAAAAATCGGCCTTTTATCATGTCATTGGCCCTAAGGTGATATAAAAGTAAATAGAAATAATAACAGAAATAAGGTTCAATAATAAAAATAATATTTAAGGAAAATGACACTAAAATATCACCTAAAATATTAAGAATAAAGCAAACCTAATAACATCAAAATAACAAAAATCAAAACTTAATAACAACAAAAAAGATTTAAATAGAAAGAAATAAAAAACAAGAAAAAAGATTTAAATAGAAAGAAATAAAAAACAAGAAAGACCAAAGGCTTATGCTTGGTGAGGTGTGCGACGGGTCAAGGGTGTCGTACACAGCAAACTCCAGACGGGCCAAGCCCAAATTCGTCAACAACATGATAATAATAAAAAAAAGGTGTGGTGATAGATCTGTGATGTATGTTCAACGAAAATAGGTCAAGGGCTGAAAAGCCCACATCCTCAACAACAACACAGGAAAATAGATGAGAAGAAAACATAAATTAGGAAAAAAAGGAAAATGTTAAGTCCAAAATATAAACTCAGTAACACGGTTTTTAGAAAAGAAAGAGAAAGAACCAACCCACCCTCTTGGTTTCACGAACAG
The DNA here is from genome assembly GCA_963966055.1 of Lathyrus aphaca. NCBI lineage: Eukaryota > Viridiplantae > Streptophyta > Magnoliopsida > Fabales > Fabaceae > Lathyrus > Lathyrus aphaca. The sequence continues at coordinate 134,712,033 of OZ014522.1, read as the reverse complement.
TCTCCCTCTCTCTGATTCCTCTCAATCGCTCGGATTCTCGCGGCGATGCTCACTATTTTGGTTCGGGATCTGGCTTTGGTGCGGGTAGTAGTGGTCACGGCGGCTTGTTTCTGATTTGGATCGCAGATGTGAGCGGCAGACGGTGGTGATGAGTGCGGTCGGACGCGACTCACGGTGGTGGGTTTTGATGGTTTCGCGGAAGGGTGAGTGGCCGACGTGCTTGGGGTTCAGTTAGTCCGGTATTACGGTGTGGATTGAAGAGGTGATGAAGAAGGTTGGTGAAGGGTCAGTTTGATTTTAAGGTTTTCTGGTTTTTTTGCTCGGTGATGCAATTATGGTGCTGTTTTCGGTTCACAGGTGGCGGCGGGTGTTTGTTCGCAGGTTTGAGAGGTTTAATCTGGTCTTAATCGTTTCACAGAATCAGTTTCAAGGGTTGGATTCAGATTGGTTTTCGGCGGTTTGGGATTTCTTCGGTTTCGCTCATTCCATCACGGCGGCAACTCGTTGAGCTTTGTCGATTTCTGGTGCGATTTGGGGTGGTTTCAGAAGGTGGTGGTAATAAAAAATAAAAAAAAAGGTTGGTGAGGCTTTGTCTGCGGTTTGATGAAGGTTGCGAGTTTGGTAGAGCGAAAATGGTGGTAAGTGGTAGAGGTCCCGCTGTTGGTTTTTGTAGTGGTTTATGATAGGGTTATGGTGGAGTTATGAACAGAGGTTTGAAAGGGTTGAAGCAAGGTTCGTTGATTTTTGGTTGTGTGGTGAAAGAAGGAAGAAGGTGTTAAGGTTTTGTGAAAGGGAGGTCTGCAGTTTTGAAATGGAAGAGGTTTACGAGGTTGTGCGGCTTTGTGTGTTTGGTTGTGGTGCTGGAAATCAAGATTTGTGGTGATGGCAGTGAGAGGGAAGTTTACAATGGCTTTCTCAGTTTCACTTTGTTTTCTCTCAAACTCGTCTCTCGATTTCGCGTTCAGATAATTCGTTTTTCTATTTGGTAAGAGTGGTTCTGCGTTTTTATCAATGGCAGTGGAGGTTCATGTGTGTATTTGTTGTGTAGAGGATTTCTCTTTTTGTTTTCTCCCTCCTGCCCCATATGTGAACAAAGGATCTGCTATATATATGTTGCGCTTTAGAGGAATGTTGAGGCCTTTTTTTCGCATTGCTCGTACGTTGCGTTTCAGTCACCTTAATGCTGAAAGTGTGCCTTTCCCTTTTCCGTTAGTAGTGGAATGAAGGTCTTGTTAGTGCATTTGCAAAATTTGTTATTTGTTGAATGCGTATGACAGCTGGAGTGGTTAATATGGAAAGAAAAATATCTATGTCCCTTTTTAACTGTGAAGGCACTCCTTTGGGAATAAGGACAAGACAATGATTTTTTTGAAAAATAAAATTAAATTGGGTGTGAACTAGAAACAAAATTCATTTTATGAATAGAACAAGAAATAAAAATAACCATCAAAAGAAATAATAATAAAATACGATAAAATTGATAATGATGATAATGAAGCTAATAATAATAAAAACAAATAGTAAAAAGAAGATAAATGACATAATAATAAGAATAATGAAAATAATAAATAATAAAAAAATCTTTGAAATAATAATAATGGCTTAATTGAATGAAGATTGAATAAAATAAATAAATACTTTAAACAAAAATAAAAAGATTTAGAAAAAATAAAAAAGTAGATATAGACAAAAACTGACATACATATTTTTTAATAATAAATAGTAAATATGCAGTTAGGACAAATTTGAGGTATGACACAAGGGACCAGACGTCGCTAAGATGACTGAGAAATGTCGAATGATGAACGAAAGACTCAAAGCTCTAGAGGGGCAAAATGCTTTTGACCTGGATGCTTTAAACATGTGCTTAGTGCCTGGTTTGGTTATACCTCCGAAATTTGAAGCACCTAACTTTCAGAAGTACAAAGGGGATAGTTGTCCAAAGCACCATTTGGTGATGTTCTGTCGAAAAATGACTGCATATGCTTTTGACGATAAGTTGATGATTCACTGCTTTCAAGACAGTTTGAGTGGGGCACCGTTGAATTGGTACATGGATTTGGAAAGAAGTCATATTCAGTCATGGTTGGACCTAGCCAATGCTTTTGTGAAACAATACCATTACAATTTGGAAGAAGCTCCCAGTCGCTTTCACTTGAAGGACATATCTCAAGAGAGTAACGAGCTATTCAAAAGATACGTCCAGAGATGGAGAGAGTTTGTTGATCGTGTTCAACCACCGCTCTCAGAAAAGGAGTTAGTTGACCTGTTTATGGATACTCTGCAGAGCCCGTACTTTGAGAAGATGGTAGGCGCCGCATCAACAAGTTTCTCTGACCTGGTAAAAACGGGAGAACGTATTGAGATTAGTCTCAAAAGCGGAAAGATCCAAGGCGCCTCAAGCAACCAGGCCAGTGAGAATGAATCTCTCAGTAGCTCCCAAGAGGAGGAAGAGGATGTCATCAATGCAGTCATGTCAGACGTCGAGTATTCCTATGATGCATCAGCAAGACCCTATGACCCTCCATCTTTTCAGCAATCACTATTCCATATGCCTCATCATCCTTGTAGGCAACCAACAATGTTTAGGGTACCTTACCAGCAACCCTGGATCTCTCCTCATCAAAGCCAGTGAGCCAAAAGCCAAGGATATCTGAATCAGCATCAGAGTCCACATAAGCCTCGCAACAATTTGGAAAGAAGGAGTGCTCCTCTTCATCCAGTACCTTTATCATACACTCAGCTTCTGCAACCTTTGATTCAAAGCTCTTTGGTGGTTCCCAAGTCTCTCAAGCCATTGCCAGAGCCATACCCTCCTGAGTATAATCCACATGAGCAATGTGGATATCATGATGGATCAATGGGGCATTCAACTGAAGACTGCAGAGCTTTTCAAGCCAAGGTACAACAATTGATCGATAAAAAGTACATATCCTTTCCAGAAGGAAACCTGTTGGTGCATGTCAACTTCTCGCCTGAGTGAGTACAAAGACTCTTCGGGGCATCTCTTGAAGACAGTAAATCAAGACATTTTCAATTCCCTAAAGCTGGCAATCCCTTGTTTGTTTCAGCCTGAGTGAGTACAAAGACTCTTCGGGGCATCTCTTGAAGACAGTAAATCAAGACATTTTCAATTCCCTAAAGCTGGCAATCCCTTGTTTGTTTCAGCACTGTTGTATTTTCTTTGCATGTTGATCTTGTATTTTCTTGTAAGCATTGTTGTTTTTGAATTGGCAAAATTAATGAAATGTTTATGCATATTTTGAATCAATCCAGTCGTATTCACTCGTTTTCTTTCATTGTCATAAATAAACATAATTTCTCTCCTTTTATTTATCAAACTTTTGTTTTAGCAAAGATTGGAGGGAGGATGATGAAAACCAGATGCCTGAATTCTCCATTTGTATACTCTCAATTAAAACCCTGCCAATGATGTACAGGCATTGTTTCAAATTCCCAAACACCGGTGAAATAAGGATGATAATCCCTTGCTAACCCCTTTGAGCCTAGAAGTAGGAGTGTTCTTTTTCAAAAATGCAAAAACCCTCAATTTCAAACCTGGGGCAGGGTAGTCGCTTCAGTTAATCTGTTTACATTCAATCTTCAAGAGATTCAATCCACCATTCAAGAAGGATCAACTACATACTTTCATTCATACACCAAAGAAGTTGTGAATAGCCAAAAGTTCGTAGTACCTGTTCTCTATCCTCCAATAAAATGGCAGTCACAACCGCCCAACCAAAAGAAAGGAAAAAAGGAAAAAAGAAATACAAAGAAAAGTCTGCTAAGTCAAAAACTAGGAAAAGACGACTTAGGCGAAAATTATTGAAGTTATCAAATCCTCAACAAAGCAAGGATAAAGCAAGGTGGGTGCCATCACTTTTAAATCATGATCCTTATCATGCACCATCAAAAGACTTATGAGATCTGAATGCGTAAATCAATTTAATTGAACGTAGGATTGGAGTTCATCACGAAGATGGGGTGGGTTACAAATAAATTTTGAGCCTTTTATCCTTTGTTTCATAAATCGTGAATCGAGCCACGTTACAACGCTTAAAAGACCTAATTGAGGCTGGGTTTATTTTTTAGGGCATGCTACAACAAGGTTGTGTTAACCTGACTCCTAACGATCTTTGCTAATCATTTGTTTTGATCACTTCATCTGCCATTCCATAAATGGCTAGATCCACTTTTTATTTAATTTTAATCAACTCCACTGTATCACTATCATACCAATAAATTATGATTTCAAAACTTGCATAAACGCTGCATTAAAATTGCCAATTTTTAAATGTATAATGCTTATTTGCAAGTCAATTCGGCATCGGGGGAATCCCAATGGTTTCAGCCAGTTAGGGAATTTAACTTTGTAAGAGAAGCCCAGCCAGGGGCAACCACTTTGAGGATAAGTCAATCTGAATCAATCTCCTCAAGAGCTAGCTACTCAGAGTTTGAACCTTTTTCAGACTAGAGTGAGCTATCACAAGAAATTCAAGAGTTCAAATAGCCAGTCAAGGATCAAATAACCAGGGGAAAATCTCCGACATTCCAGCACTGGGGCAACCATTTCAAAGGCCATGTCATGGCAGGCTGATCCAAACTTTTTGTGATGAGGAAAATCTCAAAAAAAAACATTGATTCAGGGGCAAGATGAATCACGCAGGGGAAAATCCTCTCCACGCCTACAAAATATTCAAGTAGGCCTCATACAACAACTAATTTTGAGTTCAAGACAAGTGTCGGGAATCATGTTGTCATCTTTGTCTCCTTTTAGAGAGTCATCTGCAAAGAACTATTCCATCCTTAACCACGCAGGGGCATTTTTGAAACCACTGAGTCAGTAATCACTCTCATGCTTTAGTCATGTCGCTCCGCTCATAGCGTTAACCTTGCATATCGTCTTACTCATCTAGCATATGTCCAGGTCAAAACCCAAGTATTCTAGTCCCCGTCTGGTATTTTCATTTGAAATTTATTTCACAATCAGTTCTCGTCTGACAGTCAGCTTTTATTCCAGTCCCCGTCTGGTATTTTCATTTGAAATTTATTTCACAGTCAGTTCTCGTCTGACAATCAGCTTTTATTCCAGTCCCCGTCTGTTATTTTTCATTTGAAATTTATTTCACAGTCAGTTCTCGTCTGACAGTCAGCTTTTAACAGCCAGTTCTCGTCTGGTATTTCATTTGAAATTTATTTCACAGTCAGTTCTCGTCCGACAGTCGGTTTACGCTCCAGTTCTCGTCTGTTAGCCCATTTCAAACCAGTTTCTGTCTGGTAGTCAATTTCTTTTCAAACCAGTTCCTGTCTGGTAGTCAATTACTTTTCAAACCAGTTCCTGTCTGGTAGTCAATTACTTATCAAACCAGTTCCTGTCTGGTAGTCAATTACTTTTCAAACCAGTTCCTGTCTGGTAGTCAATTACTTTTCAAACCAGTTCCTGTCTGGTAGTCAATTACTTTTCAAACCAGTTCCTGTCTGGTAGTCAATTTCTTTTCAAACCAGTTTCTGTCTGGTAGTCAATTTCTTTCCAAACAAGTTCCTGTCTGGTAGTCAACTTCTTTTCAAACCAGTTCCTATCTGATATTCATTTTCTTTCCAAACCAGTTTTCGTCTGTTAGTCCATTCTGAACCACTTCCCGCCTGGCATTTCATTTAAAAGTTATTTGACAGTCGGTTCTTGTCTGACAGTCATCTCTTTTCCAAATCCAGCTCAAAACCAATTCTTGTTTGGTAGACCATTTCCAAAGTCAGTCCCCGCCTGACAATGAATCAAAAGAAACTCGTTCTCGTCTGGCATGTCAAGGAAAAAATCATTCGTCACTAGCAGCTTTGTCTGAAAATCCATTGTTGTTGACGCCCTTTAGTGTGTTTTATCAAAGTGTTTTCCCAGTAACACTAATATTCCCTGCAGAGGTCCTCCTTGTTATTGATATCCACCCTTTTACCACCAATATTTCTCTTAAGTCCAATCGTCATTGGCACAAATCCTTCAAGTTCTTCATTTAGGGAATTTCCAGAGGTTGGACGTTTATCTTGTTTAAAACTCCAACATTTTATTGCCAGTCGGTCGCTTAGAGCCGTTGATTTATATCTGAACGCTTCGCATGCTACTCCCAGTATCAGTTTGTTTGCACAAGAGCCACTGCCTAGATACTGTTTTCGTTTCCCAATCCTCGGTCTCAACAGTTACACTTGAACCTGTTGATTTACCACTTTGGATTATATGTCTGTCGTTTTATTTTCCCGACCGTCGTGTCGACGCCTGTTATTTTATTGCTGACCACCGTGTCGACGTCTGTCATTTTATTTTTTCGACCACCGTTGTCGACGCCTGTCATTTTTATTTTCCCGACCACCGTTGTCGATGTCTGTTTGTTTGTTCCCGACCACCGTTGTCGATGTCTGTTATTTTATTTCCCGACCACCGTTGTCGACGCCTGTCGTTTTATTTTCCCGACCACCGTTGTCGATGCCTGTCATTTTATTTTCCCGACCACCGTTGTCGATGCCTGTTATTTTATTCCCCGATCACTGTGTCGATGTTTGTTTATTCCTGACCGCCGTGTCAATGTCTGCTATTTTGTTCTCCTGGCTGCCGAGTCGAGGTCATTTCCTTTTTTTCTCAATCACCAAATTGTTGCATTGGGATCCCCAGCAACCACCTTGAACTTGCTAACTCAGCACTTCAGATAGTCTGTCTTTAATCTTACGTTTTGTTTTCCGTCTTATGTCATTCTTAGTGCCAGCAGTTACACTTGAACCTGCTGATTTATCACTTTGAATACATCCTGTTTTCGTCTTGTCATCCCCAGCATATTGTTATCCCCAGTGAATCTTCACCCTCGTTATCGTTTCTGTGGATTACCGTTCGCATTTGTCTTCCCGCATACCATATTCATCATATTTATCATTTAAAAAATCAGCATGCTAGGTTTCATTGCATATCGCACATCATATCCCCAGCAGGACAAAAGTCTCTCATGAATTCATAAAATTGAATATCATATCATTTCATCTGCATTCAGGGACAAAATTTAGATATTTAAAATATTTAACTATCTCCTACTGCGATCATACGAAGATTAATCATCTTCATATTCTCTGATTGAAGATATTTAAATAGGGGCAACTGTCACACCCCAATTTTGACCCTGAATTGCAAAAAAAAATTTCATTCATCTGACTGTATTTTCCCTTTGCATCGACTGCATCGCATATCATATTTTTTCATCATGCATATTACCTGAATTATCAACCAAAATAAACTTGTTGGATTTACAGTCGATTCGGTCAAAATAAAAATCAATTATGCGAAAATTAGTGAACGAAAAGTTTTAAAATCGAGCTTGCAAGCATCAGTTATATTAATTTATGTTTAACATATTTTAATATGATGTGCTCGTTTTAATTTTTTGGAAACTTTTTCGATCGCATTTTGATCAGTTGAGCCTTTTAATCGGTCTATTTATTTCAAAATTTGATCAAACGTTGTATTTTTCCAATGCGTATTTTTTGCGCTGATCATTTTGGTGCGTCCATTTTTATTTTTTATTTTTGATAATTTTGATACCAGGCAGTTTACTCATTTTTAATTTTTAGTTAATAATCTTTTAATTTAATCAGATTTTAATTTAAGTTTATTTTTTTTATTTTAGTATCACTTTTTCTATTTTTATAATATTTAATATTTGACTTTATCTCTTTTTAGTAAAACTTAATCACTAAGTATTAAAAAGTTTGTTTTGTCTCTTTTCTTGACTTTTAGTTTATCTTGTATTATAATACCTAGCCATTTCAAGAGAGAGGGGGTGTGACACCCTAAATTTTGACCTAAACTTTTTTCGAAATTTTCATTCATTTGGTGCATTTCAGAACTTTATCGATTGACAGTCATTCTTACACAAGCGTCTCATTAATCATTAATTTTATCAATTCATATCATTCTATTCTTAATGTTGAGAGTTTAATTTTAGAACTTTTAGAAGTTTGTTTCGTTTTTTTAGCTTTATTTATCTTAATTTTTAAATAATTATATTAGATTTCTTAGATTTAGCCTGGTCTAAATTTCTTTTTTAGTTTATTTTAGTTTAACTAGAATTTATTTTAATTCGATTTTAATTTAATTAAGACTTATTTAGCTCTTATTTTATTTTTAATTTTTACTTATCTATTATGACTAAGCTTTTATTCATTTATTTGTAAAGTCTATTTCAATTTAAGTTATTTATTTAGTTTAATTAATCAATTTAATTTTGGGTAAAATATTTTTTTATTTTTTATTTTTATTTATTATTTAATTTTAATTAGTTTGCTTAAATTTTTCTTTTATTATTATTATTATTGTTATTAGTTTAGTTTAATTGTTTAATAGTTGTTAATCAGTCAACATGTCCAAACAAATTGTGCCATAGCTCTACATCAAATGTATACATCAAAATAGAAGAAAAAATCCTGAGATCCAAAAAGGCCATAAACCAAGTCTACAATATTACATGTAAAAATTCTGCAACTCTGCAACATTGTCTGCAACAAGACCAACAACCATAAACTTACACAAAACAAGCAAAGCAAGAAAAGTTGTATCAAAAGTAAAATTGAGTTTTCATGAAATTAAATAGAATTTGTTTTATAAGAGGAGGCACATAACACAGTTAAAGGAAGAAAACAAAAAAAACTCAGAAAAAGGAGAAATTTCCTTCTCCATCGCAGAACCACCAAACTGCAAACCGTAAACAACTACAAACCAACTCACCGAACCCCCTTCACCGTAAATCCGCAACACACCATAAAATCCCAATACTGAATCTGAACAAAAAGAAACCATGACCATAAACCATTAAAATAAACCAAACCCAGAAATCGCCGCCGAGAGGATGAATCTGAAACCGCGAGTCTGAGTGCAAACCGGATCCGAAAACCAAACGAAATCAGAACCGCCGCTGGTGACGCGAAAACCCACGAGTTGAAACTAACCCAACCACCGCCGTGCGAGAACCGAGACCGGCGAGAATCTAAGATCGTGAACAACCCAAAGTCAATTGTTCACGAGAGCGAGAAGCATTATGCGGCTAGGAGAGAGACGCGACGAAAACTGAGATAAGTCGACGAGCATAGAGAGATTTGAGAGAAATCGACGGAGAGGGAGCGCCATTTGGGAGTGGCTTTGCTTTCTGCTTGTGTTTGCGTTTTGATAAAGAGGAATAATAAACAGGGTATCCATTCTATTATGATGTTATGTTTTATATTTTTTATATTTAGTGTATTTTATTTTATTTATTTTAATCTATTTTGTTTGCTGAACCCTTTTTTTTTATTATTGTTTCTATTTATTCTCTTATAAAATCTTTCTTCTTTTAAATTTAAAAAATTTTATTTGATCTAATTAGTTTTAAATGACTTTGTCCATCCTTATATTTCTCCCTTTAATTGTATTTCACTTTTGAATGTATCATCGTTTTTTTTTGCTAACTTTCTCTTTTAAATTATTTTTTTTTTCTTTTCATTTTATTATTAAGAATAAATAATGACGTTTCTATTTTAACATGCTAATAATGGTTTAGTTTATTTCATCAAGTAAGGTTCTTAACTTTTTTTTAGCTTCGTTTTTTAAATAAGAAAAGGGATATACATCTTAATTAATATTTGTTGTGGTATTATTTTATTAACTTTAATTTCTATTTTGTTTTTTATCATTAATAGTTATTTTTATTATTATTAATTTTTATTATTAGTAATTTGTATTATTAGTATTGGACTCAAGTAAAAACATATATACTTGTTGATGTTGGGCTTGGTCTCTATCATTTGGAAGTCTGTCTAACTCTTTCAAATTCACTCCCTCGTAAGTCGAATACAATGTGCATCGTCATCTACCTAGTACAAATAGGTCTTTGCTAAACCTAATTTAAAACTTTTAAAACAAATGCGACTTTATCAAATTCTTTTATTAAAATATCTTAATCGTACAAATTAATTCGAGAAAGAACAGAGCTCCGGAGTCTAGCACTCCGCACGTTCTAGAATGGATCGCTCCTGGGCTAGCCCCACGCGACGTGGTCCATTCGCCTCTCGTATTTTAAAATATCTTAATCGTACAAATTAACTCGGGAAAGAATAGAGCTCTGAAGTCTAACATTCCGCACGTTCTAAGAACGAATCACACCTGGGCTAGCCCCACGTGTAGTGTTTCGTTCACTCCTTTGTTATTAAACACGTTAATTCTAAAACGTCTAAAAAATATATCCAACTTATTTTATAAATTAACTTACGAAAACAGAGCTCCGGAGTCGAGCACTCCGCACGTTTTGGATTGGATCGTTCCTGGGCTAGCCCCACGCGACGTGTTTCAATCACCGTTCGTATATCAAAATATCTCAATCATTTTATAATTTCAAATACGAAAGAATAGAGCTTCGAAGTCTAGCATTCCGCACGTTCTAGAGTGAATCTCTCTTGGGCTAGCCCCACGCGACGTGGTTCATTCACTCTTTCATATCTTAAAACACTTTAAAATTTACCAACCAATTCAAATCATTTTCATAATTAATCAGCGAAAGACGGAACTCCGGAGTCTAGCACTCCGCACGTTTTGGAATGCAATTACTCATGGGCTAGCCCCACGCGACGTGGTCCATTCGCCTTCCGTATTTCGAAATATCTAATCATACAAATTAACTTACGAAAACAGAGCTCCGAAGTCTAGCACTCTGCACGTTCTGGATTGGATCATTCCTGGGCTAGCCCCACGCGACGTGGTTCAATCACCGTTCGTATATCAAAATATCTCAATCATTTTATAAATTCAAATCCGAAAGAATAGAGTTCCGGAGTCTAGCATTCCGCACGTTCTAGAATGAATCGCTCCTGGGCTAGCCCCACGCGACGTAGTTCATTCGCTCTTTCATACTTAAAATAACTTAAAACTCACCAACCAATTCAAATCACTTTCATAATTAATCAGCGAAAGACGGAACTCCGGAGTCTAGCACTCTGCACGTTTTGGAATGCAATCACTCCTAGGCTAGCCCCACGCGACGTGGTTCATTCACCCTTTCGTTTAAAACACCTTAACAAAAGTCAAAAACTTTTCTCTGAAATGAACATTGTTTAAATCTTTCTATCTTGCAAACAAGCTAGCGCTTCAGCCTCCACCGCGAGTATAAGCCTACGTTTAGCAGTAGAATGCGTTTTGAACAATCATTCAATTTAAAAATCACAAACCATAGTCGCATGAACTACGAAGCACTGACTTTCCCATTGCACAAGGGAATATGTAGGCACGAGGATTTTAATCCTTCGCGAGCACCCTATTAAAAATAAATCAATCTTTTTCTCTCCGTCACAGTAATAAAAAACTTTAATCTTTTCTTCGTCTTAATAGTAAAATTTAAAACTTTAATTTCCTTAGAACAAATATATTAACAGACATTTAGAAGACAAAGACTTAAGATCAAACATTTAATCGCATACTTAGTTAAGAGGTTCCCATTGAGTACAACGGACGTGAGGGGTGCTAATACCTTCCCCTTGCGTAACCGACTACCGAACTTAGAATTTGATTTCGTAAACCATTTCTTATCCTTCCTTTAGGTTGTATCTATATCTCCCTTTTCTCTCGTAGGATAAATAGAATTAGGTGGCGACTCCGTTGTTTGTTTTAGGATCGTATTTTTCGAGGTACGACACTTTCTTATATGATAAACTGATATTTTAATTTTAGAAATTTCAAAATAAATTTCTTCTTTATTAGTATTAGGCTCTACGATAGAAAATAAATATAAATATAAAATTTAATAAATATTTATCAAAAGAAAATATATGTTTAGATCGAAAATGCATCAATTGTTATTTTATAAATTTTTATTTATATTTGAAATTAGAGTAATATTCTTTAAGCAAAATGTTAAGGAATTTAATATAAGGGGATATAATGTATTAAATATTTTAGGAGGTTATTTTGAAGAAAAAAAATTAAGATTTTAAAAAACTTTTGTAGGTTATATATTTTTTTTAGACTTCTTTTTAAAGATTACTTAAAAAAACAGGTGTGTGTGGTATCCTTACACGAATAGAGATAATCAAAGGTCTTACTAGTTTTATAGCAATCAGGGTTCTTTCAAGGTGGTAAGAGACCTTTTATAGTGGTATTACGATATACTAGTTAAGTTATGATCTCATGTTCTACCATCAAAGGGTCAAATGTTTATAGAGGCTCTTAGGCCTAAGGCTTCGTCCCTAAGAGGTGGTAATTGCTCTCTCTTTCCCAAGGCAAAATATTGGTTACCTATTTTTTCAAGAAATCGTAATATGACACGTTCTTATATGCCTAGTGGGGAGATAATGGTATTATACATGTCACATGTCTTAAAGGTGAGCCTTCATACTCCTAAATGTAGTGCTCGGGTGATGCCTTACTAGGCGAGGACCCTGTTGCACCCCAAAATTTGCCCTCACAATACAAGGCTTTGTGTACTAAGAGGTTTACAAGGTTCACAAGACCTCCCATGAGGTTCAAAAGGTTCACAAGACCTTTTATGAGGTTCATGAAGTTTACAAGACACTTTATGAGGTTCACAAGGTTCACAATACTTTCAAGACCTTTCATGAGGTTCATGAAGTCTACAAGACACTTTATGAGGTTCACAAGGTTCACAAGACCTCCCATGAGGTTCACAAGGTTCACAAGACCTTTTATGAGGTTCATGAAGTTTACAAGACACTTTATGAGGTTCACAAGGTTCACAATACTTTCAAGACCTTTCATGAGGTTCATGAAGTCTACAAGACACTTTATGAGGTTCACAAGGTTCACAAGACCTCCTATGAGGTTCACAAGGTTCACAAGACATCTTATGAGGTTCACAAAGTTCACAAGACATCTTATGATGGTTCACAAGGTTCGCAAAGTTCACAAATAGTCAGAAGATTTGACAATTCCCTCAGACAATGCACCTCCTAAGCAGTGCATCCAAAACTAGGGTTTTGACTTTAATCAGGCTAAATGAACTTCCAAGACTTCAAGTGAGCTTCATAACATCTTATATGTGTCTAAGAATCCCCATGACAAGTTTCAAGACTTTTCTCAAAGGTTTGCTCAGTCAGATGATCAGATAAGTCAAAATCGGTCAAAGCAGTTAAAAAGTCAAACTGAGGTCAACTGTGGTCAAATCAAAGTCAAAATTCATGATTTTTTTGCCAACATCAAGTATATGAAGTAACATTAATCATTTGATCAAGGGTTGATCATGATTCATCAAGGATATTTCAGATCATCAAGAATCAGGAGTTTCTAAATTAGGGTTTTCACAGGAAAAGTCAACTGAACTTTGACCAGCCATAACTTTCACATGCTTCATCACCAATTCTCTATCCAAAGCTCATTTTGAAGGAAATTGAATTCTCTACAACTTTGTGTCTCACAAGCCAAGCCCAAAAATGCTTCATTTGGAAGGTATGAGCTAAGACATTATAGGTCCTTTTGAAAGTCAACAAAAAGTCAACAACTTCAAAAGGGCATAACTTGAGAATGGTAAATGATATGGACATGAAACCAGTGGGGTTGGTTAGAGGACTCTTCAAGCTTTCTAAAATGTCCAAGAACACCCTCATAGCATTAAAATTTAAGGATGTGTGCCTTTGCAAAGTTGGGAAATTTTTGGTTGGTTTATGAAGACAATGGAGGTTTAAAACCAATTTTTTCTAGATGGGCTTGCCATATGATGACCCAATCCATACCAATACTTCATGCACGACCCAAGTCTCTAAAAATCAGATTTTTTATCATTTTATTTTATTTATTTTGATTTAATTCATTTAAAATCATTTTAAATTAAAATAAAATAGAAAAGTCAAATATTTAAAAGAGATTGAGCTTCTAGAAAATCATGAATGCAACTTGGATCAAATTGATACAAAAATAATGGTGATTGGCTTGAAATACAAAGGGTTTATGCAAGGATATTTGAATTTTAAAGCTTGATCTTTTTTAATCTTTTCTAATCAAATCTTTCACACAATGTTCAAGTTTTTTGACCTAGAATCATTATACTATAAGTACATAACACAAACCTAGTACATGAACACGAATTTCAGCCTCCAAGAGTAAGTTCATATTTTCAAAAACCTCACAAAAAGTCAAATTCGATTTTCACACTACAAGGCATTTGAAGGTATTTTAAGGACATGAGAATGATCCCTAGACTTCACTGATCATGTACCAATGCTCATTTGCATCCAAAACACCCTAAATCACTCAAACCGAATTCATGTTCTTCATCATTTTTCAATTTTTCGATTTCATTCATTCAGCCATTATAAATTGTTTTTGTGTTGTTAATCTTGTTTGTTATGATGCTTAGATGATTTCTGGGCAAGAACATTGGAGAAACATGCCCTAAACTGAAAACCACCATTGTTAGGGTTTGAGTTCTCAAATTGGGAATTCACGATTTATTTGAGATAAATGAATTTTAAGAACATGGTTATGATGTATAAACTTCATATGTTTGATCTGGACTGTCAATTTGAATTAATGTTGTTGTTTGCTTGATGTTCCAAAAACCTAGGATTTCTGGTTTATGAACACCCAAGAAATTTCGCAGGAAAAATCGTATCAATTTTCCCAGGAAATTCAAGGAAGAAGAAGAAGTTTCGTGCGTTTGAAATTTCAAATATTTGAAATTATATTTTATGGATTGGTTTCTGTTTTGTTTAACAGTTGTGTGGTAGCTCAGTTGGCCAAAGGATGTGCGTGTATTGTTGGATGACTGGAGTTCGAATCCTGGCTGTGGCAGTTTTTTCATATTTTTCTCTTTTAACTATTAAACTTAATATATTATGAATTATAGTTACTATTATATCAGATGCGCCCTCCCGGCTGGAATGGAAAGTGTGTTTGTGTGCAATGTAAAGGTCCTGGGTTCGATCCCCCCCAGGCCTTTTGTTTTGTTTATTTTTCATGATTTCTTCAGGAACAACAACAAAAGCAATTGGATCCTTTTCTTTGTCACCTGCGCGCGCTGGCCCAGTGGAGAGTCTTGCTGGCTGGAGTTCTTGGAGGCAAAGGGGCTGGGTTCAATTCCCAGCCAAGGTAAGTTTCTTTTTTTTTTATTATTTGTTTTGATTGTTTATTAATATTATTAATTTTAATTAAAACTTTAATTTAATCAACCCTAAAAAACATTTTCATAAAAAACCCTAATTTTTCTTCTATGTGACATTTAATTTTTAATTTTTAATTTAATCATATATGTATATTATATAATTTGTTTATAACTTAATTTTTATATATAAATAATTTTCAATATATGTTTAAAATTAAAATTCTTAATTTAATTTTTGTTAATATGATAATATGATATAAATTGTTCATAATTTAATTTTTGTATATCAATAATTTTTTAATACATGTTTAAAAATAGTTAAAAATTGCTAATTTAATTTTTGTAATCATAATTTTATTTTCATAATATGTTTAAAATTAATTTAATTTTATAATTTGCACATAACTTAAAACTTTATAATAATTAGTATAATTGTTTATATTTTAATGTTAAATAATAATTGTTTATAAAATTGAACTTTTAATTATTATAATATTCTTATTATTATTATTAATTATGTTTATATGATATTTATTTATTACTAACCCCATTTAATTTTATATTATTATTATTATTTTCTACTAACCCAATTATTATTATTATTTAATATTTTGCTTATTTAATTTGCTTTCATTATTATTATGTAATTGTTCCTTGGTGTAATATTTATTAATAATGTTTATTATTTATATTTTATGATATGGTTAGTAAATAGGGAGTGCAAAAACATACTTGTAATATCAAATAAATTTAGATCACTTAATTTAAAAAGATAAATATTAAAATTATACACTCACACACGTAAGTCGATCTTTGATCGCCATCTCACTTCCTTAGGGATACCTCTCATGTTGCTTAATCAAAAAGGTCAAGTAGGGTGTATAAAGCAAAAGTCCCTCAAAATAAAATCATCAAGTCCCTACAGATATAAAAGATCAAGTCCCTTTCGAATGTTGCCTACGTAATGATCTTGTCCCTTTCGAATAAAGATGATAGTCCCTTCGAATTGCTTATACACCCCACAGTTGCCTAAATAACAATGTCCCTTCACTTGTCCCTTACATCCAAGGTAATGACTACCTATTCCTTAATAATAGGGATAGTCTTACCATTTAAAGGATTCAAGAACAGAAAAGACTTAAAACTTAGGGTAGGTTCCTCTTAGATACTTGCTCACTATTCAAAAACTTTTCAAACACTTCACAATTTCAAACAAAAATTTTCAAAACAAAGGTTTATACGCATCCGTACATGGGTCATTATAAACACTTAAGAAAATTTCTAAACACACACTTCACATTTCAAAAGCATTTTAAAGTGAGCTAAGTAACTAAGAGCCCATGGATAACCATGGATGTAAAGGGTGCTAATACCTTCCCTTTACATAACCTACCCCCCGGACCCAAGAATCTTTTAAAAGGTCTTTCCTGTTCTTTTATGCCTTTCCTTTGGATAAAATAAAAGTCGGTGGCGACTCTTGCTATCCGCAACATAACTAAAAGTCAGTTCTCCCACCGTGTTACAGACCCTAATGCCCCCTCTATTTGGGACTCTCGCAAATATAACTACATATTCCCTCAAGCACAAAGGCTTTGTAAAGGACAAAGTATTTTAAGGCTCTTTTTCAGGTTTTGTCACATGGTCTGGGGGTGAGTCTTTTAATTGGAGACATGTCCCTCAACTCGAAGGTGAGTCCTTCAACTAAAGGCAACCTTCTTAGTGGGAGTCAAGTCCCTTAGCTTGAAAATGATTCCTTCAATTGAAGGCGACCTTGTACATGGGAGGCGAGTCCTTTTTATATTGGGGTAAGCCCCTCAATTGGGGGTGAGTTGCCACCTGTTCACCAACGTTCTTGATAAACAATCACTTAGTTTTAAATTTATTGCTTGAAGGACCAAACTAGTAAATCCTGAAGAAAGTTTGTGCTAATGGAAAAAGAAAGTGTGCATTAATGTTGTCGGAACATTTGCATTTAATGTTGATGATCTCTATAATAATGATCAAGTTTGAAAGTAAATATGACAATTGATTTCGACTAGGTCAAAATAAGTGATTTGAATGGTAAATAAAATAAGTAGAAGTAAATTAAATGGAAATGAACTTTATTTGCATAAGTAAAAAGTGGTAGGCAAGTACATTTTTTCAGTAAACTCATTTCTCGCTTGTGTATGGGTGTTCTGAGTGTATATTGAAGTTTACAATGATTTTTTTTACCCTGAATCCTAACACTAGAATCCCTATTTATAATACTACAAACCTAACGGTCTTCAATGATCAAATGTATTATCCCGACATGTCATTTCTACATGATTCGTCCATCCTCAATTGATCCCCACATGTCTTTGGCATTTTAGATAAGACACGGTTATCTGGTTTGAAATTTGAATCTTCTTTTATCAAGCCTCATTCGTCTTGTCGAATTGTTAAGTGACCAAATTTATTTGAAAATTTCATTAAGTACCATACCTCATCTTCTGATGTTGAACGCTGAAGTTTTACCTCCAATGCCTTTGGTAGAAAGGCTTCTAACCGAGTTCCTAGGAAGAACGTGGGCCACACATAAAATCCAACTTTCCACTTTCTCATTTTTAGTTGGACACTTGTCAAAAAGCTCTCTGATTTTAATTTCTTTTAAAGAAAATAAAGAGGCGGGACATGTTTTTCCCCAAATCTATAAATATCCTTCTTTTTCTCTTTTTCTATTTTCTTCCCATTTTACATCTTCAACGGAAATTTCAAGTTTTTCTCTGCAAAAACTCAATCGTTATTTACTTAACTAGCAACTTCCGTTGGCTGCATCCCTCATTACACATACTCTTGTTGGGAATCAGTTGTATGTCCCTGAACCTTCTTTTCAGGAAGAAAAAAAACACTCATTTGGAAATCATCGGTATTAACCTGTAAACACCCCAAATTTGCCCTCACCCATTCACACCATGGCTTGTGATCATCCTCATATGCATAAACACAATCATGTCATCTCACATCTCATTTTTGATTCACTGCATAGTTTCTAAGTCATCTGCACTTAGGGTTTGTGATCTGAGCAATCCCAAAGCATCTTGAGCCATTCCAAAGGCAACCAATCAACTCAAAGGGGTCCATGTGTGTCCTTATATCATATTTCATCTCCTCAATGTCAAAAATGCAGTGGAATCACAAGAGCTAGGGTTTGAGTGGATGCAGAGCCAGGTTTGACTGCACAGTTGACTGAAAATTAGGGTTTTGGTTTCAGAGGCCATAACCCTAAATTTTTTGGTCATTCTTGTTTCCATTGATCTCTATATGGTATAGGGAGTATGCATATCAATTTTCATGAAGAAATTCCATGGGGAAGTCATCTGATCAAGGGTTGACTTTCTGGACAAGTCAGTGCAAAATCAGGGCATCTGAGGCCCCCAATGACCCAACCAATGGGTGATCTTCATCATTTTGAGTGTATATGATCTTTATTTGATCATGGAAGAAGGTGGAAGTTCTTAGAAATCAAGAATTTAGGGTTTTTGCAAAGGTTGACTTTTTGGGCATAGTTGACTTTTCAAGAATGCATCATTTTAGGTCAATTTTCAAGCTTTGATTCTTGGTCCAAAAAGGCTTCAAATGGAAAAACTTTGGTCATGAAAGTTGTAGATCTCATCTTTCCCTTTTCAAAAAGTACAAGAACATGATCAAACTCTTCTTGGATCAAAAGTTATGGCAATGCAAAGTTGGCTAAAATCATTAATTTTCAAGGCATGCCCTAAGTGAGAACTTTGCAAAATCTTGGACCAATGCACATTGCAGCCTCTAATTCATCTCAAACCATTGCATAAACATTCTCTAAGTCCTAAAAATCATATTTGAACTAAGAATGCCATGGTTTTATGTTTGGTTAGGCAAAGGAGTCACATGTGAACCAAAATGCCACAACTTGCAAAAACTCATGATCATGCTCCCTCAACTTGCTGCATTGGTCCTTGAATCAAGCCAGCCTCACACACTCACCATGCTGCGCCAGCCCTAGCCCTTGTACTTGCCTAGTATCAAGCCCATGCTTCTCTTACAAGATTTTTGACTTTTGGCAAAAAGCAAACTTACCAATCACAAAAGCACAAGTCACATCATCCAGCCAATCAGATTTGTTTATGTTATCAATTTGCAAGCAAAGCATAGCATAAGGCAAGGCTGAAACCATCACATTCACAACATTCACAAAAAACCTTCCATCTTGCAACTTGCTTCGAATTCCTCTACACAGCTTGCAAACACAAAAACCTTTTCCTCCATTCAACTCACCTTGTTCTATAGAGCACAAAGAGCCAAGAACACAAGCCAAAAACAGCCAAAACACCTCACTGCCATCTCTCACTTCATTTCTGCAGATTCATTCGAATCTCCCTCCCTAGCCCACAAACAACCAAACAAACCTTGCAAAGCTTCACCATACATCATCTGGACCATAAACCATCATTCACAGTGGCCTGAATCAGTCAGAATCACCATAGCCATTGTTGACTGAGCTTGAAGCAGGAGCTTTCGAAACTCATCAACCAGCCTACATAAATTGTTCTAAGGCATTCAAACATCATCAAGGGGTCCTAAGGAGTGGTTTGCACATAAAGAGAAGGCCAGAAAGTTCCTAAACTGAAAGCTTCAAATCTCAGGTAGCTCGAAAATAATTTTTCCAGAAATCATTTTTCTTGTTACAAACTCGTTCTTCATGTCTTGCTGATCATTCTGGTACCATTGGTTTTGAAAATGGTTTTGAAATAAGCATTTAATTTGTGTCTGAAGCTTGCGTGACCTAGAACTTATTTTCTTCGATTCAGTTGATTTAGGAATTATAAATTTGTTTTGAGAGAGGGGTTTGATTCGTGAGGATGTGAGGATCATTTCCCAGTTCTTGTTTTTCATTTTTGATGCGTTTTGAGTGATTTGGAAGTTTCTCAGGTGAGAGCTGGCCGGAGAAGACGACCGGAAGTCTTCTCCGGCAGCCTGAAAGTCATTAATTATTAATTAGGGTTAGGGCACTGAGTTTGAATCTGGGCCTTTGGATCCTGGTTCCCGCGCGTGAATGAAAGGCCTGGATCTTGTCATTAAGTTTTAATTATGGTTTTATATTTAATTAATCAGGATTAGGTTAGTTTGAATTTGAGCCCTTGGATGACGCGCGTAGTCAACCATCTCCTCCCCAGAATCAATCTCATCCTTCCATTCTGTTTACTTTTTATTTTATTTGTTTTTAATTCATTTTCTTTCATTTAAATTGCATAATTAATTTAAAATAGCAAAAAATTCATAAAAATTATGAAACTTTTTCCTTAAGGTTTTATTAATTTTTATGACCCAAAAATATTTTTATTTTATTTTTTATCATTAAAAAAAGTATTTTTAAATATTTAAAAGATTATTTTTAATTGATTAATGGGAATTAATTAATAAAAAATACTTTTAGGTATTTAAAAATTACAAAAAAATTCATGAAATGTTCTAAGACATTTAGAAACATTGTCCAACCTTCAAACCAAATTTCTTTTTTGATCTTGATGCATTTTAAGAATTTTTCATTGAATTAAATCAATTTTTATGCATTATTTTGATCATAAGTTCCAAAAATCATTTCTGCCTATTGGAGAAGGTTGAGACATTGATTCTTTTTGCTTTGTTTTGTGTTTGGCATGTATTTTCAAAGATAAAAAGGCCATGAATTGTTCTTGCATTTTCAAATTGTTTGGCATTTGTTTTGTTAAGAACCCTAAAAAACCCTAATAACTTAGAAAATTCATATCTTGAGTTTGGTTGAGAGTTGAGAGCTCCCCTTGGGCAGTGGTTCATCATAGGCCTAGGGTTTCTTTGGGTGCCATTTTCCATTTTTTATCATGAGGTTTGCTTCTGTTTTGGGTTTTTGTTTGATGTTTGCTCCATGAACCCTAATTTGGGCTTTCTCTTGCATCCTTCTTACATTTCCTTGCATAACATGACTTGTCTTTGCATTTTGTGCATTCTTGTGATTCATTTGACATCTTAAGACATATAGAAAGCATGTTTGATCATTGCATCTCATATTTGCCATGTCATTTGTCTTGTATGATTCATAACTTTTCATGTTTGTTCATGCTCTTTAGCTTGCATCATTTGCATTCATGATCTTGTATGAACATCCCCATTGTCTTGCCTCATGTTTGCAGCACCTCACAACATCATAATCATCATCAACATGCTTCTGGTCTTGCTTTACATCATATCATTTCATCTCATCTTGCATTGCATTGCATTTTCTTTCTAACATTTCAGGTGGTAAGTAAACTTGAGAAGTGAATTTGCCTTCACTTCTCATAACTTTTCTTCTCATCTCTTGCATTCATTGCTGCATCTCTATTTGTGTTTGAGTTTGAGCTTGCTCATTCTTGTTCTTCCCACTTTCTTTCTTCAAGTGACTTGGCTTCTTGAATGAAGCAAGTCACTTTGCTTCTCTTGATCCTGTTCATCTGCTTCCTGGTGTTTCTTCTGAAGATTGTTCTTGAAAACCTCACAAGCCTTAGGATCATCCAAGAATGACAATGAATTAGGGTTTTGATTAGTCCCCCCTCATAGTTTTTACCTTTGTGTCTCTCTTTGAGTCTTCTCTTCTCATCTCATAATCAGGGACTAAACCCTAAAGGCTTTAAGACTTTGTGATTAAGCTTATGCCTGCATCCTTCTCTTAGGATGGAGTGTATAACTTTAATCCTAAGTATTAAACCCTTAAGGTGTTTAAATCTCTTAATCAATTCATCTAATAATTATCAAGACATCACACTTGTAACTTGGGCCTTGCATTAGGGTTCTAATTCTTCCTTAATTGGTTAAGAAGGACTAACCCTAGTGTTAATGGACAAGTCCCCCTCAAGTTGTCTTGCAAACCCTAAAAATCACTTCATCATCATATCATTAATCTAAAATCCACTTAATAAAGGCTTGTTTTGTCATGGGTTTAATCCCTAATCATGGATTAAGTTGAGGAGCCTTCCTCAGCTTAAACATTCTCATCTATTATCCTTCTTTTAGGATGGTGTAATGAGTCTGTTTAATCCTTGATTATGGCTTAACCTCATTACTCAAAACCAAACAAAAACACCAAAAACATCTAAATAATCACAAGTAGGTTAATGATCTTAATCCTACATCAAAGGTGATTAAGTGTGAGAATCTGACTTCACACTTAAGGTATTCTCATTACCCCTAATCAGAGGGAAGATGTGATGAGTTTACTAACCCATTGGTTTAGGCTTAGGCTCATTTTCTTATGACAAACTTTCAAAAGCAATAAAAGACTGAAAACTCAAAAACAAACAATAATCGTCTCCTCCGGGATTCTTTTCTCATCTCATTCACTCATAACCGAGAACTTGCTTCTTCCGTCTAATGCAAGACAGTAAGCACCTGAGCCAGACAGGTCATACACTTGAGCATTGACAAGCAAGCAGTTCACAAGTCAATTCATCTTTCAGTCTCTTTGGGTCGAACTACGGTGTTCTGACTTCCTCATTGCACGAGAGGATACGTAGGCATAACTTAACAGTTATCGAACAAAAGTCTCTGTATATTCCCCCCTCCTTCTAGCTTTATTCTTTAGCCTCATAATCTTGAGCAATTCATTCTCATCCTTACACTGACACATCATTATACACTTCACTTCTTTTGCACTGACACCTGTACATTCTTTTCCAGCTATTTTACACACAGATTGCACTGACACTACCCCTTTAAAACACAAATCTTTTAAGCGTGGATCCCGTCGAGTACGACGGACAATCTGGGTGCTAATACCTTCCCAGGTTGTAACCAACCCCCTTTCTCAGTCTCTCTGGTTCGCAAACCGTCTTATCCATATCTTTCTAGGTCTATGCAGCATTGCCTTTCCTCCGGGATAAAAATGCCTAGCTGGCGACTCTTTTCATCTCCAGTGAGTCCACGACTGTGTGTTCTCATTGTCCCTCTCGCCGACCGTTCGCGTCTGTACCTTCATCTGGGCCTGTCTCATTTGTCGGGAGCGACATAACCCCCTTCATCATTTCTAAATTATGATGCTTTTTCTGGTCATTTCCCTGAAAAAAGAAACTACTTTGATTGGTGTTGCCCCTAAAGGGAATGCGAAGCAAAAAGAAGTAGCTCATGTCGAAGAGGAATTAGCAAAAAATGTTTGTAAATCACATCTTTTGATCTCAATGGTAAAGACTTACACATTTACACCCACTCCTCCTCCTTCGTTGAAGCATCGAAGAAACCTCAGTTTTGAAACTTCGACTATTTATTCCTCCCTCAACTTTGCTTCTCTACTTATCTTAGCTTATTTCCTTTTTTTTCTAGGAAACCCAAGATATGCAGTAAGATGATATCCCTAAGCCATCACCGAATTCTGCTCATCTAGGAATCCCTCATCCTAAGCCCACTCTTATTGTCCCCTCTGAGCCTCAACCAACTAAGAAGAAGAGAAAAGAAAAACTCAAGAAATCATTCCCCTCTAGTTCTGGCACCGCCTCTCAACCAAATACTCAAGGTGAGGTCATTGGCAACATTAGAGGAGGCAACACTAAATTTCATCCCAACGTTTTTCCTATGCCAATGGGAAACGTTGTGCCAAAGAAATAATCTTCTTACGACTCATTCACTCGAGTCATGGTAAATCAACATTGGACGATCCATGATAATATTGTGATTATCTTTAAATTAAAGCATGATCATGAATTAGTTGCTTATTTAAAGTTAAATTTTACCACTTGTTTGGTGAAAACATGTCAATGTAAGTTAAGAATCATAAGTCTAAACTAAGTGACATGAGTGCATATCTCATGTTTTACATCAATGAAAGAGAGTATACATACACTCTAACCATGATAATTTTACATCATTCTTGCTATTTCTTGATATACATTATGTCATAGAAATGATCAAGGCATTGTTTGCTTATTGAGTGAAAAACTAATTTACCATAAATTCTACCTTGTGGGGGTTTGATCCTTTGACAACCCCTTTGAGCCTTAACATGAAAATTTTTGTTTTTAAAAAGTTACAAACCTTGGCCAATTTTAAAAGAAAAATAATATCCATACCTTGTATAAAAGATAAGAGAAGGAAATGTTTTGAAAAATAACAAAAAACAAGTAGTAAATGATGATGGTAATCAAAAGAAAAGAAAATAATGTAATTTTTGATTCAAAATAAAAAGAAAGAAAAATAATCAAAATCGTTAATATTCTACAAAACAAAATAAATGTTACAAAATAAGTGTTGTAAAGTGAAAAATAGAAGAGACATTTAATAAAAACAATAAACAAAGTTTTCTCTCTTATCTGCTAGGCAATTTTGAGTCCTAGAAAAATCAAGATTTTTTGTAGCCTAGTCGTGTTACAATCAAAATAAAGACCTTAGTGATTCATGATTAGTTATGTATGTTCTAATATTGTTTAGATGAAGTGCAAAATATTTCTATAATTGATGCTTTGTCTCATGAATGAGAGAAGCATTAACCATTTAAGTGATACATAATGAGCTAATGATTAGGAAGAATGATTGATTATTAATCTAAAACATATTTTAAAATCATACTTTGGATCAAGCAAATTTTTTATCTCCATGTTATGGTTTATGGATGCTTATAATGTTGATTGTGAAATTGCATTTTAAATAAATCATGCCATACTTGAAAGATCTTTCAAAAAGTTCTTGATTAGAGTTTTTAAACCTCACATGAACTATGCATATTGAATTTTTGTGAACCACTTGAATTGATGTTGTCTGGGGACAAATAAAAAGATAAGTTGGGAGATTTGATAAGTATCAAAAATACGTAAAATACATAATCACTTATTAACTTAATTTGTATATAATCAACAAAAAAACCCCTAATCTATCATCAAAATAGAAAAATGCATGTATGAACTTTTTAATTGTGTATTCAGTAAATACAGGTAAAAAGAACCAAAAAATTATGAAAACTAGTCAAAAAGAACCTTTTAATAACCAAAGCTCACTAAGCCAATAAGAGGGTATCGCTAAGAGAGCAAACGCGACAACAAATAACTTCAAAACCAAGTAACTTTAAGACTAAACAACAATCTTTCTTAGTGAAGTATCAAACAAGCTAAGCTAGGTGTGAAGGTTCATTACTTCAGGGATAAGTTACTTCATGGGCAAGGAAGAGTTTGCTCACTAAGAGAGCTTGGGCGGTGCACTAAGCAAGAAAAGGCGACAAATGTTACTTGTAGTGAGTTGGCAAAACTTAGAGCAGAAGAAAGTAGACATGATAAGTAAGCTACAAGTCTCGTTTAGCGAGAAGGGTATATCAAACTCTATAAATAGGGTTGCCATTCGGTACATTGGAGAGAACTTGGTGGTGGATTCTTTGTAGTTCTTCTAGAAACACACTTGATACCAAAATCACAACAAGAGAGGAATATCGAGAGCATAAATGTTGTCTGAGGAATCGTCACATATGTTATTCAACTTCTTTCTTCTAGGTCTTAGTTGTAAATCTATGATGAGTAAGCATAGCTAATTTATCTTTTGTTGGGTTAGTTATAGTCTTCCTAATATTCATGTATTGATCACGATCAGGATGTTCTATGTATTTCTTCTTATGCTTTAATATTGTTAAATTCTTTAATAGTAATGCTTGTTTTGAATTAGATACCTAAAACATGTTTTCATGATTTGATTAAATATTTGAAAGGTACTTGTCATTACTTGATCCAAGATTTTTCATCTATTATATATGCTAAACTCTAAATATAGATTTATGTGTAGTATTCATATTAACTACCAAACCTTAATGTAATTGTATATATTGATTAATAGAATGAGAGATCGTCTATTAGAAAATACGATTGATCTCATGTTGTTGACTCAAATATGAACTACAACGAAGAACAATGGAGTAATACATTAGGATAAGTCGGTGTAATATAACCCCCAACAAATTTTCTCAATTGCTAATACCAAATAATATAAACTATTGAATATTCTATGAAACATAATCAGTTCCCGTAGACGATCTAAAAATACACTTACGCTTACAACAATAATCATCTATAAAGATTACAAACCAACACATGTATGATATATTAGAAACATTTAATGGATAAGACATGTATGTGAGAAATAGATGAAACAAAAATTATTGTTTTTATTATTGAGAGTGGGTGGGGTAGCTCAGTTGAATTTGTTTGCTGGATGGGGTAAGTTGTTGGTCCAGAATTCTATCCTTGACAACAATATCTTCTTTGTAAATAAGTTGTTGATGATTTATAAATCAACAACTTTAAATAAATAAATAAACAAAGAAAAAAAGATACATTTGTGTTTAGCTAGCCACATCTCACAATAAAAAAAATAAAAAAAAAATTCAACATTTAATATTTTAAATAAAATAGAAAATAATTTCTTAATGACTTTAAATGAAAGATGATTCAGGCGGTAGTGGTTAAGAGAATCTTATGTTTGTTGGTATTTATTCTTTCGGAATAAAAATGAATTATTGTTGGGAAACTTTGTGTGTGAATCTTGGTTTTATGCGAGTTGTAAAGATCATTCTATTGTCAAGCATTTTCAATCGTCATCCCTGGATTTTTATCCTAAGAGCACAAGTATTATAATAGGAAATAACTTTACTCGATATGTCTTTTATGAGTTATTGTATGGAAATTAGGTTGGTGGATAGTTTTGGGATGTAAAAAGATGTTGTTTAATTAAAGTCATGGATGGGTTAATTTGGACAATCTATTGACCAGTTACAATTATAAGGATACCAATTGCTTTGCATTTTTTTCCTGTTATTTGGTCAGGATGAATAAACAGAGAAGTGAGTGGGTAAGTGTGTCGTGTGGTCAGTTTCTGTATCCATGATTCTTTAAAAGTTATGTTTGAAGCATTAAGCTTAAAATAAAATAGAAATTTTCTAAAAGAAAATCATACGGCGAGGCTTATTGCAACACAATAAATATGTCACACTCATTTAACTTCTTAAGATCAGTTCCTCCACATTTCTTCTAATCAACCATCTTGACCAATTTCTTCTTAGTTAACCACTGATTTGTTGTATTGAAAAACATGCAAGTATCACCAATTCATGGAATTGTTGAACTCCATAATCATGCAATAGTTATTGTTGTCTTATGTATCTCACTTTTTAAATTTGAAATTCGTTTCTTTCGAAGATTCTTCAGTTAGGCATTCTGCATTCCCTCCATAATCATGCATTAGTTACTGTTGTCCTATGTAAATCACTTCTTAAACTTGGAATTCGTCTCTTTCTAAGATTCTTCAATTAGGCATTCTGCATTCCCTTTACTTTTCAAAAGTTGAGACGACTTCAAGTAATTCTTCTCATTACATCTTCCTACTTTACAAAAATCACAAATCCTTCAAATATCAAAATAGGTACACAAAATACATAGCAGATTGACATACATAACAACGAAGAGTGTATAACAAGTATGAAGAGTGTTCATTTGCATACAATAAAACAAATATGAAGTCATCTCCTGGTTTTGATTGTAGCTTGTCATCATGTGCATGCATAATCTTCTCAATTGATCTCAATCAAGAACGTTAATAGAATTGAAATTATCATATTGATAGCTAGGAAGTACACTTTCTTGTTCATGTATTTGATGTAAGGATAAGCAAAGAGACATTGCCTTCTAAATTACAAAAAACAAACAAAATACATATTCCCTGCAAACTATTAAGTCTAAATATAATTTATAATCGAAGAAATAACATTGTTTTCCTTCTTGTCATTGTTCTTTCCAAATCCTGCCAGTGACCCTCAGCTTCAATTCATTCCGGTCACCGCCTGAAAAAAAGAGAGCCATGTTCCTCTGAATAATGAGACCGTCAAAACTGTCGCGAATCTTGCGGTGACTCTCTCTTATGCTTCTCGGTACTCCCTGCCAAACCATCTTCCTCCCATTTCCACCTACCTCTAGACTGTAGCTATAATTTTTCGCTTCGCTATCATCACCCATAAACCGCAAAAAGGCTATGTAGACATGAGCCATTCCAAGCTGAAAAGCTTCAAAGTGTAGACAGAAGAAGTGGCCAAAACAGCTGAAAACCTGTAATAAACCAGTATGTAATCCATAAATCACTTAAAAGCCAATTATTTTGTAGAAATAAAAAAGAAATGCTTATATCAAACCCTTGTACAAATAGTTCCTTTAAAATACAACTTCAAAATATAAAACTCTAAGTTACATGACATGATTCACAATAGGCAATATTGCATTTTTTTTTATAGCTTGATATCCGGCCTTGCAACCGACAAATCCAAGGGGTTCAAACCTAAGACCTTGAAAGAAAACACACTCAGACCCAAACCTTCACGAACAGACCAACCCCTAACCTTCACCAACAGACCAACCCCTGGGTGTAATATTGCATATTTCTTGTTTAAGCAAGTAAAGAAAGTGACATGGTTTCATTAACCGATGCAAACACATATTTACTTCCCAAGCATGCCCTAAAGTAAGCAATCTACCAACAGACTAGAAAATTTGCTGAGTCAATAGAAGAAAAGGAGAGAAAGTTCAACAAAAGAATAATACCGTTAACATCCATGTGGCATTTTCGACATCTTGAGGATTTGATTTGACATAACGATGGTTAAAAGTGCTACCATTGTGCATGTCCACTTTGTGATCTTCTTTCAAATGGTTCACCAGGAAGGATATATCACCGACAACAGGGCATTCTGAACCAGCATATGGACAGTTATAGGGCTTATATGAACATTGGGATTCATGTTCTGGCTTGTTGTAGTAAGGATATATACCAATGCACCCAAACTCTTTGTATTTACAAGGAAGTGCAAAAGATGCAGCCACCTTTTCCAGTGCTAGACATCTAATATTTCCCAGCTCATGCCTACAAGTAGGGCACCGGTTATGTACTCTCGGTTTGCAACCTGAGCATATAGTGTGACCATTCGAACACTGCAATGGCAACAAAGGTAAAGAAGTTAGCGAAATTTTCTCTGATTTTAAGAGGATATTTAATTTGAATCCAGAACACAAAATATTAACAATAGAACTGTCATCAATAATTGATGAACAACCTGATGGATTGGAGGGTACATGGCATTCAGGCATACAGGACAATCTAGAAGCTCACGGACACTGCTTAAAACAGTTCCGGTAGGCTTAGTTGCAGTTTGTACAGGATCATTGACGAATTCAACAACGTCTGTTGACTCTTCATTTTGAGGAGGATCAACATCTCTGTTGCTCCGAGTATCATCAAAGAGTGGATTATTCAATGTCATGCTAGTGCGAGTAATCAGCAGCTTCCCTGTGAGACAAGAAAAAACATCGAAATTAAAATCCATACAAAATTATTCTTGTTTACTTTTTTATATTGTTAGCATGACTAGTTAGGTATGCACGATCAATGTCTTGTTTCTTCCAAGAAAACCGATTAACTGAATGAGAAACACTAATATTTTGTGCAAGTACAAATACTAGGAAGACAAGGAATGCCGTCTACAGCATTGACTATAAATTGTGTACCCTACTTAATATAAATAATAGAGCTCTAATCCAACTCATCAAAAGAAATGGAAGTGAAAATCTATTTGTATATTTACAAACGAAAAACTGTCATGGTTGGTTCTTCACAACTACTAGCTTTGACCAGTCCTGATTACCTATGAATAAATAAACCCAAAAAACAGACTAGAGAAAGACGAAAAATAATCTGTGTTTATTAACATGACCAGGTCAAATGTGGAAGTTTGCAGGCATAGGGTCAATGAATTGGTTCACAGGGGGATAGAAAAAAGACAAAGGTATAAAGACGGCAAAGAAACACTTGGATCCTCAATTGTCCCCTTCCTAAGCATTGACTTTTGTAATATGAAACAACGCCGGATAAAATAAGACTGGCTTGTTATCTTTGTTGTTGAACATCATTAACGATAGAATTTGCATGTTAATAGATGCAAAGGAAGAACATGAATGCCGTGAAACACCCTCGGTATCAAAAACAGTCTGCCTACGAGAAAACAGTGTTTTTAAATAGTGGCCATGGTGTCACTATGGCGGAATGGTGTGGCGGATCTTTTGGCAGCTGCCATAGGCAGCTTGTGAAAGGGCGCTCACCATGGTGGCACCATAGGCTGCAATAGCATGGCAGATTATTTTATTACTGTCATAGGCAATTTGTGAAAGAATGCCCACCATGGTTACACCATATGCCACAGTAGGTGTCTTTATACAGTGATATTTACCTTATGCCATCGAAAACACTTTGGAGTAATTAAAGTGTGATCTAAACAAACCTAAACCTCAAGAATCAAACTACATAGACACATTGATCTGATAAAGGAGAAAATCAAATGAACGGCACACAGCAATCATCAAAACCAATTCATTATCCATATCAGTAGAAACTAGAAAACAATCCAAAATAAAATTCCCATAAGAAAACACACTACTAAATTTTCATTAGTAATGTGTTTTTCTCATGAAAATAACACACATTATACCAAAGATACCAGAGAATAAAAATAAATGCAGTAAAAAAAACTAAAAAACAAGCACTCGTACACACAATGTAATACTGTAACCAAGGTTTTAAGAAATGAACTATTAGTGAAAAATGTAAGCGACAAAATAGTATCAGAAGGTGCCCATACCATTATTCACCGTTTTTATGATGAAAAAGAAATTGTGATTAATTCAAACTTTGATTATCGCAATCAATATCACAACACCTATACAAACCAAAATCGCAAAAGCCTTTGTGATGATCGCAATCAGTATCGCAACACAAAAACCTTTACCTGACTGATATTACCTTGACTCTAACACACTCATTTTAAACACTGACAATTCAAATAGCATCCCATTGACCAGCCAAACAAACAAAAAATGGACCAAACACAAACCATAAAACCGTGCAATCCATTCACAAACACAGGGTAATTAAAACCCTAACCTATTCAAAATCAAACATGAAACAGATCTACCAAAAACACAAATAATAATCCCAAAATATAAAAACGGTGAACGACACAAAAATCGAACCTTAATCAGAGTAGTATTCATAAAAAAAAATTTAAAAAAAAAAGAAGAATTAGGGAAACGAAAAAACTAGAATGAAGATTGAAGAGAAATATACCTGAAATGGAACGATAAATTGATCAGAAGAGAGAAGAAGAAATTTTGTTGGTGGGTTGAGTTTTCAACGAAGTGAAATAAATGAAGAATGCGCGTCTGTAAGTGGAACGAGAATTTTTCAAATTAAAGACATGCAGAGAGAGAGTTCTCGGGAAAATGCGGATTAGAAAAGGCAAAAAAAGATGACTTAAAAATTTGTAGGACCCAAGCTCATTGATTCAATGGCTTAATTCTTTTGAATTTGAAGTTCAAAACTTGTTTCTTGACTTTCACTATAGTAACACGTCAACTCGATGAAATTCTTTAAAATGGGTGTAAGCATCCTTCCTCCAATCTTAAATTTAAACAAAATAGATTTTTTTAGAATTTAATTTAAATGCAGTCAGTCAGGTCAGTGAGTCATACTCGTTGGATGTTAGAACAACTTTGATTTTTATTTTAAAAATTTATAAAGTAATGCAAACGGATAATGTCAATGAATTAACGGTATAAAACTTTTTACATTGTCAGGGCATAACAATTAATCCATTTTTTTAATGATTTTAATGTAAGAAATCATCTATAATTATTATATTAAATATAAGTATCTTAATTATTTTTTACATTTGTAACGATTTCAAAAAAAAAGAATACATGGATAAAATTAGAAAAAATAAGAATTAAATGTATTCAAATATTTTTCATAAATAATAAATTTTTATTTTAATTCTCTTATATATGCGTTCAGAATGAGGTATAGTCGCTACGATTATTCAGTGATGTCGTTTGGGGTGTCTAATGTGCCTGAAGTGTTCATATAGTACATAAATAGAATATTTCATTCGTACTTAGATCAGTTTGTGGATGTGTTCATCGAAGACATCTTGATGGATTCGAAGTCTAATAAACAACATGTTGAGCATCTGAGAATTATGTTGCAGACCTTGAAAGAGAATAAGTTGTGTTATGGACTGGACTGGAAGATGTCCAACAGATAGGCAATGCCCAACTCAGTCCAGATTTGGGTACAACCCAATAAGAAATATAGTCATTGGGGATCTCTCCTTCACGCGTTAGACAATTATCACGCGACCAACTGCCACTCAGAAACTCACGAAAGCAGTTGAACCCAGTCGAGGACTGCGCGCACGCATATCTTGGCCATATGCCTTTATAAATACCCTCCTCCCTTGGAGCGCCAGGTATTCAATTTAATCCTACCTAATTCTACATTTTTTAACGCTTTTGTCTTGTTTTCACCTTCACACTGAAACTTACTTAAGCGTTGGAGTACCTTGCAGGTACCTGTCGCTCCCGAAAGATGAGACTGGCTCAAATAGGGTACAGACGCGAACGGTCGGCGAAAGGATGAAATGAATAGAGTCGCCAGCTAGGCATTTTTATCCCGAAGGAAAGGTAATGCTGCATAAACCTAGAAAGACATGGATAAGACGGTTGCGAACCAGAGAGACTGAGAAAGGGGGTTGGTTACAACCTAGGAAGGTATTAACACCCAGATTGTCCGTCGTACTCGACGGGATCCACGCTTAAAAGATTTGTGTTTTAAAGGGGGGTGTTAGTGCATTTTGTGTATAAAAGAGTTGGAAAAGGGTGTACAAGTGTCAGTGTAAAAGAAGTGTGAAATGGAGTATGTGAAGTGTCAGTGTAAGAAATGAATGGAATGCTCAAGAACATGAGGCTAAAAGAATGATGCTGGAAAGAGGGGGAATATACAGAGACTTTTGTTCGATAACAGTTAAGTTATGCCTACGTATCCTCTCGTGCAATGAGGAAGTCAGAACACCGTAGTTCGACCCAAAGAGACTGAAAGATAAATTGACTTGTGAACTGCTTACTTGTCTATGCTCAAGTGTATGACCTGTCTGGCTCAAGTGCAAACTGTCTTGCATTAGACGGAAGAAGCAAGTTCTCGTTTATGAGTGAATGAGGTGAGAAAAGAATCCCGGAGGAGGCAATTATTGTTTGTTTTGTGTTTTCAGTCTTTTATTGCTTTTTTGAAGTTTGTCATAAGTTAATGAGCTTAAGCCTAAACCAATGGATTTAGTAAACTCATCACATCTTCCCTCTGATTAGGGGTAATGAGAATGCCTTAAGTGTGAAGTCAGCTTCTCACACTTAAACACCTTTGATGTAGGATTAAGATCATTAACCTACTTGTGATTATTTAGATGTTTTTGGTGTTTTTGTTTAGTGTTGAGTAATGAGATTAAGCCATAATCAGGGATTAAACAGACTCATTACACCATCCTAATAGAAGGATAATAGATGAGAATGTTTAAGCTGAGGAAAACTCCTCAACTTAATCCATGATTAGGGATTAAATTCATGACAAAACAAAGCCTTTGTTAAATGGATTTTAATTAATGATAAGATGATGAAGTGAGTTTTAGGGTTTGTAAGACAACTTGAGGGGGACTTGTCCATTAACACTAGGGTTAGTCCTTCTTAACCAATTAAGGAAGAATTAGAACCCTAATGCAAGGCCCAAGTTACAAGCTTGATGTCTTGATGATTATTAGATGGATTGATTAAAGGAGTTAAACACATTAAGAGTTTAACACTTAGGATTAAAGTTATACACTCCATCCTAATAGAAGGATGCAGGCATAAGCTTAATCACAAAGCCTTAAAGCCTTTAGGGTTTAGCCCCTGATTATGAGATGAGAAGAGAAGACTCAATGAGACACAAAGGCAGAATCTAAATGGGGGATTAATCAAAACCCTAATTATTGTCATGCTTGGTTGTTCCTAGGGTTTGTGAGGTTTTCAAGAAAGATCTTCAAAGGAACCACCAGGAAGCAGATGAAAGGAGCAAAGAGAAGCAAAGTAACTTGCTTCATTTAAGAAGACAAGTCACTTGAAGAAAGAAAGTAAGATGAAGAAGAATGAGCAAGCTCAATCTCAAGCACAAGACAAAATGCAGCAATGATTCATAAAAGAGATGAAAAGAGTTTGTGAGAAGTGAAGGCAAATTCACTTCTCAAAGTTACTTACCACCTGAAAAGTTAGTGAAAGGAATGCAATGCAATGCAAAATGAGATGAAATGGGATGATGCAAACCAAAACCAGAAGCATGAGTGTGATGTTAATTATGATGCAAGCATGAAACAAGGCATGAGGATGATCATACAAACATATGGATGCAAGGGAAGCATGTTTAGAACCATGAACATACATGAAAAGTTATGAAATGCAAATGACATACAACATGGCAAATGAAAGATGCAATGATCAAACATGATTCTAACATGCCCTAAGATGTATTATGAATCAAATGGATGCACAAAATGTCATGGCAAGTCATGGTATGCAAGCAAATGGAAGATGGATGCAAATGAAGGCCCAAATTAGGGTTTATGATCAATGCACAAAACAAAAACCAAAACCAGAAGCAAACATCATGATAAAAAATTGAAAATGCATTCAAAGGAACCCTAAACCTATACAAACTCTCTTCCCAAAGGAGGGGTTCTAACTCTTAACCTAATGAGGGTTATGAATTTCTTAAGATTGTTAGGGTTTTAAGGTACCTTGTCAAGAAAAATGTCAAACAAATAGGAAATGCAAGATCAATTCATGCCAATTTAATCCTATAAACTACATGATATGCAAGATGCAATGCAAAAAGAATCATCATCCAACTCTCAATGGTTAGGCAGAAATGAATTTTTGAAGATTGGATCAAAATAATGCCTTGAAATGAAATTAATTCCATGGAAAATTGTCAAAAGACATCAAGATCAAAAAATAAATTTGGTTTGAGAGTTGGAAAATGTTTCTAAATGATTTTAAATGTTTCATGAATTTTTTTGTGATTTTTAAATACCTAAAAGTATTTTTAATTAATTAATTCTCATTAATCAATTAAAAATAAACTTTTAAATGATTTAAAAATAAATTTTAATGCAAAAAATAAAAATAAAAATATTTTTGGTTTCTGAAAATTAATAAAAGCTTGGATAAAAATTTTCAGAATTTTTCAAAGTGTTTTACTATTTTAAATAAATTGTAGAAAACAAATGAAATTAAATGAAATAAAAATAGAATAAAATGAGAAGTATGCTGATCCAGTGGCTGAGGTTTAAACAAGGAACGCGCGAATTGACTGGTGCCAGATCTAAGGGTTGAGATTTAAACTTGCCAGATTAATTTATAAACTCAATTAAAAGGATTAATGACGTGGATTAGGGTTTAATGAAAGCATCCTGGCCATTGGAACGCGCGGGAGTCAACAAAAGTCAGCCAGATCAAAGGCCCACGTTCAAACTTCATTTAATTACACAGATTAGCCCTAAACACTTTCAGGTGGCCGGAGAAGACTTCCGGTCGTCTTCTCCGGCCAGACCCTCACCTGAAAGTTGCTAACTTTCTCAAAACGCCATGAAAATGAAATCTAATTGCCCAGAATCCATCCCCATTCAACACTGAATCAAAACCCCCAAACAAAAATCATTTTTCATCCATTAATCATGCAAATCGAAGCAAAACACATTTAGGGAAGAAAAGTTTCAGAGCAATCATACATCCTGGTTTCTCAACCATTTTCAAAAATAATCATATCCCCATGATCAGGGGAGTGCATAGAATCATTTAGGAACTTAAAATGGAGTTTCTGGAAAAAAGTTTGAGATGGCTACCTGAGATGGAAACTTCTGGTCCTGAGCTTTCTGGCCTTTCCTTTGCTGCAAGTCCACTCCTTTGAACCCTCTGATGATGAAATGAAGCTTAGAAAGCTTTGAGGATGGCTGGTTTGGAAGATGGCAGAAGTTCTGTTCAAGGGAGGGTGGTGATCGTGTTTTTGATTCAGTGACTTTCAGGCTATGGTGATGGGTGGTTTTTGATCAGTGAAGTATGTTGAGATTGTTTGTGAAGTTTGTTTGTGTGTTTGCAGCTTGTGGAGAGTGTTTCGAATGAAAATGCAAGTTGGAGAGATTTTGATAACTATGGTGTTGTTGTGTGTTTCAGCTTCAAGTGAATGGTGTGTTATGCTGTCTTTGGTCCATGTATCAAAAGAGGATAGGTCAGAAAGTTGTTGGTGGCCTATGGTGATTGGTATGGGTCTTTGGCCAAAATGTCAACTTGATTTGTACTTGAGGTATGGGCAATGGTACAACTTGCTTTTTGGCATGCTTTGGCTCAGCTTGAATCAAGGAATTCTATGAACAAAGTCTAGAGGCAATGCAGCAAGTGGTTTGTAATTTGTGATAGGTTTTGCAAGTTGGTTCATGTTTGCCCCCTTTGACATTTCTTGCTCCATAAGTCATAAAAATGAGTGATCCTTTGATGCAATCTGACTTTTAGGTCTTGGTACATGCTTGTATGAAGATTAGAAGTCTATTTGATAGCTCAATTTGCCTTGACAAGTGAATTTGCAACTTTGCCTCTTTGGTAGAAAACTTGAAATTATGTGATTTTTCCCAACTTTGACAAGCCATAACTTTTGATCCAAAATGAATTAGGTCATGTTCTTGTACTTTTTGAAAAGGGAATGATCCATTCTACAACTTTCATGACCAAAGTTTTTCCATTTGAAGCATTTTTGAATCAAAAAGCAAAGGTTGAAAAAGTTTCCCAAAATGGCAATTTTCATTATAAGTCAACTTTCCCAAAAAGTCAACTTTGCAAATGACTTGAGATTCTTCAATTTTGTGAACTTCCAACATCTTTTATGATCAAATAAAGATCATACATGATCAAAATGATGAAGAACACCCTTTGGTTGGGTCATTGGGGGCCTCAGATGCCCTGATTTTGCACTGACTTGCTTAGAAAGTCAACTCTTGATCAGATGACTTCCCCATGGAATTTCTTCATGAAAATTGATATGCATGCTCCCTATACCATATAGAGACCAATAGAAACAAGAATGACCAAAAAATTTGGAGTTATGGCCTCTGAAACCAAAACCCTAATTCTAGGTCATCTGTGCAGTCAAACCTGGCTCTGCTTCCATACCATTCTCAGTTCTTGTAATTCTTGACATTCTTGGCTTTGAGAGGACACAATATGATGCT
Organism: Lathyrus aphaca; assembly: GCA_963966055.1. Taxonomy (NCBI): domain Eukaryota; kingdom Viridiplantae; phylum Streptophyta; class Magnoliopsida; order Fabales; family Fabaceae; genus Lathyrus; species Lathyrus aphaca. The sequence continues at coordinate 134,674,779 of OZ014522.1, read as the reverse complement.
TGAACATACATGGACCCCTTTGGAGTGATTGATGACCTTTGGAGTGGCTCAAGAAGCTCTTGGATTGCTTAGATCACAAACCCTAGATGCAGATGACTTTGAAACAATGCAGTGAATCAAAAAATGTGGTATGAGATGCTATGATTGGATTTATGCATATGAAATGATCACAAGCCATGGTGTGAATGGGTGGGGGAAAATTTGGGGTGTTTACAGCTGCCCCTATTCAAACATGAGTTAGCTGTGCAGGATGTAAGCGACGGCTTATCAGGCAAACCAGATAACTTGTGGTTGAATACCAAAGACAGTCCAAAATTTGCACTCACAGAATGAAGAAGAAAAGGGATATAGATTGTAAAGGAAAATAAAGTATAATATAAAGTGCGGGCGACGGAGGACGACCGTCGAGCAGAGGACGACTGCTGGGGAATGAGCAATGACGGGGACGACCGACATGCTGGGGATATAAGAGATCATGATGGGGACGGCCATCAAGTAAAGCTGTAAGATTCTCTGGGGAATATGTAAAAAGTAAATGATGAGGTACGGTCATCGGGTTCAGAAAGTAATGCAAACAAACGATGGGGACGGCCATCGGGCTAAACTGATGAAGGACGATCATCAGGAAAAGGAAAATGGACCACGACGGGGACGGCCATCGGGTTAAAGAATAAATGAAATAATGATGAGGTACGGTCATCAAAGGTGAAGGACGATCACCTAGCAGGGGACGGCTGCTCTGTTGGGGATAAGATGAGGGACGGTCATCTTAGGTGAAAGATGATCACCTGGCAGGGTACGGCTGCCGAAAGTATCGCGACATAGGACGAATGCCGGATAAAAGGTCGACGATGGGGACGGCCATCGGACGAGCATGATGAAGGACGATCATCAAGAGGTGAAGGACGATCACCTAGCAGGGGACGGCTGCTCTCAAGGTTTATCATGACATAAGACGAATGTCAGATAAAAAGATCAACGATGGGGACGACCATCAGATAAGAATGATGGAGGACGATCATCAAAAGGTGAAGGACGATCACCTAGCAGGGGACGGCTGCTAAATATCACGACATAGGACGAATGCCGAATAGAAAAGATCAACGATGGGGACGGCCATCGGATGAGCGTGATGAAGGACGATCATCAAGAGGTGAAGGACGATCACCTAGCAGGGGACGACTGCTCTCAGGGTTTAGATAGAAAAGAGATTTTGCTTTGCTTGCGACCTACTGGGGAATAGTAAACACGGACGAGTGTTTATATCCAAGAAATAAAAGGTATAAGTGTTTTGACGTTGTGTATAGATTAAAGACGCAGACGAGCATCCCTAAGACTACGATACAGACGAGTATCGGGTAGAAACAAATACTGACACATGTTCAGAGATGATGATACGGGCGAGTATCAACTGGTTAACAAAGAACACGGACGAGTGTTGATTCTGAGGGGACTCTTCTGAGGAAAAGTAGACACAGACGAGTGTCTAAATTCAAGAAGACAGGAATGTTTTGACACAGTGTATGGATTAAAGATGCGGACAAGCATCCTTAAGGCTATGATACGGACGAGTATCAGGTAGAAACAAACGCTTGACGCATGTTCTGAGATGAGTACCAACTGGTTAACAAAGAACACGGACGAGTGTCGACTCTGCGGGGATTTGAGTGATATGTACAAGGTACAAACGAGTATCTGTATATGTGAAAACAGGAGTAATGAGTATGAGTGGTGTATAGTTGAGTGTTTAAACTGCTGGGGAGAGTGACACGGATGGATGTCGAGAAAATCATATATGTATAAGTATTTGTGAGTGCAAAGGGGACGCTTTGGCTTTCTACTGGGGATATGACACGAACGGGTGCCACAAGAAGTATGTACTGGTGTTCGTGGGTGTAAGGCAACTGCTTTAGCTCTTCGCTGGGGAATCTGGGGAGCATTCTGTATGTTGTTGACGGATTGTCATTATTCACAAGTGTTTGATTCAGACCATGACCTATGATTATGCAATATGTTTGATTTTTGCCGTAATGCTCCGTGATAGACGGAATGTTACGCTTTGTGGGGTGAATATGATGTGAATGCTATGATTATGCAAAAGATAATGATCCGGGATTCGGATCCCGTTGCCACGAAGCTCTCTGGTTGATCTGCTTGAAGTGGACATCCCAGCTGGGGATGAGATCATTGGTAGATCTGATGAGATGTATCTGCTTGGGGGAATAGGTCACTGATAGACCCATTCTTGGTAATGAGGGACCTAGCTGGGGTTTGTAGAAGCTTTCGTCACTCTGTTGTGATTCCTTCGCGTGCTGCTCTTCCGGGTAGAGGCTGAAGCTCTGTGGGGGGATGGCTCCCGGCTTTGCACCTGATTGTGGAGAAATGGTAACTCGGCTGGGGAGAAATAACAAGTGGCAACAAGTGGCAACTCAGCTGGGGAGAAAACACTTTGGGTGCTAAGACTGAGTGAGTGTTGATTTGCCAGTTTGCTGGGGGTGAAGCTTTCATGCCCCATGTCGTGTTTTGGATACCTGCAATCCTGCAAAGATAGAAACGTACAAGTAATCCCGAGGTATCCCTTACCGGATTCCATCATAGGAATCTAGACACTCCCGGGAGTAAATACATTTCCTGCAAGCACATATTCTTTGAAAGAGAAACATCTGTATTCATGCAATCAGTATCTTATAGACATCAGACATTTTGCAAATGAAAATAAAATGTACGATACGAGACATGACTGAAAATCTGATTTTATTAATTCATATGCCCTGAATTGGCAAGATACAGTCAAAGAAACACATCCCCTAAAATGAGGAGATTGTTACAAATTGAGAAACTAAATATTGGCAATGTTGACGACGCTTCAAGGAGCTTCCTCTTTGCTATGACTCTTATGACATTTGACGCTCTTTTCGTCTTGCTTTCTGAAGAAGGCCGATTCTGAAAGAAGCTTGATCCTTCCGAAGCTTGCCAAGTCGTAAGTGATACAGACGAATTCAGAATGCAGTTGTTCGCTTATTCCCTTATTTTGCATAAATCGCCCTTTCGGGTTTTCAATCCATCGGGATACCCATTTTTGCCTGAGTTGTCCAATGCGGCTTTTCAACTCAGCGGGTGTACATTTTTGTTTATTTCCCTTATTTTTGCCCGAGTCCCTTATTCTGTTTTTGACTCGCCGGGATGCCCTATTTTTGCCTGGACTCACATTCTGTTTTTATGTCCAGCGGGTCATTTTTTATGCGAAGTATCTTTTAACTGCATCTGAATTCACAGGGGACGGGAAGTCTTCACCATCCATAGTGTTGAGCATGAGTGCTCCACCGGAGAAAACTTTCTTTACTACGAATGGTCCTTCATAGTTTGGAGTCCACTTGCCCCTGTGGTCTGTATGAGGAGGGAGGAGTCTTTTCAGCACAAGATCTCCTACTTGGTACTCTCGGAGCCTGACTTTCTGGTCGAAGGCTTTCTTTATTCTTTTCTGATATAGCTGCCCATGACAGATTGCAGCCAATCTTTTCTCTTCAATCAGGCTCAGTTGCTCGTATCGGGATCAGACCCAATCTGCTTCGTTCAGCTTAACATCCATCAGTACCCGTAGGGAGGGTAGTTCAACTTCAACAGGTAGGACCTCTTCCATACCATACACAAGCTGATACGGTGTTGCCCCAGTGGATGTTCTGATTGACGTACGGTACCCATGCAAGGCAAATGGTAGCATTTCATGCCAGTCTTTATAGGTGACTACCATCTTCTGCACAATCTTCTTGATATTCTTGTTAGCTGCCTCCACAACTCCGTTCATCTTTGGCCTGTAAGGAGAAGAATTGTGGTGTTGGATCTTGAAGTCCCGGCATAGCTCTGCCATCATTTTGTTGTTCAAGTTGGAACCATTATCAGTAATGATTCGCTCGGGCACTCCATATCGACAGATGATGTCTCTTTTCAGAAATCGGGCTACCACTTGCCTTGTAACATTTGCATAGGAAGTTGCTTCAACCCACTTGGTGAAATAGTCAATAGCAACCAGGATGAATCTGTGGCCGTTTGAAGCAGTCGGTTCAATCTTGCCAATCATATCAATGCCCCACATGGCAAAGGGCCAGGGTGAAGACATCACATTCAGAGGATTGGGAGGCACATGCACCTTATCCGCATAGATCTGGCATTTATGGCATTTTCTGGCATAGGCACAACAGTCGGCATCCATTGTGATCCAGTAATAGCCTGATCTTAACAACTTTTTAGCCATGGCATGCCCTCCCGCATGGGTACCAAAGGATCCTTCGTGCACCTCGTGCATCAACAAGTCTGCTTCTGTTCTATCAACGCACCTGAGGAGTACCATATCAAAGTTTCTCTTGTACAGGGAACCATCAGTGTTCAGAAAGAAACTTCCAACAAGCCTTCTCAAGGTCTTCTTATCATTGGAAGATGCCCCAGGTGGGTATGTTTGATCCTCCAAGAAGCACTTAATGTCATGGAACCAAGGCTTATCATCCTTAATAACATCTGCTGCAAATACATATGTTGGTCTGTCAAGTCTGGACACTGAAATCTGAGGCACAAAGTTGGCAGCTTGAACTTTGATCATGGATGAAATGGTAGCCAGAGCATCTGCAAACTGATTCTCGTCCCGGGGAATATACTCAAGCTTGACCGTTGTAAAGAAAGTCAGTAACCTCCTTGTATAATCCCTGTAAGGTATCAGATGATCCTGGTGGGTGTACCATTTGCCGTTGGTTTGATTAACTACCAGAGCTGAATCTCCGAATACAGTCAAAGTCTTGATCCTGAGGTCAATGGCTTCCTCAAGACCCATAATACAAGCTTCGTATTCAGCTTCGTTGTTAGTGCAGTTAAAGGTGAGCTTTGCCGAGAAAGGCATGTGAACTCCCTCAGGTGTAATGATTACTGCACCAATACCACAGCCATTCATATTAACAGCCCCATCAAACATCATAGTCCATTCTTCTTCCGGGTCAGGCCCTTCAGTGTGAATAGGCTCTTCATGATCTTTTGCTTTTATGTACATGATGTCTTCATCAGGGAAGTCAAATTTCATAGGCTGGTAATCATCAATAGGTTGCTCAGCAAGATAATTAGACAATACACTGCCCTTGATGGCTTTCTGGGATGTGTACTGGATGTCATATTTTGTGAGGATCATTTGCCATCTTGCAACCCGTCCGGTAAGAGCTGGCTTCTCAAAAATGTACTTAACTGGGTCCATCTTTGATATCAATAAAGTAGTGTGGGTCAACATATACTGTCTCAGTCGGCGAGCAGCCCACGCTAAAGCACATCAAGTTTTCTCGAGCAGTGAATAACGTTGTTCACAGTCGGTAAACTTTTTGCTTAGGTAGTAAATTGCATACTCTTTTCGACCAGACTCGTCATGCTGACCCAGCACACACCTCATCGACTCTTCTAATACTGTTAAGTACATTATCAGAAGTCTTCCTTCAACTAGAGGCATAAGGATTGGAGGTTCTTGCAAGTACTCCTTGATCTTGTCAAAAGCCCTCTGGCAGTCTTCATTCCACCTGACCGTCTGTTCTTTCCTTAACAGCTTGAACAAAGGTTCACAAGTTGCAGTGAGGTGAGATATGAACCTTGAAATGTAGTTCAATCTACCTAGAAACCCTCGAACTTCTTTTTCTGACTTTGGTGCAGGCATTTCTTGAATGGCTTTGACTTTATCAGGGTCAACTTCAATCCCTTTCTCGCTTACAATAAAGCCCAGCAGCTTACCAGAGCGTACCCCGAATGTGCACTTGTTGGGGTTTAACTTCAGTTGGTACTTCCTCAGGCGCTTGAATAACTTCAACAGATTTACCAGGTGGTCTTCTTCTGTGAGGGACTTGGCAATCATGTCATCCACATAACATTCGATTTCTTTATGGATCATATTGTGGAATAATGTCACCATAGCCCGTTGATAGGTTGCACCAGCATTCTTCAGTCCGAATGGCATCACCTTATAACAGAACGTGCCCCAGGGTGTGATGAAGGTTGTCTTCTCCATGTCTTCAGGTGACATCTTGATCTGATTGTATCCTGAAAATCCGTCCATGAAGGAGAACACCGAGAACTGAGCCGTATTATCCACCAATACATCAATGTGAGGTAATGGGAAGTCATCTTTCGGGCTGGCTCTGTTCAGGTCCCGGTAGTCAACACACATTCTCACTTTTCCGTCTTTCTTTGGCACAGGTACTATATTAGCAACCCACAGTGGATAGCTAGTTACAGCAAGGAACCCGACGTCCCATTGCTTTTGTACCTCTTCCTTTATCTTCATCGCCATATCTGGGCGAGTACGGCGTAGCTTCTGTTTTACCGGCGGGCAGTCTTCTTTTAATGGCAGCTTGTGTATGACGATATCGGTGTCCAACCCTGGCATGTCCTGATAAGACCAAGCAAACACATCCACATACTCCCGAAGCATATCAATCAGTTGCTCCTTCACTGAGTCTTGTAAACAGGCCCCGATCTTAACCTCTTTCACGTCTTCTTCCGTACCAAGATTAATTGTTTCAATCTCCTCCTGATGAGGAGTGATAACCTTCTCCTCTTGCCTTAACAACCTGGCTAGCTCTTCAGGAAGCTCATAATCTTCTTCAACCCCTTCATCGGCTTGATTGATTGGATTGTCAAAGTCATACGATGCCATAGCTATGCTGTTGTCGGTGCAGTCTGAATGGCACTCTCTGCAAGGGTTTAGATTGTTCATTTTAGTGATTGATTTTAGTCTTGTTTAGAAAGAGTGAAATGAAGTTTATCATTTTGAAAACATTGCCATTTTATTTTTGTACAAAAAGAAAAATGAAAAACAGTGAGCAGAAAAGAAAAAGACTCATTTGCAAAAGACGTCCGATATTCATTGATTGATCTGTTTGCACAAAATTACAAGATGGCCCGATTACAAAATGAGTCTTGTCATCTTGGGCAAGATGCAAGACTTGATGCATGATTAAAATATACAGGAAATAATAATTACTCTGCAGGAGTAACCCTTATAATTTCCTGGGAAGACCAGTTTGAGATACGGCTCCCCGGGATCCTTGGACGTATCCAACTCTCCAGGTTGCGCTCATCTTCCGACTCATCTTCCAAGTTGTTTACTGCATCAGGGGTGAGCATTCCCCCACTGACAAAACTGGGCTTCTTAGCAGCCTCTGATTGATCTTGTTGAGTTGGTTTGTAACCCAACCCAAATCTGTCCTCCTTCTTTTCCACAGGCAACAGCTTGCCCCAGCCTTGGGCGGTCCCCTCTTCAACAACCTTCCTGGCTTGCTGATAAGATGTCATGGAAGTCCCAAGTACAGCAGATGCTTCATTAATGTTCAGGGCTTCAAATCCCTGGCTCATGGTTTCATGGATCTCCCCATCCATCTCAATATATTTGTAGGTAGCCAGGGGGCTAACAAAAATATCCTCTTCACCACAAATGGTGATGATCTGGCCCTCCCACTCGAATTTTAACTTCTGGTGAAGGGTAGACGTAACTGCGCCAGCGGCATGAATCCAAGGTCTACCCAACAAACAGCTGTAGGCCGGATGAATGTCCATCACATAGAAGGTAATTTTAAACGTCTGTGGGCCAATCATCACGAGTAGATCAATCTCTCCTAGCACTGATCTCTTAGAGCCGTCAAATGCTCTCACCACCAAATTACTTGGACGCAATGCCAAGCCATCATACTCCAGCTTCACCAAGGCTTTCTTTGGTAAAACATTGAGTGAAGACCCAGTGTCTACCAGTACATGTGATAGAATAACACCCTTGCATTCAAGAGTGATGTTTAAAGCCTTGTTGTGATTACAACCCTCAGTTGTTAAATCAGCATTGGTAAAACCCAATCCATGGCTGGTATTGACATTTGCTACCACGGTCTCCAACTGATTAACGGTGATCTCCTCTGGCACATATGCTGCGTGCAAGACTTTTAGTAATGCATTCTGGTGAGCTTCGGAACACATCAGCAGGGATAAAATGGAGATTTTTGAGGGAGTTTGGTGAAGCTGATCCACCACTTTGTAGTCACTCCTCTTGATAATTCTCATAAACTCGTCTACATCTTGTTCAAAAGATGTCTTCTGTGCTTCTTTGAGAATGGGTTCTTCAACTACTACACTCTTTCCCTTTGCCTTGGCAGCAGCTTCTGCTTCGGCATTAGGTCTTTGTGATTGCGAGGCAAAAAGGCGTCCGCTTCTGGTGAAGCCTCCGCCTCCCCCGACATTATCAATCTGTGGAGAAGATGTTGAAGAGTCAAGAGTGATCCTCTCCCCATTGCAGTAAAGGTCAGAGCCATAATGCCAAGGGATGGCATTACTGCTTTCATATGGAACAGGCCCAGGTACCGTGATGGTAACCGGGCTGACTGCCGCAGAGGAGGGTGTTGAAATAGTATGTGGATCGTAGTAGATGGTAACCGGTGTCCTGGCAGGAGATGCCACTGCTTGTTGTTGAAAATTTTTGTTCAGAGGAATACTTGACGGATCATAATAAATAGTGACTGCCGAGATATTTGCTGGTGTTTTAGACGAAGATTCTGAATAAAGGGGTGCTGATGTTGTAGAAGGAATGTTTGTTGCTATCTGGTTCGTTGAAGTGATATTTGAAGCATTTGTTGATGAAACTGAAGAATTGTTTGGAATAATTGTTGTTGCAGTTGTAGGAGACTCAGGAACTGTTGTCAGAGAGTTTGCTGGATTTGAAGATGTTGATGTTGTGATCTGAAGTAGGCCACTCTGGATAAGACCATCTATGCCGTTTCTCAAGTTATCACACCCATTTACCGAAATGTTGCAATAACGGCACCCGAGCTCACACCCGGGGAATATCTGGCATTCTAGGAGTTGAGCTTTGATCTCTACCAGGGGTGTCCTAATTTGCCCAACACTGGTTATTAAGAAAGACGACATATCTTCCTCAATAGCATTGATTCTTGGTCCTCCGTGGTTGGGCATGGGGTTCTTGTTAACATTTAGCGGGGGTGCAAAGTTTAGAGCTTTAGAATCTACCAAGTCCTGTACCTTCATTTGTAGAGCCCTACATTTCTCTGTACTGTGGCCAGGTGCATTGGAGTGAAAAGCACATCTGGCGTTGGCGTCATAATTTCTTGGCAGACTGGAAGGATCTGGTGGTGCCAACGTCCTTAACTCAACCAAATTGAGCTTCAGGAGTTGTGGCAGTAAAGCGGCATAAGGCATAGGGATTGGATCGATCACCCTATTGGCCTGAGATGGTCTCTGTTGAAATGGTCTTTGTTGATTGTTGCTGTTGTTGTTGTTGTAGTTTCTCTGAGGAGGATATTGAACTTGTTGCTGGTAGTGGGGTTGTTGATGTGGTTGATACGCCGGTTGCTGAGGAATTGAAGCGGGAATAGTGACTGTTGCCACTGACCTATGAACATATTGTGGTCTGCCCCTGCTGGCCTGAATAGCATTAGTCTCTCCGGTTCTTCTTGGACCCACAAAAGGTTTTCTGGGGTTGCTGGACGAGCTCGCACCATTGTCAGAAATTTTGCCCATCTTTAATAGGCTTTCAATTCTTTCTCCAGCTATAACTACGTCAGCGAAGCCGGTGGAAGAAAAGGCAGCCAGCCTGTCAATATATGTCCCTTGAAGGGTGTTCATAAACATGTCGGCCATTTCCCTTTCCGACATGGGTGGCTGGACAGCAGCAGCAAGCTGTCTCCACCTCTGGGCGTATTCCCGGAAGCTTTCCCTGGATGATTGAGACATTCCCACACTACTAATAAAAAGACATTTGGTTAAATGATTTTACATCAGGTATTTATTAAAAATGATGTAAAAAAAACGCGGTGGCAGTTTCGTAAATAATAACATAAATTGTTATAAGGGATTTTACATCGGGTATATAATAAAACCGATGTAAAAAGTAATGCGGTGGCATTTTTGTAAATAATAAAAAAATTGATCTAAAGCCTTTTACATCGGTTTTGGAAAAACCGATGTAAAAACCATATTAAAAAACAAATAAAAAAAATTTAAAAAAAATAAATATCTATTACATCGGTTATTAGGAAAACCGATGTAAGATGTTTCTTAAAAATAATTAAAAAACAAATAAAAAACAAATAAAAAAAATTTAAAAAAAAATTTAAAAAAAAAGTATATCTATTACATCGGTTATTAGGAAAACCCGATGTAATAAGTATTTAAGAAAAAATTAAAAAATATAAAAGAAAGACCCTATTACATCGGTTGGAGTATAAACCGATTTAAAAAGTTTTATTAAATAATCTATTACATCGGTTAAAGAAATACCCGATGTAATAAGTCCTTAATAAAAAATTTCAAAAATTTTAAAAGCCAGTTTACATCGGTTGGCTATTAAACCGATTTAATAAGTATAAAAAAAAAATCATTAAACCTATCACATCGGTTTTAAATTAAACCGATTTAAATAATTCAATAAAATTTTTTAACCTAAAACCTAAAACAGTAACAATTGCAAACAGTAACATTATTTTGCAAACAGTAACATCGTGAAGGCGCAGCCGCATCTCTTCTTCACGACCGTCTCTTCACGCCTTCTGTTCACGACGCTTCATCTTCTTCTTCCTTCTGTTCACCGACCAACGCCGCCGCTGTTCACGAGGCCGTCTCTTCACGCCTTCGCCGTCGTCGTCCGCAGCCTTCGCACAGCCGTCTCGTCACGCCGTTCGCACAGCTGTCTCCTCACGCCGTTCGCACAGCCGCATTCGCCGCCGTTCGCCAGCCGTCTTCGCCGTACGTCTTCTCAGACCCGTCTCCTCACGCCGCCACCGCACCTTCACGCCGCCACCGTCTCCTCCACAGCCTAGGTACTGTTTTCTTTAAACTATATATATATATATATATATATATATATATATATATATATATATATATATATATATATAATATAGGTACTGTTTGCAAATTGTAGTTTTATATATATTTAGGTACTGTTATATATATATATATATATATATATATATATATATATATATATATATATATATATATATATTATATATATATATATATATATATATATATATATATATATATATATATATATATACACAAAACTATATATATATATATATATATATATATATATATAGTTTTGTGTATATCTATATATATATATATATATAGTTTTATATACATTAATTCCGGAACATAGGTATGAATCGTAAATAATTTATCTGATCTGTATGCATTAATTCCGGAACATAGGTATGAATCGTAGTTGGATAAAAGCTAATCGATTAAGTGTTGAGTACGAAAATGGAGTGAAGGAATTTCTACAGTTTGCTGAAAGCAATGCTAAAAAGAATCTTCCTCCTCCTAAAAGTAATGGTGAAAAAAGTGTTGATGTGCTTTTTCTCTGTCCATGTGTTCGTTGCGCAAATCGCGAACCAAAACTTAATAAGAAGGCAATCATGGATCATCTAATTTGTCATGGGATTTGTCAAAGTTATACACAATGGATATGGCACGGTGAGGTAGTAGAAAAGTCAAATGTGTCCCAAAAAGATAATATTGGTGTAGAAATGGATGATGATCGTCTGGAAGACATGATGCGTGATATTGGACAAGATTCGTTTAAGAAGGCACATGCGTATGATACTTTATGCAGTGACAAGGATCAACCTTTGTACCCGGGATGCACTAATTTTACACGTTTGTCAGCCGTGTTAAAATTGTTTAATTTGAAGGCAAATAATGGGTGGAGTGACAAAAGTTTTACCGAATTGCTTGAATTGTTGACACAGATGCTTCCAGAAGGTAACGTATTGCCAAATCGTTATTACGAGGCAAAAAAGATATTGTGTCGAATGGGTTTGGAGTATGAAAAGATACATGCATGTCCTAATGATTGCATATTATACAGAAAAGAGTATGTAAACTATGATCATTGTCCGAAGTGCAAGGCGTCACGCTACAAAAAGAAAGATGGTGATTCTAGTGATGATGAGGTTGTCAAAAAGGGTCCTCCCGCGAAAGTGGTATGGTACCTACCAATAATTCCAAGGTTCAAGAGACTCTTCGCAAATGCAGATGACGCAAGGAATCTTAGATGGCATGCCGAAGAAAGAAAATGTGATGGTCAAATTCGTCATGTAGCTGATTCTTTGTAGTGGAAGAAAATAGATTCTTTGTTTCCAAATTTTGGCAAAGAGTCGAGAAACCTTAGACTTGGACTTTCTACTGATGGAATGAATCCGTTTGGTAATCTAAGTACTAATCATTCTTCTTGGCCTGTTCTCCTGATGATTTACAACCTGTCTCCTAGGTTATGCATGAAGCGTAAATATATTATGTTATCCATGATGATTTCTGGCCCAAAACAACCGGGAAATGACATAGATGTTTATCTAAGTCCCTTGATTGATGATTTAAGAGTATTATGGGATGAAGGGGTGGATGTTTTTGATGCGTATTCTGGTGAACATTTCAATATGCATGCCATGTTGTTTTGCACCATCAACGATTTTCCGGCGTATGGTAATTTGTCTGGTTATAAAGTTAAAGGGCATAATGCATGTCCTATATGTGAAGAAGACACAAGTTACCTCCAACTTGAGAAAGGAAAGAAAACTGTTTATCTTGGACATAGAAAATTTCTAGCTCGTTATCATCCATATCGTAGATTGCGAAAAGCTTTCAATGGGGAACAAGAGCATGGTGAAGCTCCAAAGCCCTTAACTGGAGAGGAAGTTTATCAACGACAACAGGGCATTAATGTTGAGTTTGGTAAATACAAAAAGAAATCAAATACGAAAAATTTATGGAAAAAGAGGTCAGTTTTCTTCGATCTTCCATATTGGTCTAGTCTTGATGTAAGACATTGTATTGATGTGATGCACGTGGAGAAAAATGTATGTGATAGTTTACTCGGAACACTTCTCAACATTCATGGCAAAACAAAAGATGGTTATAATGCTCGTGTGGATTTGGGTTTGATGGGTATACGAGAAGAGTTAACTCCACAACATATAGGCAACAAGATATATTTGCCTCCTGCCTGCTACACTTTGTCTAAAAAAGAGAAAACAAGTTTTTGTGAGTGTTTACAAAGTATTAAAGTTCCGCATGGTTACTCATCAAATGTCAAGAGGCTTGTATCTGTTAAAGATCTCAAACTAATTGGCTTAAAATATCATGACTGTCATATCTTAATGCAACAACTACTACCAGTTGCTATTCGTGGGATATTGCCTAACAATGTTAGGAAGACTATAACCAGGTTGTGCTTATTTTTCAATGCAATTTGTTGTAAATCCATTGATCCATCAAAGTTAGATGTTTTGGAAAATGAGGCTTCAGTTATCTTGTGCCAATTAGAGATGTATTTTCCTCCTTCATTTTTCGACATTATGGTTCACTTGATTGTTCACCTAGTAAGGGAGATTAGAATTTGTGGCCCAATCTTTTTATGATGGATGTATCCAACAGAACGATATATGAAGATCCTAAAAGGTTATACAAAAAATCCACACCGGCCGGAAGCATCGATTGTTGAGAGGTACATTGCAGAAGAGGCAATTGAGTTTTGTTCAAACTATTTGTCAGAAGTGGATGCTGTAGGGGTTCCTAAGTCTCGTCATGATGGAAGATGTGAGGGTATGGGTACACAAGGTTTAAATGTCAAGAGTTTAAGTATTGATGTGGTTGTTCAAGCTCATCTGTATATTTTGAATAACACGGATGAAGTTCAACCTTACTTATCTGCTCACAAAAGCATCATAAAGAAAAGGCACCCCAAGATGAATGAAAGATGGTTGTTAAAAGAGCACAATAAGAGTTTCTCTGAGTGGTTTAAAGAGAAAATTGCTAATGATGATAGTGCATCTAATACAATTAAGTGGTTGTCTTATGAGCCGAAATGTAACATAATAACTTGGAGTGGATATGATATAAATAAAACTTGCTTTTATACAAAGTCAAAGGATGACCGTAGTACCACACAAAATAGTGGGGTGATGATTGTGGCCGAGTCCATGCAATTCTCTAGTGCAAAAGATAAAAATCCGATTATGGCATCTACACCCTACTTTGGGGTGATTGAAGAGATTTGGGAAGTTGATTATGTTGTGTTTAAAGTTCCCGTTTTTAAATGCAAATGGATTGATATCAATAGTGGTGTAAGAATCGATGAATTTGGAGTTACATTGGTTGATCTTAGCAAGTTAGCTTATGCGGACGAACCTTTCATTATGGCGTCTCAAGCAAAACAAGTGTTTTATGTCACAGATCCTTCTGATAAAAGGTGGTCGGTGGTTATACAAGGAAAGATGCAAGATAGTGATGAAAATCAAGATGCCAACCTTGATATTTCTGAAACTCTTCCTTTCTCAATAAATGTGCCTACCTTCATTGAAGAAAATGAAGAGGATGATGTGCATGCTATTCGCACAGATCATGGAGAAGGGATATGGGAGGACTAGTAAGTTATTTATTTATTTATTTTGTGCTTGCTTTGATGTCTAATTGTTTATATTTTTGCTTAATTTAATGTCTAATTTTTTATATTTTTGCTATATTTTTTTGTCTAATTTGATGTCTAATTGTTTTTATTTTATGTGAACAGATACATGGCTGATTCAACAGACAACCCTTCTTCATCTAGTGACCCTACAAACAAAAGAGTTAGAGGTCCCACTTTAATGACACAAATTGACAAAGTTCACCAAACAGGTGAGAAGATAAAGGTGAAGTTTGATCCAAGAACCCATGAATGTACGGGTTTTGGTAAAAATGCTTCAAATTTTAAGAGTTACATAGCATCTCTTGCTCGGCAGAGATGTAGTATTTTGAAAGATGAATGGAAAAACGTAGATAATGACATAAAAGAGGCCATTTGGACTGATGTTCAGGTATTTTTGCTTATTTTGATGTCTAATTATGTTTTATATTCATATGCTAATAACATATGCTATATATTATATGTGTAGGCTCATTTCACTATTCCAGAACCTCTTGATGCAAAAAAGGATCCATTGAAGAAAGAGTGGATTAAATATGCTGGAGAGCGATGGAGAGGTTTTAAGACACAGCTCACAAGTGAATATATTAGAAAGCCCAAAGATGGTCTCGCTCCTGCATATATCAGATATCCTTATATTAAAGAAGAAGTATGGAAAGAATTTCTGAAGTCTCGGGATTCATCTGAATTTAAGGTTAGTATGAGTTATAAATTTTTATTATGTTTATTGTGCTTAATAACATTTTTATTATGTTTAGTATGATTAGTAACTTTTTCAATTTTTAATAGGAAAAAAGTGAAAAGGGTGCAAAAAATGTGGCTAAGAATGCATACCCACATGTATTATCTCGTGGAGGGTATCGTTTGCTTGAAGAGAAAATGATAAATGAAAGGAGATTATCAAGAGCTGATTCTAATGTAGATGATACGGGTAGCCCATCTCCACCTTCACGCCATGAGTTATGGAAGAGAGCACGACAAAAGAAAGGGGGAGAATACACATCACAGGCTACACAAGTGGTTGCATAGAAAATTGTAAGTAAAATTCTTCAAGTATCATTTTAATTTTGTTGGATAAAAACTATATTGACAAAGTTGTGGTGCATTTGTAGGACTCTCTAGTTGAAGAAGTTGAAAAGGGTGCATTTGTTCCGGATGGACGTCACGATATCTTAACAGCAGCCATTGGAACATCTGAGCATGGAGGCCGTGTTCGTGGTGTTGGAAAACACCATAAACAGAGCACTTTCTTTGGAAGATCACGTCAAAGACAAGATATCGATGTATCAGAACAATTTGCACAATTGTCATCTCAATTGGAAGCAAAAATTAGAGCGGATTTAGCGCAACAGTGGGTTGAAGAGCGTAAGGCAATGCAACAATCTTTCATGGAGACACTTAAGTCTATGGGTATCTCCCAAAGCACAGCAAATAATAATTGCATTGAACAAAGGGAAACTGTGGATGGAAGCGGAAAAGGAAGTTGTTCAATTGTAAAAGTAAGCAAAATGGAAGAGGAAGACAATGTTGAGAGATTAGTAAAAATGGTTCTGAAAAGGAGTGACACACAAATGGATTACTTTGAATTAGAATTAAGTCATTGTGTGAGTGTCTCAAATTTTTTTATGTCAACGAAATGTATCAGAGAGTTGTTGATGGGACAACATTGGCTTGACGTTTCTACTTTGCAAGTATGGTCCACGTAAGTATATTTTTATTACTCTCAAATATTTTAATATGTTATAACTCCTGTCACTTTGATTCTAATGTTTATGTTATAATTAGGTATATTCATCGTATGTGTATTGATACATCACAATCAGAAGTATATGGGATATTGGACCCTGCTGTGTGTTCGTATGTTGATAATGTGGCAAAAACTGAAGCAAAAGTTAGAAAATACATACAAGACATGTTACGTGATCACGAAGAGAAAGTGTGTCACTTGCTACCATTTATTCATGGGTATGTGAATGAAATTCTATTTTATAACTTTGTTAATATGAAATTCTGATTTTTGTACTTCAACACGCACATACAGATCTCATTGGCAATTAATAGTCATTTGTCCAAAAGACAATACGGTTGTCGTCTTCTGTTCACTTCATCGGGAACTTAATCAAACCATGACGAAACTTGTTACAAAGTAAGTTTATCTTTTATGTTCACAATATCTTATATACATAATTTGTTACAAAAGTAATTCCATATTTTATGTGGCTTTATATGGTTTTTTTGCCTTCTTTATTAGTGCTTTAGGGGTTCATCAAGCGGCACATGGCATTAGAAAAAAGCCTACATGGCTTCGACCCAAAGTAAGTGGTGTAAATTATAAGTATAAATTTATTTTTATCATATAAGTATTCACTAATAATGATGTCATATATTCATTTGTAGACAAGGAAACAAAATAACTCTGATGATTGTGGGTACTATGTGATGAAAAATATGTTGGATATTGTCTCTGCAAAGATAACCGATAATTGGATGACGGTAATAAATATAACTTTACTTTGTTATTTACTTTGCATTTTGCAACTTAATGTGAATTTTCTAAAATAACTCTATATTGTTATTTATGTGTTGTAGGTATTTAATGACCCAACAGAATTAAAAGAAGATGATTTGTATGATTTGCGACTCCGTTGGGCAACATGTTTCTTTGAGTTGTATAAAAGTTAAGCTTTATCTGGTAAGATATATAGAATTCTCTATTTGAAGATATTGACTTTGGTGTTGTCTTTTGGTTAATTGGTGTTATTATTTATTTTCAGGAAATTTGATTCAAGTGGGGGAAATATTGGTTGAATGTGTATTTTTTGTTGTTGTTGTTGTAGTAGTAAATTTTAGTATAAACCTCATATATATTGAGATGATTATATGTGTATACTAGTACATTTGGAAGAACATTATGTGTACTTGTACATTTGGAAGAATATATGTGTACTAGATATTTGGTTTATTGAATATTGGTGAGAAATATATGAAAATAGCGACCTAAAAATATATGGTCTATGTGAAGGAAATATTAGGTACCAAAATTTTTTACAGGAACTGCTAAATAATTAGGTACCAAAAAAATTTACAGGAACTGCTAAAAAATAGTAAAATTATATAAATTTTCTACAGTACTTTTTACATCGGGCGAAAGGAAAACCGATGTAAAAAGTACTATATGGCACACTTTTTACATCGGGCGAAATGATAACCGATGTAAAAAGTACTATATGGCACACTTTTTACATCGGGCGAAATGATAACCGATGTAAAAAGTACCCTGTATGGCACACTTTTTACATCGGGCGAAATGATAACCGATGTAAAAAGTACCCTGTATGGGACACTTTTTACATCGGGCGAAAGGGGAACCGATGTAAAAAGTAGCCTGTATGGCACACTTTTTACATCGGTTATTTGAAGGCACCGATGTAATAGGTTGGCTATTACATCAGTTTTATCTACCAACCGATGTAAAAAGTCCCTTTTACATTAGAAAAAAAATTATATATTTTTTTTACATCAGACTTAAAAATTAACCGATGTGGTTGATATATTTTTTACATCGGTCCTAAAACCGATGTAAAATGTCTATGACTTATTACATCGGCTGCCTTTACATCGGATTCGGAACCGATGTAAAAAGTCAATTTCGCCCGATGTAAAAAGTCATTTCTGCACTAGTGCCATCAGGAGGGTCCTGTTAGGAGCCATATCCAAGTTGTACTGGTACTGTCTGATGAAGGCCTCAGCTAGGTCCTTCCAGCATCTGATGGTTGCTCTAGTCAAGTGAGAGTACCATTCCCTTGAAGCCCCTGTTAAGCTATCTTCAAAATAAAACATCCATAGCTTTTCATCCATGGTGTATGCCTTCAGCCTCCCCAAAAAGGATTGTAAGTGGGTTCGTGGACAGGAAGTTCCGTTGTACTTCTCGAAGCACGGTGGTTTAAACTTGTGGGGAATCCTTACCCCGTCCACCAGACCCATGTCCATAACGTCAAAGCCCAGGGAATTCTGAGACTCCAGGGATCTCAATTTCTCAGCAATTTCATCTAGCCTTCTGTCATAGGCTTCATCCCAGCTCCCATCACAGTGAATTGATCCTCTTGGGGGTCTTCTTGTAATACTCTGCCTGCAGTGGCATTCCCTTGCACATTAGCAGGGATGTTGATCTCTGGATGAAGGTGGGGCCCATACACAGGTGGGTTAACATGAGGCTGAACCCTCTCATTGTTGCTTGTTCCCCCAGTCCCTAGATGGGGTTCCTCCTGGGTCTGCCTTTCTACCAACGCTCTTAATCTTTCTTGGCTCTGTGCCAATCCATTCATCACCTCCATAAACTAGGTCATCTGATTTCTCATCTCCAGTCTCTCATTGGCCATTTGAGTCCTGACCTCTGTAAGGTCCTGCTGTACTTGGTCCATTTGTATACCCGGAAGGTTGTTGCGAGTGGGATATCTGTGTGGACGGTTGAGTGGGAACACCCGACGTCGAGCAATAGTTCCTGAATCACAACAGAGTTAGTAACAAACAAAACAAAAACCTACAAAACAAAACAAAGTTAGTATGCAATGCAGTATGCTTATTTGTTTCCAAGGTATCCGGCTTGGCATCTGGTTTTGACCTTTCCAGACTCCTGAGGAAGATGCTTTTGATGTTGCTTGAGAGAAAAAGAACTCAGATGAAACAAACTAATGAATATATTACAAATGGTTAATCAAACATAGTTTGTTTTTTACAATACATGCCCTATGAGGGGTAAAAAATACAACATAAAAGAAAAGTACATGAAATGAAAGCAACAACAAGCAAAAGTCAGACACCAAGACCAAACTCATCCTCCCTAACTTCCTTCAGAAGTGCCTCAGTCACAGGGTTAGCTGGATGCTCTGTGAGGTTCCTGATAAGAAGATTCCTGGTGGTGATAGCAGTGGTTAGCTTCTTGTGTCTGCCCTGGTCCTTTGACCTCTTCACACCAGCCCTAAGCTTCAATTCTGAGATCTCCCTCTGGGCTGCTAGCAAAGCCTCCTGTTGCTCCTTTGCACTGGCCTCCAACTGTTCAATCTTGTCCTGAGTTCTCTTATCCTCCTGAGTGCGAGCTTCAGTGATCCTGACCCACCTAGCTTGGCTCTCTTTCAGATAGAGATCAGTCCTAGCCTTTTGATACTGGGCCTCTTTACAGGCATTCTTCAAAATCTGTTCTCCAGCCCTTGACTTCTTGATGTAATCCTCTGACTTTTCAATCCTGGCTAGATGCTCCACTTTAAGCTTTTCTAACCTTTCAATGTCCAGACGACCATCACTCCTCTCCCAGAGGGTTCTCTTCAGGGCTTCAGACAAATTCTCATTCCTCTCTTTTAGCTTCTCAAACTCTTCCAGGCTGACAGTGGCTGGAGGTGGTGCTGTGGATGGCCCAGGTGCATCCTCAATGGTGAAGGGCATCCCAGAAAGCTGAGCCCTAGCATGAGACCACTCATAATACTGAGCTGAGGCCACATTGTTACATCTCCCAAGAATAGCCATCCCTTTGGTCTGGACATTGTCCCAAGCCCAGGATGCTTGCCTGACAATAGCCAGATTAGGCTTGATCTCACAATAAAGGGTCTTAGCTAGATCTTGTACTCTAGGAGGGTGGACCAATGCATAGCCCAGTTGTCTTTTGAATAGCAGAGGGTTGTAGTTGATGCAACCCTTCACTCCTATCAAAGGTACATTGGGGAACTGCCCACAACTAGTAATGATGTCCCTGCCCTTGGTGCTCTGGGTGCACCACCTGATGTCATCTGAGGTTAAAGCAACAAGTCTCCTAGCCCAGTTCTTCTGTTGGTGGGGATTCAAGAATGCATCAGTCTTGGGCAAGTGTTTGAGCAGCCAGGTATGGAACAGGGGAGCACAGCATCTGACCAACCTTCCCCTTTGCTTTTCATTCCTTTGGTGAACAAAGTAGTAGAAATCTCCCAGTAAGGTGGGCACTGGGTTCCTCAGGATGAAAAGATGGATTACATTCTTGCTAATAAACCTAGGCTCATCTGCAAATAATATAACCCCATATATGCTGAGGGCTAATAATGCACAGACTGCCTTCCATTCTCCCAAGGATGCCTTCAGAATAGCCTGGGAGGTCAAGAAATCCAAGTGCAGACCAGAGATTCCAGCCTTTGCTATCATGTTCTGCTCAATCAGAATGGGTTCCAGATACAGTGCCTTTGCCACTTCTTCATTACTGGGAAAAGCCATCTCAGGGTTGAAGGGGACTCCACCCCTGATAGGTACACCAATCAGTGATGAATACTCTTCCAACAAGGGTCCCAACTGAAAATTCTGGAAGGTGAAGCACCTCAGAGGGGGATCATAGAACTGCAGGCAAGTATGAATCAAGCTCCTCTGGGAAGGGTCCAAATCCATAACCACATCAAGGATGCCTCCATAATGTTCTCTGAATAGTGGTATATGGTCTGGAGTAATAAGGGCCTGGACCTTCCTGATGCCAGCTAGCTCAGGCTCAAAGAAATGATAGGAGATGTTGCTCTTCTTGGGTGCCATGTCTGCTGATGAAGAGCTGAGAATGATGCTGATGATGATGACTGATACTAGAAGTGAGCCCCTGATAGGCTGAGGATGATGATGGAGGTGACTGAAGCAGGTAGCTGATGAAGGCAACTGAAGCAGATAGCTGGTGAACAAAGGCCTATGCAGATGAAGGGGTCAAAACCAAGCCAAATGTAATATGGATACCCTGAAAAACAAATAAGCAAATGTTAAATGATGCAATGATGATGTATGCAAATGATATGCAAGGGTTTGTGATCAAGCTGGATCTGATTGCTGCCTTGGTATAAGTCCATGTATGTCTAAGAAGTCCAGATGGAGGTTCAAAAGTCCAGTAACCAAGGTGGGGGACTCAAATAAAGAGTCACAAGTCCAGGGTTAAAAATCACAAGAACTGTCCCAAAATGGAGTACTCTTATTCAAAACAAAGTAACAGGGTATGCTGAGGT
Source organism: Lathyrus aphaca (assembly GCA_963966055.1). Classification (NCBI taxonomy): domain Eukaryota; kingdom Viridiplantae; phylum Streptophyta; class Magnoliopsida; order Fabales; family Fabaceae; genus Lathyrus; species Lathyrus aphaca. The sequence continues at coordinate 134,653,293 of OZ014522.1, read as the reverse complement.
CAGGGGTACCTGCAAACCTGTAAACAGCCCAACCCCCTCACAAGTGGTGTTCTAAAACAAGGATCCTCAGACTTGGATCAGTTATGAGAAGTGTAAACACTTCTAACCCGGAGGTACAGTGTTTACAATAACCATAAAAGATCCTCCTCTAATTCACCTCAGTTTCTGAAGGTCATAATAAAGGTCATCCAGACTTAGCAGGCTTCCCAGATAGCCCTAGCACTACAGGAGATCTGTAGCACAGAGTTCTCAAGAAGAAACCCATATCTGAACCGTGTTTCATATTCCCGCACCAGACCGAAATGGAATGGGAAAGAACATGAACCACTCTAGCCTAGGTGTCACTCAGGTCCCAGGTATAGGACCTTAAACTCTCAATGGAACACCCACTTGTAACACGGTGGGAGAACTGACTTTAGTTATGTTGCGGATAGCAAGAGTCGCCACCGACTTTTATTTTATCCAAAGGAAAGGCATAAAAGAACAGGAAAGACCTTTTTAAAAGATTTTTGGGTCCGGGGGGTAAGTTATGTAAAGGGAAGGTGTTAGCACCCTTTACATCCATGGTTATCCATGGGCTCTTAGTTACTTAGCTCACTTTAAAATGTTTTTGAAATGTGAAGTGTGTGAATAGAAATTTTCTTAAGAGTTTTATAATGATCCATGTACGGATGCGTAAAAAACTTGTGTTTGAAAATTGTTTGAAATTGTGAAGTGTTTGAAAAGTTTTTGAATAGTGAGCAAGTAAATATGAGGAACCTACCCTAAAGTTTAAGTCTTTCTGTTCTTGAATCCTTTAGATGGTAAGACTATCCCTATTATTAAGGAATAGGTAGTCATTACCTTGGATGTGAGGGACAAGTGAGGGACATCTGTTTAATGAAGGCAACTGTGGGGTGTATTAAGCATTTTGGAGGGACTGTCATCATTATTCGAAAGGGACAAGATCATTGTGAAAGGCAACCATTAAGGGACTTGATCTTTAATTATGAAGGGACTAGATGACTTTACTTTTAAGGGACTTTTGCTTTATACACCCCACTTGACCTTGTGATTAGGCAACAATGAGAGGCAACCCTAGAAAGTGAGATGGCGATCAAAGATCGACTTACGTGTGTGAGTGTTTAATTTTATATTTATCTTTTAATTTAAATGACCTAAATTCAATTTTTAAATATAATACATGTTTACACTCCCTATTTTTACTAACCATAGCATGAAAATTAAATAATTTAAATATTACAAAAAATTACACCAAGGAGCAATTACATAATAATAAAAATAAAGCAATTTAAATAAATAGCAAGAATAAATAAATAAGCAAAATATAAATAATAAGTAAAATAAATAAGCAATTTAATTGGGTTAGTGATAATAACTAAAAATAAATAAGGTTAGTAATAAACATGATTAGTAACAATAATAATAAACAAAAGATTATAATAAACAAAGTTTTAATGGTTAATAGAAAAAAATATAAACAATTATATCAATTATTATGAATTTAGAATTATAAACAAATTAAATAAATCATGAACATATTATGAGAAGTAAATTATAATTAAAAGTTAAATTAACAATTTTTAAACGTATAATAGAAATTATTTACATATATATTTAATTATAAACAATTAGCAAATATTTTCATATTATAAAATAATTGGACATTTTAATTTCTATACGTATTTATATACAAAATTTTAAGTTTATAAACAATTTATGTATTTAAAAATTAAATCAAATATTTTAATTAAATTATGAATACAAATAATAATATAAAAGAAGAAAAGAAAATTAGGGTTTTATATGTTTTAAAAAAAATAAATTAGTGTTTGTAAAATATTAGGGTTTATATTTAAGGGTTTATAATTTAATATACAATATTTTTAATATTAAGTTAATAAATATATACATATTATAATTTAGAAATCATTTTAATATAATATAGAAAATAATAGGAAAATATAACAAAAGAAAAGAAAATAAGAAACCAAAAAAACAGGACCTGGGATTTGAACCCAGGTCCTTTACCTGAATAACTAAGGACATAACCACTGGGCTGCGCTGCACCTGGTGCAAGAAGAATGAGCTCAAATTTGTTTTGTTCTTTAAACCTGAAAAATCAAAAAAATAGAAAGAAAACAAAAGGCCTGGGGGATTCGAACCCAGGACCTTACACACAAACACACAAGTACATGGCCATTCCAGCTAGATGAGCGAACCTGATAACAAACCAACTACAATTGATAATATATTATACTCAATGAATAAAAGAGAAAAACTCAAAAACATTGTCACAGCCAGGATTCGAACCCAGGCTTGCAGGCAGAATACGCACGCGTCTTACCACTGAGACAAGCAGCTGCTTATGAAATAACAACATAAACAAATCATAATATTTTTAAACAAATTTTCAAATATGAAATTCGCGCGCAGCTTCTTCTTCTTCTACCTTTTACCTGCGAAAATTCATACGATTTTACCTACGAATTTTCCTGCGTGTTCTTCCATATTCAGAACCTGCGAAAATCAAACACCCACGAAACAGTACAATTTCTTTCAATTGATCAGTGTATTATGATCCTCATGGTTCACACAACATCCTTATGTTCTTAAAATTTATTTATTTTTGGTCTAGCATGAAACCCTAAAAACTCAACCGAAACCCTAACAATGGCTTCCTTTGATTCTGGTCACGAAACTTAAATTCAATTGTCCAGAAAGCTTCACCACATCAAAACAAATCATATTAGTAGGTCACAATCAACAAACAACACATAAATTAATGGAATTGAAAACAAATTATGGATGACATAAAACCGATTCGGTTTGTGCATTACAACATGGTTTTGATGCTTATGAGTAATGATTCATGATCAGTGAGGTCCAAGGATTCTTCTTGTGTCCTTAAAATACCTTAAAGAGCTTTGTATTGAGGAATCCGAATTTGAGTTTGTGATGGATTTTTTGGTTTGCAAACTTACTCTTGGGGAGGCTGGAATTCGTGCTTGTCATTTGGGTTGCACTATGTACTTATAGGATGATCAAATGAGGCTGAAAAACTAGGTCATTGTGTAGAAGATTTGATATAAAAAGATTCAAAAATATTATGCCTTAAAAATCAAATATTCTTGTATGAACACTTGCTATTTTAGGCTAATCCTTATGATTTTCTTTCCACTTCAATTCTAATCAAATTTATGAATTTCTAGAAGCTTGATCCAATTCAAATCTTACACTTTCATATTTTATTTTTATTTAAAATGATTTTTAATGAATTAAATCAAAATAAATAAAAATAAAATAATAAAAAATCTGATTTTTATTGACTTGGGTCGTGCATGAAGTTATTGTATGGATTGGGTCATTATTTGGCAAGCCCATTTGGAAGAAATTGGTTTTAGACCTCCATTTTCTTCATAAACCAACCAAAAATTTCCCAACTTTGCAAGGGCACATATCCTTCAATTTTAATGGTATGAGGGTGTTCTTGGACATTTTGGAAAGCTTGAAGAGTCCTCTAACCAAAACCACTAGTTTCATGTCCATATCATTTACCAATCTCAAGTTATTCCCTTTTGAAGTTGTTGACTTTTTGTTGACTTTCAAAAGGACCTATAATGTCTTAGCTCATACCTTCCAAATGAAGCATTTTTGGGCTTGGCTTGTGAGACACAAAGTTGTAGAGAATTCAATTTCCTTAAAAATGAGCTTTGAGTGGAGACTTGGTGATGAATTATGTGAAAGTTATGGCTGGTCAAAGTTCAGTTGACTTTTACTGAGGAAACCCTAATTTAGAAACTCCTGATTCTTGATGATCTGAAATCTCCTTGATGAATCATGATCAACCCTTGATCAAATGATGAATTTTACTTCATATACTTGATGTTGGCAAAAAAAATCATGAAGTTTGACTTTGGTTTGACCACAGTTGACCTCAGTTTGACTTTTTAACTACTTTGACTGATTTTGACTTATCTGATCATCTGACTGAGCAAACTTTTGAGAAAAGTCTTGAAACTTGTCATGGGGGTTCTTATACACATATAAGATGTTATTAAGCTCACTTGAAGTCTTGGAAGTTCATTTAGCCTGATTAAAGTCAAAACCCTAGTTTTGGATGCACTGCTTAGGAGGTGCATTGTCTGAGGGAATTGTCAACTCTTCTGACCAATTGTGAACTTTGTGAACCTTGTGAACCATCATAAAATGTCTTGTAAACCTCATGGGAAGTATTGTGAACCTTGTGAACCTTGTGAACTTCATAAATTGACTTGTAGACTTCATGAACCTCATGAAAGGTCTTGAAAGCATTGTGAATCTTGTGAACCTTGTGAACTTCATAAAGTGACTTGTAGACTTCATGAACCTCATGAAAGGTTTTGTAAGTGTTGTGAATCTTGTGAATCTTGTGAACCTTGTGAACCTTATTAGCACACAAAGTCTTGTATTGTGAGGGCAAATTTTGGGGTGCAACAGCTGCCCCTGTTCAATTTTCTGAAACCTGAGGGGTTAGATTGGTATGTTCGCCAGTCGTGACCTGGAAGGTTGAAGGGGATTGAACACAAAAGCCCAAAAATTTGCACTCACCAGTGCATAGAGTGATATAGATGGCTAGTTGAATATGCTTGAGTGGGCTTAAAGATGCCACTTGGAGAAAAGTTCTTCAGATGCATTTCTTGGAGGATAAAGCAGTCCAGAATATGAAGGTATAATGATAGTTTTCAGGAGGATAAAGCAATCCTGAGGTACAAGAAGCTGTCAGGAGGATAAAGCAGTCCTGAGGTAATAATAATCTTTCAGGAGGATGAAGCAATCCTGAGGTAATGATAACCTATCAGGAGGATGAAGCAATCCTGAGGTAATAGTATACTTTCAGGAGGATGAAACAGTCCTGATGAGATAATAAGCTTTCAGGAGGATAAAGCAATCCTGATGTAATGATAACTTTCAGGAGGATAAAGCAGTCCTGATGGATGATATGCTTTCAGGAGGATGGAGCAATCCTGAGATAATAATAAGCTTTCAGGAGGATAGAGCAATCCTGATGTAATGATGTGCTTTCAGGAGGATAAAGCAGTCCTGAGGGAGTGATAATTTGCAGGAGGATAAAGCAGTCCTGATAGTCACAAGTTGTTGATGAAGTTTGTTTGTTGGAGAATTGACCTGAAAACAAGGTAGCATTCTGTATGATAGTATTAGCTTATGTATTATGTATGCATGTATAATATGATGCACCTAAGTGATGTATTATGTATCTATGGATATGTATGATATGGTATGATGTAAATGATGTATGTATGATATGATGCTGCCTGAAGCGTCCGAATATCCTCGTATAACAACTGCTGGCCAGGAAAAATAAATCCTGATTCGTTGTTGAAGAATATGAGGAACTCGTTCCCGTCTTGTTTGATAATAAGGTATACATGACCTCCCGTCTGCTGGGGATAGCAAGGTGTACATAACCTTCGTCTTTGTTTGATAGTAAGGTAGGTATAACCATCCGTCTTCGTTCGTCGTACCCTTATTGGAAAGTAAATTCCCGAATATCCGTATGAGGATAAAAGAGATGGATATAAATTCCAGGGGAGGTGTGACCTTATGAAGATGGATTTGCCCTACTGGGGATTTGTAACTGTTTCGTAAAGATGGACCGGCGAAGCTTCGTTGAAATCCTTCCCTCGTTCGTCCTTAGTAAATACTATTACTGCATTTTTCATGCATTTCTGGTAAACATCAATCATATTAAGCATACATGCATTTCTGGTAAACATCAATCATATTCAAAAGCATACATACATTCAAACACAACCAATGGACGTTTCACTTATGTAAATAGGGTAAAAGTAAATCTGGATTCAAAAACGGAATTTTATTCATATCAAAAAGTGACCCATACATGGGTATGTTTGTACAAGGAGACATAAACCCTAGTAAGAGGATTTTCTCATAAAACTTTACAAAACAAGGAGAATCAGCTATGTGGGAAATAATCCTATTGAGTTTCAATTCTACTATTGCCATTATCTTCAAGTATCTCATCTTCTACTGTCGAGACGGAAATGATTGGATTGAGCTTTATCTGCTCGAACTTGAGTAAGTAGTACAGCTGGTTGCAGTTTCATGGGTGATCCAAACGAGACATAGTCATACGCTTTAATCCCTAACTTTTGCCTGGATTTCCCTTTCAGGTTTTCAATCCACCGGGATACCCTTTTTTGATTAAGCCGCCTTTTCAGGTTTTCGACTTGCCGGGTGTACATCTTTTTATATATATCCCTAATTTTTGCCCAAACCCTTTTGGTTTGCCGGGATGCCCTTACTTTTGCCTAGGCCAGTCAACCTAGCGGGTCTCTTTTCATGCGTAGTATTTTTTAACTATGTCTGCGTTTACAGGCTGTGGGAAGTCATCACCATCCATAGTAGTGAGTATCATTGCACCTCCTGAGAACACTGTCTTGACTACAAATGGTCCTTCATATGTTGGAGTCCACTTACCCCTAGGATCACCCTGTGGTAATATGATACGCTTGATTACCAAGTCACCAACCTGATATACCTTTGGCTTAACCTTCTTGTTAAAAGCTTTGATCATTCGTTTTTGGTACATCTGGCCATGACAAACTGCTGCTAGCCTTTTCTCATCAATCAAATTTATCTGGTCAAGTCGAGTCTGAATCCACTCATCTTCATCCAAGCCTGCATCCTTCATAATTCTTAAGGAGGGAATCTGAACTTCGATGGGCAGAACTGCTTCCATACCATAGACCAAGGAGAATGGGGTTGCCCCTGTTGAAGTACGTATTGTGGTACGATAACCATGAAGAGAAAATGGTAACATCTCATGCCAATCCTTGTAAGTCACAGTCATCTTCTGTACAATCTTCTTAATGTTCTTATTAGCAGCTTCAACTGCCCCATTCATCTTTGGACGATACGGAGAAGAGTTGTGATGCTTAATCTTGAACTGCGTGCAGAGATCAGTAATCATAGTGTTGTTCAGATTAGAGCCATTGTCAGTGATAATCTTTTCAGGGATGCCATACCTACATATGAGATTATTCTTAATGAATCGAGCCACAACATTCTTGGTAACAGATGCAAATGAAGCTGCCTCCACCCACTTCGTGAAGTAATCAATAGCAACCAGGATGAAACGATGCCCATTAGAAGCAGTAGGCTTGATCTCACCAATCATATCAATGCCCCACATGGCAAAGGGCCAAGGAGCAGTAAACACATTCAATGGTGATGGAGGTATATGTACTTTATCAGCATAAATTTGACACTTGTGACATATTCTGGAGTGTTGATAACAATCAGCTTCCATGGTAGACCAATAGTAACCTGCTCTCAATATCTTCTTTGCCATAGTATGTCCACTAGAATGAGTGCCAAAGATCCCATCATGCATATCTTCCATGATTTCAGTTGCTTCTTTCTTATCCACACAACGAAGCAAAGTTGAATCATGATTGCGCTTGTACAAAATCCCATTACTCAGAAAGAACTTGGCAGAAAACCTCCTCAGAAACTTCTTATCTTTGACAGATGCCCCTTCAGGGAACTCCTGAGCTTCAAGATATCTTTTCACTTCGTAGAACCAAGGCTTCTCCTCTGCCCCTTCAGTGTCAATCTCATTGCAGTATGCAGGCTTCTCAAATCTATCAATAGTAATCTTGGGAGCTTCATCATCCCAGCTGATCTCAAACATAGATGCCATGGTGGCCAATGCATCTGCCAACTGATTTTCTCTTCGTGGAATATGTCCAAAGGTAATCTCTTTGAAATGTGGGATCAAAGACAACACATACTCTCTATAAGGAATGAGGTTATCATGCTTGGTATCCCAATCTCCTTTAATCTGACTTACTATCAGGGCTGAATCTCCATACACGTCAAGGAACTGAATCTTCATATCAATAGCAGCTTTAATACCCAGGATACATGCCTCATACTCAGCCATGTTATTGGTACAATAGAAACAAAGTCTGGCAGTAATCGGGGTATGACAACCTTCAGGGGAACTAATCACAACACCAACACCATTACCAAGTGCATTGGAAGCACCATCAAAAACCATAGTCCATCGGGATCCTTGTTCAGGTCCGTCATATTGTCCAGGTTCTTTGGTAATAATCATAATGTCTTCATCAGGAAACTCAAAACTCATTGACTGATAATCATCCACTGCTTGATGAGCCAAATGATCAGCAACAACACTTCCTTTGATGGCCTTCTGAGTAGTATACTGTATGTCATATTCTGTCAAGATCATTTGCCATCTTGCAATTCTTCCGGAGAGAGCAGGTTTCTCAAATATATACTTGATTGGATCCATCTTTGAAATCAACAAGGTAGTATGGGTCAACATATACTGTCTTAGTCGGCGAGCAGCCCATGCCAAAGCACAACAAGTTTTCTCGAGCAGTGAGTATCTTGTTTCACAGTCGGTAAACTTTTTGCTAAGGTAGTATATTGCCTGCTCTTTTCGACCAGACTCGTCATGTTGCCCCAACACACACCCCATTGAGTTGTCTAACACTGTTAAGTACATGATCAAAGGTCTTCCATCAACTGGTGGCATCAAAATTGGTGGTTCCAGCAGATATCTCTTGATTTCATCAAAGGCAGTTTGGCATTCATCATTCCATTCCATCACCTAATCTTTCTTCAACAACTTGAAGATTGGCTCACAGATGGCAGTTAACTGGGAGATAAATCTTGCAATGTAATTCAATCGTCCCAAGAAACCTCTAACCTCCTTCTCAGTACGGGGAGATGGCATCTCTCGTATAGCTTTCACTTTTGCAGGATCCACTTCAATACCTTTTCCACTGACAATGAAACCTAGGAGCTTTCCAGATCTAACTCCAAAAGTACACTTGTTTGGGTTCAATCTTAACTTATATTTCTTTAACCTCTCAAACAACTTATGCAGATGATCAAGATGTTGTTCTTCATTCTGGGACCTGGCTATCATATCATCCACATATACCTCTATTTCGTGATGAATCATATCATGAAACAAAGCCACCATAGCACGCTGATATGTTGCCCCTGCATTCTTCAAACCAAATGGCATCACCTTATAACAAAAAGTGCCCCACTGTGTAACAAATGTTGTCTTCTCCATATCTTCAGGTGCCATCTTGATTTGATTGTAACCAGAGAAACCATCCATAAAAGAGAATACCTTATGCTGAGCAGTGTTGTCTACCAAAACATCAATATGAGGAAGCGGAAAGTCATCTTTGGGGCTAGCCTTGTTCAAATCTCTGTAGTCCACACACATACGTACCTTACCATCTTTCTTAGGAACCGGTACCACATTTGCAACCCACTGAGGATAAGAAGTCACTGCTAAGAACCCTGCATTGAACTGTTTCATTACCTCTGCTTTGATCTTTTCTGACATTTCAGGACGCATACGACGAACCTTCTGCTTCTTTGGACGACAATCTTCTTTCACTGGTAAACGGTGAACCACAATGTCTGTATCCAACCCTGGCATATCTTCATAAGACCAAGCAAAGATCTCTACATAGTCACGTAACATCTGAATCAGTCTGCTCTTGACACTATCCTCTAAATCAGCCCCTATCTTGACCTCTTTCCTGTTTTCTTCAGTTCCCAGATTCACAACTTCGACTGGCTCTTCATGTGGCTGTATGGCTTTCTCTTCTTGTTGTAACAACCTAGCAAGCTCTGCAGGTACTTCACAATCGTCCTCATTTCCGTCTTCAGTTTGATAGATCGGATTCTCGAAATTATAATTGGCAATAGTAGAACTGTTATCAACATGATCCAGAGTGGATGAGGATCTGCATTTTAGTGATGTGGGTGTGTGTAAGAACACATAGCTGATAAAGCAAAAATAATAGAAAAGAAAGACAAGGAACACAATATTTACTAAAACGAAACGTCCACTGATTTTATTGAATGAAGTATGCAAATGAAATGACAGCCCGTAACAAGCACACCATTGTGCCCCGGGTAAGGCACAAGGCTTAAGAGTTCAATTGTTCAAGAAATTACAAACTTAAAAGCAACAACACAGTGATAGTATTTACTCCTGACTAAAGGAGATAGGGATAACATCTTCAGCTTTCCAATTATTGAGTCCAGCACCCACAGTAGGAAAAATCCAAGCATCCAGATTGTAGTCTTCATCATAGTCTCCCACAGCATTGATCTGATCCTTCATAACCCCTTGATTGGTGATACGAACTGCACGAGCACGACGAACAGCCTTCTGGGACTCTGCAGTGAAACCCAAACCAAACTTGTCAGACTTGTATGGGATATCAGGAAGCTGACCCCAAATAGTACAACCACCTTCATCCACCACAGCTCTAGCATCGTTGAGGGAGGCCATTGCCATTGTTGGAGGTTTTCTGGTGACCACAGGAACTTTCTTCGCAACAGGAGGAGCTACATAATCATTAACAATCCAGGGAACCACTTCAAATGTCTGACACGGAGTTTCAATGTATTCACCTTCCATTTCCAGATACTTGAAGGTATTCACATGGCTGACAAAATATTCTTCCTCTCCATAGACAGTAACAACCTTTCCTTCCACCGGATATCTTAGCTTCTGATGTAATGTAGAGGTTACATCACCTGCCCCATGGATCCAGGGACGACCAAGCAGACAAGAGTATGAAGGACGAATATCCATCACATAAAATGTAGCATTAAAAATCTGAGAACCAACTTTGATGGGCAAGTCAATCTCTCCATGCACCACTCTTCTCGAACCATCAAAAGTCTTCACCACTATACCACTGGGTTTCAGCACAGCATCTTCAGGGCTCAGCTTATTCAGGACTTCCTTAGGCAACACATTCAGAGAGGAACCATTGTCTATCAATACATGTGACAGGGTAGTGCCCCTGCATTCAATTGAGATATGCAGAGCCCTGTTATGATCCCTCTTGGCAGGGGTCAAATCAGCATCAGAAAACCCTAACCCATTATCATAAGTCAGGTGGGCAACACAATTCTCAAACTGGTCAACAGAAATTGCATTGGGTACATGGGCAGTCTTCAGAAACTTGATCAAAGCTTTTGCATGAGCTTCAGAACATAACAACAAGGATAACATGGAAATCTTTGAGGGAGTATGCCCCAACTGATCAACAATGTCATAATCACTCTTGCGAATGATTTTCAATACTTCTTCCATCTGCTTAGAGAGATCATCAGCAGCTGGCACATCAGTAATTATTGGTTCAATAACAGGACCCTTGCCCCGAGCATCAGTGGTAGAGGTAGCAGCAGGAGTAACTGCATTCTTGGAAGTAACTGGAGGAGAGAAGACCCTTCCACTTCGTGTGACCTTACTAGACCCGGCAAAATTATCAACATCAACAAGGACATCAGCTAAGGGTTCCTGCTTAACACCATGGATATAAACATCAGACCCATAATGCCAAGTCACAGCTTTATCAGACGTATACAGAATAGGACCAGGAGTGGTAATGACCATAGGAGCCACTCTGGCTTCAGCAACAACTTTCACAGGGCCTTCAGCAGTAATCCTGATTGGACTTTGATGGGTGATTTTAATTGGTCCCTTTGAAGTGATTCTCACTGGCACTTTGTCAACCATGTCATCCTCTTCAACCTTCCTACCTTGAGTAATATGATCCACCATACTTTCCACGGAAGGTGGTCTCCTTTCAAACACTAAGGTGTAATTATTCATGAGACGTTGAATTCCGTCCTTCAACCTCCAACACTTATCTGGATTATACTCACAATAAACACAATCTTCACGACAACCCGGAAAGAACCCAGCTTGCACTAACTTCTTCCTGATGACAGACAATGGTGTGGTCAACTCTGCAACTGAATGGATATGTAAATCTTCATCAATGGCATTGACAGTCTTCTCGTGATTTGGCATTGGAGCAGTAATCACATTTGGAGTACCCGGAGGGTCAAACTCAATCTCTCCAGCCTCAATCATATCTTGAATTTTGTTCTTCAAGACCCAACAATTATTAGTATCATGACCCTGACAGTTTGAATGATATGCACACCGTGCATTGGGATTGTACCTGGAAGAGGTAACATTAGGATTCTGAGGAGCTTCTTTCAAAGTAATAAGTTCAGCCTTCAACAAGTGTTGCAATGCCTGAGCCATTGACATGTTGATCTTCGTGAACTGTCTTCTAGCCCTCTGTTGGTTACCCTGTGGTTGCTCTGATGTTGTAGGAGTTGGATTCGAAATATGAACTGCACTAACAGACTGATGCCTTCTATTACGATCAGGTTGACCATAAACAACATTGGATTCTTTCTTCCCAGTGAGAGGCTTCTTTGCAGCACCTGTTGAAGAAGTACCCACTTGAATCTTGCCATTCTTTATGCCATTTTCCATGCGCTCTCCTGTAATGATCAACTCAGTGAAGCCAGATGATGAGCTTCCAATGAGATGACTGTAAAACGGACCATTCAGCGTACACATGAACATATCAACTAATTCCCTGTCAGTTAAAGGGGGTTGAACTCTTCCAGCTAAATCTCTCCACTTCTGAGCATACTCCTTAAAACTTTCTTTGGCACCCATAGACATGCTTTGCAACTGCATGCGAGTGGGAGCTAAGTCAGCATTGTATTGATACTGCTTGTAGAAAGCTTCAGCAAGATCATTCTACTCCCTGATGTTGACACTCTCCAATTGATAATACCACTCCAACTGAGCTCCAGATAAGCTCTCTTGGAAAAAATGGATCCACAACTTCTTATCAGCAGTGTGAGGTTGAATTCTTCTGACATAAGACCTCAGATGCAGCTTGGGACAAGAGACCCCATCATAAACAACAAAGGTAGGAACCTTGAAACCAATGGGTATGACAACCCCAGATATCATACTCAAATCTTCAAAATCCAGCCCAGAAGACTTCTGCAATTCCATAGCATCCATTCTATCCACCAGCATCTTGAATTTGTCTTCATTAGGATCATGGTAATAATTAGCCTCAGAATCAGAGTCCCCCATTGTGTTGTGGAGACTGCCTCCCTCTTTCTCAAACTCTTCAGACTCAGAATCTTCAACTGGTTCTTTGGTCTTGGCAAGGCCTTTGAACCTCCTTCCCATGTTGATCAGGCCACCTGACCTTCTAGTCTTCTTGGTCTTCTTGGCCAGTAGTGTCTTCAATTCATCTTGCCCCTTGGACAAGTTCAGGATCAGCTCTTGGAACTGTGCATTCTGTGCCTGGAGATCCTTAACTGTTTGTTCAAGAGCCATTGCTGAAATAAACAGCGAGAAGATGAGAAACCTGTGCACAAATAAACCTGTGATGCAATGGTATGGAATGTAAATGCGTATGCAATGTTTTCAAGGACCGTAGGATTTAAATTTGCTTAAACAAAAACGAAGGTAAACTTTTATTAGTAATAAATTTGTTTTGCCTCTTGGGCTTACAGAAAATGAAATGCAATAAATACAAGAGATGGGGTTTTAAGTCTCCCATGGACGTTTCCTCTTTGTGTTGAGGTATGAGTTGAGATTCCGTTCTTCGTGAAGTTGCTTTGTTAGTTCCAGGATTATTTCTTGGCTTGCTTTGTAATGAGCCTCGAAAGTATCCCTTTGCTCCTTCAATTGGATCCAGGATCTCTGAAAGTCTTCCATGTCAGTAGGCATGTCTGGGTGAAGGATGGTATAAGCAGTATCTCCTTCAGCAACAGGTTCCATGGTAACTGGAAGGATAGCAGGATATGGCATCATGAGAGTCTGAGCACGAGATCGCACCCATCTGAGGTAAGCTTCCATAGGAATAGTGTACTTGGGCTCCAGAGTCTTGCTGTCAACCTTGTTCACTTTCCCTCATGCTCATATGAACCTTTGACGGTAACCTTGCAGATCGTTGTCGTAGTCAAACACAATACCCTGAATCAACATGTCATGTGGACCATCACTCCGAGCGTAACCAAACTGTCGTAAAGCTAAAGAAGGGTTGTAAGTAATGCCTCCTCTTATGCCTAGAAGTGGCATATTAGGAAACTCTCCACAACGGTCAATGATAGTAACATTCTCTATAGATCTAGAGCACCAATGAATATCTGAATGCGAGAGTGACATGATCCTTTTGGACCACCTGAACCCTTGCTCATTCTTCATTACTGAGCGAGGAAGGTGAGAAATAAACCACCTAGATAGCAAGGGTATGCAACACATCAAAGTTCCTCTTGCCCTTGTAGTACGGGTATGAAGAGAATGCAGGATGTCTCCAAGCAATGTAGGCACTGGGTTGTGACTCAGGAATATGTTGATGGCATGAACGTCTATGAACTGATCTGGATTGGGGAACAATACTAAGCCATATATCAGCAAGGCTAAGATTTTCTCAAAAGCATCATAACTCATGGCCTTCAAGAACATTTGAGCCTTCTCTATCAACACCTTAGCAAGAATACCCTTGACTCCACTTCTCGTTTCTAGAACAATGTCAGACTTCTTCAGATGTAGAGCTGCAGCAATAACCTCAGGTTTAGGCTCCTTCTCCAAGCCTGTGAATGGTTTCTGATCAAGAACAGGTATGCCGAGAAGCTTGGAGAACTCTTCCATTGTAGGCACCAGCTGATAGTCGGGGAATGTGAAGCAATGGTGCTTAGGATCAAAGAACTGAAACAGGACACTCATCATGTCTTCATTGAACCCTGAGGTGACTAGATCCAATAGGTGGCCATGTCTCTTGATGAACTGGGAATGATCAGACACTTGAGAAACCAACTCCTTAAGCTTAGGAGGTATACCCACAAAGTTGATCCTGATGGTGTTTCTACGAGCTGAAGCCATGACCTGCAACAAAGAACAAAGATAAATCCCTTGGTCCTTGAAATGGTTAGTGAAAATGCTATGCTTATGATGCATGATGATGTTATGATGTTATGCTCAATCACAAACATGTGGCACATACAAACAAGTCACACAATAGCCCTAGGTTTAGAGGCTTGCATGAGGTTTAAAGGTAAGTACCCTCCCCTGAAGTTTAGTTGGTTCATCCTGTCCTATAAAGTAATCAGGTTCTAAGGGATCTCAATATCATTGATCCTTCACAAGGGTGGTTGTTCAGTAGGCAACTTACTTGCCAACCAAAACCCTCCAAGTTTAGAATCTCAATGAGCGTAGTATCGAGTATCAACCAACTTCAGTCTTCACCAAAGCCGGCTATCTCACTACTTTTCTAAAGGCCAAGATGGGATGACTAGGGTTCTAAAAGTTAGTTAGTGTATTGACAACATATGGCAGCCTCATATTATCCTCAACTTGACTTAAGAAACATAAGCACCAACCAAGAAGTCACACTAACTATGGCCACCAGATCAACCATATCGGTATACGCCGTACAGTTTCCTTGGTCTATTGTCATTTACCTAAGGTACACTAGATCCGGGTTAGGATCTTTCACACATAAGAGCACCCAACAGATAAGTATAAATCAAACAAGGCAAACAATTTTAAAGTGATCTAATTCCTAAGGGTACCCCTCTTTTATCTTATCCCCAGCAGAGTCGCCAGTTCTGTAACACGGTGGGAGAACTGACTTTAGTTATGTTGCGGATAGCAAGAGTCGCCACCGACTTTTATTTTATCCAAAGGAAAGGCATAAAAGAACAGGAAAGACCTTTTTAAAAGATTTTTGGGTCCGGGGGGTAAGTTATGTAAAGGGAAGGTGTTAGCACCCTTTACATCCATGGTTATCCATGGGCTCTTAGTTACTTAGCTCACTTTAAAATGTTTTTGAAATGTGAAGTGTGTGAATAGAAATTTTCTTAAGAGTTTTATAATGATCCATGTACGGATGCGTAAAAAACTTGTGTTTGAAAATTGTTTGAAATTGTGAAGTGTTTGAAAAGTTTTTGAATTGTGAGCAAGTAACTATGAGGAACCTACCCTAAAGTTTAAGTCTTTCTGTTCTTGAATCCTTTAGATGGTAAGACTATCCCTATTATTAAGGAATAGGTAGTCATTACCTTGGATGTGAGGGACAAGTGAGGGACATCTGTTTAATGAAGGCAACTGTGGGGTGTATTAAGCATTTTGGAGGGACTGTCATCATTATTCGAAAGGGACAAGATCATTGTGAAAGGCAACCATTAAGGGACTTGATCTTTAATTATGAAGGGACTAGATGACTTTACTTTTAAGGGACTTTTTCTTTATACACCCCACTTGACCTTGTGATTAGGCAACAATGAGAGACAACCCTAAAAAGTGAGATGGCGATCAAAGATCGACTTACGTGTGTGAGTGTTTAATTTTATATTTATCTTTTAATTTAAATGACCTAAATTCAATTTTTAAATATAATACATGTTTACACTCCCTATTTTTACTAACCATAGCATGAAAATTAAATAATTTAAATATTACAAAAAATTACACCAAGGAGCAATTACATAATAATAAAAATAAAACAATTTAAATAAATAGCAAGAATAAATAAATAAGCAAAATATAAATAATAAGTAAAATAAATAAGCAATTTAATTGGGTTAGTGATAATAACTAAAAATAAATAAGGTTAGTAATAAACATGATTAGTAACAATAATAATAAACAAAAGATTATAATAAACAAAGTTTTAATGGTTAATAGAAAAAATTATAAACAATTATATCAATTATTATGAATTTAGAATTATAAACAAATTAAATAAATCATGAACATATTATGAGAAGTAAATTATAATTAAAAGTTAAATTAACAATTTTTAAACGTATAATAGAAATTATTTACATATATATTTAATTATAAACAATTAGCAAATATTTTCATATTATAAAATAATTGGACATTTTAATTTCTATACGTATTTATATACAAAATTTTAAGTTTATAAACAATTTATGTATTTAAAAATTAAATCAAATATTTTAATTAAATTATGAATACAAATAATAATATAAAAGAAGAAAAGAAAATTAGGGTTTTATATGTTTTAAAAAAAATAAATTAGTGTTTGTAAAATATTAGGGTTTATATTTAAGGGTTTATAATTTAATATACAATATTTTTAATATTAAGTTAATAAATATATACATATTATAATTTAAAAATCATTTTAATATAATATAGAAAATAATAGGAAAATATAACAAAAGAAAAGAAAATAAGAAACCAAAAAAATAGGACCTGGGATTTGAACCCAGGTCCTTTACCTGAATAACTAAGGACATAACCACTGGGCTGCGCTGCACCTGGTGCAAGAAGAATGAGCTCAAATTTGTTTTGTTCTTTAAACCTGAAAAATCAAAAAAATAGAAAGAAAACAAAAGGTCTGGGGGATTCGAACCCAGGACCTTACACACAAACACACAAGTACATGGCCATTCCAGCTAGATGAGCGAACCTGATAACAAACCAACTACAATTGATAATATATTATACTCAATGAATAAAAGAGAAAAACTCAAAAACATTGTCACAGCCAGGATTCGAACCCAGGCTTGCAGGCAGAATACGCACGCGTCTTACCACTGAGACAAGCAGCTGCTTGTGAAATAACAACATAAACAAATCATAATATTTTTAAACAATTTTTCAAATATGAAATTCGCGCGCAACTTCTTCTTCTTCTACCTTTTACCTGCGAAAATTCATACGATTTTACCTACGAATTTTCCTGCGTGTTCTTCCATATTCAGAACCTGCGAAAATCAAACACCCACGAAACAGTACAATTTCTTTCAATTGATCAGTGTATTATGATCCTCATGGTTCACACAACATCCCTATGTTCTTAAAATTTATTTATTTTTGGTTTAGCATGAAACCCTAAAAACTCAACCGAAACCCTAACAATGGCTTCCTTTGATTCTGGTCACGAAACTTAAATTCAATTGTCCAGAAAGCTTCACCACATCAAAACAAATCATATTAGTAGGTCACAATCAACAAACAACACATAAATTAATGGAATTGAAAACAAATTATGGATGACATAAAACCGATTCGGTTTGTGCATTACAACATGGTTTTGATGCTTATGAGTAATGATTCATGATCAGTGAGGTCCAAGGATTCTTCTTGTGTCCTTAAAATACCTTAAAGAGCTTTGTATTGAGGAATCCGAATTTGAGTTTGTGATGGATTTTTTGGTTTGCAAACTTACTCTTGGGGAGGCTGGAATTCGTGCTTGTCATTTGGGTTGCACTATGTACTTATAGGATGATCAAATGAGGCTAAAAAACTAGGTCATTGTGTAGAAGATTTGATATAAAAAGATTCAAAAATATTATGCCTTAAAAATCAAATATTCTTGTATGAACACTTGCTATTTTAGGCTAATCCTTATGATTTTCTTTCCACTTCAATTCTAATCAAATTTATGAATTTCTAGAAGCTTGATCCAATTCAAATCTTACACTTTCATATTTTATTTTTATTTAAAATGATTTTTAATGAATTAAATCAAAATAAATAAAAATAAAATAATAAAAAATCTGATTTTTATTGACTTGGGTCGTGCATGAAGTTATTGTATGGATTGGGTCATTATTTGGCAAGCCCATTTGGAAGAAATTGGTTTTAGACCTCCATTTTCTTCATAAACCAACCAAAAATTTCCCAACTTTGCAAGGGCACATATCCTTCAATTTTAATGGTATGAGGGTGTTCTTGGACATTTTGGAAAGCTTGAAGAGTCCTCTAACCAAAACCACTGGTTTCATGTCCATATCATTTACCAATCTCAAGTTATGCCCTTTTGAAGTTGTTGACTTTTTGTTGACTTTCAAAAGGACCTATAATGTCTTAGCGCATACCTTCCAAATGAAGCATTTTTGGGCTTGGCTTGTGAGACACAAAGTTGTAGAGAATTCAATTTCCTTAAAAATGAGCTTTGAGTGGAGACTTGGTGATGAATTATGTGAAAGTTATGGCTGGTCAAAGTTCAGTTGACTTTTACTAAGGAAACCCTAATTTAGAAACTCCTGATTCTTGATGATCTGAAATCTCCTTGATGAATCATGATCAACCCTTGATCAAATGATGAATTTTACTTCATATACTTGATGTTGGCAAAAAAATCATGAAGTTTGACTTTGGTTTGACCACAGTTGACCTCAGTTTGACTTTTTAACTACTTTGACTGATTTTGACTTATCTGATCATCTGACTGAGCAAACTTTTGAGAAAAGTCTTGAAACTTGTCATGGGGGTTCTTATACACATATAAGATGTTATTAAGCTCACTTGAAGTCTTGGAAGTTCATTTAGCCTGATTAAAGTCAAAACCCTAGTTTTGGATGCACTGCTTAAGAGGTGCATTGTCTGAGGGAATTGTCAACTCTTCTGACCAATTGTGAACTTTGTGAACCTTGTGAACCATCATAAAATGTCTTGTAAACCTCATGGGAAGTATTGTGAACCTTGTGAACCTTGTGAACTTCATAAAGTGACTTGTAGACTTCATGAACCTCATGAAAGGTCTTGAAAGCATTGTGAATCTTGTGAACCTTGTGAACTTCATAAAGTGACTTGTAGACTTCATGAACCTCATGAAAGGTTTTGTAAGTGTTGTGAATCTTGTGAACCTTGTGAACCTTCTTAGCACACAAAGTCTTGTATTGTGAGGGCAAATTTTGGGGTGCAACACCACCCACCAAAGCAACAAAACCAGATCCAGCCAAAACAGTATGACAGTATGATGTATATAAAGCTGTAAAGAAAGCAATAAATAACTGTACAATAAAGCAGTAAATAAAGCAAATATACAAACACAGATAGCACATAACACCCCAGTAAACACAAATCAAATAAGCGCTAGGAGGAACCCACAAAAAGAACCAGAAGCCCTGGTTACAGTATAAGGGTCCCCAGCAGAGTCGCCAAGCTGTCGCTCCCGAAAGATGAGACTGGCTCAAATAGGGTACAAACGCGAACGATCTGTGAAAGGATGAAATGAATAGAGTCGCCAGCTAGGCATTTTTATCCCGAAGGAAAGGTAATGCTGCATAAACCTAGAAAGACATGGATAAGACGGTTGCGAACCAGAGAGACTGAGAAAGGGGGTTGGTTACAACCTGGGAAGGTATTAACACCCAGATTGTCCGTCGTACTCGAAGGGATCCACGCTTAAAAGATTTGTGTTTTAAAGGGGGAGTGTCAGTGCATTTTGTGTATAAAAGAGCTGGAAAAGGGTGTACAAGTGTCAGTGTAAAAGAAGTGTGAAATGGAGTATGTGAAGTGTAAGTGTAAGAAATGAATGGAATGCTCAAGAACATGAGGCGAAAAGAATGATGCTGGAAAGAGGGGGAATATACAGAGACTTTTGTTCGATAACAGTTAAGTTATGCCTACGTATCCTCTCGTGCAATGAGGAAGTTAGAACACCGTAGTTCGACCCAAAGAGACTGAAAGATAAATTGACTTGTGAACTGCTTACTTGTCTATGCTCAAGTGTATGACCTGTCTGGCTCAAGTGCAAACTGTCTTGCATTAGACGGAAGAAGCAAGTTCTCGTTTATGAGTGAATGAGGTGAGAAAAGAATCCCGGAGGAGGCAATTATTGTTTGTTTTGTGTTTTCAGTATTTTATTGCTTTTTTGAAGTTTGTCATAAGTTAATGAGCTTAAGCCTAAACCAATGGATTTAGTAAACTCATCACATCTTCCCTCTGATTAGGGGTAATGAGAATGCCTTAAGTGTGAAGTCAGCTTCTCACACTTAAACACCTTTGATGTAGGATTAAGATCATTAACCTACTTGTGATTATTTAGATGTTTTTGGTGTTTTTGTTTAGTGTTGAGTAATGAGATTAAGCCATAATCAGGGATTAAACAAACTCATTATACCATCCTAATAGAAGGATAATAGATGGGAATGTTTAAGCTGAGGAAAACTCCTCAACTTAATCCATGATTAGGGATTAACTTCATGACAAAACAAAGCCTTTGTTAAATGGATTTTAATTAATGATAAGATGATAAAGTGAGTTTTAGGGTTTGTAAGACAACTTGAGGGGGACTTGTCCATTAACACTAGGGTTAGTCCTTCTTAACCAATTAAGGAAGAATTAGAACCCTAATGCAAGGCCCAAGTTACAAGCTTGATGTCTTGATGATTATTAGATGGATTGATTAAAGGAGTTAAACACATTAAGGGTTTAACACTTAGGATTAAAGTTATACACTCCATCCTAATAGAAGGATGCAGGCATAAGCTTAATCACAAAGCCTTAAAGCCTTTAGGGTTTAGCCCCTGATTATGAGATGAGAAGAGAAGACTCAATGAGACACAAAGGTAGAATCTAAATGGGGGATTAATCAAAACCCTAATTATTGTCATGCTTGGTTGTTCCTAGGGTTTGTGAGGTTTTCAAGAAAGATCTTCAAAGGAACCACCAGGAAGCAGATAAAAGGAGCAAAGAGAAGCAAAGTAACTTGCTTCATTTAAGAAGACAAGTCACTTGAAGAAAGAAAGTAAGATGAAGAAGAATGAGCAAGCTCAATCTCAAGCACAAGACAAAATGCAGCAATGATGCATAAAAGAGATGAAAAGAGTTTGTGAGAAGTGAAGGCAAATTCACTTCTCAAAGTTACTTACCACCTGAAAAGTTAGTGAAAGGAATGCAATGCAATGCAAAATGAGATGAAATGGGATGATGCAAACCAAAATCAGAAGCATGAATGTGATGTTAATGATGATGCAAGCATGAAACAAGGCATGAGTATGATCATACAAACATATGGATGCAAGGGAAGCATGTTTAGAACCATGAACATACATGAAAAGTTATGAAATGCAAATGACATACAACATGGAAAATGAAAGATGCAATGATCAAACATGATTCTAACATGCCCTAAGATGTATTATGAATCAAATGGATGCACAAAATGTCATGGCAAGTCATGGTATGCAAGCAAATGGAAGATGGATGTAAATGAAGGCCCAAATTAGGGTTTATGATCAATGCACAAAACAAAAACCAAAACCAGAAGCAAACATCATGATAAAAAATTTAAAATGCATTCAAAGGAACCCTAAACCTATACAAACTCTCTGCCCAAAGGAGGGGTTCTAACTCTTAACTTAATGAGGGTTATGAATTTCTTAAGATTGCTAGGGTTTTAAGGTACCTTGTCAAGAAAAATGTCAAACAAATAGGAAATGCAAGATCAATTCATGCCAATTTAATCCTATAAACTACATGATATGCAAGATGCAATGCAAAAAGAATCATCATCCAACACTCAATGGTTAGGCAGAAATGAATTTTTGAAGATTGGATCAAAATAATGCCTTGAAATGAAATTAATTCCATGGAAAATTGTCAAAAGACATCAATATCAAAAAATAAATTTGGTTTGAGAGTTGGACAATGTTTCTAAATGATTTTAAATGTTTCATGAATTTTTTTGTGATTTTTAAATACCTAAAAGTATTTTTAATTAATTAATTCTCATTAATCAATTAAAAATAAACTTTTAAATGATTTAAAAATAAATTTTAATGCAAAAAATAAAAATAAAAATATTTTTGGTTTCTGAAAATTAATAAAAGCTTGGATAAAAATTTTCAGAATTTTTCAAAGTGTTTTACTATTTTAAATAAATTGTAGAAAACAAATGAAATTAAATGAAATAAAAATAGAATAAAATGAGAAGTATGTTGATCCAGTGGCTGAGGTTTAAATAAGGAACGCGCGAATTGACTGGCGCCAGATCTAAGGGTTGAGATTTAAACTGGCCAGATTAATTTATAAACTCAATTAAAAGGATTAATGACGTGGATTAGGGTTTAATGAAAGCATCCTGGCCATTGGAACGCGCGGGAGTCAACAAAAGTCAGCCAGATCAAAGGCCCACGTTCAAACTTCATTTAATTACACAGATTAGCCCTAAACACTTTCAGGTGGCCGGAGAAGACTTCCGGTCGTCTTCTCCGGCCAGACCCTCACCTGAAAGTTGCTAACTTTCTCAAAACGCCATGAAAATGAAATCTAATTGCCCAGAATCCATCCCCATTCAACACTGAATCAAAACCCCCAAACAAAAATCATTTTTCATCCATTAATCATGCAAATCGAAGCAAAACACATTTAGGGAAGAAAAGTTTCAGAGCAATCATACATCCTGGTTTCTCAACCATTTTCAAAAATAATCATATCCCCATGATCAGGGGAGTGCATAGAATCATTTAGGAACTTAAAATGGAGTTTCTGGAAAAAAGTTTGAGATGGCTACCTGAGATGGAAACTTCTGGTCCTGAGCTTTCTGGCCTTTCCTTTGCTGCAAGTCCACTCCTTTGAACCCTCTGATGATGAAATGAAGCTTAGAAAGCTTTGAGGATGGCTGGTTTGGAAGATGGCAGAAGTTCTGTTCAAGGGAGGGTGGTGATCGTGTTTTTGATTCAGTGACTTTCAGGCTATGGTGATGGGTGGTTTTTGATCAGTGAAGTATGTTGAGATTGTTTGTGAAGTTTGTTTGTGTGTTTGCAGCTTGTGGAGAGTGTTTCGAATGAAAATGCAAGTTGGAGAGATTTTGATAACTATGGTTTGTTGTGTGTTTCAGCTTCAAGTGAATGGTGTGTTATGCTGTCTTTGGTCCATGTATCAAAAGAGGATAGGTCATAAAGTTGTTGGTGGCCTATGGTGATTGGTATGGGTCTTTGGCAAAAATGTCAACTTGATTTGTACTTGAGGTATGGGAAATGGTACAACTTGCTTTTTGGCATGCTTTGGCTCAGCTTGAATCAAGGAATGCTATGAACAAAGTCTAGAGGCAATGCAGCAAGTGGTTTGTAATTTGTGATAGGTTTTGCAAGTTGGTTCATGTTTGCCCCCTTTGACATTTCTTGCTCCATAAGTCATAAAAATGAGTGATCCTTTGATGCAATCTGACTTTTAGGTCTTGGTACATGCTTGTATGAAGATTAGAAGTCTATTTGATAGCTCAATTTGCCTTGACAAGTGAATTTGCAACTTTGCCTCTTTGGTAGAAAACTTGAAATTATGTGATTTTTCCCAACTTTGACAAGCCATAACTTTTGATCCAAAATGAATTAGGTCATGTTCTTGTACTTTTTGAAAAGGGAATGATCCATTCTACAACTTTCATGACCAAAGTTTTTCCATTTGAAGCATTTTTGAATCAAAAAGCAAAGGTTGAAAAAGTTTCCCAAAATGACAATTTTCATTATAAGTCAACTTTCCCAAAAAGTCAACTTTGCAAATGACTTGAGATTCTTCAATTTTGTGAACTTCCAACATCTTCTATGATCAAATAAAGATCATACATGATCAAAATGATGAAGAACACCCTTTGGTTGGGTCATTGGGGGCCTCAGATGCCCTGATTTTGCACTGACTTGCTTAGAAAGTCAACTCTTGATCAGATGACTTCCCCACGGAATTTCTTCATGAAAATTGATATGCATGCTCCCTATACCATATAGAGACCAATAGAAACAAGAATGACCAAAAAATTTGGAGTTATGGCCTCTGAAACCAAAACCCTAATTCTAGGTCATCTGTGCAGTCAAACCTGGCTCTGCTTCCATACCATTCTCAGTTCTTGTGATTCTTGACATTCTTGGCTTTGAGAGGACACAATATGATGCTTGAACATACATGGACCCCTTTGGAGTGATTGATGACCTTTGGAGTGGCTCAAGAAGCTCTTGGATTGCTTAGATCACAAACCCTAGATGCAGATGACTTTGAAACAATGCAGTGAATCAAAAAATGTGGTATGAGATGCTATGATTGGATTTATGCATATGAAATGATCACAAGCCATGGTGTGAATGGGTGGGGGAAAATTTGGGGTGTTTACAGTACCTCACCACCTCTCCTACATTGTTGTTGCTGCCCTACGTTGAAGGCCACGAGAACCTGTTCGACTTGTTCAGAACAAGTTGTATGCAAAGTTTTCCAAGTGTGAGTTCTGGTTGCAAGAAGTGAGTTTGGCCATGTAATTTTTAGTGGTGGTATTGTTGTTGATCCATCAAATATAGACACAGTGTTGAAGTGGGAGACTCAGAAGTTTGTTATAGAGATTAGAAGCTTTCTTGGTTTGGATGGTTACTATAGGAAATTATTGAAGGTTTTTCTAAATTTTCTTTGTCATTGAATCTGTTGACTCAAAGGGGTCAAGCCCATGTTTGGGATGTACATTTCAAAGAGAGTTTCAAGAACTAAAAAAGAAGTTAACGTCTACTCTAGTTTTGGTTTTGCTGAATCCAAATGAGTCATTTGTTGTGTATTATGATGCTTCGAATATGGGTCTAGGTGATGTGTTGTGTAAGAACAAGAGTTAGCTCTGCATTTCATCTCTATGTTTTGATGATAACAATGAAGTATTTATGAATGAACCATTTTATGTTCTGATGTTTGTTAATGTGCAGATCATGAATGATCTTACCTGATCAGGAGGGCCTTCCCTTGGTCGGTCGAACGTAGCAAAGTTGATGGATGGATGGAATTGAGGGGGGTGTACCTGCAAGGCACTCCGATGCCAAAGTTAGAGAGGTACAGTATGGTAATAGCAATGAGAGTTTAGCATGAGTGAGAATACCTGACCCTTTGCTAAGAAAGGGTATTTATAATGTGCCCCCAGCGCTGGGCCAAGGCCCCTCAATGGGCTTAATCTAGCTAGGCCCATGGAGGGACTGCCAAGGGACGCGTAAGAAGCGTGAAGACCTAGACAAAAAGTCTGCCCCTTGGTCCAACTTCCCCTATCTTTCAGGAGATAATAAAGGGCAGTTGGGTGGCGTGGCAGATGAGCTGGCAGACTTGCTCTCTGCCCGTCTTTAGTGCATGCCCATCGTATAAGCAGGTGACTTACCCAAGAGGTTCTCCTGCTCGAGCATATGGGCCCTTTCCCGACATGTATTAGGCCGTGCACCTATATATTCTCGCGGCCCCTTGGTCCAACTGGCCCTATCTTTCAGAAGATAATAAAGGGCAGTTGGGTGACGTGGCGGATGAGCTGGCAGACATAATCTCTTCCCGTCCTTAGTGTATGCCCTTCGCATAAGCAGGTGATTTGTCCAAGAGGTTCTCCTGCTCGAGCATATGGGCCCTTGCTCGACATGTACTGGTTCGTGGCCCTATACATTCTTGCGGCCCAGTCTGGAACGCGTAGGAGCGTGTATGACCAGTTATTAGGTCATTGCCCTGGTCCAACAGCCCCTATATCTCAGGAGATATTCGTGGGCAGTTGGGGTGACGTGGCAGGCAAGATGGAGGACCTGCTTACTGCCCGGCGTAACTGGGCAAAGGCCCAAGGTGGCCCTGGGCCCATTCCAGAACAGGAGCCCCCCAAGTCGAGTCTCCAGGTTGGAGCGATGAGTTGGAGAGAGAGAGTCGGGCGCGTTTTGATGTCGAGGAGGGGTTGGAGGTCGAGCATGATGGATCCACATAGGATATGTCGAACGTCGGGTGCTCGTGGACGTATGAGACGACCAGTCTTTGGCCAGGGAGACAGAGGGTCATGTCGAGGGACGAATGGACGCCCGCCGTCGTTCCCGATTCCCCATGCTGATGTGTCATGAGAATTGAAGGCGGGTTGCTTGTTTGTTTTATTACGTTTGATTCTTGTTGTGAACTCTTTATGCTCGACTCGTTTAGGCTTGTCGGTTTAGGGAACCAGCGAGGTGTTGGGTTGTTGTCCGCCTTGACTCGGGATCGGGGTTGCGATCGGGTGCCCCGATCCCGGGGCTTGGACCTCCCATCGCGAGCTGGGTGTCCTGCCCGCGTGGTACTGTGACGTCGGGGCTCGATCGAGGTGGCCGACGTCGGGGGCTCTGTTCGCCCAGGTGTAGGCATTATCCCCATTTGTTTTGGCGACGAGGTCGTGGGCGTACCTTCTGTAACACGGTGGGAGAACTGACTTTAGTTAAATGTTGCGGATAGCAAGAGTCGCCACCGACTTTTATTTTATCCAAAGGAAAGGGCATAAAAGAACAGGAAAGACCTTAAAAGATTTTTGGGTTCGGGGGGTAGGTTATATAAAGGGAAGGTGTTAGCACCCTTTACATCCATGGTTATCCATGGGCTCTTAGTTACTTAGCTCACTTTAAAATGTTTTTGAAATGTGTAGTGTGTGATTAGAAATTTTCTTAAGTACTTTATAATGATCGATGTACAGATATATATAAAGCCTTTGTTTTGAAAATTGTTTGAGATGTGAAGTGTTTTGAAATGTTTTGAAAAGGTGAGCAAGTACATAAGAGGAACCTACCCTAAGTTAAGTCTTTTCTGTTCTTAAATATCCTTTAAGTGGTAAGACTATCCCTATTATTAAGGAATAGGTAGTCATTACCTTGGATGTTTGAGGGACAAGTGAAGGGACATCTGTGATTAGGCAACTGTAAGGTGTATTTAGCAATTCGAAGGGACTTATCATCTTTATTCGAAAGGGACAAGATCATTTACGAAGGCAACCATGAAGGGATTTGATCTTTTTATCTTTTAAGGGACTAGATGATATAAATAAATGAAGGGACTTTGCTTTATACACCTTACTTGACCTTTTTTTGTTTAGGCAACATGAGAGGTATCCTTAAGAATGTGAGATGGCGATCCAGGATCGACTTACGTGTGTGCGTGTACAAGTTCATACATTTATCTTGAGATTAATGATCTAAATTCAATTTTAAATACAAACATGTTTTACACTCCCTATTTTACTAACCATGGCAATTTAAAATAAATAATAAGAATAACTTACAACTATTACATACTGGATACAATTACATTATAATAATTAAAATAATTAAAATAAATAAGCAAATAAATAAATAATTAAATGGGTTAGTAATAATAAACAAAAAAATAAGTATAAGATGGTTAGTATAATAATATAAAAAAAAATAAAAAGTTCAAAATTAAATAACTATTTTTAAGAATTTTAATAAAAAAATGAATAATAAATATTATATAATCATAAATATGACTAACAATTCTAATAATTTAATTTTATATACATATTATAAAAATATTTGTTAATTAAATAAGCATAATAGAAAGAAAACTTAAAGTTTAGAAAATAAATTAGGGCTTATGAAATAAATTAGGGTTTATCAAAAATAAATTAGGGTTTATGAAGAAAATAATTAACAAATATTAATTTATTCACATAAAGAATGACTTAATTATATTTTATCACAAAATTAAGGTTAATAAGAAAAATTAGGGTTAGAGAAAATTTATGAGAATTTGGGTTTTAAATATTAATTTACAAAATAAATCAATTTATTTACAACAATATACATATTATAAAAATAAATATAAACAATTTAGATTTTTTGAAGAAAATAAATTATAATATTTCAAGAATATAAAGAAAAGTATTTTAATGGTATTAGAAAATATTTTTTATAATTTATATTTACCAATTTAAATAAAATAGAAGTATTATAATAAAATAAATTTAAATAAGAAAAACATAGGAAAATTGCCCAAAAAGAAAGGACCTGGGATTTGAACCCAGGTCCCCTACCTCATATGCGTAGCACAAAACCAACCAGGCCAGCGCGCGCTGGTGACATCTATGTGACTTCCAATCCTTAAATAATAAGCCTGCAAAATAAATAATAAAGCACAAAAAATTTCCTTCAGCCAGGTTCGAACCTAGGTACTTTGCTTCCCAAATGCGCTGCCTTACCACTACACCACCTGTATTCTAATTGTTAATAAACGCAACATATTAAATATATAATAAAAACAAAATTTTAAATTTCCAATTCGCGCGCATCAGAGGTCATCCCCTACCTCCAGACTTGCGTTCTTTTCTGTGAATTTAGTTGCAATATTACCTGCGATTTTAAATTTGCAGGAAAAACTATATTTTCCAAACATCATGTAACAAGTAATGTAAAACCAAATTAACCGCATCAATTTGTTATTCATGGCTTGGGCAATCTAAACATGTTCTTAAAAGGTCTTTAAGTGACCTAAATCATGATGCCCCAAATTCGACCTTAAAACCCTAACAATGGCAGATGACTTATCCTGCATCAAAAATGAAATCAAAGATACCAGAAACGATCTACATACGATTACAAGCAAGAATCAACAATCAAAATCATGTTAGAATGCTTATATGAATGAAATCGAAAACTTCAAATTCAAGATAGAACATGGATTCGGTTTATGATATTTGGCATGCTTTGGATGCAAAGGGGGATTGGGAAAGCATCAGTGATGATCAAGGAATCTTTTGCAACCTTTAAAACACCCTAATATGGCCTGCAAGTGAGAATCCGAATTGAGATTTTTTTATTAATTTTGAAGGTTTAAAACTTGTTCTTGAGGCTGCAATTTTTCGTCCCCTTTGTTGTGATATGTTCCTTGTATATATATGAATGATATTAGGTCAAAATATTGTATGATTATTTGGACTTTTGGATCACTTGAATATTGAAAAAGATTATGTCTTAAAACTTGATTTTTATTTGATCCAACCTTGCTATTTTGAGACAATCTTCATAACTTGTGTATCAATCTAATCCAAATAACATTCATGACTTTCTAGAAGCAAAATCCTTTTTTCAATATTTGATTTTATATTTTATTTCAATTTAAATTGTATTTTAATGAATAAAATTCAAATAAATATGAAATAAAAAAATAAAAATCAGAAAATAAGTGGGTTGGGTCATGCTTGGTGTTTTTATAAAGATGGGATGGCAATTTGGTGGGCTTATTTAGCAAAATTTTGATTTTAGGCCTTATTTGCTTCATAAACTTCCCTAAAATTTCCCAACTTTGCAAGGGCACAAATCCTTCAATTTTAATGCTATGAGGGTGTTCTATGACATTTTGGAAAGCTTAAAGAGTCCTCTAACCAACCCCATTGGTTTCATGTCCATATCTTTTACCATTCTCAAGTTATGCTCTTTTGAAGTTGTTGACTTTTTGTTGACTTTCAAAAGGACCTATAATGTCTTAGCTCATACCTTCAAAATGAAGCATTTTTGGGCTTGGCTTGTGATACACAAAGTTGTAGAGAATTTAATTTCCTTCAAAATGAGATTTGGATGGGAAAAATTTGATGAAGCATGTGAAAGTTATGGCTGGTCAAAGTTCAGTTGACTTTTCCTGAGGAAACCCTAATTTAGAAACTCCTGATTCTTGATGATCTGAAATCTCCTTGATGAATCATGATCAACCCTTGATCAAATGATGAATTTTACTTCATATACTTGATGTTGGCAAAAAATCATGAATTTTGACTTTGGTTTGACCACAGTTGACCTCAGTTTGACTTTTTAACTGCTTTGACTGATTTTAACCTATCTGATCATCTGACTGAGCAAACCTTTGGGAAAAGTCTTGAAAATTGTCATGGGGATCCTTAAACACATATAAGATGTTATGAAACTCACTTGAAGTCTTGGAAGTCCATTTAGCCTGATTAAAGTCAAAACCCTAGTTTAGGATGCATTGCTTAGGAGGATGCATTGTCTGAGGGAAATGTCAAATCTTCTGACTAATTGTGAACTTTGTGAACCTTGAGATGTCTTGTGAACCTTGTGAACCTTGTGAACCTCTTAGTACACAAAGTCTTGTCTTGTGAGGGCAAATTTTGGGGTGCAACACCTTCCACGGCTCCGTAGGTGCTTTTTTAGCTGTAATATTGTCTAAGTTTCTCTGCGTTCCATGGTCGAGCGAGTTCTTCGCCTTGCAGGCTCTCTAAGTAGTAGGCCCCATTGTCCGTCCTGTCTCCTTGACGTCGGGGAGCGCTGGGCTCCTCGCGCTTAGCATGGTCGGTTTCACTAGTGTCGCGGCTGTTCCGGACACTATGGGCGACCTGCTTTTCTTCATATCTGATGTAGGCCTGGGCCTTGTGCAGAAGTTCATTCAGGGTGCGGGGAGGTTCGATCCCGACAGCTCTGCTGAGTTCGCTGCCGGGCAGGAGCCCCCTCTCGAGGAGATATTTCTTCATGTGTTCCGTCGTGTCCACCTTGACGGCCTCTTGGTTGAATCGCTCGATGTATGAGCGCAACGTCTCGTTCTTCCTCTGTATAATGGCTTCTAGAGAGGCCTCGGTCTTCGAATGATGCCTGGAGGCTGTGAAGTGCCTTGTGAATAGGTACTTCATGCCCCTCTAGGATGTGATGGATTCTGGGGCCAAGCTCTTGTACCAGGCCATGGCTCCCTTTCTCAGGGTCGTGGAGAACAGTCTGCACTTGAGATGCCCGGTGATATCGTTGCGATAGTCGAGCATGACGTTGATGTTGTCGACGTGATCGTCCGGGTCGGTGGTCCCATCATAGGTGGGCAGGTTCGGGGGTTTCTCCATGCCCTTGGGGAGCGGGGCCTCCATGATAACCCGTGAGAGCGGGCAATGAGGATCCTCTTCGTCGCTTCTTAGCGGGGAGAGTTCATCATTCCTAGGGTTGCGACCACGTCGGGGTGAAGCTCCCGACCTGTCCCCTTCGCAATGTATCCTTGACCTGTTCACCCTTGGCTCGGGGGAGCGCTGGTTCATTCGCGGGGGGGGGGGGGGGGGGGGGGGAGCCTCCCCGCTTCCGGGCAGCGTCGGCGCGCTGCTTCTCTTGAGGTTGCGCCCGCCCTTGTTGAGGTCGGCCGACTTGTCGTTCAGTTTCTAACGCTATAATCCGTTCGTGCTGCTGGGAGAGCATGGAGTTGGTCTGGTTGAGGGCGTGCACCATAGCAATCATGGCGGGGTCACCCTCAATGGGCACTGGAATGGGCTGGAAAGTGGCGACCGGCTGGACCGGGGGCTGAGGCGGAAGAACTCAGTTGTCCCCAGGTTCGGGCGACGGCGTGGCGGGCTGCCCGTCTCTTGGATCTGCTTCGTTGTAAGTGAGGTTATCCTCCGTCGTGTAGTCGACGAGGGGGATGCCTTGGTTGTTGTTGCGTTCTCCGGCCATGTTGGAAGGGCAAAAGTGAATGAGCTTTGATCTTCTGTTGGTGAAGATGGGGATAGCTAGTTTCCCACAGACGGCGCCACTGATCTTACCTGATCAGGAAGGCCTTCCCTTGGTCGGTCGAACGTAGCAAAGTTGATGGATGGATGGAATGGAGGGGGGTGTACCTGCAAGGCACTCCGATGCCAAAGTTATAGAGGTATAGTATGGTAATAGCAATGAGAGTTTAGCATGAGTGAGAATACCTGACCCTTTGCTAAGAAAGGGTATTTATAATGTGCCTCCAGCGCTGGGCCAATGCCCCTCAATGGGCTTAATCTAGCTAGGCCCATGGAGGGACTGCCAAGGGACGCGTAAGAAGCGTGAAGACCTAGACAAAAGGTCTGCCCCTTGGTCCAACTGCCCCTATCTTTCAGGAGATAATAAAGGGCAGTTGGGTGGCGTGGCAGATGAGCTGGCAGACTTGCTCTCTGCCTGTCTTTAGTGCATGCCCGTCGTATAAGCAGGTGACTTACCCAAGAGGTTCTCCTGCTCGAGCATATGGGCCCTTGCCCGACATGTATTGGGTCGTGCCCCTATATATTCTCGCGGCCCCTTGGTCCAACTGCCCCTATCTTTCAGGAGATAATAAAGGGCAGTTGGGTGACGTGGCGGATGAGCTGGCAGACATACTCTCTGCCCGTCCTTAGTGTATGACCGTCGCATAAGCAGGTGATTTTTCCAAGAGGTTCTCCTGCTCGAGCATATGGGCCCTTGCTTGACATGTACTGGGTCGTGGCCCTATACATTCTTGCGGCCCAGTCCGGAATGCGTAGGAGCGTGTATGACCAGTTATTAGGTCATTGCCCTGGTCCAACAGCCCTGGGGTGACGTGGCAGGCAAGATGGAGGACCTGCTTACTGCCCGACGTAACTGGGCCAAGGCCCAAGGTGGCCCTGGGCCCAGTCCAGAACAATGAATATTACATATATTAAGATCAAACAAACATTATGAATGAGTACGCAAATGCTAATATGCGAAGCTACTATGTATAACATTAGTCGCAAGCGTATTGAAGAAGAAAGTATGCTTTTGAATCTGAATATAATCAGAAAGATCCAAGAATGCGGATGTTGCATTGGCAATGTTCTTATGGATGATGTTTTGTGCGTGGTTCTGATCAGATCGCGAAACAAAGCTTCTGGAATTAATCTTCTGAAGAACTAAGTTCTGAAGATTATGATGACTTGAAGTTCTGAACACTTAACATCTGAAGACCAAGTGCCTAAAAGATTTTGAAGACTTACGAGTTCAGTAGATTAAGATTCTGAAGAACTAAGTTCCGAAGACAATGTTCTATGTGAACAAAGTTCTGAAGACTCTAAGACTTAAAGTTATGAAGAATGTTCTGAAGAACCAAGTGCTGAAGACTCTGAAGACAATGTTCTATGTGAACAAAGTTCTGAAGACTCTAAGACTTGAAGTTCTTAAGACCATGGGTTTCAAGCTAAGTGTTGAAGTCCTGAAGAATGTAGTTCTATGTGAATAAGTTCTAAAGACTAAAGAGTTAGGTTCTCTGAATACCCAAGTATCATTGTCTCTATCTCATGCTTCATTCATTGATTTATAATCAAGAGCCTCTGAAGTTCATATGATAATGTTATTGTTGGAAAGAATAGTACACAGTACAATAATGCTTTATCCCACTACCTCTCCATTATTTTGAATTGTGGAAAAGGAAAATACGTGTATGTACTATTTGATTCCATGTGTAACATATTCCTTTGTAGCTGAATTGGGTTGTAACAACTCTTTTATGTTTGGCTATAAAAGGAAAATATCACATGCTTTATGATGTTGTTAGTTTCTAATGGAAGCTCAACCACATGCGTTGATTTTGTTGATTCCTATTTGGTTCAAATGAACAACCACACTCTTGAGCGTTGTTGATTTTGAATAGGAACTCAACCTGGTTGATTATCCACAAATTGAATATTCTTCTATGTGAAGTAATCAAGGATACAACCATTTTAATTTATGTGTTGATGTTGATTTATATAACCAAAATGTTTTTAAACCACACATACAACCAAGTTGTCAAAAATGGTCTTTGAACCATGTTGTTGATGTTGTCATACAATCACATAAAGTTGATGATAAACAAAGATAACATTAGAACAAGCCACAAAGAGTCTACCTGAATATGCAGCTCTTTAGCTGATTACTATTTGACAATAATCTGCTAAAAGCAGAGAGATCTTGAATTTACAATGTGTTTAACTTCATATGTTGCAGAAGACTTGCAAAGTTGCAGAGGCAATGAAGATGATCACGAACGCTTCAACAACTAATCAACTACTGGAGTGATCATTGGATTGAAGAAGAACATGGGATGTTGTCCAGAAATGTTATTATGCGAATCAATACGAAGAAGTCCTTCTTGTGCCTCAACGAAGATCAAGCTAGCAAAGCTTTTGAAAAAGAAGAAGACTTCAACCTTCAAGTGCTCAATGAAGAAGCAACTTGAAGAAGAAGAAGACCACACAACGGAGCAAGAATAAAATGTAATATTCTTAGTGTGTATTTAGGTTCTTTTGATGTACTTAAGTGAGTTTACAATTTGTTTATTAAGAAGTATAACATTTGTAAACAACCTTTTCCCTAAAGGACCTGGTGAAGGTCAGAACTTTAGGAAGGCACGTAAATTAGTTCCTAGCATATTCATAGAACTATATGTTCTGATGATATGTTTTTGGGCTAAGGTTCTAGTGCACCTTAGAACAGTTGTTTTTGGAGCATGAAGTCGCAACATTTTGTTGTGCGGTTAGTCATGACTGTAGGCCATGCAGGAAGTCATAACACTTGGTGTTGTACAGTTGTAGCTTGATTTTCATGGTCTTTAATCACTATCACATTTTTCTACTTTCTGATTTCTTATTTTTTCTTGATGAAGATGGTTATGGAAGGGAAAAAATATCTTAAACTCACCCCACTTTGCATATTGTTGATTGACAGATGCCCACATGGTTTTGGATTCTTTCTTAGATTATTTCACCTAAGTATAAGGAAAAATTTCTTCTTTTTGATATTGGTGGGGTTTCTTTTATTTGAGTCTAGGAATGAAATGAGTGTTGGTAAGATAGGATGAAGTTGTTTTTGTGATTTCATAATTTTTTGATGTTTTTTGGATAGGTCTGAGAACCTATTATTGTTTTTTGTTTGGTGTACTCGCAAAAATCTTACGACCTTTTGCCTATGTGCCCCCAAAAAGAGAATTGAGGGATCAGAGCATCGTAGTTCCTTCTAAAAGGCTAGAGCTAGGAGGAAAGGTTGATTGTATCCTGGTTAAAGCACATGATGTTGATGCTCAAAGTTTGTAATGTATCTTGATCAAAGCCTAAGATTGAAGCTGAAAAGTTTGTTTGTGTCTTGATCAAAGCCCATGATTGAAGATGAAAAGTTGGTTGTAACTGATAGGGGTGCTTGAATTACATATCTCAAGGCATAAGCTTAATGGTATCTTGATTTGCATAGCTCAAGAAATGGTGAATGGTTGACCTAAATTGTATAGCTCGAGAAAGCTAAATGGGTTATCTTGATTTGTATAGCTCAAGAAAGGATGAATGTTTATCTTAGTTAGAGTCCAAGACTATGATTGTATTGATGGGAATTAACTTAGTTAAAGTCCAAGACTATGATTGTTTGGATGTTATTATCTTAGTTAAATCCCAAGACTATGACTTATGTTTGATTGATTGTAAAGTGTTTGACTGTTTGTGCCTTGATTGAAGCCCAAGGTTGAAGCTAAAAGGTACTCAGTAGAGAAAAAATTTCATCTCTAAAAAAGGAAGATTTGTTTTATTTGTTCCTTGATTGAAGCCCAAGGTTGAAGCTAAACAAAGAAAATTGACTTTGTATGGAAAGTTTATATGTGACCTGATTTTGAAGCCCAGACGTGAAGCTTATTTGTGAGAGACTGACTCTTGATTATTTGTATCTTATATGAAGTCTAAGATGGAAGGATGAAAATTCGATGGGAGACTCTGTGAAATCCCATTTTTAATAATTGTTTGCCAGGTATTTTTGGTGTATTATTGGCCTTGTTTAAGGCGTGTGTCTTGTTG
The DNA here is from genome assembly GCA_963966055.1 of Lathyrus aphaca. Lineage (NCBI taxonomy): Eukaryota > Viridiplantae > Streptophyta > Magnoliopsida > Fabales > Fabaceae > Lathyrus > Lathyrus aphaca. The sequence continues at coordinate 134,617,324 of OZ014522.1, read as the reverse complement.
TTTTGGTGTAGCGTCCTAGTGGGACGGGTGGATTTTGGTGCGATTAGTAATAGTGAATGTGAGAATCATAGTAAGACCAATTAATCACTATTTTTATTATTATTATTAGGCAAAATACACAAATTGGTCCCTTAACTCCATCACTGGGTCCAATATGGTCCCTTATCTCTAAAAAGTGACAAAAAGGTCCTTTATTTTGTTAAATTGTACCACGTTTGTCCTTCTGTCACCAACCGTTAGTCAAAGTCAAGTTATCATACACATGTGGAGCTTAGCTTGGGTGACTCATATGCCATGTAGGATGTGTTTACCTTAAGTGTATACAAACTAGTTTCAGTCATTTGTATGAAACTTAGTGAAAATAGAAAGGAGGAACCCTAGCGCAGCTACCATTGAAGCTTGAAGCATCATAACCAGCTACCATTGAAGCTTGAAGCATCATTTAGTGGCCCAGTTTGAATATCAGCCCTTGGATTTGGTTTCGCGCGCGTGTGTACGGTTCAGATCATTTCACTTAAGTTTAATTTTTAATTAATTAGGTTAATCAGTTAATTAACCCAGATTCAATCCAGGCCTTCCATCTGCGCGCGCAGTCTTCCCCCATTCAAACCTGGACCATCAGATCAGTTGACTTTCATTTATTTACATTTTAATTTATTTTCTTTTTATTTTTTTTGTTCATTTTATTAAAATAGCAAAACTCATCAAAAAATTCTCAAACTTTGCATTTTTGTTTCAAATAATTTTCTTAACCTGAAAACATTTTTATTTTTATTTTTTGCATTAAAAAAGTATTTTTAAAATATTTAAATGTGATTTTTAATTAATTAAAGTCTTTTAATTAATTAAAAATACATTTAGGTTTCTAAAAATCACCAAAAAAATCATGAATCATCCCAATGCATTTAGAAACATTTTCAAACTCTTCACACAAATTTCTTTTTAGGTTTGATCATAGTTTGTGAATTTTCTTTGAATTAAGGGTCATTAAATTTCATTTTTTGAACCCTAACTTTAAAAAATCATTTATGCTTAACCAAGAAGAGTTTGAAGATGATTCTTTTCGCATTGTGTTACATATTGCATGTAGTTTATTAGGTCATTTATCTCATAAATTTATCTTAAATTTTCAAATTGATTTTCATTTTTTCCCTTTGAACCACCCAAAAACCCTAGAAAACTTAGGAAATTCATAACTTTTGATAGGTTAGGCTTCTGACCTTCTCCTTTGGGGTGTGACCTAATATGGGATTAGGGTGTGTTTGAGCTTGATTGCAAATTTTTATCATGTCATTTGCTTCTGTTTTATCCATTTGCATCTCACATGTCCATGTAACCCTAATTTCTCATGTTCATTTGCATTCACCTTGCACATGCATCCTTACATGAACTTGCCATGACAGTTTTTGCATTCATATGTCATATTAGACATATTAGGACATGTTAGAACCATGCTTGATCATTTCTTCATTCATTTGCCATGATTTGCATCCATTTCATTTCATTAACTTTCATGTGTTTTCAAACTTCAAAGCATGCTTCCATTTGCATCTCATCTTTGTATGATCATACATATGCATTTTGTATGCCTTTGCATCATATTACATGACATTAAAATTGCATAAACACTTCTGACTTTGGTCATTTCATCTCATTGCATCTCATTTCATTTCATTTCTTTATCATTTATACTTTATGCATTCATGCTAACATTTTCAGGTGGTAAGTTACTTTGAGAAGTGGATTTGCCTTCACTTCTCACTTCTCCTTATCTCTTGAATTTGCATTTTGCTTTTCTTTTAAGTGAACTTGTTCACTTGTGTTCCATCTCTCTCACTTTCTTTCTTTCAAGTTACTTATCTTCTTCAGGAAGTAAGTAACTTGTTCTTCTTTCTCCTTCTCTTTTCATTTGCTTCTTCCATTGGTGGCCTTGAAGATCTTTTCTCTTAAGCCTAACAAACCATAGGATACCCAAGCATGATAACTTTTAGGGTTGTATATAGTCTCCCTTAGACTTTTACCTTTGAGTCTCCTTGAGTCTTTCTTCTCATCTCAATAATCAGAGACTAAACTCTTAAAGTTTTAGGACTTTGGAATTAGGGTTATGCCTGCATCCTTTCCTTAGGATGGAGTGTATAAATTTAATCCTAAGTGTTAACCTTTAATTTGTTTATATCTCTTAATAAAATCACATTAATAATTACCAAGGCTTTATCTTGTAACTTGGGCTTTACATTAGGGTTCTATCTCTTCCTTATGGTTAAGAGGGACTAACCCTAGTTTTTAATGGACAAGTCCCCCTCAAGTTGTCTTGTAAACTTAAAATCCACTTCTTAATCTCATCCCTTAATTAAAATACACTTAATAAAGGTTTGTTATATAATGAATTTAATCCTTAACCATGGATTAAGTTGAGGTATCTTCCTCAGCTTAAATGCTCTCATCTATCATCCTTCTATTAGGATGGTGTAATGAGTTCACTAATCTGTGATTAGAGATTAAACTCATTACTTAACACTAAACAAAAACCTAAAAAACATTTAAATAATCACAAGTAGGCTAATGATCTTAATCCTACATCATCATGGTAATTAAGTTGAGATGCTTATCTCATACTTAAGTAGGCTCATTATCCCTAATCAGGGAGGATATAATGAGTTTACAACCCTTTATTTAGGCTTAAGCTCATTAACTTATGCAAAACACCAAAAACAATAACAAAACTGAAAGCACAAAAAACAAACAATAATCGTCTCCTTCGGGATTCTTTTCTAATCACACTCATTCACAAACGAGAACGTGCTCCCTCCGTCTAATGCAAGATAGTTAGCACTCGAGCCAGGCGAGTCATACACTTGAGCATAGGCAAGTAATCAGTTTACAGTCAATTCATCTTTCAGTCTCTTTGAGTCGAACTACGGTGTTCTGACTTCCTTATTGCACGAGAGGATACGTAGGCATAACTTAACTGTTATTGAACAAAAGTCTCTTTGTCATCCCCCTCTTTCAGCATTTCTTTTAAGCCTCAGTTCCTGAGCATTCACCTTCTGCACTGACACTTGTATATTTCTTTTCCAGCTTTTGCACACAGATAGCACATACCTTACCCTTTTTAAACACAATCTTTTAAGCGTGGATCCCGTCGAGTACGACAGAAAATCTGGGTGATAATACCTTCCCAGGTTGTAACCAACCCCCTTTCTCAGTTTCTATGGTTCGCAACCGTCTTATCCATCATTTTCTAGGTTCGTGCAGCATTACCTTTCCTTCGGGATAAAAATACCTAGCTGACGACTCTATTCAGTTCATTTTCATTTCTCCTTTCTCCGACCGTTCGCGTCTGCACCCTATTTGACCCGGTGTCTTTTCGGGGAGCGACACATTGCATGCATTCATATCATTTTTATTTTTTTCTTTTGTAGGTTATCCGGATTTCTTAACTTATCTGTTTATTTAGGAAATATTGCGAGAGCCGCAAATAGTCGTCTTCTTCGACACGACACTCCTCTACATCGGTACGCTACTCACTTCAACCAGAGAAACATCATGGATACCGTATAGACTGAGCTGCATGAATTCTGCACCAGGATGGCTGAGTTTATGACTATGATGTAGGGCATGGATGTAAACACCCCAAATTTTCCCTCACTTTTTCTCACACCATGGCTTGTGATCTTTTCATATGGCATTGCATAAGCATATCATCTCACATTGCATATTTTGTTTCACTACATAGGTTGCATAGCTAGGGTTTGTGATCAGATGAATCTAAGAAGTGATTTGAGCTATCTCAAAGGCCTTGAAGCTTGTCAAGACTGTCCATGTGTGTTCCATGATCATAATATGCTCCCCAAAGTTCATTAAAGTCACGAAATCACAAAGCATTGGACAGAGGCCCAGACAGGCTAGGGTTTTCTACACAGAGGACCTAAAATTATGGTTTTGGGTTTGAGGCCCTTAATCTAATTTTTTTTTGTCATTCTTGTCCATTGGTCTTAATATGTTATAAGGAGCATGTGTACCAAATTTTATGAAGAAATTCATTGTGGAAGTCATCTGATCAACTGGTAACTTATTGTGCAAGAAAAGTCAGAATTAGGGCATCTAAGGCCACCACCAATGGTACCAAAGGGTCATCTTCATCATTTTGAGGTTCTATAATCTTTATTTGATCTTATAAGTGCTTAGAAGTTCAAAATATTGAAGAATTTCAAGCCATTTGCAAACTTTCCATTTTTGGACATGACTTGTAATGAAAACTTTCCATTTTAGGAAAGATTTTCAACCTCCTCTTTCTTGATCAAAAAGGCTTCAAATGAAAAATCTTCAAACATGAAAGTTGTAGATTGGATCTTCCCATTTTCAAAAAGTAAAAGAACTCCTCTTAATTCATCCTAGAACTCAAGATATGATGTTTCAAAGTTGGGAAAAATCTTGTAATTTTCAAGTTCATGCCAAAGAGGGATTTTTGCAAAACCAAGTTTTAAGCACTCTTGTGACCTCTAATTGACCTCTAAGCATCATAACAACATCACATAGCTTACCTTGATCAGAATTGTGCCAAGAATCACAAGTTTTCATGCCTTGCACTTCAAGAAATTTCAAAGAGGGAAATTTGCGAAATCCATGTTATCACATGAATCAAGCCATCCAGATCCTCAAATCCAATCCAAAGGCCATCCTTGAATGAAACTGAGGCAGGATAAGCCTTGTGATCCCCTCTGACCCGTGCCATGCTTGTGGTACCATAACATTGACGTTTTTGCAAATGAGGCCATATCAATCAAACAGAGCCACAACAACTCTCTGGACCAATCATCATTGTTTATGTGAACCTCATGGACCTCAAACATAACACAACACAAGCCTGAAACATCCACACACTCAGAATCCCAAAAATTTCCAAAAACCTTCAAGTCTTCGATTCTCCCTCTTCAGCCATTGAAACTAAAAAAATTCTTTCACCAACAAGTCACACTTCATCCATAGAACAAAACCCAACCCTCAAAATGGTCTGAAATATCACAAACACAAATCTCCATTCCTGCTACACCAGAACTGAAACACACAAAGCAAGCCATATAAGCTCCATCTAAGCACTCCATTCACTCAAGGGGGACCAGAGGGAGCTTTTTGCACGAGGGGGGAGCTCTAAAAGTTCATATTTACAGTTTACCATCTCAGGTAACCTCAAGAACAAAATCTTTCAGAACTTCAATTTCTTGTTATAAAATGAAAATATATGTTATGGGGATCACACTGATGCTTTTAGATTTGAAAATGATTAAGAAATGAGCATTTCATGAGCTTCTGAAATTTTTTCCATGAATATGTTTTGATTCGATTCTCTCTGATTGTGTGATATAAATTGTGTTTGATGAGTGTTTTGAGTTGCATTTGATGTGGGGATCATTTCTGGGTGGTTTTGATGTTTAGATTTTGCCTAGGGAAGAAGTTAGGTTTTGGGGTTGGCCGGAGAAGACGACCGGAGCACTATTCCGGTCGCCTGAGGGGATTAGGGTTTTAATTAGGGTTTAAGTGTCAGTTTAAATGTGGACCATTGGATGCGTGTTTTGATTAAGCTCTGGACGGTTCAAATGAGATCATTAGCCCTAATCCTTTTTAATTAGTTTTAATTAGGTTTAATTAAATTAATTTAATCAGAAACAATCCCAGCCATCCAAAAACACGCGGAGTCACCCCAGCTTTGAATCCTAGCCTTAGATCTTGCATACTTTCATTTTTCTTTTTATTTTTCATATTTCTTTTCATATACTTATTTAAAATAGCAAAAATAATTTTAAAAATCTCATTTTCTGCATTTTCACTTCAAATATTTTTTTTAAACTCAAAAACATTTTTATTTTTATATTTTGCATTAAAAAAGTATTTTTAAATCATTTAAATGTTTTATTTAATTAATTAATTGATTTTAATTAATTAAAAATACATTTAAGTATTTAAAAAATCACAAAAAAATTCATGAAGCATTCTTAGACATTTAGAACAATTTAAAAACCCATCACACAAATTTATTTTTAGGTTTGATCATGTTTTCACAATTTACTTTGAATTAGGGTTCATAAAATTCCATTTTTCTAACCCTAACTTGAAAAAATCATTTATGATCAACCATGATGAGTTTGAACTTGGTTATTTTTGCATTGTTTCATATATTGCATCTAGTATCTAGGTATTTAACTCATAATTTTGCATTGCATTTTCAAATTGATTTGCATTTTTCCTTTAGAATCACCCAAAAACCCTAGTTAACTTAGGAAATTCATAACTTCCTCTAGATTTAGCTTCTGACCTCCACCTTTGGGGAGTGATCTTGTGTGTGTTTAGGGTTTGTTTGAGTTCATTTTCAATTTTTTAATCATGATATATGCTTCTGTTTTGATCATGTGCATCTCATACATTCATAAAACCCTAATTTTCTATGTTCATTTGCATTTATCTTTGCATATCTCAATCATATGAACTTGCCATGACATTCCATGCTCTTGTATGCCATATTAGACATCTTAAGACATGCTTGAACACTTCTTGATCATTTATTCATTTATTTGGTATGCTTTGCATTCATTGCATTTCATGAACATCCATGTGTTTTCAAGCTTCTTACATGCTTCCTTTGCATCTCATCCTTTGTATGAACATCCATATGCATCATGTATGGTTTTGCATCATTGCATAACACATTTGCATTGCATATTCACTTCTGGTTTTGGTCTTTGCACCTTTATTTGCTTTATTTCTCTTTGCTTTGCATCTTATGCATTAACACTAACCTTTCAGGGGCTTATGGTAAGTTGATTGGGATGTGGATTTGCCTTCACATCCCACCTCTTCCCACCTCTTCTCATATCTTCATTTGCATATTTATATGTCTTTGAATTGAAATTGCTTCACGTATGCTCTCTTGTTCTTACTTTCTTTATTTTAGGTTACTTATCTTCTTCAGGAAGTAAGTAACCTATTATCTTTCTCCTTCTCTTTTCATTTGCCTCTCTTCCTTGATGGCCTCCTGAAGATCTTTCTTTAAGCCTCACAAACCATAGGATATCCAAGCATGATAATTTTTAGGGTTGAATATAGTCCCCCCTAGCTTTTTACATTTGATTCTCCTTGAGTATCTCTTCTCATCTCATAATCAGAGGCTAAACACTTAAAGCTTTAGGACTTTGAATTAGGGTTATGCATGTATCCTTATTTTAGGATGGAGTGTATAACTTTAATCCTTAGTGTTAAACCTTTAATTTGTTTACACCTCTTAATCAAAATACCTAATAACTATTAAGACTTAAGCTTGTAACTTGGGCCTTATATTAGGGTTACGTCTCTTCCTTTTGGTTAAGAGGGACTAACCCTAGTGTTTAATGGACAAGTCCCCCTCAAGTTAGTCTTACAAACATAAAACTCATTTCTTAATCCCACCCTTTAATTAAAATCCATCTTTAATAAAGGCTTGTTATATAATGAATTTAATCCCAAATCATGGATTAAGTTGAGGTATCTTCCTCAGCTTAAGTGTTCTCATCTATCATCCTTCTCTTAGGATGGTGTAATGAGTTCACTAATCCCTGATTAGAGATTAAACTCATTACTTAACACTAAACAAAAACCCAAAAACACTTAATAATCACAAATAGGTTAATGATCTTAATCCTATATCATCATGGTAATTAAGTTGAGATGCTTATCTCACATTTAAGTAGGCTCATTATCCCTGATCAGGGAGGATATAATGAGTTTACAAACCCTTGATTTAGGCTTAAGCTCATTATCCTATGCAAAACACCAAAAACAATAAAAAACTAAAAAACACAAAAACAAACAATACTCGTCTCCTCCGGGATTCTTTTCTCATCACACTCATTCTATAAACGAGAACTCGCTTCTTCCATCTAATGCAAGACAGTTAGCACTCGAGCCAGACGAGTCACACACTTGAGCATAGACAAGCAAGCAATTCACAACAAATCACCCAGTCTCTTTGAGTCGAACTACGGTGTTCTAACTTCCTCATTGCACGAGAGGATACGTAGGCATAACTTAATAGTCATCGAACAAAAGTCTCTTTGTCATCCCCCTCTTCCAGCTTTCTCTTCTAAGCCTCAGTCTTGAGCATCTCACCCTCTCTTTTTTGCACTGACACACTGTACATTCTTTCATAACTTTTCATACACAGTTAGCATATACACTACCCCTTTTTAAACACAATCAAGTAAGCGTGGATCCCGTCGAGTACGACGAACAATTTGGGTGCTAATACCTTCCCAGGTCGTAACCAACCCCCTTTCTCATTTTCTTTGGTTCACAACCGTCTTATCCATACCTTTCCAGGTTTATGCAGCATTACCTTTCCTTCGAGATAAAAATGCCTAGCTGGCGACTCTATTCAACCTCAACCTCCAACATCGCCGACAGTCCGCGTCTGCACCGGGACGTAAAGTCCGGGGATCGACAGCTTGGCCCAAGGGCAGCAGGAGCAAAAAGCTGATGTTCTCAGACTTAATCCACCGCAGGTTGACCCTACAGTTGTCACTTTGGATTCTCAGGGGAATCCAATCAGCAACAATAGGGGTAACAGACCTCCAAATCCAGAGGGTGGCGACCATATTCCTGTTCATTTGGTTGACCAACAAGAAGATCACTTCACCTTGGTCAATGAAGACATGGGTTTTGGCACAGGTGGTAACTCCCAAGACTTTCAGATATTGGTTGAGAAAGTTAGGGCTTTGGAATGAAGGGATACTCTAGGCATTGATGTTTTTGACATGGGCCTGGTTCAAGGGGTGATCATTCCTCCAAAGTTTAAGCCTCCGGGTTTCGACAAATACAACGGTAATTCTTGCCCAAAAACTCATTTACAAGCTTTTTACCGCAATATTGTTGCGCATACCAAAGATGGGAAACTTTGGATGGACTATTTTCAGGACATCCTGTATGGAGGATCACTAGAATGGTACATGAAATTGGAGAGGACCACTATTCGCAATTGGAAAGAGCTTGGGGAGGCTTTCCTCAAGCAATACCAATATAATATTGACATGGATCCATGTCAGACCCAACTGCAAAGTCTATCTTAAAAGAACTCTGAAAGCTTCAAGGAATATGCACAGAGGTGGCGCGAAGTCGCAGCTAGAGTTTAACCACCACTGCTGGAGAGAGAAATGGTTGACTTTTTCATGGATACCCTCCCTGGGCACTTTATGGAAAGGTTAGCAGGCTGTTCATCTAGTGGCCTTTCTAATATCATCCTAACTAGTGAGAGAATTGAAAGTTGGATGAAGCAGGGGAAAATTTAGAATAACGGAGTTTCGACCTCTGGAGTCAAGAAACCTTTTGTGAAGCGAAGGGAAGGTGAAGTCGGGGCTGTATACACCCAAAGAAAGAGAGGAAATCAGAACTCCTATCATCAGGCAGCTCGTGTAACCATTTCTGCTCCCTCAATTCAACAACATATTCAGTAGCCACAGCAACAACGTCAGCAGAACTACCAGCAGCAGAGAGCTCCTCGTCAGTACTATCCTCCCAGACCAAAGGATATGCATCTTGAGACACCTCTAATGTCTTATTCCCAACTTTTGAAAAATCTTCTTCAACTTCAAATGATTCAGTTGAGAACCTTGCAGCCTCCGAGACCGGGGCAGATTCCTGAGGGTTACGATGCTAACGCCCACTGTGAGTTCCACTTTGGAGCTCCGGACCATAGTACTAAAAATTGAAAGGCTTTGAAACATGACATTTAGGACCTAATAGACTCCAAGGCAATCAATTTTTCTCCAACTCCGAATGTGTTAAAAAACCCCATGCCTCCGCATGGGAGGACCGTAGGAGCTATTGATAGTGGTGAGTGTTTGAATCTGATATATAATGTCAATGCCTTGAAGACTTCATTGTTAGCTGTGAAGGGTTGTCTGGCCAGGAAGCATATATTACCGGGTTGCGAAGAGGGCTGTTCAGATTATGATAATTCTGTTGATGGTTGCGACCGATTGAGATCGGGGATACAAAGAATGATTGACGAGGGCAGTATTCAGTTTGACAGAATCGTGAGGGAAGATGAAGTTTCAACAGTGACTATCTACTATAGTCCAGCACAAATTCCAGCACTAGCAAAAGTGGCACATGTAACATTTACCACTTGAGAACGAGAAATCGTATCGCATATTTGTAGTATTTTTAGTCTGTTTTCAATACATTTTAATACAATTAACATCCGTTTCTTTCGAGTTTTCACATTTATTGCAAGTATATTGTTTGTCAATTCAAATATGTGCTAAGTGAAGGCATGAAGCAATAAACAAAAGAAAAATCAAAGAACAGGCCAAAAACAGAAATCTGCATATTTTGCTGCAGTGACAGTCGTCACGCAGCTATTACGACCGTCATGCGCATTTCAGCGTGTTACGATCGTCACACAGCTATTACGACCGTCACACACCCAAATCCAATATATTACGCTCGTCAAGCCTAGTTCTCTCAATTTACCCAAACCCAGAAGCTAGTGGAAACAAAAATAAGCAGTTTACGCCACTTTCCTTGTTTTTCTCAGCAAGCATCACACGAAGTCTTGAAGCCTCCCTACAATTTCTCAAGAAGTGGGTTGAATAAAGACCAATTATTTTCTCTAACCTACATATTCCTCCTGCTCTATAAATAGAGGAAACCAAGAGTTTCAAAGGGGGAGAGTTTTCATTGCTTAAATTTACGGAAGCTTTGCCAATTTCATTCCAGAATATTTTGCACTTTATTTCTTTAATTCCCGCATTGTTTATTTGTTCCCTTTTGAATTCAACCTCCTGTAAGTGATTGTTTCCAATATCAGGAAGCTATTACATTATATTTGGGTTTATTTTTTTCTAGCCTCAGAGTTTGTATTAAATTTTTGAGTGTCCAATCTTGCCGACATTTGTTTGTGGAAGAGGGATCTACGAGGAAAACTACTATGTACTAGGTTTTTAATATATTGCATTTTAATTGTTATTGTTTAAATTTATTTATTAGTTATGGTTATGTTTTGTTTAATTAAATTTTATAGTCTTTTCGTTTCAATTAAATATGTCTAGATAAAATAATGGTGTCGGTATGTAACAAACGTAACCAAAACGGATTAAATTAATGCTAAGTTAAAAGTCTTAATCAACTTAATTTCTGGTCGGGACTTTTTAATTATAAAACCATACTTTTTGTTACGAGAGTAAAAAGAGTAGAAAAAGGATAGATCAAGACCACGAGAGTGTGAGGTTTTTAACCAGATAGCTAAAGTTAGGCATTCAATTTAAATACAGCGAGAGCGTTTTGAACTGGATTAGATTTTATTAAGTTTCCAAAGAGTATTGTTAAACACTTATGGGCTAGCGAGAGCAGACATAGGGCTTTAGGAATATAATCTAATACAAGACCACGAGAGTTTGAGTTGCGGGTTTTTAAACTGATAATTTCTACAGAATAATTAAGTAAAATACTTCTTGCGCATAGTGTTAGTTTAATCCGTAGAGGCCTACTAAGTTACATCCCGACCGCCTTATCTTATAACTCAAACTTTAATTAATCTTTCCCTTTAGTTTAATTTAGAAACAAAATTCGTGACAAATTTACGCCTTAGTTATTATAGCCGTTCTTTATAGCACTAGAGTAATTACAAAGTCCCTGTGGGTTCGACATCTTTTTATTACTATGTGATAGGCTGTGCACTTGCAGTTATAGATACCGTTTGACGTTAGTTCGATCGCGACATTAAGTTTTTGGCGCCGTTGTCGGGGATCTTATTTTAGTCACTAGTGCACTCTTAAAGTGTGCAGTATAGTCTAAGGCAACCTTTTCTTTACTTATTTTTATTCCTTTTTTAATCTTATTCACCGAGTGTATGCCAAGTACTCGCTCACAAGGCGAAAACTTGCAACCTCCGATTGCTGAATTAAAATGCTTTTTACATTTAAGACGCCATATAGTAGAGTACCAACGAAGGTACAATATTCCCGATCTTTTAGCTTTTCCACCCGAATTAGTTGAAAACCCAGTAGGAACTTCTAGAGAAGCTGCTATGGCTGCAGAAACTCATCCACTAAAGTATTAGGCTGTTCCTTCGCAAGACGAACCACATACAAGTATTGTCGCACATTTCATTAACCGAAATGATTTCTAGTTGAAACCATCTCTCATATCAGCCGTGCAACAAAATCAATTTTCCGGAAATCTTACCGAAGATCTGAATTTACATCTCTCTATATTTGTGCAATACGCAAATACAGTTAATGCTAATGGAGTTACCCAAGAAGCAATCAAATTACACCTTTTCCTTTTTCATTAAGAGATAGAGCAAGAGATTTGCTTCAGTCTCTACCATGGAACTCTGTCACCACATGGAATGAGCTGAAGAAAGTCTTCATAGCAAGATACTTCCCACCTAGCAAGACTGCTATGTTAAGATCTCAAATCAACGGATTTAAGCAAAAGGAAAATGAATCACTTTTCGAAGCTTAGGAACGATACAAGGATATGCTTAGGCTATGTTCACATCATGGTTTAGTAGAATGGATGGTAATCCATACATTCTATAATGGTCTCTTGTATAACACAAGAATGACAATAGACGATGTCGCAGGCGGTGCATTGATGAACAAAGTGTATAACGAAGCTTATGAACTTATCGAAAGTATGGATCGGAACCATTTTCAGTGGGGAAGCGAAAGGACCGCAATAGAGAAACCAATAAAAGGATGTATTTACAAAGTAAGTAATATGGAACACGTTAATGCCAAATTCGATGCTTTAGCTCAGAAGATCGATAATTTAGCCGTAACCCCAACAACCACCGTTGTAACGCCCCGATTCGATTATTCCATTTTTGTTGAGTCTTTTATTTGAATTGAGTGATAATTGTTTTAATTATGAAATTGGTGTGTTTATGTGATATGTTGATATGTTATGTTATTTTACCGTTTTGAGAATTTTCGGGTAAAATAAGATTGGAGGGTATTTTAGACATTTGCTAATTAATGTTAAGATAGAAATTATGTAGAATTATTATTTTGAGAGAAAAATGATATTTGGTAGAAATAGAAATAGAAATAGAAAGTTATAAGAGTGAAAGAGAAGGAAAAAAGGGAAATAGAAAGAAATAGAAGAGAAAGAAAAGGAGGAGAATAGAAAAGAGAAGGAAAAGAGGAAAACATGGAAATCTTCAAGATTGCTCCTAGGAATCGAAACAATCGGGTAAGGGTGTGAAATAATGTTATCTTTTCATTGTGTATGATTATGTATGTGTTGGATTGATTGGGTTTTTGTTTTGGGGAAGTTTAGAGAATGTTAGGTTTTAGAGTTTTGATCAAAATCTAAGAAAATTGGTAGATTAATCGGTTGAAACTTGATATAATTGAAGTATGATAGTTAATACATGTTAATGATCATGTTTGTGGAGGTTTGGTGGGGTTTTGGAGCCCTTTAGGTTGACTATTGCGTGACTGAGCTGATGCTAAAATCGCAGTTCTCGCTCAGCGAGCGTTCCATGAACTTTTTCGCTCAGCGAGCGAACCTATCGCTCAGCGAGCCTGTGAATTTTTGGTTTGGAGTTTTAATTCGTAACTTGAGTTTTGTTATCCATTTTTGGTGTTATTTATATCAATTTGAAGCTAAAAACGTGTAGAAACTAATGATGCTAAAAGATGTAATTTTTAGCCGACTTTTACCCGACTTTTTCGATAAAACGTAATTATGTTAGTAAGGGATTGTGGGATTAATTATGGTATAGTGGCCGTTTGGCAAATAAATGCATTTCGTGAAGTGAATATGAATATATGTTGATAGTGAGAGAGTTCGTTGCCGTTTAGCGTAATTGATGCGAATATGTGTAGTTTGTTTGTGATTGTAAGAGATGAATGCATAATTATATTGTGAATATGTATGCATTTGCAAGAATGTTGTGTGTCATTTTGCATGTGAAGCATAATGTATGCATTCTTGTATTGTGGGATTCTATGTGAATCCGTTGTAACATCGTGTTCCCGTGTGGGATGTGAGCGATGATTACAACATGATTGTATGCCCGTGTGGGGTGTGAGCAATCAGATTGTGTGCCCGTGTGGGGTGTGAGTAATCCATAAACATTGTATGCCCATGTGGGGTGTGAGCAATGGGTGATTTAATCACAAATGATTGTGTGCCCGTGTGGGGTGTGAGCAATCCATAAACATTGTGTGCCCATGTGGGGTGTGAGTAATGGGTGAACATTGTATGCCCGACGGGGAGTTACTTTAGGTAACGAGCGATGGTTCCAATAAGTTCCTGAGTGAACTTGAGATGATTGAGTTTGTACCGCATTTCATATGCATAAAGTCGTGAGTCGGTCTCTATGATTTGCATTTATCATCTATAATTGAGTATTGGTGAATAAACATGAATCATGTATGTTTATGCAGAGTGATAGAAATTGGTGAATAAACATGAATAATATATGTTTATGTAGAATGATGTGAAATGGTGGAATTGTGCATGATGAGTATACTTGGTTTGTTTATATACATTGTGGTGTATATGTGTGATGGGAATGAATTGTGGTGAGAATATGTATATGTGTATTTTTATGTTAAGATATATAATTATATGCATTGTTATTATGATAATATTTCTCACACTTTTGTTGTTTTATGATGCTCTATGAGGCATTGCAGAGTAGATTCGTTGAAGGTATTTTTGTGAAGCGTGTCTTCCTTCTTTTGGTCGGTCGGCTCTGATATGTAGCACCGAGTAGCTATGGTTAATTGATGCCTTTTTGTGATGCATTTGTATATGTATCTTGGTGATGAATGTTTATGTAAACATGAATTATTGGTGGATCAAACTTGATGATGTATATATATATATATATATATATATATATATATATATATATATATATATATATATATATATATATATATGTTTTGATGTTGTTCAATATTTAGTTTCTGCTGTTATTTTAATGCTGAATATGGGTGTAAAGATTAAATCCCTTGTTGCAAGTTACCCCATTATTGCATATCGTTAAATGAGCAGGTGTTAGATGTTTTAATTTCATGTATAATGTGACATGCCTCTTTTATAATATGTTTTAATTATACTCTGAAGGAATTTTTAATATGTGCCTAAATGATTATTTGATTATTTGGGGGTAAAGAAAGGGGGTGTTACATTAAGTGGTATCAGAGCCAATGTCGAGTCAGTTGTGTCTGTCTTGTTGTTGTGATGGTTGAGCTGTTGTTTACCATTGTTATTGTTTTTGGGAACAATCAGAATATGGCTGATAGAAATGACAATACGATGGCTGCTGCTTTGGAAGCAATGGCTAGGGCGGTGCAAGGTGCTCCGAATGTGAATGCTAATGATGAGTTCAGGAAGAATCAACCACCGGTCTTCAAAGGAAGATTTGGTCCCGATGGTGCTCAGAATTGGTTGAAAGAGATTGAAAGAATCTTCAGAGTCATGGACTGTGCTGAAGAGAGTAAGGTGAGGCTTGGATCTCACATGCTAAAGGAAGAAGCCGATGATTGGTGGGTCGGTAGAAGTCAAGCTCTTAAGGAAGAAGATGAGGAGATAACTTGGGATGTTTTTCGTGCTGAGTTCTTGGGGAAGTATTACCCTGAAAGTGTGAAAGGAAAGAAGGAGATGGAGTTCCTTGAACTGAAACAAGGTAGTATGTCCATGGTGGACTATAGTGCTAAGTTTATGGAGTTGGTTCAATTTCATCCTCATTATGCTGCTAGTACTGTTGATTTCTCGAAGTGTATTAAGTATGAGACTGGATTGCATCCTGAAATTAAGCAAGTTGTGGGATATCAAAGAATAAGAAGGTTTTCGGATTTAACGGAATGTTTTAGAATTTTCGAGGAGGATAGCAAAGCTCGTTCTACACATTACAAGAGTTTGAATGAGAGGAAAGGAAAACAACAAGCTAGAAGTGGACCTTATGTGACACCCACTGATAAGGGTAAGCATAGGGTAAACTTTGATAAGAGATCTGGTGGAGGGAGTTCTGGTCCCGTTAAGTGTTACAAGTGTGATTATTTGGGTCATAAGTCGTTTGAGTGTGGGAAGAACATAGTGAAATGTTCTAACTGTGGAGGCCTTGGGCATGCTACTAACGAGTGTAGAAGGAATTTTGTGAAGTGTTTCAATTGTGGAGAACTGGATCACATTAGTACTAAGTGTACTAAGCCAAAGTAAGCTCAAGCAGGCAGAAAGGTGTTTGCATTAGCAGGGAAGGACACTACTAGTGTAGACCGTTTGATTGAAGGTACATATTTTATTAATATTACGCCTTTAGTTACTATTATTGATACGGGAGCGACTCATTCGTTCATTTCTCTTTAGTGCGTTAAGCGTTTGATTTTTTTTATGTCTTCTTGGGGTGGTGAGATGGTTATTGAGACTCCTGCTTCAGGGTCGGTAACTACTTCTTTGGTGTGTGTAAGTTGTTCTTTGACCATGTATGGTAAAGACTTCATCTTGGATTTAGTTTGTTTGTCGTTGGAGGTTTTGGATGTAATCTTGGGTATGAACTGGTTGCAATTTAATCGAGTTTATATAGATTGCTATCATAAGTTAGTAAGGTTTCCTTCTTTGGATGATGTTGAAGGTGAGAGTTTCCTATCCACGAAAGAGTTGAAGAAACTCTTAGTGGACGAAGCTCAATTGTTTGGTTTGTTTGCATCATTGTCGGTGGAGAGTGAAGTTGAACTCAATGGGTTCCCAGTGGTGTGTTATTTTCTAGAAGTGTTTCCGGAGGATATTAAGGATGTATCGCCGGAAAGAGAAGTTGAGTTTTCTATTTGTAGCACCCCAAAATTTGCCCTCTGGTTTTCTATTTTTTTTCCTTTTGTTTGCATTCATACATATCTTCCATTAGGTCATATCATTTGCATAGGCTCCTAAGACATGGGATCATGGTCATCGGAGGATTTAGGGTTTCACATCCCTATTTGCAGATTATCAAGAGAATTCAAAGTTTTGGCTGTGCAACCATCCATGTCATCATTTTCTTATTGCTTTTGTCACTTAATTAGGGTTTATTTCCCTTGTTAAATGGTATTCAAGGATTTCACGTCTGCAAGGACTATTCACTATGCATCTGGCCCATCATCAGGCTACTCTTCATCAAGTCGCAAGGCTACTCCTCTTTTCTCAGCACCTCAGGATATTCGGCTTTCTCAATATTTCAAAAGTTTTGGTTTCGGGTTAAGTGCAGTTGTTCGTTCACGATCCTGTTCAGGTGGATGTTTGACATAATCATGGTCAAACAATCAGGAGTTTGTTTCAATTCATGTTGTTCGTTTTCGTGGATTATTTATGGGTCAGTGTGCGTCCAAAGTCAGTGTCGGTTCAATGTACAGGGCACTGTTTCAGGATAATTCAGATGGTCGTTGGATCAGTCACGAGTTGTTTAGAAGTGGGTGCATTCAAGTAATGTGGAGAAGTTTGAGATTGATGTGATTTTTTTTATCCATTTTTATAAACCCATTTCCTTACCCGATTTATTCATTATCCATTTCCTAAATTCAACAATTCAATTTCAATTCAAAATCCGTTCCTATCCATTTTTATTTCTACCCATCTTTTTCCATTTACATTATTACCTAAATTAAATCCATTTTACTCATCCATTTTTCTTTACCACTTTTCCATTATTCATTACCCACAAAATATCAAAAGAGAAAAAATAAGTTGAAGGAAAAGAAACAAGTCATGAAACCTTCAAAGCATATTATACACATATTTTTCCAAGACTTTCTACGGACCCCACAATTCTCTAATTTTCAACTTTGCCAACAATGCAATATCACCTAGCCACATTCGTACAATCCATCATCATTTCCACTGCGCATATGATTAGCTAACACATATTATAATACATAGCAAAAAGGGAAATAAGTGAATATGACCATTATAAGTTGCATAAAAGAATTCATAAAAAAGGACACGGCAACAAATATACAATTTCAAGCTGACCCCACAAGGCCACAAAAACACGTACGTTTCTTGCAGCATTTTGACGCAGAGCTCACTGATTCCATTACGAAGAACGTTACACACACATTTGGAATTGAAAACGAAAACTTCAACAAAAAGACCACTACCATACGCACAACAACAACGAATTTCTGGTACGACTTCAACACATTTTTCACCCTACAAAAACACTCACAGCAAACACACATTTGGGGGACTCTTTGCAAAAGAAAAGTCACTCACTCTCCGCTCTCATTCACGGATTCATTTTACACTATGCGAAAACAATTCTAACAATAATATGCAAAAACACCAAATAATTCCTCTTCTAATCCACCTTCAGAACACCATACTCACCCATCTTCAGCAAACCGACATAAAAACTTTGACCTTACTCTACTCCTTCAACCAATTTTCACCCTTAATCTCCATATCTGCAACCTCAACAACACCTTTAATCCCTTCATTTCTCAAAACGCCAACACTCCTACCAACCTCAAACCGCAAACCCGTAATAACACTCCATCACGCACCTTCTTTTTCTTTTAAAACCATCATCAACAACAACACTTAAATCCATTCAGAAACAGAGCAGAAGAGAGATGGAGTGGGAGACTTGAGATTTCAAGTCGGGATGAAGATTGGGATTGAAACAGAGAGAATAGATCGATAACTGAAACTCACCAGAGAAAACGAAGAAGAAGCTGAAATCGAAGCAGGACCTTGAAAGAAAATCGAAGAATCACGACAAAGCTCTATTGACGATTGCGTGTTTTAACGGCGAGACAGTGGGAATGGAAAAAGCTTCATGTTGAAACGAGACTCACAGTGCGGATCGGAATTTACGGGTTAACGGAGGTCTTGCTTTTGTTGATTTGGAGCGCGTTCCATTTACCAGATTTTGCCTTGAAATCGAGATGAAGACGAAGGAGTTTTGGAGGAGTTTTCTGACTTTGAAGCTTGTTCGATGATATTTGGGTTTTTCTCCTTTATGCAGACCGTGATTTCTTTTATTTTATTATTCATTTGTTATTTTCACTTTTTTTAAGCTGAATTTAATTAGGTTTTTTTTCATTCAATTACCTTTTGCTTTTTTGGATTGTCATTGTTGTTGTTGTGGGTTCGGTAGGCCCAGATAATGGTTGTAGCCCTCCGCTATTCACACCTGCGATTTGCTCACTACATCCCTGGGAGCCACCCAAACACATTTGGGCTACAAAGCATGGGCTTGCATCATTCTTTCTATCAACACCCAATTTTCAGCGGACAACCCTTCTTCTTTATTCTTTCTTCTTTTTATCTTGTTTTTGTAATTAGATTTATTTTCTATAATTTTGTTCAATTAATTGCTATTTATTTATTGATTAATACTTATTATATGTTTAGTTTATAATCTATTAGAATTTTGTTAATTTTAATTTTAATTTTAATATAGCTTATATTTTAGTTTTGGTTAATCTGGTTTAATTAAATAGAATGGTATTTGATATTGGTTTTAGTTTTGTGCTCGATGTTTTGTAGGCTTCTTATTTGACTTCAGGGATAGCCTTGTGTTGGATTGTTCTTTGGACTTGAAGACTCGTCTTGATAAATATTCTTGTTGACTGTTCCCTTTGTTGGTCGTCTCGGATGTTGGGTGCTTACATTCGATACCCTGATAATTGCTAATTATGCTTAACTGTTGAATATGCTTTGAACTTGATATTTCTTCTGGAGTTTCTCTTGCGCACATTGAAGAGGCAACAAACCTTCTCCATTAGGTACCACTGAGACTATTTTATTTCACATCTCATTCTAGTCCTAATGCTATGTTAGGAGCATGCTGCTGCATCTAGAAGTCCTACTGGTGTAGGCTCTGTTCGTCCATTGTTCGATTACTCCATATTGCATTCTCCTCTCCTCGCTTATTTCTTTTTCATCTCAACCTTCTTCCTCATCTTCTTTTATTCTTTCTTAACTTGAGGTGTGCTTAGGCCACCATGGTTCTTCTTCTTTCTCCTTCTTCTTTTCTTATCTCCTTCTTCTTTAGGATAGTTGAAGCCTCACTAACCTTAGGACCACCTTTGCATGTGAATATTAGGAATAGTCTTTTCCCATTAGATTTTTACCTTTAGATCCTTTTGTTTCTTTCTCTTCTCATCTCAAAACAAAAACCATAAAAAGCATTTAATAAGGATCGAAGTGGTCTCCTGTGCAATAGCCTTATTCCACTGGGGCACTTGTAGTCTTCTCATCTTGGGATAGTACACGTTTGTCTAGCATGATGCACAAGTCTGATCATGAGACTATCTTCACGAAGAAAACTTAAAAGGTACTTCTTCATTCAAAAATACAAAAACACTTAATAAATTCAATGAGTTAGTGAGCTTAGGCCCTAATCTATGGAACCAAGTTTTGGGGATCTTCTCCTTACTTGAGTGTGCTTGTTCTATTATTCCATCTTGGAATGTAGTAGCAAGTACACATTCCATGGAAAAGAGCTTAAGCTCACTTCCTTGTGCCACACTCATAAAAAACTCATAAAAAACACTGGACAAACAATAATCGTCTTTCCTTCGGGAATTCTTTTCTCATCTCCTTCGCTCTGTCCGCGAACTTGCTCCTACTTGTCATTTTGCAAGACAGTAACGCACTCATCGTCCGAGCCTGCAACACCTGAGCATTGACATAGGCAGTTCAAGCCTTAAGACACAAGCAATATTTTCCATCCCTAGTTAGGGGAACTACGGCGACTCTGATCCTCATTGTTCAGATGAGGTACGTAGGCAGCGGGGTAGGGCCCGTTCGAGCACAATCTTTATTTTCCCTACATTTTTTCCTTTTCATTTCTTTTTCAGTTCCCTTTTCGTTTCTTTTATCCAGTTCAGTTCATTTTCTTTGCAGCAGCTTTCATTTCTTCATCCTTTGAAACAGTTTCTTTGCAAGCGTGGATCCCGTCGGGTACGGCGGACGATCTGGGGTGCTAATACCTTCCCAGGTCGTAACCGACTCCCAAACCCAATCTCTTTGGTTCGCGGGACCTGTGTCCTTTCTTTTCTTTTGTTTGGTTTGTGCAGCATTACCATTCCCGTTCCTTCGGGATAAAAATGCCTGGCTGGCGACTCTACCTCTTCCACGCCACTTTCGCGTTTGTATCAGGATGGAAATCTAGGGAGCGACAGCTGGCGACTCTGCTGGGGAGTTCCTAACCAGAGAATCTCTGGTTCCCTTGAGCGTCTCTCCTAGCGCTTGCGTGTTTCTGTTTCGTTGGGTGTTGATTGTTTGCTGTTGTGTGTATATTTTACTGTTGTTTATTTACAATTTTATTTACAGCTTTATTTACAGTTTTCAGTATTTTATTTTCATGCATCATATATTATACTGGACTGTCTGGACAAGATTTCTTCTGTTTGGTGGGACTCGGGTGATACTGTTTCTGAGAGATAAGCCAAATACCCAACTTGAGTGCACCTTAGGATTAGCGTGGACACGTTGTACTCGCATGTGGCATGATGAGTGGCGATGTGTTTCACACCCAGACTGCGACCGTCTTGGAAATATCTTGTGTGGGGATTTCCTCCACTTCGGGATAGGACCTTGATAGTTATGTGCATCTGGGGACCGATCATTGAGAACCTTTGTGGAAACAACCCTCTCCAGTGGTGACAGTGGCATACCATATTCTGTGGCAAACCCATTCGCACCCGAGGGTCCACTGGGAACTTGCATAGGATGGCCTGGTTCTCTTATAGGAACTCAGTCAAAGCATCTGGTCGTATGACAATAGTACTGTATCCTACAGGGTGAATGTACTATTGTTTCTCGATTTCAGCGCTCGAAGCTGGGGACTTATAAGGGATGCTTGTTTTCCCAGACTCACGCTGAGGCCTCCCTGAGTAGTACATAATGCCAAACCGATTCCCTGATTTGGTCATGAGTCATTTCTCGGAAATGGTGAACGTATTATTGCTATTCGGCTTTGAGAGTCCGTGATGTTTGACCCGGAGCACACCCGTGAGATTGGGAGGGGTTTACAGGTTTGCAGGAACCCTTGACCTCAACATACCATGGTTATCAATGTGTTCTATGTTTCAATCCGGTCACTATGATTCTGAAGTTCGTGATCCTTTGGTTCTCGGTTATTATCTGGGTTATTATACAGAGTATCTTGTGGTTACATATACTCGATTCTTGGCTCAGTATTCCAGATTCCAGACAGTTTCCAGCTTTGATCCCATGTATTTGCATCTTTTGCATCATCATATTGCATTTGCATCTGCACTGTATTTCCTTCTTTCAGAAAACTCATCCTTCCTCTTTTGTCCATGACTAGCCATCTGATTTCTCGGTACTCAGTTTGAACAAGTGGTAACTGTTGGAAGACGAAAAAAGTTGTTTGAAGCTAGACTGAGCAGTGCAAATAGTTAAAAAGGTCAGTTTGGAAGCCGTCAATAGCTATGTTAGAGAACAACCGTCAGAATGTTGAGTTTCCACCTGGTTTCACTTCGATGACCAATCCTTTGTATGGTCTTTCTCCTGATGAGGATCTTCCACAAGTGAACAACCTTACTCAAGCTCAGCCTGCGCAGAGTCCGATCGTGAATCAGAGTGTACTTGAGCCATCTGTTGTCCGAGGTGGACCTTCATCTTCTTCTGATGCTACGAATTATCAGAGTTTTTCTTTCCCTATGCCGAACTTCCAAGGGGAAATCCCTCTTGTGAAAGCCAAAGATCCACCAACTTTTGATCCTGCTGAAAGGTTTCGTGTGTTGGATGAGTAACTCAAAGCCTTAGCGAATCCTGATGCCTTTGGTTTTGATGCTCTAAACCTGTGTTTGGTGCCTGGTCGTGTCATCCCTCCAGATTTCAAAATTCCGAAGTTTGAGAAATACACTGGTGTCAGTTGCCCGAAGCGTCATTTGGTGATGTTCTGTAGAAAAATGACTTCTTATGCCTGCAACGATAAGCTGATGATTCACTGTTTTCAGGAAATTTTAAGCGGTGCATCCTTAAGTTGGTATATGGATTTGGAAAGCAGTCGTATCCGATCTTGGAATGATTTATCCAGGGCTTTTGTAAAGCGATACCATTACAATGTGGACATGGCGCCCAGTCTCACACACCTGTAAAGCCTATCTCAGAGGACTGGTGAATCTTTCAGAGAATATGCACAATGGTGGAGAGAGTTGGCAGCCCAAGTGCAACCACCACTTTCAGACAGAGAATTGGTTGACCTGTTCGTGGACACCTTGCAAGGTCCATACCTGGAAAGAATGAGTAGCATTGGGACATCAAACTTCTCTGATTTGATAAAAGTTAGAGGACGCATTGAAAGTTTACTCAAAAGTGGAAAGATCCATTACTCTTCGAATATCCCAGCTAGGGAAGATGAGTCTGTTGTTAGCTCCCAAGAGAAAGAATTGTATGACGTCAGTGCATTCATGGAAAATATTGAAAATTCTGGACCATCATCTTCTCAGAGATCATCTTTTCCTAGGTCTGGCTACCCTTACGGACAACAAGCAATACTCAGAGCACCATATCAGAAACCCTGGACTCCTCCTCGTCCAAATCTGCAAGCTCATGGTCGAAGACCTCAGAATCAACTTCAGAGCCAGCCTAGGCCTCGCAACAATCTGGAAAGAAGGAATGCTCCTCTTCATCTAGTTCCCATGGCGTACAGGTAACTCTTGCCACATCTAATTCAGAGCTCATTGGTGGTTCCGAAGCCTCTCAAGCTGTTGCCAGAGCCATACCCTCCAGAGTACAATCCTCATGAGTAGTGCGGGTATCATGGTGGATCAATGGGGCATTCATCCGAAGATTGTAAGGCTTTCCAAGCCAAAGTACAACAATTGATCGACAAGGGCTACATATCCTTTCCAGAAGGAAGCTTGGTTGTGCACGTCCACCTCTTGCCTGATTGGGTTCAAGGATTTCGGAGAAGCGTCTCCTGATTTCAGTGGCTCAGACAAGATGTCATCAGAATTGGAGATCATTGTATTCTTTTTTATCATTTGCATTGTAGTTTCTTCCTGTTAGCAGCTACTTGTCTTTTAAGCATTGTTGTTTTGAATGGTAATGTTAATGAAGTGATCATGCACTTTTTAAATCATTTGCATTCGCTCATCTCTCTTTACTTGCATTGGAAAAAAAAGAAAAAAAATTGCATCCATTTACCTCCCATTTATTTCATTGTTGTTTAGCAGGTTTGAGGGAGGATGATGACAAATGAATACACATAATTGTTGAAGGTATGCTTATGTTTTAGAACGTGCTGATGATGTACAGACATTTCTTCAATTCCCAAACACCGGAGATATAAGGAAGATAGACCCTCGTCAACCCCTTTGAGCCTTGAAGTAGGAGTTTCTTTTCTAAACGAAAAAACCCCCACGCCTAACCCGGGGCAGGGTAGTCATCAATTAATTTGACCGAGCGTTAAAATTTCCAAAGGAGTGTGCATCCGAGGATCCATTACCTTTATTCATTACACCTCAAGAGGTCAAGAGATGTGAAACCACGATGGCTATCCCTCAACAACAAAGGAATGAGGCGATCACAATCCTTTTATGCAAGTCAGACAACCAGCGTCACACGATTTGTTCAAAAAATCAAAGCAAAAAGAAGAGTAATAGAGCCCGCTAAGTCGGAAAAAAAAGAGAGTGAAAACAAATGACTTAGGCAAAAGTTAGGGCATCCCGCTGAACTTCAAAATCGAAAAAATTCAGAAAGAATCAGTCCAGGCAAAAGTTAGGGAGTAAAAAAAGGAAAGAAAGAAAAAAATTTCATAAGAACAAAGTCGTGTGACTACAGACACAAAGGAAAAGGGGTGAATGTTACTCCAAAAACCTCAAAGGTGCTTAAACCGTCAACGTCATTGGTTCCTCAACTATCACAAAACCTTGCGAGAGATGAGCACTTAGGACAAATTAGCTGAACATAGGACCGAAGAACATCAAGGAGAATGGGTGGGCACAAATAAACTTTGAGCCATAAATCTTTCTTTCTAAAACCGTGAACCAGGCCACGTCATAACCCTTGAAAGTCCTAATTGAATCAGGGTCAACTCTGAAAGCATACCGCGACAAGGTTGCGTAAACCAACTCCTAACAATTTGCTAACTCAGCACTACGTTTGGACTAATGGTCCATTCGTCACACACTGTCACAACATTCAAATAAATAAAATTTCAAAACTTGCATGTGCACTACATTAAAATTACCATTTGTAAATGAGAAATTTTAATTGCAAGTCAGCCTGTGTCTTCATGGAAGTTCATACAAAGAGCAATCACGAGAGAACTTGGTCGTTCAATTGATGACCAAAATCAAAAGCATCTTGTAGGCCTATGAAACAGGGGCATATTATCCAGTCATTTCATTGACCAAGGAATCTGTCAGGGTAAAGCAAGTTCCCAAGCATCAGTTGATTGAGGAACATCATTCAAAGTTAGTTGATCAGAAGTGAATCTTCCAAACAGGGGCAGGTCTCCCAGAACTTTTGTTGGCTAAAGGATATATTCTTCCAATGCTCAGTTAGAATGAGTCAAGTCGCTTCCACGCTCATACCAGGGCAGGACACTTCCAAAGATCACTAAGTGCAACTCTCCTCGAGAGGACATCCAAGTCTGCCATGCCAAGAATTTTATAATCAAGGGCCATCTGTTCAGAGACTCACCAGACAGAGGCAAGTTTAGCTACACAGAGCAAGTTATATCGGTGTTCGCCGAGTTCAAGACGAGTGTCGGGAAATCATGCTACCCACCCTCGCCTTTGTTACCCTTCTCAACAAGAAGTCTTTCCGCATAGGACCTTTCTTCCCGCCTCGGGAGCTTTCTTGCTTTTCATGAGCATTGCATAAAACATTTGCATACATTAATCATGTCACTTCACTAGAGCATACGCATCATATGCATCAGGCATACCCCCAACAAACATCAATCTCACATCAGGGCCTCGTAACCCCAACTTCATACCATTCCAAAGTCCAGTTCTCGTCTGGAAAACCAAACCAAAGTCCAGTTCTCGTCTGGAAGACCGTTTCAAAGTCCAGTTGTCGTCTGGCCAACTTTTCAAAGTCCAGTTGTCGTCTGGCAAACCAACTTCAAATACCAGTTCTCGTCTGGTAGGCGAATCTTTTAACTAGTTCTCGTCTGGTCACCTTTTCATTTAGCCCGTTGAACGCCAGTTCTCGTCTGGTAGTCATTCTTTTTCAGAGTCAATTCTCGTTTGACAATGAACCCAAGGAGTCAGTTCTCGTCTGACGACTTATTCTTTGCCCATCAGTTCTCGTCTGTTGGCCTATCTTCAATAAACCGGTTCTGGTCTGGTAATTCACCTTTAAAGTCCAATTACTTGGCAACCAAAAACAAAAATCTTTATCAACCTGGCCTGATCGCCCAACCATCTTTGTTTCATTATCACTTGTAGATTGCATATCATCATATCCTCAGCATCTTGAGCATACATATACATATTACATCATTTGCATTGCATTTTCATACCGCATGGTTTCTGTTTTATCTATGGTGTGGAGCAAGATCGTTACAAGACACAATCTGGGGCAGTTATCTCAAGATCTGTTGAATTTCTGCGAGAGTTTGAAGACGCTGGGGAAATTCTGGATGCAAGGTCTTCTGTAAAATCCTCTAGAGACGATCTCTTCATAGACGATGCAATTTGAGGCATAATTAAGGAGTAAGGAATGCTTGTTCACTCTTGATAATTAGTGTGTGTAGATGTTAAGAATTGGCAGAATTTTTGACAAACAAGAAGTTATGAACTTAGTTCAGGATGTCACACCAGATGTTGTGACATTGACAAACAAAGTAAAGGTTAATGAACTTAGTTCAAGACATCAGGATGTCACACCAGATGTTGTGACATCGCAAACCTGCTATCTGACTTAAATGATGCATAACAGAAGTGATTAAATTCAGGAGAAAATATCTGGAATTAATTGTAAAAGGATAAGCACTCCAAGGCGCATCTTTAGGAAGCTTAGTTATCTGGTTCAAGTGTAACAAAATAACTAACTCACCTTGATTCAAGGAGATAACAAACTAACTCACCCTAATTTAAGGAGATGACTGAGGGATTTATCAAAGTCTGGATAATTTGCAAAAAGCCCACAAACCAAGCATTTATTTAAGGAACTGAAACACTCAAGAAAAGAACACGAATTTTAGAAGACTGTAAAGGGTGTTTGTGAAGCTAGTTATATTTAAGCAGGTTTTAATTGTTTGTCACTTTATGAGCTTTTAAGCAAAAAGTGAATTGTGTCTTGATTGAAAATTTTAAGTAAGATCAAGCTGGTGTGTCTGAAGTGTAACTTCAATTTTATTAATCATTGTAAAGATCACTGTGTGATTAAGGGGGAGTGAGTAGGTACTCATATCTAAGTTGAGTCTTAGGTAGAAATTGCCTTGGGTAGATATTAAGTGAAGGATTAAACTGGTTGGTTTAACTCCATAATTAATATTACTTATATTGGATTTCCTTCCTGGCTTGGTAGCCCCCAGATGTAAGTGTGGAGATACACTGAACTGGGTTAACAATTTCCTGTGTTATTTAATTTATCAGCTCATTAATTTTTGTTTAAGATTTCAAGTGTTTAAACATCGGGTTCGACATCACTTATCTGATCCCAGAATTTCAATTGGCATCAGAGCAGGCACCCTGCCTGTATAACTGGGTGAGATCTAGGGACTGCAAATTTTGGGAACATGGACAGAGATGTAGGATCTGTGAATCGACCACCTATCTTGGATGGATCCAACTATGATTACTGGAAGCCAAGAATGGTAGCATTCTTGAAATCTCTTGATAGCAGGGCTTGGAAAGCAGTTAACAAAGGATGGGAGCACCTTGTCAAAGACAATAAGGATGGGGCAAAAGTAATGAAGCCTGAAGAAGAGTGGAGCAAGGAGGAAGAAGAGTCAGCACTTGGAAATTCCAAAGCCTTAAATGCCTTATTCAATGGCATTGACAGGAACATATTCAGGCTTGTGCATCACTGTGAGCTAGCCAAGGATGTTTGGGACACCCTCAAAACTACTCATGAAGGAACATCAAAGGTGAAGATGTCAAGACTTCAACTTCTCACCACCAAGTTTGAGAACTTGAGCATGAAGGAAGATGAGACCATTCATGAGTTTTACATGAACATCCTGGAGATTGCAAATACTTCTGGTGCCTTGGGAGAGAAGATGAGTGATGAAAAGTTGGTAAGGAAGATTCTCAGATCACTGCCCAAGAGGTTTGACATGAAGGTCACTTCCATAGAAGAAGCTCAGGACATCTGCATAATGAAAGTTGAGGAGCTCATTGGTTCCCTTCAAACCTTTGAGATGGGAATGAATGATACAATTGTGAAGAAAAACAAAAGCATAGCCCTGGTCTCAAACACTGAGAAGGAAGAAGAAAGTCATGAAGCAGGCTCTGAGGACAACTTATCAGATTCAATTGCTATGCTTGGAAGACAATTTAACAAAATTCTCAAAAGAATGGACAACAGGCCCAGACCAAGTGGAAGAAACTCAACCTCTGAGAATAAAAGATCTTATGACTCTAATAGAAGGTCAAACTATGATGAGAAGACTAACCAAGGAAAAGGGATCCAATGTCATGGATGTGAAGGTTATGGTCACATTAGAAGTGAATGCCCAACCTATCTAAAGAAGCAAAAGAAAGGTCTTTCTGTGTCCTGGTCAGATGAAGACTCAGGTAGTGAGTCAGAAGAAGAGTCTGCAAAGAACATCACTGCTCTAGCTGGAGTATGTGAAACTGGAGGGGGATCCAGTGATGAGGATCTGACATTTGAAGAGCTTGAAACATCTTACAGGATGCTGTGTAAAAGGAGCACTGAGTATGCATGGAAAGTAAACAACAGAAGAAGCAGATTGAAGAATTAAAGGCTGAAAAGGCAAGTCATCTAGAGATCATTGACACTTTGAAAAATGAAGTCAGCCTACTCAACTCCAACATTGAGCATATGCCCAAATCTGTCAGAATGCTGAACAGTGGCTCAAACACACTGGATG